>CM076581.1:343212754-343882737 GCA_034641835.2 Pinus albicaulis | reverse complement strand
ATATTTAAAATTTTGATTAAAAATAAAAATAAAATAAAATTAAAATTAAAAAAATTGATTAAAATAAAAATTAAAAATTAAAAATGAAAAAACTAAAATAATTTATAAATAAATAATAATAATAATAATAAAGATAATAGAATTTTTAAAAATATTTAAAATAATTCATTTATGAGTTAATATTTGAAATAATATATTCATATATAGAGATAATGATACTATATTTATAGTCATATATATAGATAGTTAAGAAAAAAAAATATTCATACATATCACACTTATGTATATACAACTAAATAATACATAGAGAAATATCGCGAATAATATATTCATACACACATGAAGAATGCATTCATATACATACAAAAAATATATGTAGACAAGGCACATACAAATTTAGCAAAGAATTTCATATACACATGAAGAATACATTCATACACATACAAAGAATACATGTAAACAAGACACATACAAATGTACAAATGTAGCAAAGAACAGATTCATACAAACATGAAGAATACATTCATACACATACAAAGAATACAAGTAAACAAGATACATACTAATGTAGGAAAAAATAGATTCATACACACAATAAGAATACAGTTATACACATAAAGCTTACATTTATACACATACAAAGAATAAAAGTAAACAAGACACATAAAAATGTAAACAAGAATTTCCTAGACATGGAGAATACATTCATACACATACAAAGAATACAAGTGAACAACACACATATAAATGTAGCAAAGAACACATTCATACGCACATGAAGAATACATTCATACACATACAAAGAATATGTAAACAAGACACATACCAATGTTGAAAAGAATAAATTCATACGCACATGAATAATACATTGATACACGTACAAAGATAACAAGTAAACAAGACATAAAAATGTAAAAAAAATAGATTCATACACACATGAAGAACACATTCATATAGATACAAAGAATACAAGTAAACAAGACACATACAAATGTAGCAAAGAATATACTCAGACACATATAAAGAATACAAGTAAATAATATACACACAAGTAAAGCAAAGAATACATTCACACACATATCAAGAACACAAGACAATAATACACACACAAATAAAACAAATAATACATTCATACACATACACAAGAATTTTCAAAAAATACACACATAAAGATACTGAAAAACATTGAATATAATACAAAAAATTCTTCAAAATAAATAAATTTATATACATACAAACAATGGAAGCACCACTCTAACACTCGAGGAACACTAAAAAAAATACACTTGTATACATAGAAATAAAGAGTGAATGAATACTGAAAAGCATACTAAATAACACATTCACAAACATAGAAGAATAAACATTCTAGAAAAGTACATACAAGAAATGCAATGACTGCCAATAATACATTCACACACATCATATGAAAGTAGATATTCTATTTATTAATCCATACCAAAATAAAATGCTCTACAAAGAAATTTTAACTATAAAAATGCAACTAATGAAAATTATATATATTTAATTTAAATATCAATGTAAATATAAAATAATATTTATTTAATATATATATATATATATATATATATATATATATGTATATATATATATATATAAGCATTTAAACATAATAAATTTATACAAATAAATAATAAAAACATTTAAATATTTACAAATTCTCCAAATAATATATTCATATTTAATTTAAATATCAATGTAAATATAAAATAATATTTATTTAATATAAGAAAAAATAAAAAATAAAAAATAAATTTCCTAATAACATATTTATAATAAAAATATATAATTAAATAAAATATATATAATAAAAACAATATACAAGCATTTAAACATAATAAATTTATACAAATAAATAATAAAAACATTTAAATATTTAAAAATTTTCTAAATAACATATTCATATTTAATTTAAATATCAATGTAAATATAAAATAATATTTATTTAATATAAGAAAAAAAAAAATAAATAAATAAATATCCTAATAACATATTTATAATCCCCGGATGCGGGTGGTTACTGAAGATTTGATGGCAGCGATTCGGGGGGCGGCTGCGTGGCAAGGCCACATGGCCACCCGCAGATTGCAATTACTCTCCCTTGGTTTAATAAATTCACCAGGTCATCACCCTGCGCAGCATGTATGCCGGTGGGGAGGCCGAGATGACATTTGCTTCAAAATGTACACTCCAGGTTCTTTGTCCTTGCCATTCAATGCAGTTTCAGGGCTCGTGGTTTTGATTTGATGTGGTTTGCAGGTCTCCATGTTGCTCCAACTCCTTCCAGTTGGTTCCAGTCGATCTCCGGAAGCCGACATGCCCAGTCTCTGCACTATTGTTGGAAGGCATTGCCCTCTGGGTTGCTGTGTTAATTTCATCCCTCGCTTCCATCACTCGCATAGTCCCTTCTGCTCCCTGCACTTTGCTTCTCCGCCCGGCCTCTTTTTTCCCCTCCCCCCTCTGGTGTCTTCTCTCAATTCCAATTTCTCTCACCATTTCAGTGCTGCAATGCCGAGACTTAGGCATCGTTTGAGATGCCGTCGGGGTAGCTTCCACCCCAGCACCTCTAGACGTCATCGCACCTCCTCCTCTAGCTCTCCGTCGTCCTCCTCTCAGAGCCTTAGTGGAAGCTCACCCCCTTCCCACAGTCTTCGTGGCAGATACTGTGGGTGTCGTCCTCCTCCCTCTCTGAAGCGTGGAACCTCTCCCTCTCAGCCACCTCTCGAACCATGGCCTGCTGTCTCTACCTCTATTAGCAACCCGTCCAGCACTATCTTTCATTATCAGTGTAATTACACTCGACCCTTGGTTATTGCAACGGTCTCGGTCTCGTTTAAGGAGATCCCTGAAGCTACTCCTATCCCCCCTCCTTCGGCGCATCCTGCAAATCTGTCGGCCCCTCCCATAGCTCTGCAAGCCTCTCATCCTATGGACAAAAGCTCCTCCCGCAAAGCTGGCCACTACAGCTCGAGTCTCCTCCAGGACCTTGGGATGCAGGCAGGTGTTCATGATGCAGGGGTTGCTGCAATTCAAATTTGCCCAGTTCCTCACGACGAGGATGGTTGCCGGTGCAGAATTGAAGAGGAATCGTCCTAAGGTGACTATGGGCTCTAGCGCATCTGTCTTTGCTTAAGTAATTATGTCTAGTCTCTTTGTCATTTTGCTGGTTCTGTTCGCAACATATTTTAGTTTGTCCAAGATGGGTTCCTCTGTCGAGGCATCTCTAAAACAATGTTCGAGTCGGTTTCCCCTTAAAGGCGGCTTAGTTTTTTGGCTCAATTTTGGTATGTCAAAGCTGGTTTCCTCTACTGAGGCAGCTCTCAAACGATTCTCGAGCCGGTTTCCCCTCCAGGGAGGTTTAAGTTTTGTTATCTTGTTGACTGTATGGCGTTTCTGAAGCCTTGAAATCGCTGTATCATATGTTTCATTAATATATTTAAAGTTTCTTAGAAAAAAAATAACATATTTATAATAAAAATGTATAATTAAATAAAAAATCAAAATCAAAAATCAAAAAATAAAAATTAAAACGAAACAAAAAAAATTAAGTTATAATTGTTATATAATATATGTGAATAAGAGTCATTTTGAAATTTATATTAATATTGGGAAGATGCTTAAAACATTGTAAAAATGTTAAGTGAATTATGTGAATAAGAGTGATTTTACAATTTGTGTGTATGTGAGTAAGAGGTTTAAAACATTGAAAAAATGTTAAGTGATTTATGTGAATAAAAGTAGTTTTTCTATTTATGCGTATATTGTCGATATGTTTAAAACATGTTTCTAAATTATTATTATAATAAAATGAGATATTTTAGTTTTTGCATATTAGAGTTACTATAAACTAAAAATGATGAAAACCATGAACACAAGGAACACAACTCAAAGGAGGGTTACAATTTAACCTTCCTAAGAGCCTTTTGGAGGGGTTGAATTCCCCTCCAAAAAGAAAGAAAGAGCCTACTCCTTTTATTAATGATAGCTTGTTTTCATGTACATTTTTTTGATAGGCCCATCTAAACAAAAAAATATAGATAACTTTTTCTAATTACAAAATTACAAAAAAATAAAAGTAGATAATGTCTTTGGCCACAAGTAACTTCAGTATTGATAAATTTTCTGCAACATACAACTTTGAAATGATATTGTTAGTATATAATATGATATACAAATGCTTCCTAACAACTTGTAACATAATTAAATACAAAATTCATAAGGAATATTATATAAACCCATAATACACGAGAAATAATAAGAAAAAATTATTAATATAATATTAATATCAGATAATTTGCAAATTTTATATAAATTTAACCATTATATATTAAAAATAGATAAAAAAAACGCATATTAGATAAATTTTTAATTTCAATACAACACTTACGTACTTTTATTAATAAAATTGGTTTGAGTAAATACAATTGTCAACTCTTAAAAGTTATATATTTTTGAAATTAAAATATAAAACCAAATAATGAATAACTAATCATAATAAAATATAAAGTAGCAAAATGCATGTTTATTTTAAAAATTCTAAGTAGATCACTCGAAAATATATTTCTCTCACTAAAATTAACTGTTACATTGGAAACTTAAGAAAGCAGTAAAAGCTAAAACACCTTGTGATATAATTAATAAAACTAAACAGGTTGTGATATAATTAATAAAACTACGTGATTAATAATAGAGATAAAAAGAACCTTTGTGTTACATTGGAAACTTCAACAAAATAAATAAACTTTGAAATCTAAAACACATATAATTAAACAAAACTACGTAGTTAATAATAGATAGGAAAAATAATCTTTGATTATCTAAGAGTTTCCACGTGAAACTGGTTGTAGGACATGCGTATGATTGTTTTATCTCATCATCATAACATTCTGATTGCCCTCTATTGCATATCTGCTGTGTTGTGTTTTGAAACTGCGCAAGAGTGAAGGGTTCATCTCATACCCTGTTATGACTTCCTCTTGACAAGTAACCAATGTCCCGTTCCTCTTGACTTCGAAACACATCAATGAACAGGAGATTTTTTCATGGATGAATAGGGGAAGAGTATTGATAAACAGTTTAAACTAAAAGAATGAGATCAATATCACTCTGGGTTGTATTTTATATAGTACTTTTACACCATGGAAAACCATGATAATTTTAGAAGAGGAATAAGATTGATGTTAGTCTTTATTTATTATTTGTGTTTGGGACTCTAATTTTAATAATAGCTTTTATATTCCTAATGATTGCTCATTTCTCTTCTTTTTTGCCTCATTGACATTTTGGACTTCTTTTCCAAATTCACCTTGGTTAAAGTTTATTAGAATTAAGATAACAAATTAATATAATTTAACAAAGTTTAGAAAGATAAAAATATCTAAAATTTTGTTTAAAATATTATATATTAATGAGAATTGATAATAATTTTTTTAAAGAGAGAATCCATACAGGTGAAGAAGATTAAAGATGAGAGGAATAACCTGTTTTTGAGTTTTTGAGGAATTGAGAATAATTATTGCATTAAATGACCTTAAGTTAAAGCTAAGTTTAAATACATGATTTGCATAAGGAAGTTGAAACTAGTTGATATGGTGGAAATGGAGTATGTATTAATAACCATATATTCTAACCTTAAGCTTTTGAACAAAATACAACGATATCTACACTATTTGTGTTGTACATTCACTAATACTAACCTAACAAATTAAAATCTACAAAGCTTCAAAATGTTACACTAAACCATGAAGAATTATTCCTTCACTTTAATTTCCAAGTCTTTTGATTTAAGGAGTAGAGAACATATCTTTTTTTATATACTTGCACACTGATAGTATTTTAAGAAAATTATTTTTTTTTTTAGAATTTTCAGATTATTCATAAGTATAATTTTTGGTTTACATTTCAAGAGATAAATGAAATTGAGATACACTTAGGCCAAATGCCAACCATTTGCTTTTAAATATTTTAAAATTTAATAAAATAAATATTTTATTAATCATTTTATTAAAATTTTATTAAATATTATTAATGCGTTATTAAAATATTGTATTTTAAAATGTCTCAATGTTAAAGTTATGTTTTATAATATTGTGCTTTAAATAAAATAATATATGATTATTATGATTTAATTATTTTTTAAACATTTTTTGAAATGATTCTTTTTAATATTTAATGATATAATTTTAAAATAGTGTTTAATTATATTTTAAACTTTGGTTAAATAAATATATACATTTTTTAAAATGATTTTTTTTTAATATTTAATGATATAATTTTAAAATGTTGGTTTAATTATATTTTAAACTTTGGTAAAATAAATATTCAATGTTTTAATAATTAAAAGTATTTTTATAAATATAATAATATATTACTATTTTTTTTCCATTGAATATATAGACTTTGTTTTTCATCGAGTATATAGACTAAGCCATCATGAATGGTATATGTATATATATTCTATTAAATATATATTTTAAAAATTTGTTGACATTATATTTGTCTATTTTATAATTGTAAAACATATGATAAAATAAAAAAGTAGGATACTAATATAAGCTATCTAGACTTCATTTTAACACACGATATCATCAAGTTTGATCAAATTTCTTCAAATAGAAAATTTTTTAAAGAATGAAAAGAGATCTAATCTCTCTTTTGATATTTTAATATTGTGTAGTTGATATAGGCTAGTTTAATTTCACATTTTAAATAGACTGTGCTCCACATGAATAATTTTATTTTTACTTTAATTTTTTTATTTTGACTTGGTTAAAATGTTATTTTAATATTGTGTTGTTGATATAGGCTAGTTTAATTTCACATTTTAAATAGACTATGTTCTACATGAATAATTTTATTTTTAGTATTAGTTTATTTTTATTTTTCTATTTTCACTTCCATTTTTTATTTTGACTTGGTTAAAATGTTTACATTGCACTAATGTTTTCATTTTATTTATTTATTTTAACCTTACAACATTTCCACCATAATAAATTAGAGAGAAAGACTTACCACAAATATACATTTATTTCATTTAAAAAAAATAATATTTAACAAATTAATTTGAAATAATTTTTAATTATATTTTATATATTTGAAGGTTTAATAAAACAAACCATAATTAAATTTTAAAATTTTTTTAATTACATTTTATATATTTTAATAAAATAAATAACAATATAATTTATTTATTTGTATTATTATGATTTAATAATTAAATGTGAATGATAAATATAATAATATATACCTATTTTCTAAATATTTCTATCATAAAACATAATAATAATTATTTATTTTTAATTTTAAATAATATTTAACAAATTAATTTTAAATAATTTTTAATTAAATTTTATTTTATTTTTAATTACATTTTATATATTTTATATTTTAATAATATAAATAACAATATAATTTATTTATTTATATTATTATAATTTTATAATTAATTGTGAATGACATATATATATATATATATATATATATATATTTATATATATTTTGCTATTTTTACTTCCATTTTTAATTTTATTTTGACTCTGTTAAAATGTTTACATTATACTAATGTGTTAATTTAATTTAAATTAAATTATTTATTTATTTGGACTTTACAACATTTTTACCATAAAAAATTAGAGAGTAAGTGTTAGCACAAATATATATCTATTTTATTTTTAAGTTTTAATAATATTTAACAAATTAGTTTTAAGTAATTTTTAACTAATTTTTTTATATTTTAAAGTTTAATAAAATAAATAATAATGAAATTTTAAATTTTTTTTAATTACATTTTATATATTTTTAATTTTATTAAAATAAATAACATATATTTTATTGTTATTATTTAATAATTAAATGTGAATGATAAATATAATAATATATATATTTTCTAAATATTTTTATGATAAATCATAATAATAATTAACAGTTAAATTATATTAGGTTAGTTTTATAATTAATATAGTTGAAAAAATGTTTTATATATATATATATATATATATATATATATATATATATATATATATATTCCGTATATTTATAGGTTTTTAAAATAATGGGAATATCATTTAAATATTATTAAAAAAATGATTTTAAAGTTTTGAAGTTAATGTTATGTATTGTATAGAAAGCTCTTCTTGGTTTGGAGATGTAAAATCTCTACTAACAGGGTCAACCACCTGAAGGTGAGAGCTTATATGACCCCAAGAACAGTTCATCATCGGCATGGGACTAATCACTCATGCCCACCATCACAATCCATTGCCAGTGAGGCACAATCACTCACATGCACAATGACTAATGTATTTATGAGTTAATATTGGAAATAATATATTTATATATAGAAATAATGATATTTATGCATGTAATGAAGATTGCATATAGAGATTATCATGTTAACAGTTACATTTGTTTTATAAGTTCATTACTATGTTATGAACATTGAGAAGTACTTATTTTCTTTATTATTATTTTTTTTTTTAACTATAACGGTTATGGATTTTATTTATGAAAGAAAGGAAAGATGGGCCTTTGCTATGGTGACCCCTGTTACATTGCTGGTATCCTTCTTATGCTACTTTTTGGATATGACAATTTCAAGCATTTTGGAAGGTACTTTCCCCATTTACTATGAAAATCCCTTTCATGAGAGCACAGCCTTTGCTCACCATCCCGTCTGCTTCACTGTTAGAGTTTCTAAGGATGTGGTAAAACTTGTACGAGTCAAAATCGAGTAAGACTCTCTTCAATCTGCCCAACGTTTTGTTTAGACCAGAATTTCTGAAAAGGTCCTCCTTGATTAACTTTTTGATTAAAATCTCTGAGTCTCCAAAGACTTGGAGGTTTTTGGTGCCATTCTCTCTAGCAAGAAGACATGCTTTGAGCAGCCCAAGGATCTCATCTTGATTTTTATTTTTCATCCCTAGAACCCAGCAGAAAGTGTCTCTATGTGACCCGTCCGGGGAGTAGATGACCCCACCAGCACCGACGGCACCAGGATTCCCTTTGGACGCCCCATCAAAGAATATAGTGGTTAAGTTTTGAGCCCTCCACCAGTTTTGGAAGATGTCATCAGAAACTCTTATTCACCAGTCTGGATTCGCTTTCTGAGGAGTGAGGAGGTACTTACAAGGATGAGGCTCTAGAGCTAACCACCTCTTTTCTTCTGGCGTGAGCAGAGGGTCTTCTTTATAATACTGCTGTTGCGCTGCTTCCAAAAGGAGAGACTTGGCCTTTGCAGCAACCTCAGTCAGGGTCAGCTGCAAATCTTTGAAAATCTGCTGGTTGTGAGCCAGCCACAACTGCCAACACATGAATTTAGGGAAAGCTGTCCAAAATTTGTGCCAGAAAGACTTAGGAGGGATTCGTTGTGGATAGCAGGAACTCCATATGGCAAAGAGATCCGGGATAGAGATCTGAGATGGGAGGGAAGTCTAAAATGCTTGGAGAAGAAGACCCTGCACCTCTTTGGCAAAGAGATAGTCCAAGAATAGGTGTTGGGTAATTTCAAGATTAAATTTGCAAAGAACGCATCTGTGAGGCCCTTCGATCTTCCTTTTTATCAGATTTTCTCCTGTTAAGAGTTTATTGTGCGCCAAAGTCCAGAAGAAAAAGTTGATTTTTGGGAGAGCTAATGGCTCCCATACCAATTTCCAGAAGGTGGGAGCATGAATGTTGTTCTTATTTCCCTGTAGAGCTCTATAGCCTTCTGCAGTAGTATAGACTCTTGTCCGGCCCCATCCCCACCTGTCCTTCGTAGTTTTGTTAACCGGGGCAGCATGGTCCTCAAGCAGATTTTGTTGCTCGATTAAATGAACAGGGACTCCATGAAGGTCCCATCCAGCGCAATCGCCACGATTGTCCCATTTTGACAGCTCGTAAATGTTGTTCACCCCTGCGCTTTCCAACCATTTTCTGAGATCCACAATTTCATTGTTTTTAGCTAGTGGATCACTCCCCATTATGCGATCTTTCCAAAGATGAGTGCGCTTGCCATTTCCTGGAATTCTATACATGTGATTTTTGAAAAATTTACTACTTTTGCAGCAGAGCCTCCAAACCTGGGTGCAATTAATAGTATTTTCCAAGCGCATGTGCCTGAGAGCTTCATTGTCTGCGTATTTTGACTGAAGTGTAACACACATAGGGTGAGAGGGGTCATGGATCAACTTCCAGAGAATATTGCCTCCCAGTGCAGAGTTTACAAGGGAGGGGTCCCGGATTTGCAGCTGACCCTCATCGATCGACCTCTTAACAATATCCCAGTTAACCAAATGTATTTTTTTGTCATTGCCTTTCCCACCTTGCCATAAGAATTTCCTAAGGAGTGTAGAGATCTGCTCCATGAAATTTTTTGGTGCCAGAAGAAAAGTTGCTTGATATATAGGAAGAGCTGATAGCTAAGATTTGATGAGGATAGTTTTTCCGCCTTTAGTTAACCAGTAGCCTCCCTAAGCAGTGATTTTAGATTTGATTTTGCCGATGATGTCGTTCCAAAGCGACCTCTTGTTTACCCCGGAGGAGATATGAAGTCCCAGATACTTGAACCTGTCCCAATGTGCTTGACCTTTGAATCTGAGGAGCTTCAAAATGTTAGATATCTCTTGTTGGTCAGTATTCCAACTGAATATTTATCTTTTGATCTCGTTAACCAGAGTGCCAGAAACCCTGCAATAACTTCGCAAAACAGTATCGAAGGCTTTTTCAATTCTGGAGGAAGCACCTCCAAGGAGCAAGGAATTGTCTGCAAAAAGAGAGTGGTTCAGGGGAGCTGATCCTATGGACAGTTTGAGGCTCGGGAGGGAGCCAATGTTTCTTTCAGCTGAGAGTTTTCTACTAAGGGAATCTTCCATAATGATGTACAGGAAGGGGGAGAGAGGGCATCCCTGCCTAATACCTCTCCGCGCTTGGAAGAAATTGGTTGGTCGACCATTGATGAGAGGGGCAATCCATGGGGAATCAATATAGGCTTTTATGAGCTGAACAAGCTATTATGAGAAACCAAAAGAAAACAGAACTTTGCAGAGGAACAAACAATTTACTCTATCAAATGCATTTTCCATATCAAGTTTTATCACCATACCTTTCTCCCCACGCTGTTTGCTGGAATGGATGGCCTCCCGGACTTGAATAACATTATCCAGTATGTGCCTTCCTTCCACAAATCCGCCTTGAGTGTTGGATATCAATATTTTGAGCAGGGGCTTGATTCGGTTTGCTAAGAGTTTGGCTATAATTTTGTAAGATGCATTACACAGTGAGATAGGCCTAAATCTTGAAAAGTATCTAGATTGGTTTCCTTGGGAATTAAGGCTAGATAGGTGGAATTGGTTCCTCCTCCTATCTTAGCTCTTTTCATGTAGCCTCTTATCATTTTTAGGAGGTCATATTTGATTATTTCCCAACATGACTTGTAAAAATGAATTGAAAATCCATCTGGCCCAAGGGCCTTGTCGGAATCCATGGACCAGATAACATTGATAATTTCCTCCTCAGTAATGGGGCTGCAAAGAGCTGCATTATCTTCAGGATTGACGAGTGAAGGAATGTTGGAGAGGAAGTCAGTTGCTTCCTTGTCATTTCCTTGGATTCCATCGTTGAATAGATTCCTGAAATGTATTTCAGCAGCTTCTTTAACTTGGTGGAATACTTTGCAGATTTGGCCCTCCGTTGTTTTGATTTCAGCTATATGATTCCTGATCAGTCTAGATTTGTATTGAGGGTGGAAAAAAGCAGTATTCCGATCACCAACCTTTAACCACAGGCTTCTAGATTTTAGTCTGCAGTATTCTTCTTCTGCTCGAAAGGATTGATAAGTAGATCATTGGGCTTTTACTTCCTTTTCCATGAGATCTGCTGTGATGTCTTGATTTTCCATTTCTGTTTGCAGGGTATGCAGGATCTGAACTGCCTCTTTTCTTTGATTGATTGGAGTGGGTTCAGGATTTTTTATCCAATCCTTCAACGCTTGTTTAGTGGCCTTCAACTTTTGTTCCCAGACATAGCTAGTGGAGCCTGAGAAGGGTTTAGCCCAAGCAGCTTCCACAATCTCCATGAATCCCGCTCTCTCAATCCAAAGTGGACTGAAGCGAAAAGGAATGGGACCTAGATCTTATTTATCTTCTAGGAGGAGTTGGATTGGTTTGTGGTCTGAGGTCAATTTGGGGAGAATTTTTGTGGAGATGATCTTATTATTCATCATTAGGGCGCTTTGAACTAGAAATCTATCTAGGCTGGAAAAAATGTGTTCCGACCCGGCCCGGTTATTTGACCATGTGAACAGCCCATGAACAGGAATGAAGTCCAAGAGATCCCAGCTCTGGGTGAGCTCCTCCACCGTGGCCAGCATGGGATCTCTCGAGTAGGATCCACCCCTCTTCTCTTTTTATTTCAAAACTATATTACGGTCTCCCGCTATAATAATGTTGCTAGGGGAGTTCTTCTCTAAAAAAATTGAGAGAGAGGACCAGCATTCTCTTTTTTCAGAGTAATTAACAAGAACATAAATATTGAAGAGGGAAAATGTCAACTTACTGGCTTTATGCATTAGTTCCGTGTAGATCCAATGCTGGGATTCATGAAAATTGTGGAGTTGGAAGGAGCTTTCTGCCCACAGAGTTGATAACCCTCAAGAAGTGCCCTTGGCACTGATTGCCTTTCCTGTACTTTTATTCCACTTTGTCTTATTGATATCTAGAAGGGCTTGCCCTTCTATTTTGGTCTCTTGGAGCATGAGGATGTCTGAAGGTTCTGTTTTCATTAGATCCTTGACTGCATCTATTTTTGCGGGATTCCCCAATCTTCTGCAATTCCAAGAGATAAGCTTCATTATTTACTTAGAGGAGGGTTGGGGCCTCCCTTGGAGGGCCTTGGTCTGGTATTTTATCTAATGGAAATTTCTATTATGGCTTGGCTTCCTTGTGTTGTGTGTCTTTCGGCCTCTTCTTCTCTCTTTTCTTTGCGGGATTTCCTTCCAGCTCTTTTAGATGGGTGCTCATAGGTTTCATCCTCCGAGGATCCTGAGCTTTCTACTGATTTTTTCCTAGTGGCTTCTATGTATGAGGGTTTGGATGGACTACCTTGGATGACTTCGGTCTACTTAACTTTCCCTCCTTTTCTTGGGGGCGTGCTTTCTGACTGCACTAGATTTACCTGTTCTGAGACTGCTAGATTGAGCTATTCTGAAACTGTTGGATTGATTTGAATGCTTGTAGTTCCTTTAGGGTTTGCTTCATCTTCATGGTTGGGCTTGGAACTGCTTGGAATCCCGGACGCATTACCTTTGCTAGCTCCTTTTTTGGGGTGAGTTGTTTTCTGGACTAGATTCCATTGCTCTCCATTTTGTTTATCTGAGAGCTCTTCGGCCTTTTTCTTGCAATGCTTGGCGAAGTTTTCATGCCCATGATAGTGTCTAAATTTAAAGGGGAGCTGCTCATAGTCCATTTCCTGTACATGCGTCCATCCAGCGATAGTGAGCTTAATTGGTTCTGGTAACCCCTCCTCAAGGTCAACTTCAACGCAAATGCGAGCACAAGAATACTGATCTTTTCTTGCAGCTTGGTCTATGTATTTTCCCAGTGTGTTTCCGATGATCTCAAGTGACTTTTGGTTCTAGCAGTGGAGAGGCAGATGTGGGAGCCTCACCCAAATAGGGAAAGCGGAGGGAACATCCTAGGAAGGGTCAAAGTCCGGGGACCATTTGTTCAGATACAATCCCTGTGGTCCCATGAAGTATGGACCATTTCTGAAAATTAAGCTTCTGTCTTCTCAGTTTTCAAACACAAAGACAAAGTATCCTTTGCCCACAAAGTAGCTTTTGACCCCCTCCTTGGTCAGGGGTTGCCAGTTTCTTTTTGTCTAGTCTTCAACTGACTTGGGAGAAGGCCATAGGCCAGTGAACTGACCTATGAGGCCTCTCTCAGCCAGATTTAAAGCAGCTTTGCACGTCTCTTCTTCAGGGAGGGCCACTGAGGGGATCATTTCCATTTTTTTAATGAACTTCTGAAGAGTCGCCGAAGGGGCTCTCTTCAGACCAGAAGAAATCATTGCACGAAACACTAGCACTTCAAGAGGTGGTTCAGAGAGGGGGGCAGTGCCCCCGGAGGACTCCATGGCCGGAGAGGAGCGCCACTGGACTGAGCGCAGGGGCGCAGCAGCCACAAGGGCGCGCAGAGGAGTGTCCTGCAACTCTGTAACACACTACACACAGGAAACTAACAGCATCTAAAAAAGAGAGAAATATGCTCTGCACGCAGCCGAAAGAACTCAGGGGAGCCGACACCACGTGCCGCAACATCTCAGTGTGCCACGCCACCTAGGGATGCGCCGCGTAGGAAGAGCTCCAGGACAGGGGACCCTGCACAGAAGGAAGGAGCCCGCCAAGGCAGCCGGAGGGCCAAGACCGGCCAAAGGCCACAAGCACAGAGGAGAACCAGAAGCAGAGCAGCGTGGAGTGGGAAAAAAAAAACTCAAAGGATTTCTTTATTATTTTGAAAACAATGATTAACATTAAAAAAACAGAAATAGTATTTTTTCCACCTATTATTAAGTATAGTGTTATATATATATATATATATATATATATATATATATATATAGATATACATATATATATATATATATATATATATATATATATATAGATATATATATATATATATATATATATATATATATATATATATATATATATATATATATATATAAAATAATAAAAATTAATGAAAATTTTAAATAAAATCAATTAAATTTATTGTAATGAATTGATTTTAATATTAAATAATTAAGTTATATGTGTTATTACATATTGATGCTACTATAGATATTATGTTATTAGTTTTTCTTTTTAAGGGTTTTGAACCTTGATTCTTATGGTTTGCATTATACATTATAGAGTGACAATCATTAATTGAGTGGTACAAGAGTGGTACAATGAGGGATAATATTAAGTTATTTTTAATGTCATTGTAATATCTATACTAATTTTCATTTTAAAGTGATATATTAATATGATTAATATTTAAAAATCTTATAAAAAAAATAAAAATAAAAAAATTTGATTAAAATAAAAATAAATAAACAAAATAAAAAAATTTAAATTAATAATAATAATAAAGATAATAGAATTTTTAAAAATATTTAGACTAAAGTATTTATGAGTTAATATTGGAAATAATATATTTATATATAGAGATAATGATACTAAATTTATAATCATATAAATAGATAGTTAAAAAAAGTATATTCATGCGTATCACACTTATGTACCTACAACTAAATAATACATAGAGAAATATAGGTAATAATAGATTCATACACACATGAAGAATACATTCATACATATACAATGAGTACATGTAAACAAGACACATACAAATGTGGCAAAGAATTTCATTCACACACGAAGAATACATTCATACACATACAAAGAATACATGTAAACAAGACACAGACAAATGTAGCAAAGAATTTCATAACCACATGAATAATACATTCATAGACATACAAAGAATACAAGTAAACAAGACACATACAAATGTAACAAAGAACAGATTCATTAAAACATGAAGAATACATTCATACACATACAAAGAATACAAGTAAACAAGACACATACTAATGTAGAAAAAAACGGATTCATAAGCATACAAAGAATAAAATTAAACAAGACACATGCAAATGTAAACAAGAATTTAATAGACATGAAGAATATATTCATACACATGCAAAGAATACAAGTAAATAGGACACATAAAAATGTAGCAAAGAACACATTCATACACACATAAAGAATACATTCATACCCATACTCAAAGTATAAAAAATGAGACATTCAGAAACAAAAAAAAAAACATGATAGAGAAGTACATAGAAGAAATAAAATCACTCTCAATAATACATTCACACACATCATATGAAACTAGATATTCTATTTATTAATCCATACCAAAATAAAATGCTCTACAAAGAAATTCTAACTACAAAAATGCAACTAATAAAAATAATATATATATATATATATATATATATATATATATATATATATATATATATATATATATATAAATAAGTAATACACAAGCATTTAAACATAATAAACTTATAAAAATAAATAATAAAAACCTTTAAATATTTACAAATTCTCTAAATAATATATTCATATCTAATTTCAATATATATATATATATATATATAACATATTTATAATAAAAATATATTATTAAAAAATAAATAAAAAATAAAAAATAAATAAAAATAAATAAATATGCTATAATTGTTATATAATATATGTGAATAAGAGTCATTTTGACAGTTATGTGCACATTGGGAAGATGCATTAAATATTGTAAAAATGTTAAGTGATTTATGTGAATAAGAGTGATTTTACCATTTGTGTGTGTGGGTAAGATGTTTAAAACATTGAAAAAACGTTAAGTGATTTAAGTGACTAAAAGTGATTTTTCCATTTGTGTGTGTGTTGGCAAGATGTTTAAAACATGTTTCTAAACTATTATTATAATAAAATGATATATTTTAGTTTTTGCATATTGGAGTTACTATAAACTAAAGATAGTGAAAACCATGAACACAAGGAACACAGCTCAAAGGAGGGTTACAATTTAACCATCCTAAGAGCCTTTTGGAGGGGTTGAATTCCCCTCCAAAAAAAAGAAAGAGCCTACTCCTTTTATTAATGGTAGTTTGTGTTCATGTACATTTTTTTATGGGCCCATCTAAACAAAAAATATATACAACTTTTTCTAATTACAACATTACAAAAAATAAAAGTAGATAATGTCTTAACCGAGCAACTTCAATATTGATAAATTTTCTGCAACATACAACATGAAATGATATTGTTAGTATATAATATAATTTACAAACACTTCCTAACAACTTGTAACATAATTAAATACAAATTTCATAAAGAAAATGCATATTATATAAACCCATAATGTATGAGAAATATTATATAAACCCAAAATACATGAAAAATATTAAGAAAAAAATATAAATATAATATAATGTAATTTGCAAATTTTATATAATAACACTTAAATTTAACAATTGCATATTAAAAAACACATAATGAATAAGTAATCATAATAAAATATAAAGTAACAAAATGCATTTTTATTTTATAAATTCTAAATAAATTAGAGTGATTCCTGGTAAATATATTTCTGTGAGTAAAACTAAATATTACATTGTAAACTTAAAAAAAAATAAACACCTTCTGATCTAATTAATAAAACTACGTGATAACACCTTGTGATATAATTAATAAAAATATTGATTAATAATAGTGAGCAAAAAGGAATCTTTGTGTTACATTGGAATCTTCAACAAAATAAATAAATGCTGAAGCTAAAACACCTTGTGATATAATTAAAAAATAAAACTAGGTAATTAATAATGGAGAGGAAAATGAATCTTAGATTATATAAGAGTTTCCACATGAAACTTGTTGTAGGAGATGGCTTATGATTTTTTTATTTCATCATCATGACATTCTGATTGCCTGTGTTGTGTTTTGGGATTGCGCATACATGCGCAGGAGTGAAGGGTTCATCTCATAACCAGTTATGACTTCTTCTTGACAACTAACGAGTGTTGACTTCCTGCTGGCTTCTAAACACATTAATGAATAGGGGATTTTTTTCATCGATGAACAGGGGATGAGTATTGATAAACAGGTGTTGCACCACGCAATAATTGCTAGAATTGATTAAAAAGAATACATATACCACGTTATACTTGGTAGAATTGTATAAATAGTGTTGGAAATTAATTCCAACTGCTGAAGTCAATCAGCAGTAATTGCAGAAGTGAAAGATCAGTGGCACATTGAAGCCTATGCAAAGGCAGTTGCCTGCTATATTGATGAAAATTTCAAAAGGATTGGAAAGCCGCACAGGTGCAGTACAGAGCAGATGGGATTTGATCCCTTTGATATTTTATCAAAGGCGGTAGCCATTTTTGTTAACAGCAGAGTTGAATGCCGAAGACTTTCGTGGCTTCATAAGCACAAAAGAACAGATTTATTTAAATACAATATTTTCGGGCTTTTAAAGCCCTCAACAACCAAAATGGATGAAAATATTGTTTAAACGGTGGAAGGCTTAAAAGTTTCTTAAAAGGGAGGACAAGTGGTCCCTACCACTTAAGCAAAAATTGGAGATCGCAGTTTTGAAGTTTAAGTGTCTTGTTGATGTGGATGTTTGCGATGTGTGATCATCGCACCATCGCAACATCGCAATATTACAAAATCACCCTCCGCCCATGCTAGAGTTTCGTTGAGTGTTTCTGATGTGCGATCATCATGACATCGCAATATCGCACAATCACAACTTTTATTTGTTTGTTCCACCATATGTTTGATCGCAGATATTTGCGATGCGATCCCATCGCACATCGCAATATCGCACAATCACAATTCTTATTTTATTTTATGTTTTAAGTCGCGGACCCGACGCATATATGTTTTATGTTTTGTTTTATGTTTAATATTTTATAATGTGCGTGCCACTTATAAAAGAAAGGCCCGAGAGCCTGTTTAATACATTGTTTTGTTTTAACACAGAACAGAGTCGTTTTTATGCACAACAGTACGGAATTGAAAATACACAGCAGTGTATTTTTCAGAAAGAGACAGTGTTTTATTTTGAGAGATAGTAAGGTGTTCTCGGTGCACTGTGTTATAACAGCAGTCACATTTGTAAATCCCTCTGAATGAGGAAGAATTTGTAACACATTTTTTTATGGAATAAAAGTTTGTTTTCTGAGTTGAAACTTTGTTTCCTGTGAGTGAAATTTTATTAATTTCTCTGTGTTATAGAGGGAGAGTTTATTCTCTCTACTATTGTTCTAGAATTTTTCAATATTCCAACATGGTATCAGAGCTAGTCCAGGCTCTTTGAAGGTCAAAGAAGCTGAAGGAAAGGAGTTCTTTGTTGCAACAGCTTCTCCAACAGTGTGAAGACTCAGCCAAAAGAATCCAAAGGTATTTCTATATACAGTTTTGTGTTACTTTTGTAGAACAGTCAAGTTATTTTAAAAATACACAGTAAAGTGTTTTTGAATCATAGTTAAGAGTGCAGAATGGCTGGAGCCAACACTAGTATGGGTATGGGAAATATCCATCTCCCACAGTTTAATGGGAAAAATTATGACTACTGGTCAATAACTATGACAGCATTATTTGTCTCCCAAGACTTATGGGAATTTGTTGAGGATGGCTTTGAAGAGCGAGCACATGAAGAAGAGTTTGAGATGTTAACTCAGGCAGGAAGAGAACTGTTGAAGAGAAATAGGAAGAAAGACACCAAAGCTCTTTTCTTTTTGTATCAAGTAGTGTATGAGAGTGTGTTTCCGAGGATAGTAGCAGCTAAGAGATCCAGAGAGGCATGGGAAACTCTCAAGACAGCCTATCAAGGCATGGAAAAAGTGAAGACAACAAAACTTCAATTGCTGAGGAGAGACTTTGAGACTCTCTGTATGAAAGAGTCAGATACTATTGACTCATTCTTCACTCATGTGATTGGAATGGTCACACAAATAAGGTCTCATGGAGAGACTCTTGAAGACAAGAGGACTGTTGAAAACCTTTGAGAAGTTTACCCTCAAGATTTGATGTGATTGTCACCACCATAGAAGAGACTAAGGATCTCACAAAGTTTTCAGTAGATGAACTTCATGCATCACTGATGACACATGAACAGAGATTAGGTAGGAGCGAAAACTGATCTCTGGAACATGCCTTTAAGACCCATATGTCTTTCAGAAGAGGAAGAGGGAAAGGTAGAGAAAAAAAGAGAGGAAGAGGCAGAAGCCAAAGCAGAGGTGGAAGAGACAGCCCTTCACATTCACATGGAAGGGGCAACAATCCAAATCAGCATCAAGGCCAAGGCAGCAGCCAACAGAGTGGTCAGCAGAATGCTCAAGGACAAAGGTATGATAAATCTAATGTGCAATGTTACCATTGTAAAAAATATGGTCATTATGCTAATGAATGTAGAAAGAAGCAGCAAGAAATGGCAAGTAAACTAGTGCAAACTTCACTAAGGAAAATGTCAGCCAAAATAATTTTTTCTTAGCTTGTAATATGGCTGAAGAAAAAAGTGAAGATTTATGGTTTTTAGACTCCGGTTGTAGTAACCATATGACAGGAAACTTAGCAATGTTTTCTATGTTAGATGAAAGTGTGAAGTCACAAGTCACACTAGGAACTAATAACAAAGTTTCTGTTATGGGAAAAGGAATAGTAAATGTTTTAACAAGGATAGGTGAAAATAAATCCATAGCAGATGTTTATTATGTTCCAGGAATGATGTGTAACCTCTTAAGTATTGGACAGCTTGTCCATAAGGGGTATAATGTTTTCTTTGATAATGATGTTTGTACCATAATGGATAAAACACCCAGCAAACAGTGTATTGTTGAAGTGAACATGACAAGGAATAGAATGTTCCCTCTTAGAATCAGAGCAGATTTGAAGAATGGTGAAGAGAAAACAACAGTTGCACAAGAGACTTTCCAAAGCGAACCAAAAGATGATAATTGGTTGTGGCACTTGAGATTTGGACATCTCAACTTTGGAGGTCTTAATCTGTTGAACAGAAAAGGAATGGTAAGTGGTTTACCATTGATAGATAAACCAGACAACCTTTGTGAAGGTTGTATCTTGGGGAAAAAACATAGAGAAAGTTTTCCTTCTGGGAAAAGCATAAGGGCAAAAGCACCCTTAGAAATTGTCCACTCAGATGTGTGTGGACCGATGAAAACTCCATCGCTAGCAAGAAGCCACTATGTGTTAACATTCATAGATGATTTTACAAGAAAAACTTGGGTTTACTTTTTGAAAAACAAAAGTGAAGTGTTTGAAAAATTTTGCAATTTTAAAGAACTTGTAGAGAACCAGAGTGGGTTGCATATCAAAGTCTTAAGGACTGATAGAGGAGGTGAGTATATCTCTAAATATTTTCTACGTTTTTGTAGAGAAAATGGTATTCATAAACAGTTTACAACAAGATATACTCCACAGCAAAATGGAGTAGCCGAAAGGAAGAATAGAACTCTAATGGACATGGCAAGGAGCATGTTAAAGGCAAAGCATTTGTCTAATGATTATTGGGCTGAAGCTGTACATTGTGCAGCGTACATCTTGAATAGATGCCCTACAAAAGCAGTTATGAACAAAGTGCTAGAAGAGGCATGGAGTGGCACAAAGCAAAGTGTCACACACATGAAGGTTTTTGAATGTGTGGCTTATGCACACATACCGGATCAGCTAAGGAAGAAGTTGGATAGCAAGGGGGAGAAATGTATTTTCATTGGATATAGTGAGGAATCCAAGGCCTATAGGTTGTATAACCCATCAACCAAGAAGTTTATTGTGAGCAAAGATGTTCAGTTCATTGAAGAGGAAGCTTGGGATGGAAGCATAGAGAAGACAATAAATGTTAAACACTGTTTATCTCATGATGAAAATGATGATGAGTTGGCTGAAATACATCCCCAAACTACAACACTAACAAAAGAGCAGCAAAGCACGCCCTTGAGGAGAAATGACAGTGCTTCTCCAAGGACACCACAAGAAAGAAATTCAAGTGCTTATTCGAGCATTTGTACACCTAATGAAAGAGGTAAGAAATTTAGAAGTTTGAAAGATATTTATGAAAAAGATATAGAAAATGAAGGTATCAATTCTTTATTTGCTTTACATTGTCATGTTGATGATCTTGTTCATTTCGAAGAAGCTATCAAGGATGAGAAATCAATAGAAGCTATGGATGAGGAGATAAATGCCATAGAGAGGAACAAAACTTGGGATTTGGTTGAACTCACAAAAGGTAAATATGCCATTGGAGTTAAATGGGTCTACAAGACCAAGAGTAATGCTGAAGGAAAAATTGAGAGACACAAGGCAAGGCTTGTTGTCAAAGGTTATAAGCAGAAGCACGGGATATATTATGAGGAAAATTTCGCACCAGTTGCTAGAATGGAAAACATGAGGGAAGTGCTGTCCATAGCAGCACAAAACAAGTGGAAAGTTTACCAAATGGATGTGAAGTCAACATTCCTAAACTGAGTGTTAATGGAAGAGGTTTACATAGAACAACCTCTCGGCTATGAAAAGAAAGGCCAAGAACACAAAGTGTACAAGTTGAAGAAAGCTCTTTATGGGCCGAAGCAAGCGCCAAGAGCGTGGTACAGTAGGATAGACTCCTATCTACTAGAAAATGGATTTGAGAAATGTGAGGGAGAACCCACCCTCTACATCAAAGAAAAAGATGGTAAAATGTTGATTGTAGTCTTATATGTTGATGATGTTATTTTCACAAGTAATGATAATTACCTTATTGAAAATTTTAAAATAGTCATGAAAGAAGAATTTGAAATGACTGACATGGGTTTGTTGAGATACTTCTTGGGAATAGAAGTAGAACAAGATGAAAATGGGATTTTTATCTCACAAGAAAAGTATGTTAATGAGGTTCTTGAAAGATTTAACATGCAGGAATGCAAAGCAGTAATCACTCCCACAGTGATGGGATTAAAACTCAGCAGAGAGGACAACATCAAGGATTTTGATCCTAGCTTGTAGAAGAGCATAGTTGGTAGCCTTATGTATTTTACTGCAACTAGGCCGGACATAATGCATGCTGTTAGTTTGATTTCTAGATTTATGGAAAAGCCAAAGGATGCACATTGGCAGGTAGCAAAAATAATTTTGAGGTATGTTAAAGGTACTAAAAGGTCTGGTGTTTTATATACTACTTCAGAATGTTCTGATTTAGTTGGATACACTAACAATGATTGGGCTGGAAGTGTTGATGATCGGAAGAGTACTTCTGGTTATGTTTTTCACATGGGTTCAGGAGCCATTTCATGGGCTTCTAAGAAACAACCCATTGTAGCGTTGTCTACAACAGAAGCAGAATATGTGGCAGCTACAGAAGCAGCGTGTCAAGCAGTTTGGATGAGACAAATGTTGAGAAGTTTATGCCAAGAATAGGTAAAAGGGACAATGATCTTTTGTGACAATAGCTCAGCTATTGCATTGTCCAAAAATTCAGTTTTTCATAAAAGAACAAAGCACATCGACACCAAGTTTCACTTCATACGTGAATTGGTTAACAATGGTGAGATAGTTTTGCAGCATTGCGGAATAGAGGATCAATTTGCAGATATCCTCACAAAGCCACTTGCACAAAAAAACTTTGAACATTTCAGGAAATGCCTGGGTATGTAGAAAAACCCACCAGTTGAAATTAAGGGGGAGTGTTGGAAATTAATTCCAACTGCTGAAGTCAATCAGTAGTAATTGCAGAAGTGAAAGATTAGTGGCACATTGAAGCCTATGCAAAGGCGATTGCCTGCTGTATTAATTAAAATTACAAAAGGATTGGAAATTTGCACAGGTGCAGTATAGAGCAGATGGGATTTGATCCATTTGATATTTTATCAAAGGCGGTAGCCGTTTTTGTTAACAGAAGAGTTGAATGCCGAAGAATTTCATGGCTTCATAAGCACGGAAGAATAGATTTATTTAAATACAGTATTTTCAGGCTTTTAAAGCCCTTAACAACCAAAATGGATGAAAATATTGTTTAAACGGCGGAAGGCTTAAAATTTTCTGAAAAGGGAGGACAAGTGGTCCCTACCACTTAAGGGCAAATCGCAGATCACAGTTTTGAAGTTTAAGTGTCTTGTTGATGTGGATGTTTGCGATGTGCGATCATCACACCATCGCAACATCGCAATATTACAAAATCACCCTCCACCCATGCCAGAGTTCCGTTGAGTGTTTGTGATGTGTGATCATCACGACATTGCAATATCGCACAATTAGAATTTTTATTTGTTTGTTCTGCCATATGTTTGATCGCAGATATTTTCGATGCGATCCCATCGCACATCGCAATATCGCACAATCACAATTCTTATTTTATTTTATGTTTTAAGTCACAGACCTGACGCATATATGTTTTATGTTTTTTTTTATGTTAATATTTTATAATGTGTGTGCCACTAATAAAAGAAAGGCCCGAGAGCCTATTTAATTTATTTTTTTGTTTTAACATAGAACAGAGTCATTTTTATGCACAGCAGTGCGGAATTGAAAATACACAGTAGCGTATTTTTCAGAAAGAGACAGAGTGTTTTATTTTGAGAGACAGAAAGGTGTGCTCGGTGCACTATTTTATAGCAGCAATCACGTTTGTAAATCGCTCTGAATGAGGAAGAATTTGTAACAGATTTTTTTATGGAATAAAAGTTTGTTTTCTGAGTTGAAACTATGTTTCCTATGAGTGAAATTTTATTAATTTCTCTGTGTTATAGAGGGAGAGTTTATTCTCTCTACTATTGTTCTGGAATTTTTCAATATTCCAACAAACCGAATATATATATATATATATATATATATATATATAGATATATATCAAAGAGGCTAGGCGTGAAAATTTAAGGAACGTGAATGTGGAAGGATGACAACTAGGCATGTGAAAGATGGACATTGAAGCAGAATTTGGTTTAATAGAGAAACAGGTAACAAAGATACATTTTAAGTCCTCAAATCTTACAACTACACTACTGGTCAAGATACATATGAAGTCCACGACAAACTCTATTTCTGTCAAGGCATTTGTTTCAAGTATATTTGGGGATTCTAGGTTTCCGGTGTGGCTTCGTATTGTATTAAGCACAGAGCCATGTTCTTTATGGGGTGGGAAACTATGATGATTTTTTCAAAATCTAATTAAATTAAATAATATTCCAATTAAATCTAATGTTCTTTGAACGGAGTACAATTCCAACTATGCTACTATCTAGCTAGCTTCTTTCCTCCTAATCCCTACCACTGGAATATCTACATCTCAAGTTTCTTCCAGATATCTATTTTGAATTGCACAATCAACAAAAAGGGTCGGGCCTTTCTCACCATTGTCTAGATCTAGCTCTGTATGGTGTCTCTATATACGCAGCTTTTTGGCGGTGCTTATCAAGTGACTCAACCACCTTCTCATAGGATCATAAGCATAAGATCTCGGTCCTGAGCATCTAACTATTTGGGGATAGTCAGATCTCGCAGCTCTAGAGCATGTGACTATTTGGGGATAGTGAGATCAGATCTCGCTCTCCATCATCTGACTCTTTGGAGGCTGCACGAACATGCTGGGTCTAGGGCTACTCTATGTGTGAAGAACCAAATTAAAAGGCATACATAACATATTGTTTCCCTGTTGTAAGGTTAATTACTAATAAAGAGAGTAGCCATGAAATGAGAAAAGGTTAATGACTAATAAACAGAGCAACCATGAAATGACAAGAGAAAAAGCTCAATTTGGAGTTTGAAGAGGCCAATGTTGTAACAAATAGAGCAACAATGAAATGAGAAAAGGAAGAGTGCAATTGGGCATTTCGAGAGAATTCTGTAATAAAGATCGCAACCATGAAATGAGAAAAGGAGGAGTTCAATTCGGCATTTGGAGGGACCAATGTTGTAAATAGCCTGCTACATGACTTGTCACATGACAAAATACCTAATGCCTCAACATTTATGTGAACACACACAGACAAAAAGTACTAAAATAGACTTAGAGGGAATAAACATATAAGACATATATTATTACACTGCAACAAGAAATAGAGGAGAACAAGACCATAAAAAATGAATACTAACATTTCTTCCTCGGAATCTTTCACTTGCTATCGAAACTCTAAAAACTTGTGGTTGCAAAAGAGATGGAAAATTCACATTCTCTGTTGCAAAAGCACTGAAAATGATGCTGGAGCACCTGTATTTAAAATTCCAACTGATTAGAAAAAGAAACGTAAGAAAGCACTAGGAATGAATTTTAAAATAACTAAAGTAAATATCTCCATGAATACCAACTCACTTTGAAATCACTATTTGTTGATCAAGACAGCCCTTCCACTATATGTGCATATTCTCCTCTCCTCACCCAAGTCTTTCTCTCTCAATTAACACAAATCCAAACACACAAAACAAACATTTACACACAACACTTACAACAACACAGCACACATTACAAACATACCACAACACAACACATGACATTGATGCATACAAAACTACACAAAAAATTTATGGAGCACTCCATAAGACAGACAAATTTACATCAGAGTGCTTGAGAGAGAAAGAACACCCATGCTTAAATCTATAGACAGAGAAAATAAATTTTCAGGTTACACAAATGTCTGTGTAAAATGAATTGAACACACAAATTGAGGGAACATAAAATTTCTCAAACTCTTACCAACTCCTACTCCCTTTCTGTTGTTTTCAGAGTGCAAAACTTTCGATCACCTCCTCTTCATTCCTGAATTTTCTCCTCTCATCTTCATTTTTGAATTTTCTCCTCTCATTCTTCATTCATCGCATTCACGGATCCCTCTGATTCTCCATTCATCAGTATACAATGACTTGTGAACTAGTGAGTTTTATGCTTTCTTTTTTGGACCGTTGCAGTCAAAATTAAGTTTAACCAATATTTTAATTACCATTTGTTAAACCAGTCTTTTAATTACCATTTATTAAACCATGACTTGGGAATTTCTGAGTTTTACGATTTTCGTATACAAAGACTTGGGAACTGACCGTTGCGATCAAAATTAACTTTAACCAATCTTTTAATTACCATTAGTTAAAACAGTCTTTTAATTACCATTTATTAAAACATGACTTGGGAATTTTTGAGTTTTATGATTGTGAACTTTTGAATTTTATGATTGTCTTTTTTGGACCGTTGCATTCAAAATTAGGGTTAACAAATCTTTCAAAGACCATTCGTTAAACCAGCTTTTTAAGTACCATTCATTAAACTATCTTTTAACTCACTACTACTATTATATAATTTATGATATTTTTTTAAACTGTGCTTTTTAAAACTTGTGCAAATACAGTTCAATCCTAATGATCCTAGTCCATAACTTTCCATTTTTATGCTGTAGTTTTTTTTTTTTTTTTTACCTGCGTTTGAAAGTTTTTTCCTTGTGCATAACAGTATTGGTTGAAAGTTACATTTTTTTCCGTGTGCAGAACATTATTGGCTTAAAGTTATTGATTGCAATGTATTTAATATTTAATGTTAATGGTGCAAAGCCTCAATGGAATATGTGTATATATAGATAGATATAATAATTTTAATGGTGTAAAGACTAGTGGTGTTATTGAGTGGAATATATATAATTTAAATAGTGATAATTTTAAAACTTAAATTTATTTAAAATTTATGTAATATTATCATATATTAATTTTGGAAATAGTTATTTTTCTTTTTTATATATATGAAATAATGAGAACCAAATATTATTATTAGTAGCAAAAAGATATTGTTAATATTATTTTTATTAGATATTTCAAATTTAGTAGTAGAGGGAGACTTTCTCTTGAGACATGACTAGGGAATCAAAACTCTTCTTCTCTCTATATATTTTCAAATGGAAAACAATTGTTTATACATACCATTGGCAACTTAGTGAAATTGTCTAGCTAAAATAGATACTTGTAAGAGTTTGTACCAAGGTAACAAATATTTGAATTGATATATTTTTAGATCCTTTCTTTGTAATCTATTATTGATGTAATTTTTATATTAAAAGTTATGTTTGTAATTAATTTCTAAATAATGTCACTTTCAAGGTAAATAATAAGTTTTTCTTCTTTTCCTCCAAGATTACATTGAGCAAGAGTTGAATATCTCTCAAAGAAAAACATGATGATGTCTTGAATGAATATAGGAGAGCACATTGAGCACATTACTAATACATTCCTAAAAGCGAGAGTCTTAGATGACTCTATTTCAAACAATGTAAGCTTCCAAGGAATGTCTTGCACTAATAACATAAGCGTGGATATCTAACTTACACTGAGATAATATAGATTTTAATTAATTTAACAGACTATATTTTTTAATTAATCTTTTTTTCCGACATACATATTTATACCACTATATTAATAACATAAGAACTTCAACTTAACTATATTTTTTCTGATGGATTTAGAAGAGTGTGTATGCTTATGACATTAAGTGCCTTATAGGACAAATATAACAATCTTGTTCTTTATGTTGTTCTCCTTAATCTTACAATTGTACATGTAGGAACACACTCACACCATAATCGAACATAGATATTCTCCAAACCATTATTTCCTATATTCAAAGTTGAAATGATATTCATTTCATCAAGTAATTACAACCCACCCTTTCATGTGTTTCTTGCTAGCTTGCTTGATTACATTGTAAACCATTCAATGTACTTCTTCATGTGAGTTGTCACAATCAATTCAACTAATTCATAGTGGATGACTTTCAGTTCATAATTGGTCATCCATCCATTCCTGGTGGCTATATGATCTTGCTTCATGAATTTTTTTATGATGGTTTACATCTACATATCGATTTTCGCTAGTTTTCATCTTGGCCCATGCATTAGCTTACAATTGTTTTCGAGCTATAAAAACTTATAAATGCCACTTTGAAACTATATTTCTTTGAAAGAAACAGTTTGTTTCCAATCAAATAAGTTCATTCACTTGACAAAAATGCAAGGGAACATCAACCACCCTTGTATTGATAGAGACATGGAAATCCCCGTCACACATAGAGTTTAACGCACAAAATCAAAAGTCCATTCACAGCCACTTAATATAGAGATTTTATCGAAACCAATAGAAAAGAAGGATTCACTATACATACTTAAGTGGGTGTTTCTTATATTGGATCAAAAACCTACATTTCGATATTATATATTCCTGCAATGGATCTCCTGAGAGATAATTGGTTATGTGTCGTGGCACATTATGGATGCACGTGCATTGCAGAAATGACATGATGACAAGTATAGTGTAATCGTGCATCACTAGAAGTACGTTGGATAATTATTTGCAGATAATTATGTTTCTCCATTTTCGTACCACATTTACTATATAGAATATGTGTGGCTCAAATGATTTCTATGCAATAGAGATATCCAAGTTAAAATTTCTCTCTTAACCCAAATGGTGGAATTTGAATCCATTTAAAAATAACAATAAATAGATAGTGGAACTCAAGTTCAATCAATTTATTAAATTATGGGAATTGTGGGTCATTTTGAAGAAAAGTGAACAATTTAGGAATACAAGATCCTAGTTTCAAGTGGCATGGGAAAGAAAAATAGTTACAAGCTTAAGAAATATATGTAAGAATAGTGGTTCACACCGGTCATTCTAATTAGTAAAAATTTTCTTAAATAATTAGGGTTGAATTGAAATTGGTAATGGAGCATGTGTCTTATTGATTAAATAGTAAAACAATGATATGGGAAATGAGCATGCTAGACACATTGCTTGAACATTTCTTAGCGATATGTAACCTATGTGATGGAGGGTCATGAGCATATCAAATATTGGAAGAAGTAAATTTAACTCGCCAAAATTATGAGGTTGTAGGGGCCTAGGTAGATGCACCTGATTCTCAAAACAAACAAACAAAACTTTTTACACACTTTACATAACATAAGAAAAATTATATTTGGAGTGAAAAAATAATGTGTTAATGGCAGAGTGGGGATTCTTTATTGTATTGGATAGTTTTTGGCCCTTGTCGACCAATTCTCATCCCTCTCTCTCAGATATTTTCATATGGTGGACATCACTTATGCCGTATTATCATCTCACTCCTCTTTATCCGTCGAATAACCTGGTATACTCATATATTTTCTAGCTTCCATGGAAACCAAAAACTTGAAATCCTTAGGGAATTCATCCTTTATTTTGATCACTACCTCATCCATTCATTCTGTGGTGGATGGATTTAAGATCAAGACCCTAGCTAAGGGGATGAGCTCACCCTTCTCCATGGAGACAAGCCCATTTTTTTCCTCTACTATAGGAATTATTGTTGTAAAGTGTGCTTCTCCATCCTTTGCATTGATGGAAATTTTCTTGAATACACCCTTTGGTTTAGAACATGCTAAAAATAGTTTTATTCCTTCCTCAATCCATAGAGGGCTCATGTAAATTTATGTTTCACCCATATGTTCATAATGTTGCGAATGTTACAAATGAGATTTATTTCTCAACTACATTAGTTCATGAAGTCCCTTCATTTTGAGGTTCCTTCTATGGCTCAAGAATTCAAGGATGCAAATCTCTTCTCATAGTGTGGCTTGATATGCATATTTAATTATTTAATGCCATCTTCACTCCTATACTTTTTAGCACTAGAAATTGTTAATTTCAGATGAGCCAAATATTTATCCATTGACTAGATGGTTTTTTTTATCAATCATTAATAAAGCTAAAGATTAGGAGTTGATCTCTAGTTATGGTATGTGGTTCTATAGAAATGCAAGGTTGTCTATGTAACCTCAGTTCCCCTCTTTCGACCCCTTTTCACATTCAATTCCTACTAGTTTAGTTTGGGTAAGGCTTCCTAATATCCCTTTGGATTTGTGGAATATTTCATCATTGAAATATATACAAAATGCTTTAGGTATATTTTTGTTAGTGTATTGATTAGATAAATAGTACTTGAAACTTGTATATGCCTACATTTTTGTGCAAATGTACTTCACTAAAGATTTATTCACTAAATCAAACTAACAAGCCTAAATTATCTATAGGTGCAAAATATAGACTATGAAAATATTTCTTCCCCCTGTAGAGCTTATTACAAAAGAAGCCATTCTTTCAAAAATTGTCCCAAACCTCAAAAGAACAAAGCTAGGTAAAATAGTTTCAAACCCAGATAGTGCGAAGTTTCCAAGTCATAACATTAAATGATATTTAAGTATGAACCCCCCCCCCCCCAGATCACAAAAACTATTAAAATCAACAAGAGACATTATAATCCAATAAAGAATCCCACCAAGTTAATGGAAACTCAACAACAAGCCATGTTGCAGTGGAATGTATAAATGACGCCTATGAAAATATGGAGAAGTTTGGTTACCCAAATGATTCTCTTGAAAATAATTCTAAAAAAAAAACCTTGTGATAATATTCAAAAACTGGCCAAGGACAAGTTAGATATTTTTTGGTGATTCCTCTTCCTCTTTAGAAAATAAGACTTAAAAAAAAACTTCTTAGGAAGATGAGGAAAAAGAGGAAGAATTTTATAAGACTCTTGAAGGTGAAAACAATATTCTAGATAATAACTACAAGAATGATCCTCTAGATATAGTAGATAACACAGGTTAGATCCAAGTGAGGAAAAAGGACATATATTTTAGGTATGTGTTATATTCTTTCCATGACTATTCATGTGTGGGGGGGTCACAAGAGTGGGGGGGGGGGGGGACAATAGCCCCCCCTATATGTTGTGTCAGGCACAGCAGGGAGGTCATAGGTGGGGCAGCAGCCCCCCCTATTCAGGGTCCATGGTAACACCCTGGGAAAAAAAAAATTGGTCGTTATTTTTCGGTGGGTGGACCCGCCCATGGTTTTGTGCATGGGTTTGCACATGGTTTTGGGGCATGATGGTTTTTGGACCCTGGTATTTTGTATATCTTTTCAAGGGAACTATGATTATGTCCTAATCCAGGGTTAATGGATTGGGGTTTATGTATGCTTTAGCATATATATATGTTTTAACACTAAAAGGAATATAATGAAAAATCAAGCTGGTCATCTTGATTTGGGATACAGGGGAAAATATTTGTATATATGTTTTATGTTTTATGCTCTCTCTATTGTTTATTTCTGTTTTTAAGATCCATTTGTAGATAATTTATGCACAGGGTTAAAACCTACAGTTGGTATCAGATCTCTTTCGGCTTCAAGGGGATGCCTTTGCTGTTGAGGATTTTTTTGCTTTGGCCTGAGGTAGACGTTGTTCAGTGGAGATTTGTGGGATTGATTCTTGCGGTGAAAGAAGATGGAGAGCAGCGGGAAGATAAGGATTAAGAAATTTAATGGTTATATTTTTGAGCTGTGGAAGCTCAAGATGGAGGATTTGCTGGTGGATAAAGATCAGTGGATCGTGGTAGATCCAGGTACTAAACCAATGACAATGTCAGATGAAAACTGGAAGAAGTTGGATTGGAAGGCCAAGAGCACAACACAGTTGTGTGTCTCAGATTTGGTATTGTTGAATGTATCTAGGGGAGCTACGATGAAGAATTTTTGCGAGAAACTTGGGACTTTGTACCAATCTAAGTCTCTAATGAATAAATTGTTCCTACAGAAAAAGTTGTACAACCTAAGGATGAAGGATGGAGACTCGGTGACATAGCATTTGAACGCCTTGGATACTATGGTAAGTCAGCTGTCATATGTTGATATTAAAATCTCAGATGAAGATAAGTGCATCAGTTTGTTGTGTTCTCTACCAGACTCGTGGGACATTGTGGTTATTGCAATAGGTAGCAATACAACTACCTTGAATTTTGATGACATTGTCTTAGCCTTGTTGTTGGACGAAATGAGAAGAGAAATATGGAGGGTCAGAATGGAGATGCCTTATCTATACGAGGAAGGCCCCAGAACAGAAACAAGAATAAGGTTTCAAGTGGAAGATATATATCTAGAGGGAGATCTAAATCTCCTGGAAAGTTTGTAAATGTATGTTGGAAATGCAAAAAGGAGGGGCACTACAAAAAGGACTGCAGATCTAAAGCTCCTGAGAAAGGAAAGGGATATGATTATGCTCCTTCTGCAGAGTCAAAAACCACCTCGGATGAAGGTGGGGATGTGTACTTGGCTTCTTCTTCAAATACACATGTAGATCATGAGTCATGGTTTATTGACTCGGGTGCATCCTTTCACTTCACTCCCCATAGAGAGTGGTTCTATGAGTATGAGAAATATGATGGTGGTGATGTCTTCTTAGGTGATGATAGGAAGGCTAGAATCGTCAGATGTGGAAAATTCAAGTTGAAGCTGCAAGGAGGAAGGATTAGAACACTTCCTGGTGTTCTACACATTCCTGCATTGGACAGAAATCCAATTTATGTAAGCAAGATGGATGATTTAGGTGTAAAAACGGTGTTCGAGAAATATGCTTATAAGATGGTTTAGGGAGCACTGGTATTAATGCAGAGAGTTTGTATTGGAACTCTGTACAAGCTTCAGGGTAGCACTATTATTGATGGGTGCAACATTTCTGTGGTTCTTGAAAGTGGAGCAGAAAGCCTAGCGATCTCTAGATAAAATACCATGCTATGGCATCAAAGGCTTGGACATATTGGAGAGAAGGGCCTTTAGATACTACATGGAAATGGTATGGTAGAAGGTATGCTTAATAACTATCTGGATTTCTATTTCTGTGAACATTGTGTATATGGGAAGCAGAATCGGGTGAGTTTTCCTTCTAGCGCTAAGAGGGCAAACAAGATATTAGAGCTTGTGCACAATTATGTGTTTGGACCTATGTCGGTTCTATCACTGGGCAAGTCTGTGTACTATGTTTCATTCATAGATGACTTCTCAAGGAATACATGGATATATTTCTTGAGGAACAAATTTGAAGTCTTTGACAAATTTAAAGAATTTAAGGCTCTAGTGGAAAACCAGATAGAGAAGAAGATAAAGGTGTTGAGGACAGATAATAGTGGCGAGTTCTGCAAGAAGGAATTTGAAGAGTTCTGTAATAAGTGTGGTATAGCATGGTAGAAGACTACTCCATACACACCTCAGTAAAATAGAGTTGCAGAAATAATGAACATAATGCTGATGGAAAAGGAAAGAAGCATGCTCAGTGGTACCAAGTTAGGACAAGAATTTTGGGCAGAGGCAGTGGAGATTGAATGTTACTTGGTTAACAGATCACCTTCATTAGCATTGGAGGATAAGACTGTAGATGAGGTATAGACTGGTAAAAAAGCCTTCTCTTTCACATCTGAGGGTATTTGGATGTGATGCATATGTACATGTTCCAAAGAAGAAAAGGACCAAGTTGGATAATAAATCTGAAAGATGCATCTTTATTGGATATAAGGATGGTTTAAAGGGTTACAAGCTTTGGAACCTGGAAACAAGGAAGGTTGTGTACAACCAAGATGTGGTGTTTAGAGAGGTGAAAAATGTTGTTAAACATGAGGTCCTACCAAAGGAACCTAAGAATATAGAGTTTGAGCTAAAGGAGGATGAATCAGACTCTACAACAGAAGAAGATTCACAAGAGGAAGAGCCACAAACTCGAGCTATGAGAAGATCAGTTGAGAAAGAAGAAAACTGGAAAGGTATAGTCCATCTGCTTTATGTTCAACTTTTTCTTTAACTATAACTGATGATGATCCCAGAACCATCAGGGACGCAGTAGATTTAGAGGATGGAAAACTCTAGAAGGAGGCCATGGCTGATGAAATGGAATCCTTGCATAAAAAAGAGACATGGGATCTGGTGGAGTTGCTGGCTGGAAGGAAGCCCATCGAGAGAAAATGAGTGCTTAAGAAGAAGATGAATGTAGAAGGCAAGGTGGAGAAATATAAAGCTTGGTTGGTAGCAAAAGGTTATTCCCAGGTGCCAGGAATTGAATTTGATGATATTTTTTCTCCTGTTGCCAAAGTTTCTTCTATTAGATTACTTTTATCTGTTGCTGCTGCATTTAATTTTGAGGCAGAATAGATGGATGTGAAGACAATGTTTCTTCATGGGGATCTAGAAAAGGAGATCTACATGAAATGACTTGAAGGCTTTATGGTGAAAGGGAAGAAAGAACTGGTATGCAAGTTAAAAAAGTCTTTGTATGGGTTAAAACAGTCACCAAGGATGTGGTATCAGAAATTTGATACCTATATATGGGGACTTTGCTTCACCAGAAGCAAGGAGGATCACTGCGTTTATTTTAAATTAATTGGTGACTGTGTTATTTATTTGGTCTTGTATGTGGATGATATGTTGTTGATTGGAAATGAAAAAGAAATTATCCAAGATTTGAAGACCCGACTATTCTCCAAATTCGACATGAAGGATCTTGGTGCTGCAAACTATATTTTGGGCATGGAAATTAAGAGAGATAGGGAAAAGAGGAAGCTCTAGTTAAACTAGAGGTAGTATGTTGAGACTATATTACAAAGGTTCAATATGTAGGATAGTAAACCAGTGACTGTTTTGATTCATATAGGTGTAAAGCTGTATGTTGAACAGTGTCCCAAGAAATAAGAATAAGAGAAGGATATAGCCCATGTTCCTTATGCAAGTGTAGAGGGTAGCCTGATGTATGCAATGGTCTATACTAGCCCAGACATTGCACATGCAATGGGAGTATTGAGTAGGTTTATGTCAAACCCACGGAAGGAGCATTGGACAACAGTGAAATGGGTTTTCAGATATTTGTGTGGCACTATTGATTATGGCTCATGCTATCAGGGAAGACCAGGATTGGAAAGAGTGTTCGACATTCGTGATTTTGTTGATGCAGACTGGGCTGGAGATTTGGACCAAAGAAGATCTACAAGTGGGTATGTGTTTGGCCTACTTGGAGGTGTAGCCAGTTGGATGAGTAAAATACAGTCTATAATGGCTTTTTCAACTACAAAGGCATAATACATAGTAGCCACTCATGCAAGCAAGGAAGTAGTTTGGTTGCAGAGATTGTGTTCAAGTATGTGGTTGGTGCAACAAGCTATAAGGATATATTGTGATAGCCAAACTGAAATTTTCTTAGCTAAGAACCCTACTTATCATTCAAAGACAAAGCACATTGATGTTCAATATCACTTTGTGAGAGATATGGTTGAGGGTAAAAGGGTGTTGCTAGTAAAGGTGGCCACTTTGAATAATGTTGCAGATGCATTGAAGAAGTCTGTGAGCACTCAGAAGTTCTCTTGGTGTATAGAAACAATGGGTGTTGCAAAGCTAGGTTAATTACTCAGCTCTCTTGTGGCCCCCTGCGGAAAGAAAACAACAAGTAGGATAATGTTGGGTATGTGTTATATTCTTTCCATGACTAGTCATACGTGGGGAGGTCACAGGGGGGGTGGCAGTGCCCCGGTAAACATTTTTTGGTCCTTATTTTTTGGTGGGCAGACTCGCCCATGGTTTTGTGCATGGGTTTGCACATGGTTTTGGGGCATGATGGTTTTCGGCGCCTATTATTTTGTAGATCTGGTCAAGGGAACTACAGTTATGTTCTAATCCAGGGTTAATGGATTGTTGTTTATGTATGATTTGGCATGTATATATATGTCTTGTAACACTAAAAGGAATATAATGAAAAATCAAGCTAGTCGTCCCGATTTGGGATCCAGGGGAAAATCTCTGTGTATATATGTTTTATGTTTGATGCTCTCACTATTGTTTATTTCTAATTTTAAGATTCACTTGCAGATAATTTCTATAGAGGGTTAAAACCTACAATACATACTTCACCAAGGGAAACGAGAAGTTAGATGAAGCTAAACAAGAAAGAGAAGCTAGTCAAAGTTAAAATGATCAATAATTAAGAATGGGATGCAAATGTATCTGGATATTAGGTGGTATTTGGAAAATATTTAGCTAGAATGGTAACAAAATTTTGGTTTTATGGATATATAAATTAATAATTTGGATTGATCATGGATGTTCAATCTCAAATCCTCAAGGAATATTGGCAACACTTTTTTTAGAAGAATTGTAACAATTATTTGTTCATTCGGAGTTCTTTTAATATAATCCAAAATACCATTTCTGTTAAAAAGAAGAAGAAACAAAAATAATATGAGATTGAGATATGGAGGGTTAAAGGGATTGGGATGGGATATATATTTCTTTTGTCGCCCTTGGCATGAAAGGTGCTACCAAACCTTTTAATTGTTCAACTAATTTCCATCACCATAAGATTTAATATTTTTGCTTAGTTACCTTGTCTTTGTATTAAATTTACTAGTATGTTTTTTTATTATTTTTTTCACTTTCTTTATTTACAAATATGTGTCTTCCCATAATTATAACATTCTTTTTACAAAAGCTCATTTTCTCAATTTTTTTCTTGTAGATGGGGTGGACACATTAAAGAAAAATTTACATATATTTAGTACATAACTAAGAGAGTATAGTTAACATAAAGAATACACCTTATGAGCCTAGTCTAAGGAGTAGGTTCATAAATACATTGATTCCCTCCATTATATCATACATTGTATGAAATTTGAAACTTTTCCCTTTGTTTTTTGCTCTCTCTTTGTTTTCCTTTTGTTTTATAGCTTGTTCACAAATCGGCATGACAAACTAGTGGCTTGAGAAACTTCAACCCAAGGGAATAGATACTATAAAAAAATCAACCAAAAAAAGCACCTATCTTTGGCCACACCAACCCATACTTATGGATTAAATTTTTCCTGCGTGGTAACAAACCATGACCTTTTTACCATGGAGTGCCTCAATAAAAAACCTTATAACTAATCTTACGAAATGCGAGTTATGCTTTCTCACCTATGTTTCTTTAAATCATATGATTACGAGTACATATATGAATCCTAACCCATGACACCAAATGTACAACCCTCAACCTCACATTGAAATTTCTACTAAAATGGGGTTGAAAATGACCACCCTCGACATTACATTGTAGCTTTAGAAGATACAATGAAAATATCCAATATACAACATAATATATATTTTATGATATTAATGTGGTTTTAAATCTTCTACAAAATATATGTCAATGGATTTGCAAGATATTAACACACATGTACTTAAAATCCAAATTTAGATTGAAAAATTAAATAGACCGACCGATCACAGTGAGTGACTTATGATCCCTGGGAATTTAATGTTTTGTAAAAGTGAAATTTTTTAGTTGTTTCACGAGCTAAATTTACTTCCTCCTCACCGTGATCTAATCGATATATTGGTACAAAGGGTGTAAAGAAATTTTGTAAGAGAGCATAAAGATAAATAGTTATAAATGTGAAATTTGATATTTGTTCAATATTCAATTCTGCAAATCCCACATGGTATACAGAATTCGGTGATGGGGTACACTGCTAAGGCACTCCATCTGCAAGGTCATCGGTTCGAAACCCGTGGGTCATTAGGATTAGTCTAAACTACCAAAACAAAATATTCAATTCCACAAATTAGCAGACCATGGGTAGTGTCAGGTTGCATTTGAATAAGGCTTATCTTTGAAAGTGCATGTCGTCATATAATTAGTGATATTCATCCAAGAAAAAAATCCATGGAACTTTTATCTTCATGATTTATAGGTAATTTTTTCGGAGGATTTTACATTTGAAATGATTTTTCCCAAGAAAAACATAAATGTATTCCACTCACATTTTCCAAAATGCAATTGTGTCTTGCATGTATATGTATTTCAATTTTATCATTTTAATTACGTTTCTCGTCTTTTGTATTTGAAAGCATTATCCCATGACCAACAATTAAGTAAAGAATCAGGAAGACCTATGTTAGATAATCTCAAGTCACACAGTGTATGTAGAACTCTCTAAGATGATCCAACATAACAATGTTGCTAAGTAATCTTTAAACTTCTCTACACACTAGATTCAAGTGTAAAAATCATCATTTGTAACTTGTATTAGAATATTTTTTTATATTTTTAAGTGGTTATTGACATTACATTCTCATGGAAATTTAAGTTAATTTTTTCTTTTATGTGCATTGAATCTTATTATTTATTATACATTTTCTACTTTTTTTTTACATTATAGAAAGGCCTACGCAGAAAAAAATATCATAGCCTATTTTATATCACAATATGCTTTACAAGAAAAAGCTCAAGTTATGCCTTTGAATTAATGATCTCATTTCATTTTATAAAGTACCATTTGAAGTATATAGTTATGGATTAGAATTTATCTCTATGGATAAAATATAAATATATCTATTTACTTTATTAATGATAATTATTTGTACTCAAAAATATCATAAAGCCTTACCTAATGTATGTTAATGACAAAATATTAACATCAATAGTCATTTTTAATGCATAATATAGGAGGAACAATAAAAAAATTAACTCAAAATATGAAAGAAAACTACATAGATGAATTAATTAATGGAAGATAACAAACAATGTTCAAGTAAAGAGTAAATTAACATAATAAATCCATGTAGAATAAGAATGATTTAGAACCCTTTGAGTAGAAGTGGATGTATTAGATTTCTTTCCAGCATAATGTGTAACACAATATTGCAATCAATGGAACCTGTTAAGTCACTTTGGATTTAGTGTATCGTGATTTCTCATTTTCCCAAGTCTCGTCCACTAATCATGCTATGAATTTTGAAATTGCACTCTCTCATATCATAGATGTATTTATTAGGATGATAGAATAAAATATAGGTGGTAGTGGGATCTTTTATCATCCTATCCAATCCTAGAACCTATAGACACATAAGAAAGAACGAATATGTACACTAAAAATACTTCCTTGTCGATATATACTTTATGAAACTATGTGTTAGAAATTAGGATATCTATCCAATGTTATAGTTATCTTGAGAGGAAAAAAAAATTGATATGACAAAGCCAAATAACCACAACAAATTTTGGTTTAAACTAAATCTCCAAAATGAAGAGAATTATGAAAGTATCTTCCTTCCATTTTCAGAAATTTTACACAAATTTAGAAGAAGAAAGTTTGGCGAAAAAATAATATGGAGGTATTGCATATCGTTGATATCTATCCTTCAAACCAAATTTAATATTTTACTTTCAACAACGTTCAACATTATATGGCTATATGACTTTCTATTTATTGATTTTTTCCATCTTGGTATGTATTCTTCTGATTATTTTTGTTTTCATTATTTACCATCATTATAATAGTTATTCATGTATGTGGAAACATAGATTATTAATTTTATTATTCCTTTTAACTTTTACTTGAAAAGGAGGTATTTGCCTCTGCACAACTATTCAATATCATATATTTAAATAATGATATTATCGAAGATATAATATCATAAAAAACCCTTTCAAGCATTATTGGTATTCAATATTTTATTCGCATTTGATATTTTATCAAATATACCACCAAATTGATGCATTAAAATAAAATTGGATTTATCTCAGGTAGATGAAGGAATGATTATCATCCTTCCTGCCAAGGTTTGATTCCCACATCTCACAATTTCAGCTCATAGAGAGTATATTTCTCTAATGTCTTTCATCCTTATTTTTTACTAGCCTTGTGGCCATAGTAATCTAGGGTTTTACCTATGTATCATCTTTTAAATGAGGGAAATTTTCCAAGGTTTTCCACGAGATTTGTAACATGGAAAAAAGTACAATATATCAAGGAAACCTTAAGTGCCAATATGTTTTTCCTTTATAAAAAAGTGGTCATACTAGTGTAAGTGTGGGAGAAGGTCATATATATCTTAATGTATGCAAGGGCCAACCATTTGTACTCTTATATATTCAAAAATAAATGAAACATTTGTGCCAATATAGATTCAACATACACTAAACATAGTATAAAGTAACTAGTTACTTGATTAATTAATTGATATTTACATATGCAAAAATACTAAAACAAATTTTGATTGCTTATAGTTGTCTTACGTGATTAGATATTGCTACATTGAGCATTGTGATATCTAAAATAGAATAAAATGGAAACATTAATAATGTTATTAATGGAATTCAAAAACAAAAAAGTATCTCATATGTTTTTCTTTCCTCCCCTCCTGATGAGAAATATATTTATATTCCATATTAGGAACATACATATTTTGTTCCTATAGGGAATAATCGCACTCAACAATAAGGCTCAAATACATTACAACAAACCTCAACACGTGGCTTGAAAGAACTGAACCTAGGTGGGGAGAACAACAATTATTTCTCCCAACCACCTAAGATAAACCCAAATGAAAAAACACATCTCTTAAAGAATTTTGGAAAAAAAAAAATAGAAGAATTGTAAAAATTATAGATTGGATCCAAGTTCTCTTAATATAATAAAAAATACCTATTTCTATTAAAACAAAATGAAAATTAAATTATATGAGATTGATATAGGGAGAGGTAAAGGGGGTGGGAGGGGATATACATATCTTTTGTTTCCCTTGGCATGAAAGGTGCTGCCAGAAATTTTAATTGTTCAACTAATTTCCATCACCATAAGACTTAATATTTTTTCTTAGTTACTTTGCCTTCATATTAAATTTACTAATATTTGTTCTCTTTATTTTTTTTCACTATTGTTATTTACCAATGTGTGTCTCCAAATAATGATAACATTATTTTACAAAAGTTCATTTTATCAAACTTGTTTCTTAAGGAGTTATTGGTTGTTGTCATTAAACTAGTGGTTTTATGACTAGTTCCAATACTAGTTAAGCAACTTAGGGTTCATTGGGTAATGGATATGGGACAACTCACTATGTAATTTTTTTTCCCTGGGAGAAAAAAGGAGGACTCACTGGCTTTGAATTTTTATATGTATAAGTATTTTGATTTAGGTTCCTATAAGAATTAAGCACCCTACGATGAAATTTTTTAATCTTATAATGAATTCCACACCAAATAAATTGGATTTCCACTTGTAAGATCTCTATATAATATCAGTGGTACTAGTGCTCCCCTAGAGGCTCTAAAATTGGTAACTCTCTATATTGATATCAATATGGAGATTGGTATAAGTAGTCGGGGTTAGGTGATTATGAAAAGATGAAATTTCACCATATTTTAATGAACTCCCCATTAGGTCAATCAACTCTTCCCCAATAGAATATCTATATAATATAGGTGGTGCTCCCCTAAAGCTATGGAATTTCTAAATCCTGGAGAGACCAATCGATGTTGATCTTGTTCTGGAGCATTAGAAAATCTAAGGACTTATAATATCATAAGAATTAATATCTCACTCTCACGAATTTGACTCTCTGGGAGCTCATAGATTACTCAAGGCTGCATAATATATATCTCAATAAACAAGTGGATAGGTATATTCTATATATAAATGTCTTAAGGACAAATAAAAAGGGCATAGATAGGCCAAGGTTTGAATTTTTTAAACCCTAGAAGATAAATAGGCCATGCCATTTATAGAAACAATATGTTTTCCTCTTTCAAAGATAAATGACTAAACTCTACCGATATTTACCCCGTCCTTCAAGAAGAACATAGCCATCAACAAAGAATACTAACCTTGCTTCTTAGGCATAGTTACTTTGCATTTGGAAGTCTAGAAACTGTTGCTTGAAAAAGAATTAGAAACTCCCCATTCACTATTACAAAAGCACTGGAAACATTGCTTTGTATCCTACATATAAAATTCCAACCCATCATAAAAGGAAACAAAACAAGGGCCCGGATTGAATTTAAAAATAATTGAATAAAATTTTGACATGAATAACAAATCACTCTAAAAGTGCATTAATTGTTGATCAAGTCGGCGACTCAACTACGAGTGAATATTCTCCTTAACCATGAATTTCTCTCTCAATTAACACATATCCAAAAACATATAATGCAAAAATTTATGCACACACAACACATTTACACAAAAAAATGCATTGTAAGCATACAAAAACACTATAGAGTGCATTAATTCATACAACACTACAAAGTACAATACATTTATGGAACACCCCATAAGACAAACAAATTTTCATCAAATTTCTTGAGAGAGAAAGAAGGATCTAACATATTCCATTCTTAACCCATAGATTGAATATAGAAACAATTTTTTGAGGTTATAGAAATGTCCCTGGCGAATGAATTAAACACACACAAAAATTAAGGGAACAAAAAGTACTCAATCACCTACTACGTTTCGCTACTTAACCCGTTGAATAAACAAAGAAACCAAATACGTAAAAATTCCCTATGGAATGTATTTCCCTTTGAGATAATTATAGGTTAATTAATTATGTCAGATCATCTAAATTTTTTTGTTTTTTGTTTTTAAAATAAATTTTTCGATGACCAATGTATTGAGCAAATAACAAGTAGATGTTTTAAACTTTGATTGTATTGATTATTAAGAAAAGGGTTGTTCCTTTACTTAAAAACAGTGATGTGATTTAGAATTTGTGAAGGTAGAAACTATAAGAGGATACGATCAGCTATATATCTAGTTTGAATATTTATTTTATCATAAGTATGAAAGTCGGACAAACTGTGTTTACAAATTAACAAAATATATTTAACATTATAAATATTACTAACAATTAATTGATGTAGAGGGAATTATACATAAAAATATTCTAATAAATCAATCTCTAAAATAGATCATACCTTTAGAGGATTAAGATAGAATGAGATACAGTTTTTCTCTTTCCCACTTACATCCATAAAACTTAAATATATGAAAAAAATAGAATGAAATGAATACTCGAAAAAATTACAAGGATACAAATTGTTTTAAACAAATCAAGAACCCTTTTATTAATAATCAATGATCAAAAGCTATGCAATTATACTTTACAAGTGCTCATATAAGGGTGAAACCCTTAATAACTCGAATGGAGAGTCATTTATACTAAATTATTTCTATTAGAAGCATCTAAACATATTACAAAAATAGTATCAAAATGTAGGAATACAAAAACTGTTTATTTGAGATGTCACTGTCTTCAAGGAAGTGGTTGATGATGTGCCCCAAAATGTGTTGCTTTGCTGGCATGCTATTGGAGATGATATTTAATCCATAGTTTCAGCTAAGTGATCCCATCTTTCTTGACTTGGTATATCCAAATTAATTAACCTTATAAAAACTTCATCTACTTAAGTATATCTCTCAAAAGTAGGCTTATTAATAAATATATGTTTGATTTCATGTCTGATTATTAAATCAAACTCTAAGGCCTCTAGAAATTCCTTTCCTGTCATATGACCTCTAATCCCTGGAAATTTATCTTTTTCAAATGAAATTGTCTAAAGTTTCTTGCAATAATCCTCCAAGCTGATTAACCTTTCATTTGGCACTACTAATCATGGAAATCCTCTTTGATTTATCAGGTTGAATTTGATGTGAAATATTTGGAAAACACTATCCGAAGTTTGACACTTGGTTTTCAACACATTTAACAGATTCTTCTTATGCAAAAATTTATTGATTTCCAAAATGGTTTTTTCTCTACCTATGATATTAATATGTTTTAATTCTCCTCTTCTCTTTTAATTCAACACCTTAATCATATTTAAAGCTTTGGCTGGTTTTTGCTTAAGTGATTCCTTTCCCTGCTAAATGACTACTTTGCACTTAGTGACTATTTCTTCCTATTCCAAAATAATATATATGGAGGGTCATACTTCATTCATAGCCTGACTTATTTCAGTACAAATGCTTTCCTTGGCTTGGGCCAAAGTGTCTAACATCAATAACACATTCTCTAACTTCTGAACTTTCTTTGTTAGCCTGTGAGATTTATGCATTTGTTCCATGCAAAGAGAATCATTATTTAGCTTCTGAGCTTCTAGATTATTGAATTTCTCCAAAATATTTTCATTCTCCTACTTTTGTAGAGATAAATCCCACATAAGTTTTCCTGGGTCACCTGCTGATGATGTGGATTTTGTTGATGTTAATGAAGAACTTAGCTTTGTGCCTACAACTGCAATAGGTACAACTAAAACTGGAATCATGGACAAATGATTTGATTGTTCCTTCTCCTTCAGTAGACCTTCAATTTATTCCTCCATCTTCTTGATTTGAATGTTCTACTCAATGATAAGTTTTATCATTTCCTCTCTATTTTTTTCAATTTCCTCTATCTCCTTGGTTTGGGGATATTCTGTAGAAGGAAATTTGAGTTTCTTTCGAAGAGTTGCAATGTCTGCATTCTTCTTATTAATAATTTATTCTACATATTTGACATCCTTGAAAATTCATCATACATTTGATAGAGTTGCTCTCAATTTGAAAAATTCCATGGTAGTGTTAGTCATGGTAGAGAAAATAATTTCTCCTAACTGTCTGTGCATGTTCATTTGGTCAATAGGATGAATCTGATTTGCATCAAAATAGAATATGGTCTTCTTATAATCAGAAGGGGCTTTGGGAAAAGGGACTTGAGCCTATATAAAATCCATCTAAATCCTTCCACTTTCACTGTCAAAATCCATCAAAAACCTACGCTGTGATGTAGAGGTATGTTTCCAAAAATGACTATAGACATTAGCCTTTAGAGAAAAATTCTTATCTTTAATCTCTAATAATTTAGAGAAAACAGTTTGATCACCATGTTCACTGGTTCCTACTAGTTGAATAATATCCATGGGATCTTGTGAGATTAAAAATGAGGATGGGGTATTAGGAACATTTCCCTCTGCTGCTATAGAAACTTTTATATCACCCAAATCAATGATATCTAGCTCTTTTTGACTTTCCTCAGTGGAAATGGTGAAATCTATCTTTTTCTTCTTCTACTGGATAATGATTTATTTGGCAATGTTTGTAGAAGATTATGGTTCCTCTCTAGGCCTTTTCTATTGTTTTTCTTGAGAAATTGGAGTTTTCGAAGTGGGGGTAGAAAGAAACTGTGCCTCTGCTTCTTGCAGTGTGTTTTCTTCACACTGGTTTTGGTTCATGAATTTCTCAATCTCTGGCCTAGGAGTGTAAATAAATGTTGTTAGAGAGCATAAAGAGAAATAGTTATAAATATGAAATTTAATATTTTTTCAATATTCAATTCCAAAAATTAGCACACCATGGGTAGTGTCAAGTTGCATTTAAATAAGGCTTATCTTTGAAAGTGAATGTAGTCATATAATTAATGATAGTCATCTAATAAAAAAATTCATGGAACTTTTATATTCATGATTTCTAGGTAATTTGTTCGGAGGATTTTACATTTGAATTTAATTTTCCCAAGAAAAACATAAATGTATTCCACTCACATTTTCCAAAATGAAATTGTGTCTTGCATGTATATGCATTTCAATTTTATCACTTTAATTATCTTTCTCTTCATTTATATTTGAAATAAGTATCCCATGAACAACTATTAAGTAAAAAGTCAACAAGACCTATGTTAGATAATCTCAAGTCACATAGTGTACATAACACTCTCTAAGATGATCCAACATGACAATGTTACTAAGTAATCTTTCAAGTTCTCTACAGACAAGATTCAAGGGTAAGCTTATCATTTGCAACTTGTATTAGAATAGTTTCTTATATTTTCAAGTGTTTATTGACATTATATTCTCATGGAGATTTAAGTTGATTTTTTCCTTTATATGCATTGAATCTGATTTTTTATTATACATTTCCTAGTTTTTTTACATTATAGAAAGGCATATGTAGAAAAAAAATCATATCCTCTTTTATATAACAATATACTTCACAATAAAAGGCTCAAGTTATGCCTTTGAATTAATGATATCATTTCATTTTTATATAGTATCATTTGAAGTATATATTTATGGATTAAAATTTATCTCTATGGATAACATATAAATCTATCTCTTTACTTTATTAATGATAATCATTTGTACTCAACCCTCATAAATCCTCCCCTAATGTATGTTAATGACACAATATTAACATCAATAGTCATTTTTTATATGCGTAATATAGGAGGAACAATAAAAAAATGAACTGAAAATATGAAAGAAAAGTGCATAATTGAATTAATTAATGGAAGATAACAAATAATGTTCAAGTGAAGAGTATATTAATATAATAAATCCACGTAGAATAAGAACGATTTAGAACCCTTTGAGTAGAAGTGGATGTATTATATTTATTTCCAGCATAATGTGTAACATAATATTGCAATAAATGGAACCTGTTAAGTCACTTTGGCTTTAGTGGATCATGATTCTAACTTTCACAAGTCTCGTCCACTAATCATGGTATCAATTTTGAAATTGTACTCTATCATATCATATATTTATTTATTAGGATGATAGAATAAAATATAGGTGGTGGTGGGATCTTTTGTCATCCTATCCAATCTTGGAACCTATAGATACATAAAAAAGAGCGAGGATTTACACTATAAATACTTCCCTATCCATCTTTACTTTATGAAACTATGTGTTATAATAAGATATATATCCAATGTTATAGTTATCTTGAGAGAGAAAAAAAAAAATATGAGAATAAAAAATAACCACAACAAATTTTGGTTTAAACTGAATCTCCAAAATGAGGAGAATTACGAAAGTATATTCCTTACATTTTCAAAAAATCTAAATCAATTTATAAGAAGAAATTTTGGTGAAAAAATAATATGAAGGTGTTGCGTAATGTTGATATCTATCCTTCAAAACAAATTTAATATTTTACTTTCAACAATGTTCAACATTATATGGCCATATGAGTTTCTATTTATTGATTTTTTACATCTTGGTATGTATTCTTCTGATTATTATCATTTTCATTCTTTGCCATCATTATAATCGTTATTTATGTATGTGTAAACATCCATTATTAATTTTATTATTCCTTTTAACTTTCACTTTAAAAGGAGGTATTTGCCTATGCACAACTATTCAATATCATATATTTAAATAACGATATTATCGAAGATATAATATCATAAACAAACCTTTCAAGCTTTACTAAAATTCAACATTTTATTCACATTTGATATTTTATCAAATTTACTGTAGCACCCCCAATTTGTGTGTTGAAATTTTAAAGTTAGACATTTGAACTTTAAATCCTTAGGGGAGTGGACCCCAAAGGATAAATAAATTGTGAATGTAACTTAATATTTAAGTTGAGGAAATAAATAAAACTTTCTGGTGTGCATAGGGACCAAGAATGAGATTTGGAGATCACTTGCTAAATCCATGAGGATGGATAAGGCAACTATTCCCCTAAAATCCTTCAGAAATCCTTGAAGGGAATTATTTCTAATTTAGATTTTGAGGAAGAATCTAAATTTCCCCCAATGATGAGGAAAGTAGTTGGGAAGAGGTGAACAGTTGGAAAAGCTGAGGAAAAGCATAAAAAAGCTTTAAAGAATCCCAAAAATGGGAAGCCTAGGCCAACAGGAAGAAAAGCATCCTGTTATTCTGGACACAAAATTAGAAACAGGCTTTGGGGAACTATTAGCTTAAATAAGCTGCTCCTAAACAGATCAGGGGTTGATCTGTGGTGGATGTGGTCTCAGCTCGGGGGTGAGTTTTGGGAGAAAAAGGAACTCTACGGTTGGGAGGTTGGTCTACTGCATGAGTGGTATGTCTTTAAATGAAATGTTTCATTTACTTCAATCAGTATGAATTGGCTACATATAAAAACAAAATAGTTACTTGATTTTATATTCATTATCAGTTCTACATTTAGCAGAATGAACCTCAAGGAGTGCACCTTTTTCATTATGCATTTTTGTAGAATATCAGCATGTAGAGTAAAATCTTATAGAATCTCTAAACCATAACTGGTTTAAATCTAAAGATACTTATCTCCACAGAAAATTTGATGAGTCAGTTTTAATCTGCTTCTGTTTCATAAAATAATGCTAATGTATGCATACATAGGAAAGAAAAATCTAAAGTCCTTATACTACAGTGGAAATAGCCATAGATGAGTTAATTTTAAATGTGCATGCAAGCAGCTAGAATAGAAATGAACCACTGTTGCTAATTCCATAAATTTCTCCTAGTTAATTAGCTAGGGAGACCACACTAACAGCCGAGTACATCATTTGGAGCCACATGTATTATAATTATGGTAAACAACATGACTTATAAAGGGAAGCTGTAGATAAAAGAATGAAAAAAAAAACTACTCCTATTACGAGAAACTCTGTTTTCACTTTTACCTTGCTATAAAAAAAAAACCAATTTTATGGAATGTAAGTAAATAAACTTTGGTCCATTACAAGCGAGAGTCTTTGAGCATGAATGTTATACAAAGGCGAGAATGATCGATAGTTGCATCAGCTTCGTATCAAACCCTTATTGTTGTATCAAATCATAAAATCCATTGGAGCGCCGAGTCAAAACATTTATACCTTTCATAATGCGAATAGGTTACGGCTTCGACTGCTAGTAGTGACAAATCATGTACAGAGTAATACCATTCAGGATGAACCATGATTTAAGAGCGAAACCGAATGTATATGTAGACATGAAGCAAAGAGTAACTATCAGAGTTTCAATATGAGGTAATTGATAAATTTCCAAACCCGAACGAGAGGTCAGCATATACACGAGAAAATAGGAAAAACATAGATATTAACCAGGATTCGACATGCGGTAAGAATCTTCGAATTAGAATGCCTGCCGAAATAGTTGCGTTTAGAAAATTGAGGTAAAATGCTACACAGAAGAACAAAACTATTCATTTACTGCGGCATATAAATTTTCTCGTGACGTTAACGTAGACAATAGTTCTGAAATTATGAACATGATTGTTTACCCTTATTATTAAAATGGAGCTTTTAAATTCATAACCTCGTTTTAGCTTATATGTGAAGGACGAAACAAGATTTCACTTCGTTATGGAAAAACAAAAATATAACCAGAGAAATAAGGGCGTGTGTGTGTGAACAGGTGGGGCAATTGCCGAGTACTCCTGCACAAGTCTATTTACACTGAACTTTATAAATCGACAAGCTACCGACAGAGGAATTAATTCGAATGAGAAACATCTTCCTGTAGAAATGTTATTAAACAGAGTCCCCTCCAGTTAATAAGGATATGCTAGCGTATGGGAAATGAAATGATAGAACAACTGAACTATGGGAGCACAGAAATGAAATAACTTCACCCTTTAACCCTCTCATACAGACACGAATGCCGGAACCCAACACATTTACTGGAACAAACGAAAAAAAATTATATTCGGCAACCAGAGCTACGTCTCAATCGCACCTTTGAAGAATTGGTAAAGGGGGAAACCTGTACACCGGGACCGCCTGAAACTTGAGTTAGCAAGGCGTAGATTTAAACGCTGAGAGTTATTTATATAACACCTAAAACAAAAAAAAAAAACAAACACAGATGAGCCATAAAAAGAGACAGAGAAAACGGTAGATAAATTTACCAAGGAATTAGGGTAAATGTCGAGCGAGAATAGGATTTCTCGCCATGGATGAAATCGACAGGCCCAAAAACGATCGTTTGTCTGGCAGAAGAGGAATAACATTTTCCTGCTTAGTTAAGCACACCCTTAACTCGTTATATGGCGGAAAACGTAATACCTTATTTGAAATCTGGAATACGCAACATAGTTGCGCAATAAACAATGAAGTGTATCATAAGAATAGCTTACGAAAAAAAAAACCAGTCTCTGGACAGAATAGAAAAGAAGGATCCACTCTACGTGCAAATAAATCCATAAACAAATGAATGCGGAAGAGGAGTAACCAGGTAAGAGGGTTACCAACCGGTCGACGATGGAATGTAAGCCTACTATGCACGTCCAGAAAATTATAAATCCGTGAAGACTTGAACAAAACAAAAGGGCGAGATGAACAGTAGTGCAGCCTGGGCAATGGAGGATTTAATAATGGGAACCAGGAACCCTAAGATAAAATCGTCAAATGTACGTGCGAAATCCAGATCAAGGATTTATGCATTAACACTTCAACGATCCCGAGCTTGACGAAATCCCGAGGGGGATTATAAGAATTAAGTCGAACAGCAACCTCGGTACCGTTCTGTAAGGTTTAATATTATTTAATTCATTCTCAAGGTACCTGGAAAACAGATTTTCGGCGAATTCATGAGTTCTCCCTGCAGAAATGACCCTTCCCAACTTCTCCTCCAGCTTTTAATGAAACGTGCCGTCTGCGCAGCAGTAGTGGTACAATTTTTGAAACAATTTTCCCATGGCATGAACAAGGAACACGCCAATCTGGAGTCTGTAAACTGGTAGCGAATAAGGGTAGGACGCATGCACCTCTCTCAGTCCAAATGACAGATTTCTGTTTGTACCAATTTCTCCATATTAATGTGCGGAACGCTGTCACAACATACCTACCTGAAACAGTGAAATTTCGATATATGAGAGTTACATGTAATGGAGCGTCAAATATTGCTCAGGTTAGGGTTTAGACGAATGTTAGGGTTACGTGAACTATATACATTCGGAATAGAACCGAACTACCTCAACGATCGGTAGTTGTGACATTAATTACACAATGTGTTATCATAACTATCGACTTTAACGATCGGTAGGTATAATGTTAATTTCATAATCGGTAATCATACCTATGTGTATATATATATAGCACCGATATTGATAGTGTTAAAGATATATAACAATTATGTAATACACCAAATCATATACCATGGCGGTGTAACCTTTGTTTCATGATTTTATATATATACGAGTGTCCAAAGTGGACTATGGTGTCACTATTTTATATATATATGGGTATCTAAAGTGGATTATTGTTATCACAATTTTGTATATAGATTTTGTATATAAGCATGTCTAATATGATAGTTGTAAAGGTTCTAAGTGTTACCATAATAAATATATTTAAAAAGGGGTTACTACCTCTTGATCCTAATTAATGTTCAAATGGTTTGAGAGTGGAAAAAACCTAAAATGAACTGGTGGAATAGATAGACAAAGACATAGAAGTTTAATTCATGGAAAAATAAAATAAAATTGGGAGGTGTGACAAGTGGTATCGGAGCTCAAGTTACAAAAAAAACTGGGCTGTTGTTATCGTGCTCACTGTTGCTACGTGTTTTTTTTTTTTTTTTTTTTTGAGGAAATTCTTAATTTTATAAATCTTGTTGATCTGTGTATGAGTGTGTACAGTTGAAATGGCTGAAGGTGAAGGGATTTATGTGGATCTGCGGGATGAGTTTGCTACACCATATCCTAACGCTACGATGATGGCCATGTTGCACAGGTTGCAACGAGAATTGGCTAAACTAAGAAGCCAGAATGACAGGTTGTCATCAGCCAGCAAGGAGCAGGAAAAGCTCATCAAAGAATTAACTTCCTGGAACAGCCAAGAAGGCGAAGGTTTCGGAAAGAGGAAGATGGATGATTCTGATGATGAGGAGGCTACGAGGCAGCAACATAAACAGAAAAAGGAATTACAGGGAGAATTCCGAAAGATCAAACCTCCCTCCTATGATGGGGAGAAGGAGGAGGATGCAGAAGCTTGGTTATTGAACATGATCAGGTATTTCCAGGTCTATGAATATGAAATTAATCTGAAGGCAAGATTAGCTGTTTACCAGTTACAAGGAAAAGCTACATTGTGGTGGGAAGAGACGAAAATGGTCCATGCCATTGATGAAAAGACAGTTACTTGGGAAGATTTCCAGGTTAAATTCAAAAATAGCTACTTGAATGAGCGTTACTATGATGACAAAGCAAAAGAATTTCATGAAATTAGGCTGGGACAGCTCACTATTGATGAATTTGTTACTAAGTTTACAAATCTACTGAGATATGTACCCTACATAAGAGAAGAGAAGGAAAAAGTTCAAAGATTTTTGAATTGTTTGCCTATTGCATACAAGGAGAAAATCGAGTTTGACAACCCAAAAACTATGGACGAAGCTGTTAGAAAAGCCAGATTTTGTTACCAACAGTTCAAAGGAAAAACTGAACAAGGGAAAAGCTGGGTACAGAAAAATGAATTCAAAGGGAGGAAACAAAAACCAGCCTATTTGAAGAATTTTGGCAAGGATCATTAGCGGAAAATTTTTAATAAACCCAGAGAAAGTCAAACTGCTCAATCCCAAGTGGCTTCAAAACAAATAGAGGGAGACAGTAAAAAGGAAGGGACAGCCAGAATGAAGGAACCCTTGAAATGTTGGGGCTGTGGAGAACCCCATCTTTTGAGGGACTGCCCTCATAGAAACATTCATATGCTCATGAGAGATCGAGAGGCGACAACAGTAAATGATGTAGCCAGAAATATACCAACTATAAGTGCAGCCCTGGAAAATCGACAAGCAGAACATCAAGCAACCATGGTGGAAATAAAGGGTAAGATTTCTGACTTATCTGTTACTGTTCTGATTGATCCAGGTGCTTCTTTGAGTTACATTAGTCCAAAAATTGTAGAAAAATGTAATCTTAAATCTGAAAAATTTCAGCAGTCATGGTTGGTACAGCTAGCCACTAGAACTAAGAGAAAGGTAACACATAAACTGCCTCGCACAGAAATTAAGTTAAATGATTTTCAAACAGAGGTAAATTTGAATATTCTGCCCTTAGGTTCATATGACTTGTTGATAGGAATGGACTGGCTGGAAAAGAAGAAAGCCTTGATGAATTGCTGGGATAAGACTTTGCACTGTGTAGATGAGGAAGGGAAACCTTTTATTCTCAAAGGAAAACAAAAACCAATTTCTGTAAGGAAAATTTCGGCATTACAATTAAAAAGAGTAGCTAGGAAGGGATACCAAGTTTACGCAGTGCATGTAGAAGATATAGAATAGAAAACTAAGGAAGAGTTACTGGATGCTGTACCAGTAATAAGAGAATTTAAGGAAGTCTTTCCCGGGGAAATCCCTCATCTTCCCCCCAAAAGAGAGATTGATTTTTCAATCGATCTGGTACCGGGAGCAACACCTGTTTCCCGAGCACCTTATCAAATGAGTCCTCCTGAACTCATGGAACTGAAAATGCAATTACAGGAATTGTTAGATAAAGGGTATATAAGACCAAGTGTGTCTCCTTGGGGAGCCCCGGTCCTATTTGTGAAAAAGAAAGATGGAACTTTTAGGATGTGTATTGAATATTGTCAACTGAACAAGTTGACCATTAAGAATAGATACCCTCTGCCTAGAATTGATGATCTTTTCGATCAAGTGAGAGGAGCTTCAGTCTTTTCCAAGATTGACCTAAGGACTGGTTATCACCAGCTCATAATTAAAGAAGAAGACATCAGGAAAACAACATTTCGAACCAGGTATGGGCATTACGAATTTGTAGTCCTACCTTTTGGTTTGACGAATGCCCCTGCTACATTTATGTGCCTGATGAACAGTGTGTTAAATAAGTATTTGGATAAATTTGTGCTTGTGTTCATAGATGATATCTTAGTCTACTCCAAAAATGAGGATGAACATAAGGAACACTTGAGAATAGTGTTGCAGACCTTAAAAGAAAACCAGTTATATGCCAAGTTCAGCAAATGTGAATTTTATAAAGATAAATCCAATATCTGGGTCATATTATTTCTGAAAAAGGGTTAGCGGTTGACCCTGAAAAGATAAAAGCCATTAAAGAATGGCCAGTCCCAACTGATGTTTCAGCAGTAAGATCATTTATGGGAATTGCAGGCTATTATCGCAGATTTGTGGAGAGATTTTCTGCTATAGCATATCCCATAACCTCATTACAAAGGAAGGGTGTTAAATTTGTGTGGACTGAAAAATGCCAAAACAGTTTTGAGCAATTAAAGCTAAAAATCACTACAGCCCCTATCCTGAAAATTGCAGATCCTGATAAGGAATTTGTGGTATGTACAGTTGCTTGTAGAGAGGGGTTGGGAGGAATCCTGTTGCAGGAAAATTCTGTTATTGCCTATGAATCTAGAAAACTGAAAATCCATGAACAGAATTATAGTGCCTATGATTTGGAATTAGCAGTTGTTATCCATGCTTTGAAAATGTGGCGGCACTATCTTCTTGGGAAAAGCTTTACGTTGATGACTAATCATATTAGTCTCAAATATTTCTTTTCCCAAACTGATCTGAATGCAAGACAAGCCAGGTGGTTGTCCTTTTTAAGAAAATTTGATATGGACATAAAACATATCAAGGGAAAAGAAAACAAAGTTGTTGATGCATTGAGTAGGAATGCTTTTCAGAATATAAACAACATTGGAAGTAGCGCCCAGATCGAAGTAGAAGAATTGGTGAGAAAGGTAGCAAGCCAAGATCTAAACTATGAAACACTTTTAGTGAAATTACAGAAAAAGGAGAAAATTGAATTCACTCAAAACCAAAAAGGGCTGATCTACTATAAAAACAGACTGTATATTCCAAATGTAGAGTCCTTAAAAAAAGAAATTCTGGATGAATATCACAAACAGCCATATGCAGGACATCCAGGATATCAGAAAATGTTAACAGCACTGAAAAAGAAGTTGTTCTGGCCAGGAATGAAGAGAGATGTAGCAGAATATTTAAGTAGGTGCATGGAATGTCAACTAGTCAAAGTGGAGCATCAACATCCAGCAGGACTTTTGAACCCTTTGCCAATTGCAGAATGGAAATGGGATACAGTTTCCATGGACTTTATAACAGGATTACCCAAAACCAAATATCAGCATGATTCTGTAATGGTAGTAGTAGACACTCTCACCAAAGCTGCCCACTTTATACCAGTGAAATATACCTTTGGAACAGCTCAAGTAGCGAATGTGTTCTTGAAGGAGATAGTAAGGCTTCATGGGGTTCCCAAGGTAATCATTTCAGACAGAGATGTTAAGTTTACAACCGCTTTTTCGAAAGGATTATTTGGAGGGATGGGTACTAAGCTGAATTTTAGTACTGCCTATCACCCTCAAACTGACGGGCAAACAGAAAGGACTAATCAAATTTTGGAGGATATGTTGAGAATGTATGTGATGGATAGGCCATCCAAGTGGGAAGAGTATCTGCATTTAGCTGAATTTGCCTATAATAATAGCTACCAATCTTCTATCAAAATGAGTCTGTTTGAGGCACTATATGGAAGAAAGTGCCGTACTCCTTTGAGTTGGAGCCAACCAGAGGATAAACTAATGTTGGGACCAGATGCACTACAAGAGATGGAAATAATTGTTAAACAGATACAAAGTAATATCAAGACAGCACAAGATCGCCAGAAAAATTATGCTGATAAGAAACGAGTGCACTGGGAATTCAAAGTGGGAGACCATGTGTATTTGCGTATTAAACCCAAAAAGAGCACACTTTATGCCGGGAGTTGTGCGAAACTGGCTCCTAGATATTGTGGTCCTTTTGAAGTAATAGAAAGGGTGGGACCAGTGGCTTACAAGCTGGACTTACCACCCCATGTTAGAGTTCATGATGTGTTTCATGTTTCATTATTAAAAAGATATGTGCAGGATGCTTCTCAGATAGTTGATTGGAATGTTGTATAGGTGGAACCAGAAGGGGAGTTTTTTCCAGAACCGCTTCAAATATTGGAGCGGGAAGAAATTGAATTGAGAAACAGAACAGTGGCTAGAGTAAAAGTGTAGTGGAAGCACTTTACTGCTAAAGAAGCTACCTGGGAAAGGGAAGCTGAAATGATGGAAACATATCCATTTTTGTTTAAGTGAACTCTAGTAGTTAAATAATAACACCGAGGACAGTGTTTATTTTCAGAGGGGGAATATGTAGCACCCACAATTTATGTGTTGAAATTTTAAAGTTTGACATTTGAACTTTAATCCTAAGGGTAGTGGACCCCAAAGGATAAATAAACTGTGGATGTAATTCAATATTTTAGTTGAGGAAATAAATAAACTTTCTGGTGTGCATATGGACCAAGAATGATATTTAGAGACCACTTGCTAAATCCATGAGGATGGATAAGGCAAGTATTCCCCTAAAATCCTTCAGAAATCCTTGAAAGGAATTATTTCTAATTTAGATTTTGAGGAAGAATCTAAATTTCCCCAATGATGAGGAAAGTAGTTGGGAAGAGGTAAAAAGCTGGAAAAGCTAAGGAAAAGCATAAAACAGCTTTAAAGAATCCCAAAAATGGGAAGCCTAGGCCAACAGGAAGAAAAGCATCCTGCTATTCTGGACGCAGAATTAGAAACAGGCTTTGGGAAACTATTAGCTTAAATAAGCTACTCCTAAACAGATCAGGGGTTGATCTGTGGTGGATGTAGTCTCAGCTCGGGGGTGAGTTCTGGGAGAAAAAGGAACTCTACGGTTGGGAGGTTGGTCTACTGCATGAGTGGTATGTCTTTAAATGAAATGTTTCATTTACTTCAATCAGTATGAATTGGCTACATATAAAAACAAAATATTTACTTGATTTTATATTCATTATCAGTTCTACATTTAGCAGAATGAGCCACAAGGAGTGCACCTTGTCATTATGCATTGTTGTAGAATATCAACATGTAGAGTAAAATCTTATAGAATCTCTAAACCATAACTGGTTTAAATCTAAAGATACTTATCTCCATACAAAATTTGATGAGTCAGTTTTAATCTGCTTCTGTTTCATAAAATAATGCTAATGTATGCATACATAGGAAAGAAAAATATAAAGTCCTTATACTATAGTGGAAATAGCCATAGATGAGTTAATTTTAAATGTGCATGCAAGCAACTAGAATAGAAATGAACCACTGTTGCTAATTCCATAAATTTCTCCTAGTTAATTAGCTAGGGAGACCACCCTAACAGCCGAGTACATCATTTGGAGCCACATGTATTATAATTATGGTAAACAACATGACTTATAAAGGGAAGCCGTAGATAAAAGAATGAAAAAAAAAACTACTCCTATTACAAGAAACTCTGTTTACACTTTTACCTTGCTATAGAAAAAAAAAACCAATTTTATGGAAAGTAAGTAAATAAACTTTGGTCCATTACAAGCGAGAGTCTTTGAGCATGAATGATATACAAAGGTGAGAACGATCAATAGTTGCATCGGCTTCGTATCAAACCCTTATTGTTGTATCAAATCATAAAATCCATTGGAGCGCCGAGTCAAAACATTTATACCTTTCATAATGCGAATAGGTTACGGCTTCTACTGCCAGTAGTGACAAATCGTGTACAGAGTAATACCATTCAGGATGAACCATGATTTAAGAGCGAAACCGAACGTATATGTAGACATGAAGCAAAGAGTAACTATCAGAGTTTCAATATGAGTTAATTGATAAATTTCCAAACCTGAACGAGAGGTCAGCATATACACGAGAAAATAGGAAAAACGTAGCTATTAACCAGGATTCGACATGCGGCAAGAATATTCGAATTAGAATGGATGCCGAAATAGTTGCGTTTAGAAAATTGAGGCAAACTTCTACACAGAAGAACAAAACTATTCATTTATTGCGGAATATAAATTTTCTCGTGACGTTAACGTAGACAATAGTTCTGAAATTATGAACATGATTGTTTACCCTTATTATTAAAATGGAGCTTTTAAATTCATAACCTCGTTTTAGCTTAGATGTGAAGGATGAAACAAGATTTCACTTCGTTATGGAAAAGAAAAAATATAACCAAATAAATAAGGGCGTGTGTGTGTGAACAGGTGGGGCAATTGCCGAGTACTCCTGCACAAGTCTATTTACACTGAACTTTATAAATCGACAAGCTACCGACAGAGGAATTAATTCGAATGAGAAACATCTTCCTGTAGAAATGTTATTAAACAGAGTCCCCTCCAGTTAATAAGGATATGCTACCATATGGGAAATGAAACGATAAAACAACTGAACTATGGGAGCACGGCAATGAAATAACTTCACCTTTTAACCCTCTCATACAGACACGAATGCCAGAACCCAACACATTTACTGGAACAAACGAAAAAAAATTATATTCGGCAACCAGAGCTGCGTCTCAATCGCACCTTTGAAGAATTGGTAAAGGGGGAAACCTGTACACCGGGACCGCCTGAAACTTGAGTTAGCAAGGCATAGATGTAAACACCAAGAGTCATTTATATAACACCTAAAACAAAACAAAAAAACAAACACAGACGAGCCATAAAAAGAGACAGAGAAAACGGTAGATAAATTTACCAAGGAATAAGGGTAAATGTCGAGCGAGAATAGGATTTCTCGCCATGGATGAAATCGACAGGCCCGAAAACAATCGTTCGTCTGGAAGAAGAGGAATAACGTTTTCCCGCTTAGTTAAGGACACCATTAACTCGTTATATGGTGGAAAACGTAATACCTTATTTGAAATCTGGAATACGCAACATAGTTGCGCAATAAACAATGAAGTGTATCATAAGAATAGCTTACGAAAAAAAAAACCAGTCTCTGGACAGAATAGAAAAGAAGGATCCACTCTACGCGCAAAGAAATCCACAAACAAATGAATGCGGAAGAGGAGTAACCAGGTAAGAGGGTGACCAGCCGGTCGACGGTGGAATGCAAGGCTACTATGCACGTCCAGAAAATTATAAATCTGTGAAGACTTGAACAAAACGAAATGGCGAGATGAACAGTAGTGCAGCCTGGGCAATGGAGGATTTAATAATGGGAACCAGGAACCCTAAGATAAAATCCTCAAACGTACGTGCGAAATCCAGATCAAGGATTTATGCATTAACACTTCAACGATCCCGAGCTTGACGAAATCCCGAGGGGGATTATAAGAATTAAGTCGAACAACAACCTCGGTACCATTCTGTAAGGTTTAATATTATTTAATTCATTCTCAAGGTACCTGGCAAACGTATTTTCGGCGAATTCATGAGTTCTCCCTCCCGAAATGACCCTTCCCAACTTCTCCTCTAGCTATTGATGAAACGTGCCGTCTGCGCAGCAGTAGTGGTACAATTTTTGAAACAAATTTTCCCATGGCGTGAACAAGGAACACACCAATCTGGAGTCCGTAAACTGGTAGCGAAGAAGGGTAGGACGCGTGCACCTCTCTCAGTCCAAAAGATGGATTTCTGTTTGTACCAATTTATCCATATTAATGTGCGGAACGCTGTCACGACATACCTACTTGAAACAGTGAAATTACGATATATGAGAGTTACATTTAATGGAGCGTCAAAGATCGCTCAGGTTAGGGTTTAGACGAATGTTAGGGTTCCGTGAACTATATACATTCGGAATAGAACCGAACTACCTCAACGATCGGTAGCTGTGACATTAATTACACAATGTGTTATCATAACTATCGACTTTAACGATCGGTAGGTATAATGTTAATTTCATAATTGGTAATCATACCTATGTGTATATATATATAGCACCGATATTCATAGTGTTAAAGATATATAACAATTATGTAATACACCAAATCATATACCATGGTGGTGTAACCTTTGTTTCACGATTTTATATATATACGAGTGTCCAAAGTGGACTATGGTGTCACTATTTTATATATATATGGGTATCTAAAGTGGATTATTGTTATCACAATTTTGTACATAGATTTTGTATATAAGCATGTCTAATATGATAGTTGTAAAGGTTCTAAGCGTTACCATAATAAATAGATTTAAAAAGGGGTTACTACCTCTTGATCCTAATTAATGTTCAAATGGTTTGAGAGTGGAAAAAACCTAAAATGAACTAGTGGAATAGATAGACAAAGACATACAAGTTTAATTCATGGAAAAAAAATAAAAATTGGGAGGTGTGACATTTACAACCAAATTAATGCATTAACATACAATTGGATATATCTCAGGTGGATGGAGGAATGATTATCATCCTTTCCACATAGGTTTGATTCCCACATGTGACATTTTGAGCTGATACAGATTATATTTCTGTAATGGATTTGTTAGGTCCCTATATTGCTTGTATAGTCCATTATTGTTGTTAGTGTAACCCCCTTATTGTTATTGTTGTACCCTTGTAACCCCCATATTGTTATTATTGTGCCCTTACATTATTATTGTTAGGTCGGCTAGGATTACATTGTGGCCCCATGGACTCCTATATATAGAAAGGAGGTTTTGTCATTTGTATCATTAAATAATTGTTCATTTATGTAATGTATTGGAGGTTTCTCCCTTGAAGTGGCTTATTTCTAAGGCGTTGATCTCTCTTTTCTTATATTTTTGGAGTTGGTTTCATTACATTTGATATTAGAGATTTGGATTCTAGGGTTTTTCTATTCCAAACAGGTAATCATGGGGTTTTCACTATAAGTTTTCTTCTACAAAGTTTCAGAATTTTAAACTTTTACAGAGAAAAGCCAAAATCCTGAGGAATGTTGTGTAAAAATTTTAGATCTTGGTTTGCAAAATTTTCAAAGATATGATCTATGGAAGTTAGGTTTGTTTCAGGCTCCTGAATTTCACTTAAACAAGTCATCATGGCATGTTCTCTATAGCTTTTGTTCTACGAAGTTTCAGAAGATGAAATTTTTAGAGAGAGAAATCAAAATCTTGAGGAACGTCATATAAATATTTCAGATCTTGGTCAGATATACTTTCGGAGATATGATCTGTGTAAGTTAAGGCTTGTTCAGGCTCCCAAATTTCATCTTAAAGAGGTGACCATGGGGAAAATGTCATAACTCTCTCTCTCTCTCTCTGAGCATTGGATAGGAATTTTGTAAAAATTTTCCATAAGTACACAGAATTTATTTTTCTTTGTATCAATTTAAGATCCTAAGGAGAAAAGAGTGACATGTGGCACGTTGCACAAGTTCGCTCTACTAAACCAATCCATAATTAGGTTATTGTGGGAGATTGGGAATAACTTTTCCATGAAGAATCCAAATCAGGTCAAATCTTTTTCATTCGAAAGAATATTTAGTGGGCTACTAAATTCGAAAATGATTGACAACAATATAATTTAGGTGTCTAACAACTTTATTCCCAAAGGTCTAGTACCTCTAGAAATATTGTGACCAAAACTATGTTCCCAAGTATCCACTATCAATTTCACCTAAAGAGAATATTGAAGAATAAAATATTGGAACACCTAAAGAAATCAAGAACATTAAAATATATGCATCTCTACCTCAGGAAGAAAAAACTGAATATTGGAATCTTCTTAAAGATTACAAGGATTTTTTTTTCTTGGTCTTATGTTGAATGAAAAACATAAGATACAACTCTCAATGAGCATAAAATCCTTTAAAACTTGAAGAAAAACACTATAAAGAAAAATTATGGAGAATCAATCCAGTCTTGATCCCTGCCATAGAGAAAGAACCTTACTTGATGCTCAAATCATAATTCGAATAAGATACACAGAGTGGGTAGCTAATTTAGTTCCTGTTAGAAAGAAGAATGGGGTAATCAGAAACTGTGTATATTTCAGGAAATTAAACAAGTCATCCTTAAAAGACATGTACCCATTACCCAAAATGGATCTGTTCTTCCAAAAAGTTTCAGGTCCAAATATACTTTCAATGCTTGATGGGTTTTTTGGATATAATCAGATAATGGTGAGTCGAGAGGATAGGGAGAAGGCTGCTTTCACTACTCCTTGGGGTACATTTGTGTATGCCAAAATGCCCTTTGGATTAGAAAATGTTGGAGAAACATTATAGAGAGCTACAGATTTATATTTTTTGGGTAAGATAAAAAAAAAAAAAGAAAAAAAAATTGTTATATATCTTGATGACCTTATTGTGTTTTATAGCTCAGATCATAAAAATTTTAAATGCTTAATGAAATTTTTTGACAGGTTTAGAAAATTTGGGATATCACTCAATCACAAGAAGTATTTGTTTGCTACCAGAGAAGGGAAATTTCTTGGACACGTCATTTATAAGGAATGGGTGCTAATTGACCCTAAAAGGGTTTCAACTATTCAAGCACTTTAATTTCCAAGGAACAATAAGGAGATCCAAGCTTTTCTTAGAAATATTAATTTCCTGAGGAGATTCATTTCTAACTATGCTAAAAATTTTAATGATATAACTGATATGTTGAAGAAGAATCATGAATTTAGGTGGGAAATACCAGCTAGATGTGCTTTTGACCAAATTACAAAGTTCATTTTTGAAGCCCAAACTTTAGCCAACCCTAATTATTTTGAACCATTTTCCATATTTTCCTTTTCCTTTGAAACCACTTTAGTTATTTTCCTTTCGAAAAATAATTAAGATGGATATGATCAACCTATACCATCTTTCAGTAAAGTCATGTGAGACATAGAATTTAAGTCTGACATCATTGAAAAAGACGCTTATTCCTTAGGCCAAGTGTTAAATTATTTTAAAATTTATGTCCTTCACTCAACCACTACTGCTTATGTTCCCAAAAACGCTGTGAAAATTGTCTTAACTCAACCAGACACTAGGGGTAGAAGAGGAAGATTAATTACCCAAATACTTGAATTTGATATTAGTATCAAAACTACAAATTTGGTAAAAGGTGAAGGTTTGGCTAATGTTTTAGCTGAATCTAATTGTATATTTTTGGGGATAATTCTTTTTTTTTGAACTTTCAACATAGAAGAATCTAGAAGAACCATCTCCAAAATCACAAGGGCAGAATCCACAAGAATCTTGCAAAGACTTAGAAGGGAAGAACACACAGGAACCTTCATCTTCAATTAAATAGGTTCTTGTTTATATTGATGACAAATTCATGTTGTCATAATGGTATTATGATATTGTATATTTTCTTATAAACATTGAGCGTCCTTCTCAATTTTCAAAAATTCAGTGTAAGACAGTAAATTTAAAATCCATAAATTATTGTATCATCAATGTAAATTTATACAGGAAGGATCCACTCAATAACCTTTTTCTTTGATTGACAGAAAGTGAAACATAAGGGATTATTGAATAGTTTCATGCAGGAATATGTGGGGGACACTATGCCTGGAGATCTAAAATATATAAAATAATTAAAGCATGATTCTATTGGCCTATAATATTCTTACAAGTAGGAGAAAAGGTTAGGAGTTGTCAATGTCAAATGTTTGCTGGAAGGAAAAAACTAGCATCCCTTCCTTTGGTTCCAGTATTAGTTTCAAAACCTTTCTTAGAGCGGGGATTGGATTTCATAGGGTAAGTTCATCAAGCATCAATCAACTAGCATAGATGGATACTAATTGAAACATATTACTTCACCAAATGGGTAGAGGCCATTCTAGTTAGAAATGCCACAACCATTGTAGTCATCAATTTTATTGAAGAAAACATTATGTCAAGGTTTGGATGTCCTCGACAGATAGTAATAGATAATGTAAAAATATCTAATAGTGTGAAAGTGATTAAACTTTGTAAAAAATATGAAATTTTGTTGCATCATTATACTCTTTACTATCCACAGCAAAATGGTATAGTAGAGTCATCAAACAAGAGTTTGGTCAAAGTTATCAAGAAAACATTAGAGGATCATCAAAAGAATTGGGAAAATCATCTCATTTATGCAGTTTGGGTTAACAGGATATCTCCAAAAAGATCTACCGGGAAATCTTGATTTCAATTCGTTTATAGTAAAGAAGCAATTTTTCCTACAAATCTAGATTTCCCTGTTTTGAAATTTTTGCAAGAATTTAATGAAGAATGCCATGATTTTTATAGGAGAATCAATTATATTATTGAACTTAATGAAAATAGGGATGAAACCCAATACAACATTAGGAAATATGAGAAAAAAATGAAAATTTTCTTTAATAGAAAATCTAGAGAAAGAGGTTTCAGAGAAGGATATTTGGTGTTAAAATGGGATGTTATGAGGGAAGAAAGAAGAAAACATGGAAATTTTGACATCCTCTAGTTTGGACCTTTTAGTATTGAAGAATTTAAGGGTAATAATACTTTCATCATGCAGAACTTGGAAGGACAAGTTTCTTCATTTCTAGTAAATGGAAGATATTTGAAGCACTACATTCAATACTGAAGATGCAAAACAGTCATTTACAAATTCATCATTTTATATCTACCAGCTTGTTTGATTTTCAAGTATGTTTTTTTTCTCAACAAAGACTCAATTATCCCAAGGAGAAGGAACTTAGATCTTCTAGTTCTTTGCATCCTATAGGAGGAAGCAATCCCCAGTTGGAGTCGATGTTGTAGCACTTATTTTTTTGGGAAGTTAGATATTGTAGAAGAAAATGGAAAGATTTGAAAATGTTAGGTTTGGATATGAATATATGAAAATTAAAAAAATGTTAGGACTCATGTCAAAATAAAATAATAATTTCAAAAAATGATAGGATTATATGCTTTAAAAAATTAAGGAAAAAATATTTGAAAATGCTAGGCATGGATAGAAGCAATAAAGGAAATAAAATTTCTTGGTTTCAAATTAAAAAAATAAATAAGTTGTGTGTAGTTTGCTAGGATGACACAACCCAAAATAATTTGTTTTTGATCATACTGTTTAAACATGATAAAAGTTATTTAAAATTATGCATTTTATATTAGGAAACAAAAGTTCACCAAACTTTTTAATCTTGGTTGAACATTAGACTTAGGAAAATTAATGGCATCTTGTTTTAAATGTGCCTAAGATAAGATCAGGATTAAAATATGTTTTATTAGCATTAATCGCTTCATTAATGGGTCAATTATTGTTGTAATAAAGCACATGTTAATTTTATTCTACATTTATAACACGAAAATTTTCTTTTTTCATTTTGCGTTATCATCGGACCAAATTTCAATTGTGGATCTCTTCCCCACCCATATCAACGAAGGGGAAGTCATTTCACACCCCATTTTTCTGTTTCGAATTAACAACAGGGGGGTCCAAAAAGTAGTTTCCTTTCCCCGGGCCCCTTTCAAATGTTTCACTCCTTCGTCATTTCACACCCCCCACCCGCCCAATACCGCTTACCGTCACCTACCCACTCCATAATCGGCATTTCCTTCCAACGATTTGTTGACTTCCTACCAATGTCTATTTGACTTCCCGCCAATGTCCATATACCAATGCCCAATCACCTCCTGCCACTTGTATATGTTATGTTACGTCCACTCCCTTACCGTTTCATTCAAACATGTCGTCACAACTACTCCTTAAATGTTATCAGTTGCTATTACTATGATCCGTTACATTACCATTTTCCATTAAACCTCCACATCTTGTTCTCTAATAGTCATTCCATATAATGGTAATCCAAGAATGTATAAACAAACATATCCCATTCCTTGCACCACCCTTTGATTCATTTTTCATTCTGTCTAATCATAGGTTTGCAAAGATATAATTTTATTTTAGCACTGGACTATGTATCACCATCGTCAACAAAGTTATTCAGAGGCCTATCAGTTACTTACAGAGACTACCTTCATCTACTATCATTTTAGTAGAGAAATACCTCTTCTCTTTTACACTGCAGAAAGAAATGGCTCCCAAAGGAAAGGGTCAAAAACCAGACACTGAAAAAACTTCAAATGTTTCTACCACCATAAATCTCGACCATGTCCCATTAGCTGACCAATTTTTCAATATTACAGAAACAAAATGTGAATTTGAGATTTATGAATTGCATCTTTGGTTATCAGAAATATTTAAATAAAAAATATGGATTCAAGCTCTAGGAGAATTTATTTCCTCTATTCACCTTTCCTCAAACCCATGAGATCCCTGATCTAGTCACTTGGTGTCAACATAGGTATGATCCCCTTAAAAAAATAGTAGCTCAAAATAAAGAAATTTTTATTTCTATTACATCTGAGACCATAAACTAGATGTTGTTGATCCCACAGAGTGATTCCCTCGGCCATTTTTCCCGAGATGCTCACATGGAATTATACCAAAAACTAAATTTTCCTCAATGAGCTCAGATTTTCAAAAAATTTCTTTCAGATGACGTTGAACACTTTGAAAAAAACCCTCCTTACCCATCCACTATGTTTCATGAAGCAACCATGCACATTATTTCCTTAATTTCCTATTTTTTACACTATCAAAATGTCAGAACAATAGAAGAGTCAATTCTAGGTTGCTTTTCCATTTTCTCCAAAGATAGTCAGCCAAAATTTATCTACAATCATAGAAAGCTCCTAGTTGTTAATATGCATGTACATATGATGAACTTGACTACTCAAGGCATGTTCAAGTACACTTGTATAATAGATTGTATGTTTCTATTTCAGTAGGGGGATTCCTTACCAATTAAGTTTCATAAACATGATAATCAAGACGTTAATCAATTAGTCATTCATTGGACTCAATTGGTTAGATTCATTTCAACTGAATTTTTATTTGCAGATTTCATTAACTCCTTAATTCATTCAGTTTCCTAGCTTTTAAGAAGTCAAAATGAGCCTGGGAGTGGGCCAGACATCAAAAGGATACTTCATCTAAGTGATCAAGTTAAAATAAAAGATAAGTATCTTTACCATAATTATACAGAGATCAGAGTATATGGTTGTGAATTGCACCTTACAAGCTGCCCAAATATGTTCCAATTAGACTTTTATCTCTCAAATATATTAGGAAAATGATTAACATGGATGAACTTCATTTTGTTTCAGGTAAAATAAAATTCCAATTTAAGATCAAGAATAGGGTGGGCTCTTTCATATGCAACACTAGGACAACAGGAATTGGAGCAGATGCAATCCTCAAGAGGATGGATTTTCATCGATGTTTCACTTGGTCATATGATCCAATCAGCATTATTTCTAATTTGAGGATGGAATTGAAGACAACAACTTACAATCATACTCCTAGGTCAGAGATTGAGGAATTTATGAACCAAAATCAGTATGAAGAAAACACACTGCAAGAAGCAGAGGCACCGATTATTTCTACCTCCACTCTACAAACTCCAATTTCTCAAGACAAACAATAAAAAAGGCATAGAGAGGAACCATCATCTTCAACAAACATTGCCAAATAATTCATTATCCAGTAGAAGAAGCAAAAGACGAATTTCACCATTTCCACTGAGGAAAGTTGGAAAGAGCCAGATATCATTGATTTGGGTGATATAGAAGTTTCTATAAAAGTATATGGAAATGTTCTTAATACCCCATCCTCCTCTTTAGTGTCACAAGATCCCATGGATATTATTCAATCAGTAGGAACCAGTGTACATGATGATCAAAATATTTTCTGTAAATTCTTAGAGATTAAACATAAGAATGAAGCTCTAAAATCCAATGTCTATGGTCATTTTTGGAAACAGACCTCTACATCACATCATAGGTTATTGATATATTTTGACAGTGAAAACGGAAGGATGCAGATGGAATTTCTACAGTTCTGTGTCCCTTTTCCCAAAGCCCCTTTTGGTTACAAGAAGACCATATTCTATTTTTATGCAAATCATATTCATCCCATTGGCCTAATGGACATGCACAAACAGTCAGGAGAATTTTTTTTCTCTTCAATGACTAACACTGCCATGGCATTCTCCAAATTGAGAACAAATCTGTCAAATGTACAATCATAGTTTAAAATTGAGAAACATTCCTCTTTTTCTAAATCTAATAAGCTTAAATCATTAGAATATATAGTAATAAAGATTGGGTATGACCCTAAGGATGTCAAATATGTAGAAGAAATTCTTAATAAGAAGAATTCATACATTGCACCTCTTCCAAAGCAACTCAAATTTCCTTCTACAGAAGATCCCCAAACCAAGGAGATAGAGGAAACTGAACAAAATCAAGAGGAAATGATAAAAATTATCATTTAGTAGAACATTCAAATCAAGAAGATGGAGGAAAAAATTGAAGGTCTACTGAAGGAGAAGGAACAATCAACTCAGTTGGACATGATTCTAGTTTCATTTTTACCTATTTTAGTTACAGGCATAGAGTTAAGTTCTTCATTAACAACAACAAAATCCACATCAATAGAAGGTGAAACAAGAAAACTTATGCAGGATTTATCTCTACAAAAGCAGGAGAATGAAAAGCTTCTGTAGAAATTCAAGAATATAGAAGCTTAGAAGATAACGCATGATACTCTTTACATGGAACAAATGCATAAATCTCATAGGTTAGCAAAGAAATTTTAGAATTTAGAGAGTCTGTTATTGATGTTAGACTCCTTGGCCCGGGCCAAGGAAAGAATCGGTACTGAAACAAGTCAGGTTATGAATGAAGTATAACCCTCCATATATATTATTTTTGAACAAGAAGAACTAATCACTAAGTGCAAAGCAGTAATTGAGCAGGAAAAGGAAGCACTTAAGAAAAAACCAACCAAAGCTTCAAATATGATTAAGGTGCTAAATTCAAAGAGAAGAAGAGAATTAGATCAACCAAGTGTCAAACTTTGGATAGTGTTGTCCAAATATTTCACATTAAGTTCAACCTTATAAATCAAAGAGGATTTCTAGGATTAGTAGCGCCAAATGAAAAGTTAATCAGCTTGGAGGAGTATTTCAAGAAGCTTTAGACATTTTCAATTGACAAAGCCAAATTTGTAGGGATTAAAGGTCATATGAAAGGAAAGTTATTTCTTGAGGCCTTAGAGTTTGATTTTTAAATTAGACATGAAATCAAACATATATTTATTAATAAGCCTAATTTTGAGAGATATACTTAACTAGATGAATTTTTTAGAAGGTTGATTAATCTGGATATACCAAGTTAAGAAATATGGGATAACTTATTTGAAAATATCGAGTAAATTTCATCTCAAACAGCATGCTAGAAAAGAAACACATTTTGGGGCCACATAATCAACCACTTCCTTGAAGATAGTGACATCTCAACTCAACAGTTATTGTATTCCTATATTTTGATACTATTTTTGTAATATGTTTAGTTGCTTCTAGTAGAAAAAATCTAGTATAAATGACACTCCATTCGAGTTATTAAGGGTTTCACCCTTTGATGAACACTTGTAAAGTATAATTTCATTAAATTTCAATCATTGATGATGAATAAAAGGGTTCTGGATTTATTTCAAACAATTTTTATCCTTCTAAGTTTTTCCAGTATTCATTTCATTATGTTTCTGCATATATTTAAATTTTATGGATATAAGTAGGTCAGATAAAATTGTATTTCTTTCTATCTTAAATCCTATAAAGTTATAATCTATTTTAGAGATTGATTTATTAGAATATATGTATGTATAAGTCCCTCTATATCAATTAATTTTTAGTAATCTTCGTAATGTTAAATATATTTTGTTAAGTTGTAAACATTGTTTGTCAGACTTTCATACTTATGATAAACTAAAGATTCAAACTAGATATATAGCTGATCATATTCTGTTACAGTTTGTGCCTTCACATATGCTAAATAAAATCACTGTTTTGATGTAAAGAAAAACCCTTTTCTTAATACTCAATACAATCAAAGTTTAAAAAATGTACTTGTTATTTGCTCAATACATTCGTCATCCAAAAACTTGTTTTAAAAAAATAAAAAAAATTAGATGATCTGACATAATTAATTAACCTATAATTATGTCACAGGGAAATACATTCCATAGGGAATTTTGGCAGAATTGGTTTCTTTGTTTATTCAACGCGTTAAATTGGGAAACGTAGTAGGTGATTGAGTACTTTTTGTTCCCTTAATGTTTGTGTGTGTTTAACTCATTCCTCGAGGACATTTCTGTAATCTCACAAAATTTGTTTCTATATTCAATCTATGGGTTAAGCATGGACTATGTTAGATCTTAATTTCTCTCTCAAGAAATTTGATGAAAAGTTGTTTGTCTTATGGGGTGCTCCATAAATGTATTGTACTTTGTAGTGTTGTATGAATTAATGTACTCTATAGTGTTTTTGTATGCTTGCAATGTGTTTTTTTGTATAAATGTGTTGTGTGTGCATAAATTTTTGCGTTATGTGTTTTTGGATTTGTGTTAATTGAGAGAGAAATTCATGGTTAAGGATAATATGCACTCATAGTTCAATGACCAACTTGATCAACAAAGAATGCACTTTTAGAGGGATTTGGTATTCATGTCAAAATTTTATTCAATTATTTTTAAATTCAATCCAAGCCCTTTTTTTATTTCCTTTTATGATGGGTTGGAATTTTATAAGTAGGATAAAAAGCAATGTTTCCAGTGCTTTTGTAGTACTGAATGGGGAGTTTCCAATTCTATTTCAACCAGCAGTTTCTAGACTTCCAAATGCAAAATAAATATGCCTAAGAAGCAAGGTTAGTATTCTTTGTTGATGGCTATGTTCGCCTTGAAGGAAAGGGTAAATATCAATAGAGTTTAGTCATTTATTTTAGAAAGAGGAAAACATATTTTTTCTGTAAATGGCCTGGCCTATTTATCTTCTAGGGTTTAAACAAATCAAACCTTGGAATTTTTATGCCCTTATTCTTAGTCCCTAACACAATTATCGATAGAATATCCCTATCCACTTGTTTATTGAGATCCATATTATGTAGCCTTGAGTAATCTATGAGCCCCCAAAGAATCAAATTCGCGTGAGAGAGAGATCCTAATTCTTATGACAATCTAAGTCCTTAGAGAGTCAGATGCTCCAGAATGAAATCAAGATCGATTTACTTCTCTAGGATTTACCAATTCCATAGCCTTAGGGGAGCACCACCTATATTATATAGATATTCTATCGATGGATATTTGATTGACCTAGTGGGGATTTCATTAAAAGAAGGTGAAATTTCATCTTTTCATAATCACCTAACCCCAACTACTTATACCAATCTCCATATTGATATCAATATAGAGAGTTACCAATTTTAGAACCTCTACGGGAGCACTAGTACCACTGATATTATATAGAGATCTTACCAGTGGAAATCCAATTTATTTAGTGGGGAATTAATTGTAAGATGAAAAAATTTCATCGTAGGGTTCTGAATGCTTATAGGAACCTAACCCGAAATACTTATACATATAAAAATTCAAAGCCACTAAGTCCTCCTTTTTTCTCCAAGGAAAAAAAATTACATAGTGAGTTGTCCCATATCCATTACCCAATGAATCCCAACTTGCTTAACTATTATTGGAACTACTCATAGAACCACTAGTTTAACGACCACAACCAATGACTTCTTAAGAATTTTTTTTGATAAAATGAACTTTTGTAAAATAATGTTATCATTATGGGGAGACATACATTGGTAAATAATGAAAGTGAAAAAAATAAGGAGAACACATATTAGTAAATTTAATATGAAGACAAAGTAACTAAGAAAAAATATTAAGTCTTATGGTGATGGAAATTATTTGAACAATTAAAAGGTCTGGCAGCACCTTTCATGCCAACGACGACAAAATAAATTTATATCCCCTCCGATCCACTTTACCTTGCCCTATATCAATCTCGTATAATTTAATTTTCATTTTGTTTTAATAGAAACAAGTATTTTGGATTATATTAAAATAGCTTGGGTCCAATCTATAATTTTTACAATTCTTCCAATTTTTTTTTCCAAACTTCCTTAAGAAATGTGTTTTCCATTTGGGTTTATCTTAGGTGGTTGGGATAAATAATTGTTGTTCTCCCCACCTAGGTTCAGTTCTTGCAAGCCACATGTTGAGGTTTGTTGTAATGGATTTGAGCCTTATTGTTGAGTCTGATTAGTCCCTATATGAACAAAATATGTATGTTCCTAATATGGAATATAAATATATTTCTCATAAGGAGGGGAGGAAAGAAAAACATATCAGATTCTTTTTTGTTTTTGAATTCCATTACTAACATTATTGATGTTTCCATTTTATTCTATTTTAGATATCACAATGCTCAATGTAACAAGATCTGATCATGTAAGACAACTATAAGTAATCAAAATTTGTTCTAGTATTTTTTCATATGGAAATAATTATTAATTAATCAAATAACTAGTAATTTTCTTGCAACGAGTGGAAACATTATAATGTTAAAATTATACTATGTTTACTGTATGTTGAATCTATAGTGGCACAAAATTTTAGTGTATGTTTGAATATATAGTAGTACAAATGGTTGCCCCTTGCATACATTTAGATATATATGACCTTCATCCACACTTACACTAGTATGACCACATTTTTATAAAGGACAAACTTATTGGAACATAAGGTTTCCTTGACATATTGTATTTTTTTCAATGTTACAAATCTCGGGGAAACCCTTGGAAAATTTCCCTCATTTAAAATATGATACATAGTTAAAACCCTAGATTACTATGGCCACAAGGCTAGTCCAAATTAAGGATGAAATCCATTAGAGAAATATCCTCTCTATGAGCTCAAAATGTCACATGTGGGAATCAAACCTTGGTGGGAAGGATGATAATCATTCCTTCATCCACTTGAGATAAATCCAAGTGTATGTTAATTCATTAATTTAGTGGTACATTTGATAAAATATCAAATGGGAATAAGATATTGAATGCTAGTAAATCTTGAAAGGGTTGTTTTTGATATTATATCTTCGATAATATCATTATTTAAATATATGATATTGAATAGTTGAGAATAGGAAAATACCTCCTTTTAAAGTAAAAGTTAAGAGGAATAGTAATATTAATAATGTATGTTTCCACATACATAAATAACAATTATAATGATGGTAAATAAAGAAAATGATAATAATCAGAAGAATACATACCAAGATGGAAAAAATCAATAAATGAAAAGTCATATAGCCATACAATGTTGAACATTGTTCAAAGTAAAATATTAAATTTGGTTTGAAGGATAGATATCAATGATATGAAAAACCTTCGTATTATTTTGTCGCCAAACTTTCTTCTAAATTTGTTTGAAATTTTTGAAAATGGAAGGAAGATACTTTCGTAAGTCTCTTCATTTTGGAGATTTTGTTTAAACCAAAATATATTGTGGTGATTTGTATTTATCATATTAACTTTGTTTTTCTTTTCAAGATAACTAGAACATTGGATAGATATCTTCATTTCTAACACATAGTTTCATAAAGTATATATGGAAACGTAAGTATTTATATTGTACATCTTCACTCTTTTCTAAGTATCTATAGGTTCTAATATTGGCTAGGATGGTAAAAGATCCCACTACCACCTATATTTTATTCTATAATCCTAATAAATACATCTATGATATGAGAGAGTGCAATTTCAAAATTGATAGCATGATTAGTGGACGAGACTCGTGTAAATTAGAAATCATGATACACTAAACCCAAAGTGACTTAACAAGTTCCATTTATTGCAATATTGTGTTACACATTATGCTGGAAAGAAATCTAATACATCCACTTCTACTCAAAGGATTTTAAATCGTTCTTATTCTACATGGATTTATTATATTAATATACTCTTTACTTGAACATTCTTTGTTATCTTCCATTAATTAATTCATCTATGCACTTTTCTTTCATATTTTGAGTTCATTTTTTTATTTTTGATCCTATATTATGCATATAAAAAATGACTATCGATGTTAATATTGCATCATTAACATACATTAGGGGAGGATTTATGAGGTTTTTGAGTACAAATAATTATTATAGATAAAGTAAAGAGATAGATTTATATGTTATCCATAGAGATAAATTTTAATCCATAACAATATACTTCGAATGATACTATATAAAAATGAAATGACATCATTAATTCAAAGGCATAACTTGAGCCTTTTCTTGTGAAGCATATTGTGATATAACATAGGCAATGATATTTTTTTCTCTGTATGCCTTCCTATAATGTAAAAAAAAAAAATAGAAAATGTATAATAAATAATAAGATTCAATACATATAAAAGAAAAAATTAACTTAAATTTCCATGAGAATGTAATGTCAATAAACACTTGAAAATATAAACAAATATTTTAATACAAGTTACAAATGATATGTTTTACCCTTGAATCTAGTCTGTATAGAAGTTGAAATATTACTTAGCAACATTGTTATGTTGGATCTTCTTAGAGGGTGTTACGTACACTCTGTGACTTGAGATTATCTAACATAAGTCTTCCTAATTTTTTACTTAATTTTTGGTCATGGGATAATGCTTTCAAATGTAAAATAAGGGAAACATAATTAAAATTATAAAATTAAAATACATATACATGCAAGACACAATTGCATTTTGGAAAATTTGAGTGGAATACATTTATGTTTTTCTTGGAAAAAATCAATTCAAATGTAAAATCCTCCAAGAAAATTACCTATAAATCATGAAGATAAAATTTCCATGGATTTATTTATTGGATGAATGTCGCTAATTATATGACAACATGCACTTTGAAAGGTAAGCCATATTCAAATGCAACCTAACACCACCCATGGTGTGGTAATTTTTGGAATTGAATATTGAACAAATATTAAATTTCATATTTCTAAATATTTATCTTTATTCTCTCTTACAAAATTTCTGTACACCCTTTGTACCAATATATAGGTTAAATCATGGTGAGGAGGAAGTAAATTTATCTCATGAAACAACTAAAAAAAGTCACTTTTACAAAACGTTAAATTCCTGGGGATCATAAGTCACTCACTATGATAAGTGGGTCTATTTACTTTTTCAATCTAAATTTGGATTTTAAGTAAATGTGTGCTAATATCATACAAATCCATTGGCATATATTTTTTAGAAGATTTAAAACCGTATTAATATCGGAACATATATAATATGTTGTATATTGGATTTTTTCATTGCATCTTCTAAAACTACAATGTAATGTCGAGGGTGGTCATTGTCAACCCCATTTTAGTAGAAATTTCAATATGAGTTTGAGGGTTGTAAATTTGATGTAATAGGTTAGGATTCATATATGTACTCATAATCATATGGTTTAAAGAATCATAGGTGAGAAAACATAACTCGCATTTAGTATGATTAGTGATAAGGTGTTTTATTAAGGCACTCCATGGTAAAAAGGTCACGGTTTGTTAGCACATAGGGAAAATTAATCCATAAGTATGGGTTGGTGTGGCCAAGGATAGGTTTTTTTTTTGGTTAATTTTTTTATAGTTTATATTCCCTTGGGTTGAATTTTCTCAAGCCACTAGTTTTTCATGCCAATTTGTGAACAAGCTATCAAACAAAAGGAAAAAAAAGAAAAAAAAGAAGTGAAAAGTTTCAAATTTCATACAATGTATGATATAATGGAGGGAATCAATGTATTTATGAACCTACTCCTTAGACTAGGCTCATAAGGTGTATTATTTATGTTAACTATACTCTCTTAGTTATGTACTAAATATTTGTAAATTTTTTCTTAATGTGTCCACCCCATCTACAAGAAACAAATTGAGAAAATGAGCTTTTGTAAAAGGAGTGTTATAATTATGGGAAGACACGTATTGGTAAATAAAGAAAGCAAAAAAAATAAGAAAAAAACATGTTAGTAAATTTAATATGAAGACAAAGTAACTAACTAAAAATATTAAATCTTATGGTGATGGAAATTAGTTGAACAATTAAAAGGTTTGGTAGCACCTTTCATGCCAAGGGTAACAAAAGCAATGTATATCCCATCCCAACCCCTTCAACCCTCCCTACCTATATCTCATAGTATTTTTGTCTCTTCTTCTTTTTAACAGAAATGGTATTTTGGATTATATTAAAAGAACTTGGATCGAAGAAATAATCGTTACAATTCTTCTAAAAAAAGTGCTTCCGAAATTCCTTGAGGATTTGAGATTGAACATGCATTATCAACCCAAATCCTTAATTTAGATATCGATAAAAAAAAATATTTGTTACCATTCTAGCTAAAGATTTTCCAAATACCCCTAATATCCAAATAAATTGTAACACCCCCAATTTATGTGTTTGAATTTCAAAGCTAGACATTTGAGCTTTAATCCTAAGGGGAGTGGACCCCAAAGGATAAGTATTTTGTAAATGTAATTAAATATTTAAATTGAGGAAATGAATAAAATGATTGTGTGAATATTGAACAAAATGAGAATTATGAGATCACTTGCTAAATCCATGAGGATGGATAAGGCAACTAATTCCCCACAATCTTTCAAAAAAAATCCTTGAAAGAAATTATTTCTAATTTAGATTTTTGAGGAAGAATCTAACTTTCCCCAATGATGAGGAAAGTAGTTGGGAAGAGGTAAAAAGCTAGAAAAGCTGAGGAAAAGCATAAAACAGCTTTAAATAATCCATAAAATGGGAAGCCTAGGAAAACAGGAACAAAAGCATCCTGCTATTCTGGACGCAGAATTAGAAACATGCTTTGGGGAACAATAGCTTAAATAAGCTGCTCCTACACAGATTAGTGGTCGGTTTGTGGTGGAGGTGATCTCAACTCGGGGGTGAGTTCCAGGAGACAGAAGGACTCTAAGGTTTGGCGGTTGGTCGATCTCATGAGTGGTATGTCTTTAAATTTATTGATGTGTTTACTTCATATAGTATGAATTGGCTATATATAAAAGTTGATTTTATATTAGAATTATAAATGCTACATTTAACAGAATTAATCATAAGGAATTTACCTTTATAATTATGTCTGGTTGTAGAGAAAAAAATTCTGTAGAGTAGAATCCAACAGAAACTCTAAACCAATGTTGGTTTAAATCTGAGGATACATATTCTCTACGGATAATTTATTTTAACTACTCCTGTGTTACTAATATAAAATCTTGAGCATGATTAATATAAAACTGGTCCTGTACCAATACTTAATCATAGCCATAGGTGAACTGTCATATAATCTATGCATTACATGAAAAGAAAAATATATATACAGTCTGATCTCCGGAAAATCAGTACACCATTCCCATATAACTAGGAGCACACTAGAAAGTATTCACTGTATATATAAAAGTAGATATATACCAGAAGAAAGTAATTATCAAACCATTCTTTCATCAGAGTTAAAACTAATATATGAAAGAAAATTGAGTATTACATGCTATTGCATCATTATATTGACTAGAAGTTAATTTCACAAGTTATAAGAGGCTGGTAGAAGCAGAAGCATGATATATAAGAAAATAAAAGGAATAATGATATTCTCAAGCAAAGTAGGAAATAAGAAAAGACTATAGTGAACAATTGCTACTGCTACCAGAAGACAAGAACCCATGTAGAATATGTATATGTAGTATGAGATTACTTCTATAAACATAATTTCTCAACTGTATTATAAAGACATGGAAAGCTGAAGAAATCAGTAGGACCAATTTTATTAATGCCATTGATATCATCATCCATACCAACTAATACAGTAACCTGAAAGAGATCCTTATTGTACAATGTATATAGATGTGCAAAATTAAATTACCTGATCATAGATAAGGGCACTTCGGTAATTTTATAAGGAACTCACTAGCTGTAAGAAATTATAGAAGAGAAAATTTGACTGATATAGCATAACAATGTCCGGAAAAATAAAATCATATCTTATCATTGATAAACTAAAGTTAGACAGCTATGAAATGCCAGGCGATACTATCGAGTTGGCCTCTGTCGCATGGACGCACTATACATAAAACCTATATGTATTCTCCCCTGAAATTTTGGGGACACAAAAATTGTCAAGGGTTCTGACCCTAGTATAAAGTTTAAAACAAATACGAAAATTTTTTAACATTGGCCACAATCTCCGCTCGATCTGACATCAATATTACAGTAGAAATTTGGTAGGTAAAAAAAAAAAAAATGGAAACGTTAGGCAACCTCATGGCATAACCGCGAATAAGCTAGATCAGGCTTGGATGAGAGTCATGACGATACCGACCTAAAACCCACGGCTCCAAGGTTTCAAGCCGAGAAGATAGAAATCCATCAATTAACCGGCAGGAAAAACCTTCGAAGGAATCGAAGTATACCTGAGATAAGAAATTCCGCTACATGAGAACTAGAAACAAGATGAAAAAAAAACTTGAATAAAAATTGATAATTGTAGGTGAGGAATGATGCAAACCCACAAAAAACATACCTGGAAAGAGCAAGGGCTTGACGCACCAATTAACCTGTAGCACGACAAAATACATTGGTCAAAACTCTGGTTAGAATAAAAATATAGCCTAATGTATCGTGCTTACAATTAAATGGTTTGATTGTATAGCAATGACTTACTGTGAGCCATGGCGAGTATAGCAGACAAATCAACGATATTCATGAAGGACGTAAATAGCAGGAAGGCCTACCCTACCAGGGTTAGTATTGGAGTCAAACTCAACTTATATTGATATAACAAATATTAAACCGAACCGGTTGAACGATAAACTACCAAGGATAAAATTCGGTGTAGGGATATCATCCAGCATCGAAATGGGAAAATTAAACAACAAAAAAATAATCTCCTCTACCTGGACGACGAGGAATGAAGCATGGGCACGCCAGGAGTTGGAACAAGCTTCACCCTGTGGCTCCTCAGGTTGCGCTGAGGGAAAAACCCCATAAGACGAGCAAGATAAACGACGAGACAAAGAATACTTCCAAATGAAAATTCAGGAGTAAATACACTTCAATGAACAAAACCCTATTTACTACGGATAAATCTACCGCGTCCACTTGTCAATAGATCCAAGGAAGGCCACAGATCGATTTGAGAACCCTCGAGAATGCTAGCACAGTGGACTAAGTCATAAATGAAAAATTTATTTGCAATTGAATCCATTGTACTTACCATGGTAAATCAGGAAAAACATGTGTAAGGATCCCCAAATGTTACAGATAAAACATTTAAGGATAACAAGCTAGCACTTGTACATATACCAACGTGGATAGAGGGTCTCCTCATGGCATTAGAGTTCAGAATATCGTAAAACATAAATGACGTGGCAAGCGTAACAGGCAATCCAGCTCACCTTTCATACATGTTAAAACCATCAACGTGACTAGTAGGGACGACGACCTCCAGGACGGCTATTCTGAAATCAAGTTTGGCATAATGGTCAAGATAATAGATCGCCACAGCGATAAAGAAGTAGCACTTGATCACCAAACGAAATTAACTAAATAGCTACGCCACTATGTGGTAATACGCATCAACTCTAAGTATTCAGGTACATTGAATAAATCTGATTACCATACGAAGTCTACTAGATTATGAAAAGTAGGAGAACTTAGTAGGATCTGCATGATATATGTGTGATACATCCAAACAAAACTCCATACACGTGGTAAAATTATTTATCCAGAGATTGGGAAATCTTGTTATAAATCCATAACCTTCCAGTCTCCGTAGGTATATGCTTTCGAGGCCTGAAGTGGTAGAGGGATGTTGTATACGGCGTACTTTTATAAATTTACATCCAATCGAGCTTAACCTACTAATCATATAGGTGAAGGATGTATGTTTATGATCTTTCACTTAATACTTTATGGTCCTATATATATAAAAATATATATGAAATTATATTTATATAGGACACATAAGAAAAATAATGATGGAACAACAAATCCAAGGTTAACAATACCAAAGAGAGTTATAAGAGAAAAAAATATATAATCCATTCCAGTAAGTGAAGTAAATATAAAGAGAAAAAGTAAACATTTAAAAATTATGTTTAATTAAAAGAATGAACCGAGAAGATATTCTTTAAGAAACCTTTTAGATTAAAAATTTAGTCCACAGAAAAAAGAAAAAAAAATTGTGGTTAAAGTGGAAGGGAGGGATGTTACAAATGGTATTAGAGCCCAAGTTATAAAACTGGGCTAGTGACATTGTGCTCACTGTTGCTGTATGTTCACGGTATAAATTGATATTGTGAAAAAATTTATATTTTTATTTCCACTGATCTGTGTTGTGTAGTGTACAGTGGTGCTAGAATGGAAGAAGGTGGCGAAATTTATGCTGATCTGCATGATGAGGATAATGCACTAGATCCAAATGCGCCCATGATGGCTATGTTGCAGGAATTGAAACAAGAGTTGGCTGAGATAAAAAGCCAGAATGACAGATTGTCATTAGCCAGTGAGGAGCAGGAAAGGCTCATCAGAAAATTAACTTCGCGGAACAGCCAAAAAGGCGAAGGTTCCGGAAAGAGAAAGACTGATGATTCTGAAGATGAGGATGTAGTAAGGCATCAATACAAACAGAAAAAAGAATTACAGGGGGAATTCCGAAAAATCAAGCCTCCCTCCTATGATGGGGAGAAGGAGGAAGATGCGGAAGCTTGGTTATTGAACATGATCAAGTATTTCTAGGTCTATGAATATGAAAGAATTCTGAAGGCCAGATTAGCTGTTTACCAGCTACAAGGTAAGGCTACCTTGTGGTGGGAGGAGACGAAAATGGTGCATGCCATTGATGAAAAGACAGTTACTTGGGAATATTTCCAGGTTAAGTTCAAAAATCGCTATTTGAATGAGCGTTACTATGATGACAAAGAAAATGAATTCCATGAACTTAGACTGGGACAACTCACTATTGATGAGTTTGTTACTAAGTTTACAAATCTGCTGAGATATGTACCCTACATAAGGGAGGAAAAGGCAAAGGTACAAAGGTTTCTGAATTGTTTACCTACTGTTTACAAAGAGAAAATTGAATTTGATAACCCAAAAAAAATGGATGAAGCTGTTAGAAAAGCCAGATTATGTTACCAACAGTTCAAAGGAAAAACTGAACAAGGGAAAAGATGGGTAAATAAGAATGAGTTCAAAGGGAGGAAACAAAAACCATCCTATTTGAAGAATTTTGGCAGAGATCATCAGTGTAAAAAGTTTAATAAACCCAAAGAAAGTCAAACTGCTCAGTCCCAAGTGGCTTCAAAAGAAATAGATGGAGACGGTAAAAAGGAAGGGACAGTCAGAATGAAGGAACCCTTGAAATGTTGGGGCTGTGGAGAACCCCATCTTCTAAGGGATTGTCCCCATCGAAACATACAGATGATTATGAGAGATCGAGAAGCCACTACAGTAAATGACATAGCCATAAATATACCAACTATCAGTGCAGCCTTGGAAAATCGACAAGTAGAACATCAAGCTACTATGGTGGAAATGGAGGGTAAGATTTCTGACCTATCTGTTACTATTCTGATTGATCCAGGTGCTTCTTTGAGTTACATTAGTCCTAAAATTGTAGAAAAATGTAACCTAAAAACTAAAAAATTTCAGCAGTCATGGTTAGTACAGCTGGCCACTGGAACTAAGAGAAAGGTAACACATAAACTGCCCCGAACAACAATCAAATTAAATGATTTTCAAACAGAAGTAAATTTGAACATTCTGCCCTTAGGTTCATATGACCTACTGATAGGAATGGACTGGCTAGAAAAGAAGAAAGCCTTAATGAACTGCTGGGATAAGACTCTGCATTGTGTAGATGAGGAAGGGAAACCTTTTATTCTTAAAGGCAAACCAAAACCTATCTCTGTAAGACAAATATCAGCACTGCAATTAAAACAAACAGCTAGAAAAGGATATCAATTTTATGCAGTACATGTGGAAGAAATAGAACAGAAAACTGAAGAAAACCTGCTAGATGTATTACCAGTGATAAGGGAATTTATAGAAGTTTTTCTAGATGAGATCCCTCATCTTCCCCCCAAAAGAGAGATTGACTTTTCAATCGATCTGGTGCCGGGAGCAGTGCCTATTTCCCACGCCCCTTATCGAATGAGTCCCCCTAAGTTGATGGAACTGAAAATTCAATTGCAAGAACTGTTAGATAAAGGCTATATCAGACCGAGTGTATCTCCTTGGGGAGCACCGGTGTTGTTCGTGAAAAATAAAGATGGAACTTTTAGGATGTGCATTGATTATCGTCAACTGAATAAGTTGACCATTAAAAATAGATACCCTTTGCCTAGAATTGATGGTCTGTTTGATCAAGTGAGAAGAGCTTCAGTATTTTCGAAGATTGATTTAAGGACTGGTTATCACCAGCTCAGAATTAAGGAAGAAGACATCAACAAAACAGCCTTTAGAACCAGGTATGGTCACTACGAATTTGTAGTCCTACCTTTTGGTTTGACAAATGCCCCTGCCACATTTATGTGCCTAATGAACAGTGTGTTAAACAAGTACTTGGATAAATTTGTCCTTGTGTTCATAGATGATATCTTAGTCTATTCAAAAAGTGGGGAGGAACATAAAGAACATTTGAGGATAGTATTGAAAACTTTTAAGGAAAACCAGCTATATGCCAAGTTTAGCAAATGTGAATTTTATAAAGATAAGATCCAATATTTGGGTCATATTATTTCTGAACAAGGCCTTGTTGTTGATCCTGAAAAGATAAAGGCAATTAAAGAATGGCCTGTGCCAACTGATGTTTCAGCAGTGAGATCATGTATGGGGATTGTTGGCTATTATCACATACTTGTGGAGAGGTTTTCTGCCATAGCACATCCCATCACGTCATTACAAAGGAAAGGTGTCAAATTCGAGTGGACTAAAAAATGCCAAAACAGTTTTGACCAATTAAAACTGAAACTTACTACAGCCCCTATACTGAAGATTGCAGATCCTGATAAAGAATTTGTGGTATGTACGAATTCCTGTAGAGAGGGATTGGGAGGAGTTCTTTTGCAGGAAAATTCTGTTATTGCCTATGAATCTAGGAAACTGAAGATACATGAACAAAATTATAGTGCCTATGGTTTATAATTAGCAGCTGTCATCCATGCTTTGAAAATGTGGCGGCACTATCTTCTTGAAAAAAAATTTACATTGATGACTGATCATATTAGTCTCAAATATTTCTTTTCCCAAACAGATTTGAATGTGAGACAAGCGAGATGGCTGTCTTTCCTAAGTGAATTTGATATGGACATAAAACATATCAGAGGGAAAGAAAATAAAATTGCTGATGCATTGAGCAGAAATGCTTGTCGGAATATCAATAGCCTTGGAAGTAGTGCTCAGATCGAGGTAGAAGATTTGGTGAAAAAGGCAGCAAATCAAGATCCAAATTATGAAAACTTCCTGGTGAAATTACAGAAAAAGGAGAAAACAGATTTCACTCAAAACCAAAAAGGGCTGATCTGTTATAAGAACAGATTGTATATTCCCAGTGTATAGTCCTTAAAAAGGGAAATTTTGGATGAATATCACAAACAGCCATATGCAGGACATCCAGGATATCAGAAAATGTTAACAGCTTTGAAAAAGAAGTTTTTCTGGCTAGGAATGAAGAAAGATGTAGCAGAATATTTAACTAAATGTATGGAATGTCAACTAGTCAAAGTTGAACATCAGCATCCTACTGGTCTTTTATACCCTTTTCCGATTGCAGAATGGAAATGGGACACAGTTTCCATGGATTTTATAACAGGATTACCCAAAACAAAATACCAACATGATTCAGTGATGGTGGTAGTAGACACTTTAACAAAAGCTGCACATTTTATACCCGTGAAATCTACCTTTGGGACAGCTCAAGTAGCGAATGTGTTTCTGAAGGAGGTAGTAAGACTCCATGGGGTTCCAAAGGTAATTGTTTCTAACCGAGATGCTAAGTTTACAACAGCCTTTTGGAAAGGGTTGTTTGGAGGGATGGGTACGAAGTTGAATTTTAGTACTGCTTATCACCCTCAGACAGATGGTCAAACAGAGCGAACAAACCAAATTTTGGAAGACATGCTGAGAATGTATGTGATGGATAGGCCATCAAAGTGGGAAGATTACTTGCATTTAGCTGAATTTGCCTATAATAACAGCTACCAATCCTCCATCAAAATTAGTCCATTTGAGGCACTATATGGAAGGAAGTGTCATCCTCCTTTGAGCTGGAGTCAACCAGAGGATAAAATAATGTTGGGACCAGATGCTTTACAAGAGATGGAAAGAATTGTTAAACAGATAAAAAGAAACATTAAGACATCACAAGAGCGCCATAAGAACTATGCTGATAAGAAAAGAGTGCACTGAGAATTTAAAGTGGGGGAGCATGTGTATTTGCGTATTAAACCAAAAAAGAGCACAATCTATGCTGGAAGCTGTGCAAAACTGGCTCCTAGATATTGTGGTCCTTTTGAAGTATTAGAAAGGGTGGGACCAGTGGCTTACAAGCTGGCCTTACCACCCCATGTTAGAGTTCATGATGTATTTCATGTTTCGTTATTAAAAAGATATGTGCATGATGCTTCTCACATAGTTGATTGAAATGTTGTATAGGTGGAACCAGAAGGGGAGTTTATGCCAGAACTGCTTCAAATATTGGAGCGAGAAGAAATTGAATTGAGAAACAGAACAATAGCAAGAGTAAAGGTGCAGTGGAAGCACTTTACTGCTGAAGAAGCTACCAGGGGAAGAGAAGCTGAAATGATGGAAAGATATCCATTTTTGTTTGAAAAATGAACTCTAGTAGTTGAATAACAACACTGAGGATGGTGTTTATTTTCAGAGGGGGAATATGTAACACCCCCAATTTATGTGTTTGAATTTCAAAGCTAGACATTTGAACTTTAATCCTAAGGGGAGTGGACCCCAAAGGATAAGTATTTTGTGAATGTAATTAAATATTTAATTTGAGGAAATGAATAAAATTATTGTGTGCAGATTGACCAAAATGAGATTTATGAGATCACTTGCTAAATCCATGAGGATGGATAAGGCAACTATTCCCCATAATCTTTCAAAAATCCTTGAAAGAAATTATTCTAATTTAGATTTTTGAGGAAGAATATAAATTTCCCCAATGATGAGGAAAGTAGTTGGGAAGAGGTAAAAAGCTGGAAAAGCTGAGGAAAAGCATAAAACAGCTTTAAAGAATCCCTAAAATGGGAAGCCTAGGCAAACAGGAACAAAAGCATCCTGCTATTTTGGACGCAGAATTAGAAACATGCTTTGGGGAACAATAGCTTAAATAAGCTGCTCCTACACAGATTAGTGGTTGGTCTGTGGTGGAGGTGATCTCAGCTTGGGGGTGAGTTCTGGGAGATAGAAGGACTCTAAGGTTGGGAGGTTGGTCGATCTCATGAGTGGTATGTCTTTAAATTTATTGATGTGTTTACTTCATATAGTATGAATTGGCTACATATAAAAGTTGATTTTATATTAGAATTATAAATTCTACATTTAACAGAATTAATCATAAGGAATTTACCTGTATAATTCTATCTGGTTGTAGAGAAATTTTTTTTGTAGATTAGAATCCAACAGAAACTCTAAACCAATGTTGGTTTAAATCTGAGGATACATATTCTCTACAGATAATTTATTTTGACTGCTCCTGTTTATTAATATAAAATTTTGAGCATGATTAATATAAAACTGGTCTTGTACCAATACTTAATCATAGCCATAGGTGAACTGTCATATAATCTATGCATTACATGAAAAGAAAAATATATATATACAGACTGATCGCCGGAAATCAGTACACCATTCCCATATAACTAGGAGCACACTAGCAAGTATTCACTGTATATAGAAAAGTAGATATATACCAGAAGAAACTAATTATCAAACCATTCTTTCATCAGAGTTAAAACTAATATATGAAATAAAATTGAGTATTACATGCTATTGCATCACTGTATTGACTAGAAGTTAATTTCACAAGTTATAAGAGGCTGGTAGAAGCAGAAGCATGATATACAATAAAATAAATGGAATAATGGTAGTCTCAAGCAAAGTATGAAATAAGAAAGGACTATGGTGAACAATTGCTACTGCTACCAGAAGACAAGAACCCATGTAGAATATGTATATGTAGTATGAGATCACTTCTATAAACATAATTTCTCAACTGTATTATAAAAACATGGAAAGATGAAGAAATCAGTAGGACCAATTTTATTAATGCCATTGATATCATCATCCATACCAACTAATATAGTAACCTGAAAGAGATCCTTATTGTACACTGTATATAGATGTGCAAAATTAAATTAACTGATCATAGATCAGGGCACTTCAGTAATTTTATAAGGAACTCACTAGCTATAACAAATTATAGAAGAGAAAATTGGACTGATATATCATAAAAAGGTCCGGAAAAACAAGACCATATCTTATCACTGAGAACTAAAGTTAGAAAGCTATGAAATGCCAGGCGATACTATGGAGCTGGCCTCTGTCGGATGGACGCAATGTACATAAAACATATATGTATTCTTCACTGAAATTTTGGGGACACAAAAAGTGTGAAGGGTTCTGACCCTAGTATAGAGTTTAAAACAAATACAAAAATTTCGTAACATTGGCCACAGTCTCCGCTTGATCTGACATCAATATTACAGTAGAAATTTGGTAGGTAAAATAAAAAAAAAATGGAAACGTTAGGCAACGTCACGGCATAACCACGAACAAGCTAGATCAGGCTTGGATGAGAGTCACGACGATACCGACCTGAAACCCATGGCTCCAAGGTGTCAAGCCGAGAATATAGAAATCCATCAATTAACCGGCGGGAAAAACCTTCGAAGGGATCGAAGTATACCTGAGATAATAATTTTCGCTACATGAGAACTGGGAACAAGATGAAAAAAAAAACTTGAATACAAATTGATACTTGTAGGTGAGGAATGACGCAAACCCACAGAAAACATACCTGGAAAGAGCGAGGGTTTGATGCACCAATTAACCTATAGCACGACAGAAGACATTGGTCAAAATTCTGGTTAGAATAAAAATCTAGCCTAATGTATCGTGCTTACAATTAAAGGGTTTGATTGTATATCAATGACTTACTGTGAGCCATGGCGAGTATAGCAGACAAATCAATGATAGTCATGAAGGACGTAAATAGCAGGAAGGCCTACCCTGCCAGGGTTAGTATTGGAGTCAAACTCAACTTATATTGATATAACAAATATTAAACCAAACCGGCTGAACGATAAAATACCAAGGATAAAATTCGGTGTAGGGATATCTTCCAGCATCGAAATGGGAAAATTAAACAACAAGACAATAATCTCCTCTACCTGGACGACGAGGAACGAAGCATGGGCACGCCAGGAGTTGGAACAAGCTTCACCCTATGGCTCCTTAGGTTGCGTTGAGTGAAAAACCCCATAAGCCGAGAAAGAGAAACGACGAGACAAAGAATACTTCCAAATGAAAATTCAGGAGTAAATACACTTCAATGAACAAAACCCTATTTACTATGGATAAATCTACCACGTCCACTTGTCAACAGATCCAAGGAAGACCACGGATCGAGTTGAGAACCCTCGAGAATGCTGGCACAGTGGACTAAGTCATAAATGAAAAATTTATTTGCACTTGAACCCATTGTACTTACCATGCTAAATCGGGACAAACATGCGTAATGATCCCCAAATGTTACAGATACAACATTTAAGGATAACAAGCTGGCACTTGTACATATACCAACGGGGATAGAGGGTCTCCTAGTGTCATTAGAATTCAGAATATCGTAAAACATAAATGACGTGGCAAGCGTAACGGGCAATCTAGCTCACCTTTCATACATGTTAAAACCATCAACGTGACCAGTAGAGACGACGACCTCCAGGACGACTATTTCGAAATCAAGTTTGGCATAATGGTCAAGATAATAGATCGCCACAGCGATAGAGAAGTAGCACTTGATCACTAAACGAAATTAACTAAATAGCTACGCCACTAAGCAGTAATACGCATCGACTCTAAGTATTCAGGTACATTGAATAAATCTAATTTCCATACGAAGTCTACTAGATTATGAAAAGTAGGAGAACTTAGCAGAATCTGCGTGCTATACGTGTGATACATCCAAACAAAACTCCATACACGTGGTAAAATTATTTATGCAGAGATTGGGAGATCTTGTTATAAATCCATAACCTTCCAGTCTCCTTAGGTATATGATTTCGAGGCCTGAAGTGGTAGAGGGATGTTGCATATGACGTACTTTTATAAAGTTACGTCCAATCGAGCTTTAACCTACTAATCATATAGGTGGAGGATGTATGTTTATGATCTTGCACTTAACACTTGATGTTCCTATATATATAAAAATATATATGAAATTATATTTATATAGGACACATAAGAAAAATAATGATGGAACAACAAATCCAAGGTCAACAATACCAAAGAGAGTTATAAGAAAAAAAAATATATAATCCATTCCAGTAAGTGAAGTAAATATAAAAATAAAAAGTAAACATAAGAATTATGTTTAATTAAAAGAATGAACCGAGAAGATATTCTTTAAGAAACCTTTTAGATTAAAAAGTTAGTCCATAGAAAAAAAAAATTTGTGGTTAAAGTGGAAGGGAGGGATGTTACATACATTTCCATCCCATTCTTAATTATTGATCATTATAACTTTGAATAGCTTCTCTTTTTTTGTTTACCTTCATCTAACTTCTTGTTTCCCTTGCTGAAGTATATATGTCCTTTTTCCTCACTTGGATCTAACCTGTGTTATGTACTATATCTAGAGGATCGTTCTTGTAGTTATTATCTAGAATATTGTTTTCAGCTTTAAGAGTCTTATACAATTCTTCCTCTTTTTCCTCATCTTCCTAAGAAGTTTTTTTTTAAGTATTATTTTCTAAAGGGGAAGAGGAATCACAAAAAATATCTAACTTGTCCTTGGCTACTTTTTGAATATTATCACAAGTTTTTTTTTAGAATTATTTTCAACAGAATCATTTGGGTAACCAAATTTCTTCGGTTTTTCATGGGCATCATTTATACATTCCACTGCAACATGTCTTGTTGTTGAGTTTCCATTAACTTGGTGGGGGTATTTATTGGATTATAATGTATCATGTTGATTTTAATAGTTTTTGTGATCTTGGGGGAGTTCATATTTAAATATCATTTAATGTTATGACTTGGAAACTTCCAACTATCTTGGTTTGAAACTATTTTACCTAGATTTTATCTTTTGAGGTTTGGGACAATTTTTGAAAGAATGGCTTGTTTTGTAATAAGCTCTACAGGGGGAAGAAATATTTTCATAGTCTATATTTTTCACCCATAGATAATTTAGGCTTGTCAGTTTGATTTAGCGAATAAATCTTTCGTGAAGTACATTTGCACAAAAATGTAAGCATATACAAGTTTCAAGTACTATTTATCTAATCACTACACTAACAAAAATATACCTAAAGAATTTTGTATAGATTTCAATGATGAAAGATTGCACAGATCCAAAGGGATATTAGGAAGCCTTACCCAAACTAAACTAGTAGGAATTGTATGTGAAAAGGGGTCGAAAGAGGGGAACCGGGGTAACATAGACAACCTTGCATTTCTCTAGAACCACATACCATAACTAGAGATCAACTCCTAATATTTAGCTTTATCAATGATAGATAAAAAAAACCATCTAGTCAATGGATAAATATTTGGCTCATCTGAAATTAACAATTTCTAGTGCTAAAAAGTCTAGGAGTGAAGATCTACTAAAGATGGTGTTAAATAATTAAATATGCATATCAAGCCACACTATGAGAAGAAATTTTCATCCTTGAATTCTTGAGCCATCAAAGGAACCTCAAAATGAAGGGACTTCATGAACTGATGTAGTTGAGAAATAAATATCATTTGTAACTTTCGCAACATTATGAAAATATGGGTGAAACATAAATTTACATGAACCCTCTAGGGATTGAGGAAGGAATAAAACTATTTTTAGCATGTTCCAAACCAAAGAGTGTATTAAAGAAAATTTCCATCAATGCAGAGGATGGAGAAGCACATTTTACAACAATAATTCCCATAGTAGAGGAAAAAAATGGGCTTGTCTCCATGGAGAAGGGTGAGCTCATCACCTTAGCTAGGGTCGTGATCTTAAATCCATCCACTACGGAATTAATGGATGAGGTAGTGATCAAAATAAAGGATGAATTCCCTAAGGATTTCAAGTTTTTGGTTTCCATGGAAGCTAGAAAATCTATGAGTATACCATGTTGTTCGATGGATAAAGAGGAGTGAGATGATAATACAACATAAGTGATGTTCACCATATGAAAATATCTGAGAGAGAGGGATGAGAATTGGTCGACAAGGGCCGAACCCTATCCAATACAATAAATATGCCCCACTATGCCATTAATACATTATTTTTTCACTCCAAATATAATTTTTTTTATGTTATGTAAAGTGTGTAAAATGTTTTTTTGTTTTTGTTTTGAGAATCAGGTGCATCTACCTAGGCCGCTACACCCTCATAATTTTGGCGAGTTAAATTTACTTCTTCCAATGTTTGAGATGCTCATGACCCTCCATCACATAGGTTACATATCGCTAAGAAATGTTCAAGCAATGTGTCTAGCATGCTCATTTCCCATATCATTGTTTTATTATTTAATCAATAAGACACATACTCCATTACCAATTTCAATTCAACCCTAATTATTTAAGAAAATGTTTACTAATTAGAATGACCAGTGTGAACCACTATTCTTATATATATTTCTTAAGCTTGTAACTATTTTTATTTCCCATGCCACTTGAAACTAGGATCTTGTATTCTTAAATTGTTCACTTTTCCTCAAAATGACCCACAATTCCTTTAATGTAAAACAATGATTGAACTTGAGTTCCACTATATATTTATTGTTATTTTCCAATGGGTTCAATGTCCACCATTTGGGTTAAGAGAGAAATTTTAACTTAGATATCTCTATTGCATAGAATTCATTTGAGCGACACAAATTATATATAGTAAATGTGGTACAAAAACGAAGAAACATACTTAGTTGCAAATAATTATCCAACGTACTTCTAGTGATGCACGATTGGACTTTACTTGTCATCATGTCATTTCTACAATGCACGTGCATCCATAATGTGCCATGACACATAACTAATTGTCTCTCAAGATATCCATTGCAGGAATATATAATATGCAAATGTAGGTTTTTGATCCAATATAAGAAACACCCACTAAAGTATGTATAGTGAATCCTTCTTTTCTGTTGGTTTCTATAAAATCTCTATATTAAGTGGCTGTGAATGGACATCTGATTTTGTGCGTTAAAATCTATTTGTGACGGGGATTTCCATGTCTCTAGCAATACAAGGGTAGTTGATGTTCCCTTGAATTTTTTTCAAGTGAATGAACTTATTTGATTGGAAAAAAACTATTTTTTTTCAAACAAATCTAGTTTCAAAGTGGAATTTATAAGTTTTTATAGCTCGAAAACAATTGTAAGCTAATGCATGGGCCAAGATGAAAACTAGCGAAAATGGATATGTAGATGTAAACCATCACGAATAAATTCATGAAGCAAGATCATATAGCCACCAAGAATGGATGGATGACCAATTATGAACTGAAAGTCATCCACTACAAACTAGTTGAATTGATTGTGACAACTCACATGAAGAAGTACATTGAATGGTTTACAATGTAATCAAGCAAGCTAGAAAGAAACACATGAAAGGGTGGGTTGTAATTACTTGATGAAATGAATATCATTTCAACTTTGAATATAGGAAATAATGGTTTGGAGAATATCTATGTTCGATTATGGTGTGAGTGTGTTCCTACATGTACAATTGTAAGATGAAGGAGAACAACATAAAGAACAAGATTGCTATATTTGTCCTATAAGGCACTCAGCGTCATAAACATACACACTCTTCTAAATCCATCAGAAAAATTATAGTTAAGTTGAAGTTCTTATGTTATTAATATAGTGGTATAAATATGTATGTTGAAAAAAAAGATTAATTAAAAAATATAGTTTGTTAAATTAATTAGAATCTATATTATCTCAGTGTAAGTTAGATATCCACCCTTATGTTATTAGTGCAAGACATTCCTTGGAAGCTTACATTGTTTGAAATAGAGTCATCTAAGACTCTCACTTTTAGGAATGTATTGGTAATGTTCTCAATGTGCTCTCCGATATTCGTTCAAGACATCGTCATGTTTTTCTTTGAGAGATATTCAACTCTTGCTCAATGTAATCTTTGAGGAAAAGAAGAAAAACTTATTATTTACCTTCAAAGTGACATTATTCATAAATTAATTACAAACATAACTTTTAATATAAAAATTACATCAATAATAGATTACAAAGAGAGGATCTAAAAATATATCAATGCAAATATTTGTTAGCTTGGTACTAACTCTTACAAGTATCTATTTTAGTTAGACAATTTTACTAAGTTGCCAATGGCATGTATAAAAAATTGTTATCCATTTGAAAATACATAGGGAGAAGAAGAGTTCCCTAGTCATGCCTCAAGCGAAAGTCTCCCTCTACTACTAAATTTGAAATATCTAATAAAAATAATATTAACAATATCTTTTTGCTACTAATAATAATATATGGTTCTCATTATTTCACATATATAAAAAAGAAAAATAACTATTTCCAAAATTAATATATGATAATATTACATAAATTTTAAATAAATTAAAGTTTTACAATTATCACTATTTAAATTGTATATATTCCACTCAATAAAACCACTAGTCTTTACACCATTAACATTATTATATCTATCTATATATATACATATATTCCATTGAAGCTTTGCACAATTAATGTTAAATATTAAATACATTGCAATCAATAAATTTAAGCCAATAATGTTCTGCACACGGACAAAACTGTAACTTTCAACCAATACTATTATGCACAGTGAAAAAACTTTAAAACGCAGGTAAAAAAAAAAACTACAGCCTTGCATTTATTGATAAAAATGGAAAGTTATGGACGAGGATCATTAGGATTGAACTGTATTTGCACAAGTTTTAAGAAGCACAGTTTTAAAAAATATCATAAATTATATAATAGTAGTAGTGAGTTAAAAGATAGCTTAATGAATGGTAATTAAAAGGTTGGTTTAAAGAATGGTCTTTAAAAGATTTGTTAACCCTAATTTTGAACGCAACGGTCCAAAAAAGACAATCATAAAACTCAAAAATTCACAATCATAAAACTAAAAAATTCCAAGTCATGGTTTAATAAATGGTAATTAAAAGACTTTTTTAACTCATAGTAATTAAAAGATTGGTTAAACTTAATTTTGATCGCAACGGTCCAAAAAAGCAAGCATAAAACTCACTAGTTCCCAAGTCATTGTATACTGAAATCGTAAAACTCAAAAATTCCCAAGTCATGGTTTAATAAATGGTAATTAAAAGACTAGTTTAACTAATGGTAATTAAAAGATCGGTTAAAGTTAATTTTGACTGCAACGGTCCAAAAAAGAAAGCATAAAACTCACTAGTTCCGAAGTCATTGTATACTGATGAATGGAGAATCAGAGGGATCCGTGAATGCGATGAATAAAGAATGAGAGGAGAAAATTCAGAAATGAAGATGAATGCGATGAATGAAGAATCAGAGGGATCCGTGAATGCGATGAATGAAGAATGAGAGGAGAAAATTCAGAAATGAAGATGAGAGGAGAAAATTCAGAAATGAAGAGGAGGTGATCGAAAGTTTTTCACTCTGAAAACAACAGAAAGAGAGTAGGAGTTGGTAAGAGTTTGAGCAATTTTATGTTCCCTTAATTTGTGTGTTCAATTCATTTTACACAGACATTTCTGTAACCTGAAAATTTATTTTCTCTGTCTACAGGTTTAAGCATGGGTGTTCTTTCTCTCTTAAGCACTCTGATGTAAATTTCTCTGTTTTATGGAGCGCTCCATAAATGTTTTGTGTAGTTTTGTATGCATCAATGTCATGTGTCGTGTTGTGGTATGTTTGTAATGTGTGCTGTGTTGTTGTATGTGTTGTGTGTAAATGTTTGTTTTGTGTGTTTGGATTTGTGTTAATTGAGAGAGAAATACTTGGGTGAGGAGAGGAGAATATGCACAGATAGTGGAAGGAGGAGAATATGCACAGATAGTGGAAGGGCTATCTTGATCAACAAATAGTGATTTCAAAGTGAGTTGGTATTCATGGAGATATTTACTTTAGTTATTTTTAAATTCATTCCTAGTCCTTTCTTAAGTTTCCTTTTCTGATGAGTCGGAATTTTAAATACAGGAGCTCCACCAGCATTTTCAGTGCTTTTGCAACAGAGAATGTGGATTTTCTAGCTCTTTTGCAACCACGATTTTTTAGAGTTTCAACAGCAAGTGAAAGATTCCGAGGAAGAAATGTTATTATTCATTTTTGATGGCCTTGTTCTCCTCTATTTCTTGTTGCAGTGTAATAATATATGTCTTATATGTTTATTCCCTCTAAGTCTGTTTTAGTACTTTGTGTCCGTGTGTGTTCACATAAATGTTGAGGCATTAGGTATTTTGTCATGTGACAAGCCATGTCGCAGGCTATTGACAACATTGCTCCCTCCAAATGCCCAATTGAACTCCTCAGAATTCTCTCGAAACGCCCAATTGCGCTCTTCCTTTTCTCATTTCATTGTTGCGCTATTTGTTACAACATTGGCCTCTTCAAAGTCCAAATTGAGCTCCTTCTCTTGTCATTTCATGGCTGCTCTGTTTATTAGTCATTAACCTTTTCTCATTTCATGGCTGCTCTCTTTATTAGTAATTAACCTTACGACAGGGAAACAATATGTTATGTATGCCGTTTAATTTGGTTCTTCACACATAGAGTAGCCCTAGCCCCGGCCTGTTCGCGCATCCTCCAAAGAGTCAGATGCTGGAGAGCGAGATCTGATCTCACTATCCGCAAATAGTGAGATCCTCGAGAGCGAGATGTGATGTGACTATCCCCAAATAGTTAGATGCTCGGGACCGAGATCTTATGCTTATGATCCTATGAGAAGGTGGTTGAGTCACCTGATAAGCACCGCCAAAAACCTGCATATATAGAGACACCCTACAGAGCTAGATTTAAACAATGGTGAGAAAGGCCCGACCCTTTTTGTTGATTGTGCAATTCGAAAGAGATATCTGGAAGAAACTTGAGATGTAGAGATTCCAGCGGTAGGGCTTAGGAGGAAAGATGCTAGCTAGATAGCTGCATAGCTGGAATTGTACTCCGTTCAAAGAACATTAGATTTAATTGGAATATTATTTAATTTAATTAGATTTTGAAAAAATCATTAGAGTTTCCCGCCCCATAAAGAACATGGCTCTGTGCTCAATACAATACGAAGCCACATCGGAAACCTAGAATACCCAAATATACTCGAAACCAATGCCTCGACGGAAATAGAGTTTTCCGTGGACATCATATGTATCTTGACCAGTAGTGTAGGTGTAAGAGTTGAGGACTTCAAATGTATCTTTTTACTTGTTTCTTTATTAAACCAAATTCTGCTTCAATGTCCATCTTTCGCATGCCTAGTTGTCATCCTTCTACTTTCACGTTCCTTATCCTTACACTTTCACATCAGGCATCTTTGTTGTTATCCTTACGCTTTCACGCCTAGCCTCTTTGATATATATATATATACCTTTTATACAATTCTACCAAGTATAACGTGGTATATATATTCTGTTTAATCAAGTCTAGCAATTATTGCGTGGTGCAGCACCTGTTTATCAATACTCATCCCCTGTTCATCGATGAAAAAAAACCCCTGTTCATTAATGTGTTTAGAAGCCAGCAGGAAGTGAGTGAACATTGGTTAGTTGTCAAGAAGAAGTCATAACTGGTTATGAGATGAACCCTTCACTCCTGCGCATGCATGCGCAATCCCAAAAACACAACACGGGCAATTAGAATGTCATGATGATGACAGAAAAAAATCATAAGCCATCTCCTACAACCACTTTCACGTGGAAACTCTTATATAATCAAAGATTCATTTTTCTCTCCATTATTAATTACGTACTTTTATTTTTTAATTCTATCACAAGGTGTTTTAGCTTTCAGCCTTTATTTATTTTGTTGAAGTTTCCAAATGTAACACAAAGATTCCTTTTTGCTCACTATATTTTTTTTGTAAATTCAGTGGGACCTTGCCATTTCTATTTATATTAAAAGACAGGCTACAAAATATAAAATCAGTCTATGGCCTCAACCTGCCCGAGGGAAACCAGGTCTGTTGGCCATTTGAACGCATGATGTCCATCCCAATACTGAAATTGTCTCTTACGTCTAAAGTTTTCTTGCGCTACCTGTTCAACTACTCTAGTATGTACAAACATAACAAACTATAACAGTTCATAGCTAACAAAAAACCATCAAACTCTAACAAGATAAATCATCTAGCCCTCGGATGAGGAGACTGGGGCAGGGTCTTTGACATTAGACCCTGGCATTTCTGCTTGATTGAGTTGCTGAAGAATCTTGTGGAGGAGTTTCTCCATGCGCCCCACTTTATCATCTAATCTACTGACTCGATCTGCAGTCTGGTATTGTGTAATCTTAATATGCTGTTGCTGGTCCTGAATCTCCAAAAGCTGTGCCTGAGTGCGGAGGTCTGGCTGCATTGCTTCAATCTTTGCTTGAACTGGATGGTTACTCTGTATAGCTTTTGCAATCAAGCATTTTACTATCCAGTATGTATGGACTGTCTGATTGAACAGTGTAAGCCTGCCTCGAGTATGGCCTGGTTCAGTAATGAAATCGAGGATCTTAGCCTCTGTCTCATTATCTTCTCGTTCCAACTGAATTTCCTTTTCCCACCCACGAATGTCATTTCGAACTTCAGAGGAATTGCCAATGACATAATTGACTCCTAGCGTTTCTAGATGTTCCAGATTGGTTTTACGTCCCCTTTTCTTGGGAGCTGGTTCAGTTTGAACGGTCTGCTTTCCTTTGGCAGTTACTGCCCTGTGATGTCTTTTTCCCATTGTCTTTTGTACAAGCGTTGACATACAAAATTGAATAGAGTAAGATGGAGTATTAAAACAGAGCATGCACCTTACGATAACCCTGGGAATATGCTTGCCAGACAGGCGTAAGCGCGTGTTTCCCTTACATTTACTAAACCACTGATACAAGAACTCAGGGCCACAATTGAAATGATTATTGTCCTTATGCTTTCTGTGATAGCTGCGAGACTTACTAGCCCGAGTTTTGGGTTGACTTTTCAAATTAGATAGGGGATAAAACAAATTGTGGCTGGCAAGAGACCCTAACCTCCCTATCTTCTCCATAGTAATACAAATAGTAAAGGTCCCGTAAATTTCTTTTCCCAAACCAAAACAGAGAAGTGAAATTGCATGACAGGGTTTGCATTCAGATAAATTGATACGACGAGAAGCCTGGCTGTGAAAATCTAGCCCACAGTTAGTTAAATTACTCCCGATGTTCCTATGAGTGACACTCTGATAGCACATAGAATTGGGGGTTTCCCTCCCATACAGTCGACCATGATTAGTAGTGAGTGCAGAGGAATTACAATTGGTTGATTTACTCCCTAAATTCCCATAGATGACGCTCTGAGAGCACATAGAATTGGGGGTTTTACTCCCATGCAATCGACCAGGATTTGTGGCAAGTGTAAATGAATTACAAGGGTCACGGAAACATGGAGGGACCGGTTGCATTTCAGGATTAATCCAATTAACAATCTTCCTAAGACCCAAACTACCATAATGACACTGAATGCATACCAAAACATCTTCATATATCATCATTAGAGCTGAGAAAATCACTGTAACTGTCACACCTCCAAATTTATTTATTTTTTTTCCTTTTGTGTAGTGATGAACTAACTTCTATTCTCGTGGTTGGATATCTAACCAGTTCATATACTTTCATTTACCCTGAGCTCTAGGTTTTCTCTATCCCCATAACATTTGATTTTTTTTTTCTTTGTATTTAGGGTCAAGGGTATCGTATTCCCTTTTTCCTCTATTTATTATAGTATCACTTAAAATATTCACTTGGTATTCTTTTGCTTTCATGTTAGATACACATATATATTTATATAATTATTATATTACTAATTAAAATCACATATATATAATTATTATCTTACTAATTAAAATCACCTATATGTAATTATTATCTTACTAACTAAAGTCACATCATATATGATGAACGTATATATAATAGTTATATAAAATCAACACTATATCTCATTGGTGTATATGGGTACGCTCTCACACTATATAATTAATGTTTTACGTAATGAACGTTAAAATCGATGGCTAAAATCTCACAATATATAATTTACGTACCCACGGTATTCATATAAAGTCTACACGCGATATCGCTCATTTACAATTACCTGTAAATCACCCATATTAAAATTTATCCCATTTTGGTATGTATAGAAATGATAAATTTTTGTTTTGTCGGAGTTTTCATTGGGTTCGCCTGCAGTGGCAGCGTCCTGCGTACAATTTTTGGAGTACTTGCTACAGCACCTTAATCAGACTTTGGGAGGAGAAAGGTATACGTGTTCTACTCTCATTCGCTGAAATTTTTCGTTTACAGGTTGGCGTTTGGTTACTCCCACCTCGGGAAAATTTGTTTTTCAACCACTGTACTATTGCTTCTGAGCAACTGGCACGTTTCAACAACAGCTGGAATTACAATTAGTAAGGGTCACTTCGGCAGGAAAGGTTCAGATCGTAGTCGGAATTCCGCCGGCGTGGTACTTCGAATTAGAGTTGAATAAAATTAAATATTACGGAAGGGTACTGACTTATCTGCTCGACTTGATTTTTGTAATCCCCCTCGGGATTTCGTGAAGTTCTTTGTCGTTGCAGTCTAGGGTTCAGAGTCTTCACAACTTACGCTAACCTGGATCGGGATTCCGCATGCACGGTTGATGATTCATGGTATTAGGGTTGCTGGTTCCCATTTTAAACTCCAATCTTTTCATTGTTATTCCATTACCCCGGTTTATTTCTCTATGCCTCGCCCATTCGTTTTTTCCTCAAGGTTTCAGGGCCTGGAATCACTCGTTGTGTATACCAAATGTGCGCGATTTTCAGCCGACATGCTGGTAACCAGACTTTTGGCATCGCTCCGCTTCTTTATTCATTCACTCATGGATTTTCTTGTAGTATAGAGTTGTGTTGTTTTCCTTTGATTTTCGGTCCAGAAACTGTAATTTTGTTTCTTCTGTTCTTATCGTTCTTTCCACCATGTGTTTCTCAACTACGATTCCTATCTCAGGGTTTTACCCAGGATAATATGGCTCCCACTATATGGCGAATAAAGGGCTTGATAACCAAATGGAGAGGCATTTTTATTTTCATGGGACGAACGCTAGTTGTCTCCCGTTGCGCTTTCCTTCCTGGTAAGTAATCCCGTTCTTGTTTCAATCTTCTTTTCGGGTCATAGTGGTCAATCAACCTATTTAAAATTTTGGTTGCATTTTATTTAGGGCACATCTGGTTTTGTTACAGGTACCAAGTAACTACCCCCATTCACTTGTTTTACACCCTGCTAAACTCAATTTTTCGGCTGGATCGGTGCACAGGTTCCCAACCCTTCCGAATTCTCCAATTGTGCGATTGAGATGCAGCTGTGGTTGTCGAGATTCTTTTTCGTTTGTTTCCATTATGTGCGATTGCCTACGGCAATCTTGTCTGTATGAAGAGGTTAAGAGCCGTGGGGTTATTCTATTGCCATGCTCCCTCAGCACAGTTATGTCATTTTTCTTTTCTATTACTCCTGCACTAGCAAATCCTCCTTAAACCGAGGGGACTATGTTTAATATCCTTACTATAGTGATATGTGTATCATTTGAGTTCACTCCTCTTTCAGTATCGTGTCAAAGGGCAGAGTTCAGGGTAAATGGCCTTGTGCATGGTTGCTCGGCAGTTGCCCCAACCTATCCATACTCATACGCACTTCTTTCCCTATTGATGATTTTGTTTTTCTTTATATTTAAATGTGGTTTCAGTTTGTGTTGCACAGATAAAACCCGATTATTATGCTACTATGGTATTGCAAATTTCAGGCCAATTATTAATAATAAGCAAAATAACTATGTCTCCAGTTTCAAGACCAATGTCTACAACATGTTACGGAAGGTTATGTTCACCCGAAGGGAATGAGAAATCTAGTATTTCTGTTGATAATACTTCAATTTCGAAGACAAAACTTAAAGGAGTTCATTCTAAATCGGAAATTATTACTACTATGTAGACCCTTGTTAATATATATGTCATACCCATTTTTATATGCTACAACTTTTTTTAGGTTCGGCAAATTAGTAGACAGAACATATTTTAGTATGAAAATTCCGCGTTGCCAAATACATACAGGCACGCACTGTATTAACTGAATTTTAATTTTTCCTCCGGTATTGGTATTTCAGGAAACTATCTTGTCACTACTAAAGGTATACATTAGAACTTTCTAGCAATGTTTAATGGGTAAATGTTTTTTTTTTCTAAATGGTTCTAGCCGACCCTACGATGGTTATACAGTAAGAATAATTTGATACGAGGCAAATATAGCTAAGCGAATTTCCGCACTTATGAATTCATGTAACTTATACACAATATGCGAGCTTGTAATTGTCATAGTTTATTAAATCACAATATTTATGTTAACTGGGAAATAGAGTTCTCTTGTTGTTGAATTGTTTTATAAAGTGTTATATTTGTCCAGGTTATAATTTTGGTTACTGCACCCAAATTCAACTTCAATAATGTTCTTTTATCTGAGATGCCTATGGGGAAATAGGGTTGGTTCCAGAAAATCTCTCTAAATGTAAATCTTGCTGACCCTAATATTAAATGAGATTTCTTTCTTTTTTTCTTTCTCTCTGCTTCTCCTTCCGGAGAATTTAATGATAGCAAAACACTAATATGTTATGTTCTGGTGATTCCAAATCTTGTACTCAGATTTTAGATTTCTCTATACTACGTATGTATGTACTAAAATTATTCTATGAGCAGAAGGAGATTAAAGTTAACTCACAATTTTTCCTGTGGAAATAAGAATTCTCAGATTTAGACCAGCAATGGTTTAGAGATTCTGTTGGATTCTACTCTACAGATTTGTATTCTAAAACTATGCAGAATTTCAAAGGTTAATTCCTTAGGATTTCTTTTGCTAAATGTAGAATTTAACATTCTAATATAAAATCAAATTTTATATGTAGCCAATTCATACTAGATAAAGTAAACACAACCATAAATTCGGATACATACCACTCATGCAATTGGCTAACCTCCCAACCTTAGAATTCGTCTGTCTCCATAATTCACCCCCGAGCTGAGACCCCTCCTCCAACAGATCCACCCCCAATCTATTTAGAAGCAGCTTATTTAAGCTATTTTTCCCCAAGCCTATTTCTAATTCTGCGTCCAGAATATCAGGATGCTTTTCTTCCTGTTTGCCTAGGCTTCCCATTTTTGGGATTCTTTAAAGTTGTTTTAAGCTTTTCCTCAGCTTTTCCAGCTTTTTGACCTCCTCCCAACTACTTTCCTCATCATTGGGGAAATCCAGATTTTTCCTCAAAAAAAATCTAAATTTAAATTAATTTCTTTCAAGGATTTTTGAAAGATTGTGGGGAATTATTTGCCTTATCCATCCTCATGGATTTAGCAAGTGATCTCATAAATCTCATTTTGGCCAATTTGCACAATCATCATTTTATTTATTTCCTCAAGTAAATACTTAATTACATTCACAATTTATTTATCCTTTGGAGTCCACTCCCCTTAGGATTTAAAATTCAAATGTATAGCTTTCAAACTTAAACACATAAATTGTGGGTGTTACATATTCCCCCTCTGAAAATAAACACCATCCTCGGTGTTGTTATTCAACTACTAGAGTTCATTTTTTTTAAACAAAAATGGATATCTTTCCATCATTTCAGCTTCTCTTTCCCAGGTAGCATCTTCCGCAGTAAAGTGTTTCCACTGCATCTTTACTCTTGCTACTGTGCGGTTTCTCAATTCAATTTCTTCCCGCTCCAATATTTGAAGCGGTTCTGGCAGAAATTCCCCTTCTGGTTCCACGTGTACAACAGTCCAATCAACTATGTGAGAAGCATCATGCACATATCTTTTTAATAACGAAACATGAAACACATCATGAACTCTAACATGGGGTGGTAAGGCCAGCTTGTAAGCCACTGGTCCCACCCTTTCTAACACTTCAAAAGGACCACAATATCTAGGAGCCAGTTTTGCATAACTTCCAGCATAGAGTGTGCTCTTTTTGGGTTTAATACGCAAGTATACATGATTCCCCACTTTAAATTCTCTGTGTATTCGTTTCTTGTCAGCATAGTTTTTCTGGCGATCCCGTGCTGTCTTGATGTTTCTTTGTATCTGTTTAACAATTGTTTCCATTTCTTGTAAGACATCTGGTCCTAGCACTAGTTTATCATCTGGTTGGCTCCAGCTGAAACGAGTACGACGCTTTCTTCCATATAATGCCTCAAACGGACTCATCTTGATAGAGGATTGGTAGCTGTTATTATAGGAAAATTCAGCTAAATGCAAATAATATTCCCACTTTTAGGGCCTATCCATCACATACATTCTCAACATATCCTCTAAAATCTGATTAGCTCTCTCGGTCTCCCCGTCAGTATGAAGGTGATAAGCTGTACTAAAATTCAATTTAGTGGCCATTCCTCCAAATAGCCCTTTCCAAAAAGCTGCTGTAAACTTAGCATCTCTGTCTGAAACAATTACCTTTGGAACTCCATGAAGCCTTACTACCTCTTTCAAGAACACATTTGCTACTTGAGCTGTGCCAAAGGTAGATTTTACTGGTATAAAGTGGGCAGCTTTTGTTAGAGTGTCTACTACTACCATTACAGAATCATGCTGGTACTTAGTTTTGGGTAATCCTGTTATAAAATCCATGGAAACTGTGTCCCATTTCCATTCTGCAATTGGCAAAGGGTTTAGAAGACTAGCAGGATGCTGATGTTCAACTTTAACTAATTGACACTCCATGCATCTAGCTATATATTCCGCTACATCTCTTTTCATTCCTGGCCAAAATAGCTTCTTTTTTAAAGCGACCAATATTTTCTGGTATCCAGGATGTCCTGCATATGGCTGTCTGTGATATTCATCCAAAATTTCCCTTTTTAGAGATGCTACATTGGGAATATACAATCTGTCTTTATAACAGATCAGCCCTTTTTGGTTTTGAGTGAACTCAGTTTTCTCCTTTTTCTGTACTTTCACCAAGAGTGTTTCATAGTTTGGATCTTGATTTGCTACTTTTCTTACCAATTCTTCCACTTCGATCTGGCCACTACTTCCAATGCTATTTATATTTTGACAAGCATTCCGGCTTAATGCATCATCAATTCTATTTTCTTTCCCCTTGATATGTTTTATATCCATATCAAATTCACTTAGAAAAGACATCCATCTGGCTTGTCTAGCATTCAAATCTGCTTGTGCAAAGAAATATTTGACACTAATATGATCAGTCATTAATGTAAACTTTTTTCCAAGAAGATAGTGCCGCCACATTTTCAAAGCATGAATAACATCTGCTAATTCTAAATCATATGCACTATAGTTTTGTTCATGTATTTTCAGTTTCCTAGATTCATAGGCAATGACAGAATTTTCCTGAAAAAGGACTCCTCCTAACCCCTCTCTACAGGCACCTGTACATACAACAAATTCTTTATTAGGATCTGCAATCTTCAAGATAGGGGCTGTAGTGAGTTTTTGTTTTAATTGATCAAAACTGTTTTGACATTTCTCAGTCCATTCGAACTTAACACCCTTCCTTTGTAATGAGGTTATGGGATGTGGTATAGCAGAAAATCTCTCTACAAATCTGTGATAATAGCCTGCAATCCCCATGAATGATCTTACTACTGAAACATCAGTGGGTACAGGCCATTCTTTTATAGCCTTTATTTTTTCAGGGTCAACAGCAAGGCCTTGTTCAGAAATAATATGGCCCAAGTATTGAATCTTATCTTTATAGAATTCACATTTGCTGAACTTGTCATATAGTTGGTTTTCTTTCAGAGTTTGCAATACTATCCTCAAATGCTCTCTATGTTCATCCTCATTTTTGGAGTAGAATAAAATATCATCTATGAATACCAGAACAAATTTATCCAAATACTTATTTAGCACACTGTTCATCAAACACATAAATGTGGCAGGGGAATTTGTCAAACCAAAAGGTAGGACTACAAATTCGTAGTGCCCATACCTGGTTTGGAAAGCTATTTTGCTGATGTCTTTTTCCTTGATTCTGAGCTGGTGATAACCAGTTCTTAAGTCAATTTTCGAAAAGACTGAAGCTCCTCTTACTTGATCAAAAATATCATCTATTCTAGGTAAAGGGTATCTATTCTTAATAGTCAACTTGTTCAGTTGGCAATAATCAATGCACATTCTAAAAGTTCCATCTTTCTTCTTCACAAATAGAACAGGTGCTCCCCAAGGAGACACACTTGGTCTGATATAACCTTTATCTAGCAATTCTTGTAATTGCATTTTCAGTTCCATAAGTTCAGGGGGACTCATTCGATAAGGGGCTCGGGAGATAGGTGTTGCTCCCGGTACCAGATCGATTGAAAAGTCAATCTCTCTTCTGGGGGGAAGATGAGGGATCTCATCTGGAAAGACTTCCTTAAACTCTCTTACTACTGTTAAAGCATCCAACATATTTCCTTCAATTTGCTGTTCTACTTCCTCCACATGTACTGCATAAACTTGATATCCTTTCCTGGCTGTTCGTTTTAATTGCAGTGCTGATATTTGTCTTACTGAAATGGATTTTGGTTTTCCTTTGAGAGTGAAAGGTTTCCCTTTTTCATCAACACAATGCAAGGTTTTATCCTAGCAATTCATCAGGGCTTTCTTCTTTTCCAACCAGTCCATCCCTATCAACATGTCATATGATCCTAAAGGAAAAATATTCAAATCTACTTCTGTTTGAAAATCATTTAATTTGATTTCTGTTCGGGGCAATTTATGTGTTACCTTTCTCTTAGTTCCAGTGGCTAGCTATACCAACCATGACTGTTGAAATTTTTCTGTTTTAAGATTACATTTTTCTACAATTTTTGGACTAATGTAACTCAAAGAAGCACCTGGATCAATCAGAACAGTAACAGTTAGGTCAGAAATATTACCCTCCATTTCCACCATGGTTGCTTGATGTTCTACTTGCCGATTTTCCAAAGCTGCACTGATAGTTGGTATATTTCTGGCTATATCATTTATTGTTGTCGCTTCTCGATCTCTCATGATCATGTGAAGGTTTCGTTGAGGACAGTCCCTCAAAAGATGGGGCTCTCCACAACCCCAACATTTCAAAGGTTCTCTCATTTTGACTGTCCCTTCCTTTTTACTGTCACCCTCCATGTGTTTGGAAGCTACTTGGGACTGAGCAGATTGACTTTCTTTGGGTTTATTGAACTTTTTCCGCTGATGATCTCTGCCAAAATTCTTCAAATAGGCTGGTTTATGTTTCTTCCCTTTGTACTCATTCTTATTTACCCAGCTTTTCCCTTGTTCATTTTTTCCTTTGAACTGTTGGTAACATAATCTGGCTTTTCTAACAGCTTCGTCCATTGTTTTTGAGTTGTCAAACTCAATTTTCTCTTTGTATACAGCAGGCAAACAATTCAGAAACCTTTGTACTTTTGTCTTTTCTTCCCTTATATAAGGTACATATCTCAGCAGATTTGTAAACTTAGTAACAAATTCATCAATAGTAAGCTGTCCCAGTCTAAGTTCATGAAATTCCTTTTCTTTATCATCATAATAACATTCATTTAGGTAGCGATTTTTGAACTTAACCCTGAAATCCTCCCAAGTTACTATTTTTTCATCAATAGCATGGACCATTTTTGTCTGCTCCCACCACAAGGTAGCCTTACATTGTAGCTGGTAGACAGCTAGTCTAGCTTTCAGATTGCTTTCATATTCATAAACCTGGAAATACTTAATCATATTTAACAACCATGCTTCAGCATATTCCTCCTTCTCTCCATCATAGGAGGGAGGTTTGATCTTTCAGAATTCCCCCTGTAATTCCCTTTTCTATTTATACTGATGCCTACTAGCATCCTCATCCTCAGATTCATCAATCTTCCTCTTTCCGGAACCTTCGCCTTCTTGGCTGTTCTTTGAGGTTAGCTCTTTGATGAGTTTTTCCTACTCTCTACTCGCTGATGAAAACTTGTCATTCTGGCTTTTCAGCTCAGCCAATTCTTGCTGCAACCTGTTCAAGATAGCCATAACCAGAGCGTTGGGATCTGGCGTACTAAACTCATCCCGCAGATCCACGTAAATTTCTTCACCCTCAGCCATTTCAGCAACACTGTATAAAACACAGATCAGTAAAAATAACAATAAACAAAATTTCCACAATACTTATTTTTTTTTCCGGAATACACAGCAATAATGAGCACAATGTCAACAACCCAGTTTGATAACTTGTGCTCCGATACCATTTGTCACACCTCCAAAAAAATTTTTTTTTTTTTTCCTTTTGTGTAGTGATGAACTAACTTCTATTCTCATGGTTGGATATCTAACCAGTTCATATACTTTCATTTACCCTAAGCTCTAGGTTTTCTGTATCCCCATAACGTTTGATTTTTTTTTTCTTTGTATTTAGGGTCAAGGGTATCGTATTCCCTTTTTCCTCTATTTATTATAGTATCACTTAAAATATTCTCTTGGTAGTCTTTTTCTTTCATGTTAGATACACATATATATGTATATAATTATTATATTACTAATTAAAATCACATATATATAGTTATTATCTTACTAATTAAAATCACCTATATGTAATTATTATCTTACTAACTAAAGTCACATCATATATGATGAACGTATATATAATAGTTATATAAAATCAACACTATATCTCATTGGTGTATATGGGTATGCTCTCACACTATATAATTAACGTTTTACGTAATGAACGTTAAAATCGATGGCTAAAATCTGACAATATATAATTTACGTACCCACGGTATTCATATAAAGTCTACACATGATATCGCTCATTTACAATTACCTGTAAATCACCCATATTAAAATTTCTCCGATTTTGATATGTATAGAAATGATAAATTTTTGTTTTGTTGGAGTTTTCATTGGGTTCGCCTGGAGTGGCAGCGTCCTGCGTACAATTTTTGGAGTACTTGCTATAACACCTTCATCATACTTTGGGAGGAGGAAGGTATACATGTTCTACTCTCATTCACTGAAATTTTTCGTTTACAGGTTGGCGTTTTGTTACTCCCACCTTGGGAAAATTTGTTTTTCAACCACTGTACTATTGCTTCTGAGCAACCGGCACGTTTCAACAACAGCTGGAATTACAATTAGTAAGGGTCACTTCGGCAGGAAAGGTTCAGAGCGTAGCCAGAATTCTGTCGGCGTGGTACTTCGAATTAGAGTTGAATAAAATTAAATATTACAGAAGGGTACTGACTTATCTGCTCGACTTGCTTTTTGTAATCCCCCTCGGGATTTCATGAAGTTCTTTGTCATTGCAGTCTAGGGTTCAAAGTCTTCACAACTTACGCTAACCCTGGATCGGGATTCCCCATGCACGGTTGATGATTCATGGTATTAGGGTTGCTAGTTCCCATTTTAAACTCCAATCTTTTCATTGTTATTCCATTACCCCGGTTTATTTCTCTACGCCTCGCCTATTCGCTTTTTCCTCAAGGTTTCAGGGCCTCGAATCACTCGTTGTGTATACCAAAGGCGCGCAATTTTCAGCCGGCATGCTGGTAACCAGACTTTCAGCACCGCTCCGCTTCTTTATTCATTCACTCATGGATTTTATTGTAGTATAGAGTTGTGTTGTTTTCCTTTGATTTTCGGTCCAGAAACTGTAATTTTTTTTCTTCTGTTCTTATCGTTCTTTCCACCATGTGTTTCTCAACTACGATGCCTATTTCAGGGTTTTACCTAGGATAATATGGCTCCCGCTATATGGCGAATAAAGGGCTTGATAACCAAATGGAGAGGCGTTTTTATTTTCATGGGACGAATGCTAGTTGTCTCGCGTTGCGCTTTCCTTCCTGGTAAGTAATCCCGTTCTCGTTTCAATATTCTTTCCGGTTCACGGTGGTCAATGAACCTATTTAAAATTTTGGTTGCATTTTATTTAGGGCACGTCTGGTTTTGTTACGGGCACCAAGTAACTACCCCCAGTCACTTGTTTTACACCGTGCTAAACTCAAGTTCTTGGCTAGATCGGTGCACAGGTTCCCCACCCTTCTGAATTCTCCAATCGTGCGATTGAGATGAAGCTGTGGTTGTCAATGTTCTTTTTCGTTTGTTTCCATTATGTGCGATTGGCTACGGAAATCTTGTCTGTATGAAGAGGTTAAGAGCCGTGGGGTTATTCTATTGCCATGCTCCCTCAGCTCAGTTATGTAATTTTTCTTTTCTATTACTCCTGCACTAGCAAATCCTCCTTAAACCGAGGGGACTATGTTTAATATCCTTACTATAGTGATATGTGTATCGTTTGAGTTCCCTCCTCTGTTAGTATCATGTCAAAGGGCAGAGTTCAGGGTAAATGGCCTTGTGCATGGTTGCTCGGCAGTTGCCCCAACCTATCCATACGCATACGCATTTCTTTCCCTATTGATGATTTTGTTTTTATTTATATTTAAATGTGGTTTCATTTTGTGTTACACAGATAAAACCCGGTTATTACGCTAATATGGTATTGCAAATTTCAGGCCAATTATTAATAATAAGCAAAATAACTATGTCTCCAGTTTTAGGACCAATGTCTACAACACGTTACGGAAGGTTATGTTCACCTGAAGGGAATGAGAAATCCGGTATTCCTGTTGATAATACTTCAATTTCGAAGACAAAACTTAAAGGAGTTCATTCTAAATCGTAAATTATTACTACTGTGCAGACCCTTGTTAATATATATGTCATACCCATTTTTATATGCTACAGCTTCTTTTAGGTTCGACAAATTAGTAGACATAACATATTTTAGTATGAAAATGCCATGTTTCCAAATACATATAGGCATGCACCGTATTAACTGAATTTTAATGTTTCCTCCGGTATTGGTATTTCAGGAAACTATCTTGTCACTACTAAAGGTATACATCAGAACTTTCTAGCAATGTTTAATGGGTAAATATTTTTTTTTTCTAAATGGTTCTAGCTGACCCTACGGTGGTTATACAGTAAGAATAATTTGATACGAGGCAAATATAGCTAAGCGAATTTCCGCACTTATGAATTCATGTAACTTATACACAATATGCGAGCTTGTAATTGTCATAGTTTATTAAATCACAATATTTCTGTTAACTGGGAAACAGAGTTCTCTTGTTGTTGAATTGTTTTATAAAGTGTTATATTTTTCCAGGTTATAATTTTGGTTACTGCACCCAAATTCAACTTCAATAATGTTCTTTTATCTGAGATGCCTATCGGGAAATAGGGTTGGTTCCAGAAAATATCTCTAAATGTAAATCTTGTTGACCCTAGTATTAAATGAGATTTCCTTCTTTTTTTCTTTCTCTCTGCTTCTCCTTCCGGAGAATTTAATGATAGCAAAACACTAATATGTTATGTTCTGGTGATTCCAAATCTTGTACTCGGATTTTAGATTTCTCTATACTACGTATGTATGTATTAAAATTACTCTATGAGCAGAAGCAGATTAAAGTTAACTCACAATTTTTCCTGTGGAAATAAGAATCCTCATATTTAGACCAACAATGGTTTAGAGATTCTGTTGGATTCTACTCTACAAATTTGTATTCTACAACTATGCAGAATTTCAAAGATTAATTCCTTAGGATTTCTTCTCCTAAATGTAGAATTTAACATTCTAATAGAAAATCAACTTTTATATGTAGCCAATTCATACTAGATAAAGTAAACACAACCATCAACTCAGATACATACCACTCATGAAATTTACCAACCTCCCAACCTTAGAATTCGTCTGTCTCCAGAATTCACCCCCGAGCTGAGACCCCTCCTCCAACAGATCCACCCCTAATCTGTTTAGGAGCAGCTTATTTAAGCTATTTTTCCCCAAGCCTGTTTCTAATTCTGCATCCAGAATATCAAGATGCTTTTCTTCTTGTTTTCCTAGGCTTCCCATTTTTGGGATTCTTTAAAGATGTTTTAAGCTTTTCCTCAGCTTTTCCAGCTTTTTGACCTCCTCCCAACTACTTTGCTCATCATTGGGGAAATCCAGATTTTTCCTCAAAAAAAATCTAAATTTAAATTAATTTCTTTCTAGGATTTTTGAAAGATTGTGGGGAATTATTTGCCTTATCCATCCTCATGGATTTAGCAAGTGATCTCATAAATCTCATTTTGGCCAATTTGCACAATCATCATTTTATTTATTTCCTCAACTAAATACTTAATTACATTCACAATTTATTTATCCTTTGGGGTCCACTCCCCTTAGGATTTAAAATTCAAATGTCTAGCTTTCAAACTTAAACACATAAATTGGGGGTGTTACATATTCCCCCTCTGAAAATAAACACCGTCCTCGGTGTTGTTATTCAACTACTAGAGTTCATTTTTTTTAAACAAAAATGGATATCTTTCCATCATTTCAACTTCTCTTTCCCAGGTAGCTTCTTCCGCAGTAAAGTTCTTCCATTGCACCTTTACTCTTGCTACCGTGCGGTTTCTCAATTCAATTTCTTCCCGCTCCAATATTTGAAGCGGTTCTGGCAGAAATTCCCCTTCTGGTTCCACCTGTACAACAGTCCAATCAACTATGTGAGAAGCATCATGCACATATCTTTTTAATAACGAAACATGAAACACATCATGAACTCTAACATGGGGTGGTAAGGCTAGCTTGTAAGCCACTTGTCCCACCCTTTCTAACACTTCAAAAGGACCTCAATATCTAGGAGCCAGTTTTGCACAACTTCTAGCATAGAGTGCGCTCTTTTTGGGTTTAATACGCAAGTATACATGATTCCCCCACTTTAAATTCTCTGTGTATTAGTTTCTTGTCAGCATAGTTTTTCTGGCGATCCTGTGCTGTCTTGATGTTTATTTATATCTGTTTAAAAATTGTTTCCATCTCTTGTAAGGCATCTGGCCCCAGCACTAGTTTATCATCTGGTTGGCTCGAGCTCAAAGGAGTACGACACTTTCTTCCATATAATGCCTCAAACGGACTCATCTTGATAGAGGATTGGTAGCTGTTATTATAGGCAAATTCAGCTAAATGCAGATAATCTTCCCACTTTGAGGGCCTATCCATCACATACATTCTCAACATATCCTCTAAAATCTGATTAGTTCTCTCGGTCTGCTCGTCAGTCTGAGGGTGATAAGCTGTACTAAAATTCAATTTAGTGCCCATTCCTCCAAATAGCCCTTTCCAAAAAGGTGTTGTAAACTTAGCATCTCTGTCTGAAACAATTACCTTTGGAACTCCATGAAGCCTTACTACCTCTTTAAAGAACACATTTGCTACTTGAGTTGTGCCAAAGGTAGATTTTACTGGTATAAAGTGGGCAACTTTTGTTAGAGTGTCTACTACTACCATTACAAAATCATGCACATATCTTTTTAATAACGAAACATGAAACACATCATGAACTCTAACATGGGGTGGTAAGGCCAGCTTGTAAGCCACTGGTCCCACCCTTTCTAACACTTCAAAAGGACCACAATATCTAGGAGCCAGTTTTTCATAACTTCCAGCATAGAGTGTGCTCTTGTTGGGTTTAATACGCAAGTATACATGATTCCCCCACTTTAAATTCTCTGTGTATTCGTTTTTTGTCAGCATAGTTTTTCTGGTGATCCTGTGCTGTCTTGATGTTTCTTTTTATCTGTTTAAAAATTGTTTCCATCTCTTGTAAGGCATCTAGCCCCAGCACTAGTTTATCATCTGGTTGGCTCCAACTCAAAGGAGAACGACACTTTCTTCCATATAATGCCTCAAACGGACTCATCTTGATAGAGGATTGGTAGCTGTTATTATAGGAAAATTCAGCTAAATGCAGATAATCTTCCAACTTTGAGGGCCTATCCATCACATACATTCTCAACATATCCTCTAAAATCTGATTAGCTCTCTCGGTCTGGCTGTCAGTCTGAGGGTGATAAGCTGTACTAAAATTCAATTTAGTGCCCATTCCTCCAAATAGCCCTTTCCAAAAAGCTGCTGTAAACTTAGCATCTCTGTCTGAAACAATTACCTTTGGAACTCCATGAAGCCTTACTACCTCTTTCAAGAACACATTTGCTACTTGAGTTGTGCCAAAGGTAGATTTTACTGGTATAAAGTGGGTAGCTTTTGTTAGAGTGTCTACTACTACCATTACAAAATCATGCTGGTACTTAGTTTTGGGTAATCCTGTTATAAAATCCATGGAAACAGTGTCCCATTTCCATTATGCAATTGGCAAAGAGTTTAGAAGACCAGCAGGATGCTGATGTTCAACTTTAACTAATTGACACTCCATGCATCTAGCTAGATATTCCGCTACATCTCTTTTCATTCCTGGCCAAAATAGATTCTTTTTTAAAGTGGTCAACATTTTCTGGTATCCAAGATGTCCTGCATATGGCTGTCTGTGATATTCATCCAAAATTTCCCTTTTTAGAGATGCTACATTGGGAATATACAATCTGTCTTTATAACAGATCAGCCCTTTTTGGTTTTGAGTGAACTTAGTTTTCTCCTTTTTTTGTACTTTCACCAAGAGTGTTTCATAGTTTGGATCTTGATTTGTTGCTTTTCTTACCAATTCTTCCACTTTGATCTGGCCACTACTTCCAATGCTATTTATATTTTGACAAGCATTTCGACTTAATGCATCAAAAATTCTATTTTCTTTCCCCTTGATATGTTTTATATCCATATCAAATTCACTTAGAAAAGACATCCATCTGGCTTGTCTAGCATTCAAATCTGCTTGTGAAAATAAATATTTGAGACTAATATGATCAGTCATCAATGTAAACTTTTTTCCAAGAAGATAGTGCCGCCACATTTTCAAAGCATGAATAACATCTACTAATTCTAAATCATATGCACTATAGTTTTGTTCATGTATCTTCAGTTTCCTAGATTCATAGGCAATGACAGAATTTTCCTGAAAAAGGACTCCTCCTAACCCCTCTCTACAGGCATCTGTACATACAACAAATTCTTTTTTAGGATCTGCAATCTTCAAGATAGGGGATGTAGTGAGTTTTTGTTTTAATTGATCAAAACTGTTTTGACATTTCTCAGTCCATTCGAACATAACACCCTTCCTTTGTAATGAGGTTATGGGATGTGGTATAGTAGAAAATCTCTCTACAAATCTGCGATAATAGCCTGCAATCCCCATGAATGATCTTACTGCTGAAACATCAGTGGGTATAGGCCATTCTTTTATAGCCTTTATTTTTTCAGGGTCAACAGCAAGGCCTTGTTCAGAAATAATATGGCCCAAGTATTGAATCTTATATTTATAGAATTCACATTTGTTGAACTTGGCATATAGCTGGTTTTCTTTCAGAGTTTGCAATACAATCCTCAAATGCTCTCTATGTTCATCCTCATTTTTGGAATAGACTAAAATATCATCTATGAATACCAGAAAAAATTTATCCAAATACTTATTTAGCACACTGTTCATCAAACACATAAACGTGGCAGGGGCATTTGTCAAACCAAAAGGTAGGACTACAAATTCGTAGTGCCCATACCTGGTTCGGAAAGCTGTTTTGCTGATGTCTTCTTCCTTGATTCTCAGCTGGTGATAACCAGTTCTTAAGTCAATCTTCGAAAAGACTGAAGCTCCTCTTACTTGATCAAAAAGATCATCTATTCTAGGTAAAGGGTATTTATTCTTAATAGTCAACTTTTTCAGTTGGCGATAATCAATGCACATTTTAAAAGTTCCATCTTTCTTCTTCAGAAATAGAACAGGTGCTCCCCAAGGAGACACACTTGGTCTGATATAACCTTTATCTAGCAATTCTTGTAATTGCATTTTCAGTTCCATAAGTTTAGGGGGACTCATTCGATAAGGGGCTCGGGAGACAGGTGTTGCTCCCGGTACCAGATCGATTGAAAAGTCAATCTCTCTTCTGGGGGCAAGATGAGGGATCTCATATGGAAAGACTTCCTTAAACTCTCTTACCACTGGTAAAGCATCCAGCATATTTCCTTCAATTTGCTGTTCTACTTCCTCCACATGTACTGCATAAACTTGATATCCTTTCCTGGCTGTTCGTTTTAATTGCAGTGCTGATATTTGTCTTCTTTGAAATGATTTTGGTTTTCCTTTGAGAGTGAAAGGTTTCCCTTCTTCATCAACACAATGCGAGGTTTTATCCCGAAACAACTTGGAGCTTTCTTCTTTTCCAACCTTCCTTCTCCCTATCTCGACATCAAACATCATGCTGATCCTAAAGGAAAAATATTCAAATTTACTTCAGTTTGAAAATCATTTAATTTGATTTCTGTTCGGGGAAACTTATGTGTTACCTTTCTCTTAGTTCCATTGGCTAGCTATACCAACCATGACTGCTGAAATTTTTCCATTTTAAGATTACATTTTTCTACAATTTTTGGACTAATGTAACTCAAAGAAGCACCTGGATCAATCAGAACAGTAACAGTTAGGTCAGAAATCTTACCCTCCATTTCCACCATGGTTGCTTGATGTTCTACTTGCCGATTTTGCAAAGTTGCATTGATAGTTGGTATATTTCTGGCTATATCATTTACTGTTGTCGCTTCTCGATCTCTCATGATCATGTGAAGGTTTCGATGAGGACAGTCCCTCAAAATATGGGGTTCTCCACAACCCCAATATTTCAAAGCGTCTCTCATTTTGACTGTCCCTTCCTTTTTACTGTCACCCTCCATGTGTTTGGAAGCTACTTGGGACTGAGCAGATTGACTTTCTTTGGGTTTATTGAACTTTTTCTGCTGATGATCTCTGCCAAAATTCTTCAAATAGGCTGTTTCTATTTCTTCCCTTTGTACTCATTCTTATTTACCCAACTTTTCCCTTGTTCATTTTTTTCCTTTGAACTGTTGGTAACATAATCTGGCTTTTCTAACAGCTTTGTCCATTATTTTTGGGTTGTCAAACTCAATTTTCTCTTTGTATACAGCAGGCAAAAAATTCAGAAACCTTTGTACTTTTTCCTTTTCTTCCCTTATATAAGGTACATATCTCAGCAGATTTGTAAACTTCGTAACAAATTCATCAATAGTAAGTTGTCCCAGTCTAAGTTCATGAAATTCCTTTGCTTTATCATCATAATAACGTTCATTTAGGTAGCGATTTTTGAACTTAGCCTGGAAATCCTCCCAAGTTACTATTTTTTCGTCAATAGCATGGACCATTTTTGTCTCCTCCCACCACAAGGTAGCCTTACCTTGTAGCTGGTAGACAGCTAGTCTAGCTTTTAGATTGCTTTCATATTCATAAACCTGGAAATACATAATCATATTTAACAACCATGCTTCAGCATCTTCCTCCTTCTCTCCATCATAGGAGGGAGGTTTGATCTTTCGTAATTCCCCCTGTAATTCCCTTTTCTGTTTATACTGATGCCTACTAGCATCCTCATCCTCAGATTCATCAATCTTCCTCTTTCCGGAACCTTTGCCTTCTTGGCTGTTCTTTGAGGTTAGCTCTTTGATGAGTTTTTCCTGCTCTCTACTCACTGATGACAACTTGTCATTCTGGCTTTTCAGCTCAGCCAATTCTTGCTGCAACCTGTGCAAGATAGCCATAACCGGAGCGTTGGGATCTGGCGTACTAAACTCATCCCGCAGATCCACATAAATTTCTTCACCCTCAGCCATTTCAGCAACACTGTATAAAACACAGATCAGTAAAAATAACAATAAACAAAATTTCCACAATACTTATTTTTTTTTTTCTGGAATACACAGCAATAATGAGCACAATGTCAACAGCCCAGTTTGATAACTTGGGCTCCGATACCATTTGTCAAACCTCCAAATTTTTTTTTTTTTTTTTTCCTTTTGTGTAGTGATGAACTAACTTCTATTCTCGTGGTTAGATATCTAACCAGTTCATATACTTTCATTTACCCTAAGCTCTGGGTTTTCTCTATCCCCATAACGTTTGATTTTTTTTTCTTTGTATTTAGGGTCAAGGGTATCATATTCCCTTTTTCCTCTATTTATTATAGTATCACTTAAAATCTTCACTTGGTAGTCTTTTTATTTCATGTTAGATACACATATATATGTATATAATTATTATATTACTAATTAAAATCACATATATATAATTATTATCTTACTAATTAAAATCACCTATATGTAATTATTATCTTACTAACTAAAGTCACATCATATATGATGAATGTATATATAATAGTTATATAAAATCAACACTATATCTCATTGGTGTATATGGGTACGCTTTCACACTATATAATTAACGTTTTACGTAATGAACGTTAAAATCGATGGCTAAAATATCACAATATATAATTTACGTACCCACGGTATTCATATAAAGTCTACACGCAATATCGCTCATTTACAATTACCTGTAAATCACCCATATTAAAATTTCTCCCATTTTGGTATGTATAGAAATGATAAATTTTTGTTTTGTTGGAGTTTTCATTGGGTTCGCCTGCAGTGGCAGCATCCTGCGTACAATTTTTGGAGTACTTGCTACAGCACCTTAATCAGACTTTGGGAGGAGAAAGGTATACGTGTTCTACTCTCATTCGCTGAAATTTTTCGTTTATAGGTTGGCGTTTGGTTACTCCCACCTCGGGAAAATTTGTTTTTCAACCACTGTACTATTGCTTCTGAGCAACCGGCACGTTTCAACAACAGCTGGAATTACAATTAGTAAGGGTCACTTCGGCAGGAAAGGTTCAGAGCGTAGCCGGAATTCCGCCGGTGTGGTACTTCGAATTAGAGTTGAATAAAATTAAATATTACGAAAGGGTACTGACTTATCTGCTTGACTTGATTTTTGTAATCCCCCTCAGGATTTTGTGAAGTTATTTGTCGTTGCAGTCTAGGGTTCAGAGTCTTCACAACTTACGCTAACCCTGGATCGGGATTCCGCGTGCACGGTTGATGAGTCATGGTATTAGGGTTGCTAGTTCCCATTTTAAACTCCAATCTTTTCATTGTTATTCCATTACCCTGGTTTATTTCTCTATGCCTCGCCCATTCACTTTTTCCTCAAGGTTTTAGGGCCTGGAATCACTCGTTGTGTATACCAAAGGCACACAATTTTCAGCCGGCATGCTGGTAACCAGACTTTCGGCACCGCTCCGCTTCTTTATTCATTCACTCGTGGATTTTCTTGTAGTATAGAGTTGTGTTGTTTTCCTTTGATTTTTGGTCCAGAAACTGTAATTTTGTTTCTTCTGTTCTTATCGTTCTTTCCACCATGTGTTTCTCAACTACGATGCCTATTTCAGGGTTTTACCCAAGATAATATGGCTCCCGATATATGGCGAATAAAGGGCTTGATAACCAAATGGAGAGGCATTTTTATTTTCATGGGACGAATGGTAGTTGTCTCGCGTTGCGCTTTCCTTCCTGGTAAGTAATCCCATTCTCGTTTCAATCTTCTTTCCGGGTCACGGTGGTCAATGAACCTATTTAAAATTTTGGTTGCATTTTATTTAGGGCACGTCTGGTTTTGTTACAGGTACGAAGTAACTACCCCCAGTCACTTGTTTTACACCTTGCTAAACTCAAGTTTTCGGCTGGATCGGTGCATAGGTTCCCCACCCTTCCGAATTCTCCAATCATGCGATTGAGACACAGCTGTGGTTGTCGAGATTCTTTTTTGTTTGTTTCCATTATGTGAGATTGGCTACGGCAATCTTGTCTGTATGAAGAGGTTAAGAGCCGTGGGGTTATTCTATTGCCACACTCCCTCAGCTCAGATATGTCATTTTTCTTTTCTATTACTCCTGCACTAGCAAATCCTCCTTAAACCGAGGGGACTATGTTTAATATCCTTACTATAGTGATATGTGTATCGTTTGAGTTCGCTCCTCTGTCAGTATCGTGTCAAAGGGCAGAGTTCAGGGTAAATGGCCTTATGCATGGTTGCTTGGCAGTTGCCCCAACCTATCCATACGCATACGCACTTCTTTCCCTATTGATGATTTTGTTTTTATTTATATTTAAATGCGGTTTCAGTTTGTGGTTCACAGATAAAACCTAGTTATTACGCTAATATGGTATTGCAAATTTCAGGCCAATTATTAATAATAAGCAAAATAACTATATCTACAGTTTCAGGACCAATGTCTACAACACGTTACGAAAGGTTATGTTCACCTGAAGGGAATGAGAAATCCGGTATTTCTGTTGATAATACTTCAATTTCGAAGACAAAACTTAAAGGATTTCATTCTAAATCGTAAATTATTACTACTGTGCAGACCCTTGTTAATATATATGTCATACCCATTTTTATATGCTATAGCTTCTTTTAGGTTCGGCAAATTAGTAGACAGAACATATTTTAGTATGAAAATGCCACGTTGCCAAATACATACAGGCATGCACTGTATTAACTAAATTTTAATGTTTCCTCCAGTATTGGTATTTCAGGAAACTATCTTGTCACTACTAAAGGTATACATCAGAACTTTCTAGCAATGTTTAATGGGTAAATGTTTTTTTTTTCTAAATGGTTCTAGCCGACCCTACGGTGGTTATAGAGTAAGAATAATTTGATACGAGGCAAATATAGCTAAGCGAATTTCCGCACTTATGAATTCATGTAAGTTATACACAATATGCGAGCTTGTAATTGTCATAGTTTATTAAATCACAATATTTCTGTTAACTGGGAAACAGAGTTCTCTTGTTGTTGAATTGTTTTATAAAGTTTTATATTTGTCCAGGTTATAATTTTGGTTACTGCACCCAAATTCAACTTCAATAATGTTCTTTTCTCTGAGATGCCTATGGGGAAATAGGGTTGGTTCCAGAAAATCTCTCTAAATGTAAATCTTGCTGACCCTAGTATTAAATGAGATTTCCTTCTTTTTTTCTTTCTCTCTGCTTCTCCTTCCGGAGAATTTAATGATAGAAAAACACTAATATGTTATGTTCTGGTGATTCCAAATCTTGTACTCGGATTTTAGATTTCTCTATACTACGTATGTATGTATTAAAATTATTCTATGAGCAGAAGCAGATTAAATTTAGCTCACAATTTTTCCTGTGGAAATAAGAATCCTCAGATTTAGACCAGCAATGGTTTAGAGATTCTATTGGATTCTACTCTACAGATTTGTATTCTACAACTATGCAGAATTTCAAAGGTTAATTCCTTAGGATTTCTTCTGCTAAATGTAGAATTTAACATTCTAATAGAAAATCAACTTTTATATGTAGCCAATTCATAATAGATAAAGTAAACACAACCATAAATTCATATACATACCACTCATGCGATTGACCAACCTCCCAACCTTAGAATTCTTCTGTCTCCAGAATTCACCCCCGAGCTGAGACCCCTCCTCCAACAGATCCACCCCCAATCTGTTTAGGAGCAGCTTATTTAAGCTATTTTTCCCCAAGCCTGTTTCTAATTCTGCGTCGAGAATATCAGGATGCTTTTCTTCCTATTTGCCTAGGCTTCCCATTTTTGGGATTCTTTAAAGCTGTTTTAAGCTTTTCCTCATCTTTTCTATCTTTTTGACCTCCTCCCAACTACTTTCCTCATCATTGGGGAAATCCAGATTTTTCCTCAAAAAAAATCTAAATTTAAATTAATTTCTTTCAAGGATTTTTGAAAGATTGTGGGGAATTATTTGCCTTATCCATCCTCATGGATTTAGCAAGTGATCTCATAAATCTCATTTTGGCCAATTTGCACAATCATCATTTTATTTATTTCCTCAAGTAAATACTTAATTACATTCACAATTTATTTATCCTTTGGGGTCCACTCACCTTAGGATTTAAAATTCAAATGTCTAGCTTTCAAACTTAAACACATAAATTGGGGGTGTTACAGTAACATACCGTGATAGAGTCGAGCTATATCCTGGGTGAAAATCTCTGGGTCGCCTTCGCTGCTACCTCCAGTCTATCGCATGCAATGGATTATGCTTGCTAGATTGGAGGGGCGGAGTTAAAATACTTAACAAATTCGCTGCTGGCTTTCCGCGGTCTTGCCATACACCCTGTCCATCATGCGCCATCATTCCCTTACTGGTGTTCACACACTTCACTCTGCTTGACTGATAGATCATGGTGAATGGTCTTAATTATCATTTATGGGAGCGCTTGCCAAGTTACTGCCTCCCGGATTCATGATGACAATTGTACACCCCGATCGGAGGGTTGCTCACTATTATTAATCAGGTAGTTTTATTAATTATATCACAAGGTGTTATCACATAGTTTTATTAATTAAATCACAAGGTGTTTTCGCTTTCACTATTTTTTTTTTTGAAGTTTACAATGTAACATTTAGTTTTACTCACAAAAATATATTTACCAAGAATCACTCTAATCTATTTAGAATTTCTAAAATAAAAATGCTTTTTGTTACCTTATATTTTATTATGATTAGTTATTCATTAGTTATATATGTTTTTTAATATGCAATTGTTAAATTTAGGTGTTATTATATAAAATTTGCAAATTATATTATATTATATTTATATTTTTTTCTTAATATTTTTCATGTATTTTGGTTTTCTATAATATTTCTCATACATTATGGGTTTATATAATATGAATTTTTTTTATGAAATTTGTATTTAATTATGTTACAAGTTGTTAGGAAGTGTTTGTAGATTATATTATATACTAACAATATCATTTCATATTGTATGTTGCAGAAAATGTATCAATACTGAAGTTGCTCAGTGAAGACATTATCTACTTTTATTTTTTGTAATGTTGTAATTAGAAAAAGTTGTATATATTTTTTGTTTAGATGGACCCATCAAAAAATGTACATGAACACAAACTATAATTAATAAAAGGAGTAGGCTCTTTCTTTTGTTTTGGAGGGGAATTCAACCCCTCCAAAAGGCTCTTAGGATGGTTAAATTGTAACCCTCATTTGAGTTGTGTTCCTTGTGTTCATGGTTTTCACTATCTTTAGTTTATAGTAACTCCAATATGCAAAAACTAAAATATATCATTTTATTATAATAATGATAATTTAGAAACATGTTTTAAACATCTTGCCAACACACACACAAATGTAAAAATCACTTTTACTCACTTAAAATCACTTAATATTTTTTCAATGTTTTAAACATCTTACCCACACACAAATTGTAAAATCACTCTTATTCACATAAATCACTCAACATTTTTACAATATTTTATGCATCTTCCAAACTTTAACAATTATAACCTATTTATTTATTTTATTTTATTTTTATTTTTGTTTTTTTAATTTTTTTTATTTTGATTTTTTTTATTTAATTATATATTTTTATTATGAATATGTTATTAGGATATATATATTTTCTTATATTAAATAAATATTATTTGATATTTACATTGATATTGAAATTAGATATGAATATATCATTTAGAGAATTTGTAAATATTTAAAAGTTTTTATTATTTATTTGTATAAGTTTATTATGTTTAAATGCTTGTGTATTGGTTTTATTATATATATATATATATATATTGTTTTTATTAGTTGCATTTTTATAGTTAGAATTTATTTGTAGAGCATTTTATTTTGTTATGGATTAATAAATAGAATATCTACTTTCATATGATGTTTGTAAATGTATAATTGAGAGTGATTTTATTTCTTCTATGTACTTCTCTATAATGTTTGTTTTTCTTTGTTTCTGAATGTCTCATTTTGTATGCTTTTGAGTATGGGTATGAATGTATTCTTTATGTGTGTATGAATGTGTTCTTTGCTACATTTGTATGTGTCCTGTTTACTTGTATTCTTTGTATGTGTATGAATGTATTCTTCATGTTTATGAAATTCTTGTTTACATTTGCATGTGTCTTGTTTAATTTTATTCTTTGTATGCCTATGAATCCATTTTTTTTCTACATTAGTATGTGTCTTGTTTACTTGTATTCTTTGTATTTGTATTAATGTATTCTTCATGTTTGTATGAATCTGTTCTTTGTTACATTTGTATGTGTCTTGTTTACTTGTATTCTTTGTATGTCTATAAATGTATTATTCATGTGGGTATGAAATTCTTTGCAACATTTGTATTTGTCTTGTTTACATGTACTCTTTGTATGTGTATGAATGTATTCTTCATGTGTGTATGAATCTATTATTACCTATATTTCTCTATGTATTATTTAGTTGTAGATACATAAGTGTGATATGCATGAATATACTTTTTTTTAACTATCTATTTATATGATTATGAATATAGTATCATTATCTCTATATATAAATATATTATTTCCAATATTAACTGATAAATACATTAGTGTAAATATTTGTAAAAATTCTATTATCTTTATTATTATTATTAGTTTATAATTTTATTTTTTTTATAATCAATTTTTTATTTTTTTTATTTTTTATTTTTATTTTTTTTTCTATCAAATTTTTAAATATTAATCATATTAATATATCACTTTAAAATGAAAAATAGTATAGATAATACAATAACATTAAAAATTACTTAATATTATCCCTCATTGTACCGCTCTTGTGCCACTCAATTAATGATTGTCACTCTATAAAGTATAATGCAAACCATAAGACTCAAGGTTCAAAACCCTTAAAAAGGAAAAACTAATAACATAATATTTATAATAGCATCAATATGTAATAACACATATAACTTAGTTATTTAATATAAAAATCAATTCATTACAATAAATTTAATTGATTTTATTGAAAATTTTCATTAATTTTAATAATTTATTTAAAAAATATATCATAACACTATACTTAATAATATGTGGAAAAAATATTATTTCTGATTTTTTTTAATGCTAATCATTTATTTCAAAATAATAAAGAAAATAAGTACTTCTCAATGTTCATAACATACTAATTAACTTATAGAACAAATGTAATTTTTAACATGATAATCTCTATATGAAATATTCATTACATGCATAAAATAATGTTAATTCTAAAATTTATAATAAGTGTGATGTGTGTGAACATGTCACTTTGTGAGTCAATGTCTGTAATGTTTGTGTGCACCCTTTGTCTGTCTGTTGTGTGCACGTGTGCATTTGAGTGATTGTGCCTCATTGGCAATGAGTTGTGATGGTGTGCATCAGTGGTTAGTCCCATGCCAATGATGGACTATTTTTGGGGTCATATAAGTTCTCACCTTCACGTGGTTGACCTTGTTAGTCAAGATTTTGCATCTCCAAACCAAGAAGAGCTTTCTATACAATAGTTTTAAATTGATAATAAACATAACATTAACTTCAAAAATTTAAAATGATTTTTTAATAATATTCAAATGATATTTCAATTATTTTAAAAACCAATAAATATACCAACTTGATATATAGATATAGATATATATAACATTTTTTTAACTATATTAATTACAAAACTAAGCTAATATAATTTAATTGTTCATTATTAAATCATAATAATAAAATAAATGTTATTTATTTTATTAAAATTAAAAGTATATAAAATGTAATTAATTTTTTTTTTAAATTTTCGTTATTATTTATTTGATTAAACTTTCAAATATACAAAATTTAATTAAAAATTATTAAAAATTAATTTGTTAAATATTATTAAAAATTAAAAATAAATAAATATATATTTTTGCAAAGACTTTCTCTCTAATTTATTATGGTTATGATGATGATGGTTAACGTCCACTCAGACCAATCTTTGGTCTATTAGACCTAAAAAAAATGTTATAAAGTCCAGATAAATAAATAAATTAAATTAAATTAAGACATTGGTATAATGTAAACATTTTAACAGATTCAAAATAAAATTAAAAATGAAAGTAAAAATAGCAAAATAAAAATAACCCTATAAAAATAATTTAATAATAAAAATAACAAATTTTCAACTATTAATTATAAAAATAACCTAATATAATTTAATTATAATTTAATTATTAATTATTATTATTTTTGATGATAAAAATATTTAGAAAAAAATATATATTATTATATTTATAATTCACATTTAATTATTAAATGATAATAATATAAATAATATAATTTTAAATGATAATAATATAAATAAATAAATTATATTGTTATTTATTTTATTAAAATTTAAAATATATAAAATGTAATTGGTGTTTTGGTGGTATAGTATGTTATATAAGGAACATTGTTTCCTCTCACATCTGACTTCATAAAATTGATCCTTTGAATGAGTACATTTGGATGAAGATCTTTGATTCTACAACTAATAAGATATTTCTTTCAATCTACTATTTCTCCAATATTAACTCTACATCATATAAGAAAAAAAAAACTTGGATAAGAACTATCCTTTCAATTTCTTAGAAAAGTACATCTACAACCTAAGAAATGAAGGTAATATCCTTTTTCTTTGGTACTTTAATACTCGAACTGCTACTAGCCAAGATATTATGTTAAGTAACAACTCTAACCCCAACCCTTTATGGTTTGATGAAGATGGTAAGTTATCCAATAGATGTAAGAGAGACTATTAAGACATAATCAATAGCTTACTCAGTACCGAGCTCCTCAAGCTTTGTAGTTCATAGGACCTAATCATTTGTAATGGTTTTAACAAGTGTCCTCTCTCAGGTAAGATGACATGTTTCCATGGGGTGGGTAGCAATGTTGGGATTTATATGATTCTTGACATCAATGTCCTCTACCATATTGCAAACTTTGGGATACTTAATAGGTACGAGAATTAATCTAACAAAAAATATTTGTCTTTATCCGTCAATATTCTTATGCATACCACCCACATGTAGGATACCAGTGAAAGAAAAATACACATTTTCTTCGATAGAACTAATGTAGACATTTTCTTAATGGATTTAGCCTCCCTGACCTATAATAACAATATAATTCAAATTTATTAATATTTTAATACTATCATTTCCACTACCATTAGAAAGTACTCTAATGAGACTTTGTATAAGAAGAATAATAGAACTTACAATCCTTGGTATGATAAAGAGTGTAAACTTTCCAGGAAAGCAATCCGATACGCCTGTAATGAAATGATTAAGCTCCAGAATATAAGTATAGAAAAATTTGTCATCAAGAGGAAGAAGTGTTCATAGATTAATAAGATAAAAGTGCATCTTCTCCACGTTTCTAAAGTTGTACTCATAACATTTTTCAGGAATGTGCTTGTTCATAAAACTAAATATAATCGTTCTATCCCCTTAGAAAGTGGAGGAAGCTATCTCAACAAGTTGTATGACTGTCTAGACATCATGGGAACCATATTAAGCACTCTTATTAAGGAAGATATATTTTCTCTAAAAGACGTTGAGTCGGTAATTAATAATATCACTAATGGGAAAGCTAAATATATTTGAGGACAGTGGTCTGAGGTATTTAAAATTGTAAGATCAATATTTATTCATCATCTCCACAAGCTTATAAATTTCGATGTAAAGCATGGTTTCCCTAATATTTGAATGCAAAGCCTTATTATGCCTATATTCAAAATAGAGGATAAAATTGTTCCCTCTAACTACAAGGCCATTATGATTAACCACATCCTAGCCAAGCTATATGGGATCATTTTCGAAAATAAGCTTATCCTTTTTCTTGAAAACCGTTGTAAAAGGTCTAAAGAATTTTAGGAGACATCACTCAACTATCGACCACCTTGTCACTCTTGTGATCATTGTAGAGGAATGTCACAATAGTAAAGTTGATACTATAACCTCACGATAAAGTAAAAAATTTTGTATCATATCCTCTTGATCAAAGCTAGACTCCCCCCCATTGAAATTATGATTACGTTTATATGTTTGATGTATAAAAATAATATTTACAACCTGGTGATGGGCCTCTAAATTAGACATAAAATAAGGCCCATATAACCTTTCTTAAGCCCATCTACCTTCCTTATGCACACACACACACACACACACACACACACACACACACACATATATATATTAAGTATCTCCTTCTACACTTAAGAATGTTTTCTTATGCTTCAATATTTTCTTAGGAAGATTTAAAGGTAATTCCATATTTGTGCCTAGTATTGGTTATTTTTATAGAATATTGTGAGAATATTTTGCATATTATGTAGATTTGGAGAAGGAGATGATTTAGGGACTTTCTCCGGCCACTTTAAAGATTCAAGGGGGTTTTCCACCCTCCTTAACTCTCCAAGGAAGCCAAAGGATCCTCATGAGATCCCTTCCAATAGTTCTAGTTCTAGAGGCAACCAAAAAACTCAAAGAGGAGTTCACTCAATCTCTATTTACTTGGAGTCAAGTGGACTCAATCACCCCAAATATTCTCTCCAGCAGTTCGAGTTCTACAGGTAGCCAAACAACTCAAAGAGGAGAGAACTCAATATTTGTTTACTGGGATTCAAGTGGACTTAATCATTGATTTATAGGGAGATATTGGTAGCTTCCCTGTAGAATAAATAGGGAAGAGCTAGAGCTAGGAAGAGTTAGTCAATTCCAATCGATTCTAGTTTGAAATTTGGTGCAAGCTATTAGGATTTTTCTGTTTAAGACCTTCAGGATGTAATAAGACTGTATTTTTAATGCAATGAGTATTCATATGACTTTATATTTATCTAGTTCTAGAGAGCGAGGCTCATGGGTTAGGGCCCAACCCATATGCCTCAACTTCTCTATTGTTACCATGCTTTCCGTTCTACCATTAAGCTAGTTTTCTTTATGTCATTTAGTTATTTCTACTTCTCATAGTTTAATTTATGTTTATTTTTTACTTTCAGTTTGTTGCTATAGGTTTTATTCGCTTGTGAGTAATATAATAGAGAAACAATAAATAAAAAGGTTTTGGACCAAGATCCCCTTCTCATCTCTATCAATAGAGCTCAAGGAGGGTAAACCTTCCCAAAAACCCAAAAACTAATTTTTTTTCACTGTTTTTATCGCATATTTTTGTGTGTTTTCCATACAGGAATCCACAGGTTTGTTTGCACAAATGAGCGTCGAATGTTCCAGGGAATTTCATTACGTCATTCTGCTTCATCTTACAATTTCTTCCCATCTCTGTGTTACACTTCTGAACCTTGTCGTTATGTCTTCATTTCCCTCCTTTCTCTCTTCTTATCAACTTCCGCACCTTTTTTTTCAGCAAAATATTTAAGGTTTGAACTCTGTTGTTCTCCTTTAAACTTCCAATAACTCACTTTGCATCTCACCTAAACCCTTCCATTTATTTTTCTGTTCATGAACATCTCAGCGATTTTCCCTTTTCACCTCACCTTTACCTTTTTAATGCAAAAATGCTTGAAAATAATTAAAATTTGACTCTCTTCTTTTCTCCTCAGTTCTCCTACTTTGGTACTTCATAAATCTCAAATCACATTTCTTATTTCATTCCCATTAAAAATTACCACTCGTTTTTTCCGATTGCGATAATCACTTCGTACCCTCCACATCGCAATCGTAAATCACAATGTTTCCCTCTTTCCTTTAACACTTACCGTTCCTGCCTGTCGATTGCAATATTGTGATCTCGCTCCGCCACCAATCCCACTATCGTGTCATCCTTTTTGCATTCGCATCTCCCAGATTTTATCTTTTCGCAACTCTTTCCTATTCACATTTTATATTTCGCTCATCGTAGCCATTAACCTGTCGCACTTCGCACTTCACAACCTTTCCCTCCATTGAAATTCCACCATCATACCTTCCAATTAATTCCACTCCAAAGACCTTCTCTACACTATAATAAGGTTTTGTAACCTTTAAAACCATATTTTCACTTCTAAGCTTTGTTTCATATGTGTAAGCCCTCCATTAGCCTCTTTAGCCCTTTCTCCTCCAAACTTCATGCAAACTTCTTCAAATTAGAATTAGGTCATGTATAGTTGCATAGATAGCAGCATGATAGATAGAGTAGGGCGTTTTTAGCCAATTGGCGAAGTTAAGTGTTGTTTAAATTAGTTTCCTTTCTACAACTTAAATTAGTTTTCTTTCTGTCATTTCTTTTCAGTAATTTAAATTATTTTCCCTTATGTCATTTTTTTTCCACAATTTACATTAGTTCCCTTTTTGTCATTTCTTTTCAACAATTTAATTTATTTTCCTTCTCTCATTTCCTTTCTTCAATCTAGTTTACTTTCATTGAAGTGTGATAGGCTTCACTGAGAACCCTTAGAAATAGCACCCTTTCATAAAGCGGAAGAGGATGACATCAACATAATGCATCTACTATTTATATAACACTGTCACCTCCAAGTTTTTACGAACCCTGGGTTGATAATGTAAACTAGGGCAGCCCCACAAGTTGCAGCATTCTTGCTGCAATACAAGGGCTCACCACTTTTTGGCGTCATTGCAGGGGAGGTGTCTAGTAGATACTTTGATTTTATTTTTAGCATTCTTTTCTACTTTCCTTTCTTTTCATGCCATTTCAGAAATATTAAAAAAAAATACAAAAATATCTGAATTTCATGGCTCATAAGAGTAGGGATACTAATATATATTTTTTTAAAATACTTCTCAAATACCAACCCCCCCACCTAACAATGTGGTGTAGTAATAACCACATCACCATAATCTTTTGGAGGGAAAAGAGATGGATGGATATGATGACAATGAATAAGATCTTATTGGGTTTCCCATTCAAGATATGAATAACAGTGTACGTATGAAGAACATCCCTCCATATTTCCTTCCCAAATTCCATGGTAGGAGGACAGAGGATCTAGAAACATTTCTCTTTGAATTTGAGATACTTTGTAGGTCTTATAGCTACTTGTCACACACTCAAAAACTAAGATTGATTCCTACAACATTGAAGGGTAGAGCTCTTAAATGGTTCATGAGTCTAGGTACTAATTCAATAAAATCATGGAATGATATGCCAAAGATAATTCTAGAAAAATACAAAGATCGTGATCTTAGAGAAGAAATTTTTATAATGAACCAAGAAGAAGATGAGAGCCTCGGGGATCTAATAGAGAGGTTCATGTATCATGTTAAGAGGGAAAAATTGCATCATTTAGGATTTTACACACTAAAACCCTCTTACTTAGAACAATTATGGAAGAGTGGATTGATCTCATTAATCTCATGAGTAAAGGAGATGTATATCAATTTTAATTTCAAGAAATTTGTGAAAACACATATCAAGAGGAAGGGAAAGAGTAAGTAAGTCAGAATCAACATTTATAAGGCAAGATGAGCTTGGAAATTTTCTTGATAACTTTAAAACAAAAATTCTTAGCAATGTAAGTCAAAAATTAGAAATGTTAAGAATGCAAAATGAGAAAAAAGAAGATGTTGATATTTTTGTTATCCATGCAGAATCATATGCTACTAAATTTTGTTCATTACTCCCAAGGTTTAAAGAAGTTTACCAGCAAGACAATGGAGCAAGGAAATCACCAAAGAACCTATAATATGTAGCTCCAAGGAGACCCTGATAGCCTAGTCAACCTGATATGATGCAAGGACCCACTTCACAATTTCAAGCTTATTAACATCCATCTCAAACTAATTGGGACACACTCCCTCCTTGGCAACCTTGGTCATTTCAACCCCAAAACCAATCTTGGGAACATGGTTGGAAAGGTCCTTATTGGGAAAATCCTCAAGATCCTCAATATTTCCCTCAATATCCTCCATACCTAACTCCATTCTATCCCTACCATCAACCTCCACCAAAACCACAACCTCAACCACACCCTTATCATATATCCACCCCCACCATACCACCATTTCCAAACCCACACCATGAAGTATCTCAGCCCACTTACAATGCTGAGGTACAACACTACCAAACATATCCTCTTGATCTAAATGGTCTTCTTCTTAGTTCAAGATAGGTATTGCAAAGAAGAGATTTTCTTAATGTCACTAAAGGACAACATCAAGAAGAACAAGATCCTAATGAGGAGATAAAAATATCGAGGGCTGCACTTGATGAAGAGCATAAATCATAGTCAAATGTTGAGAACGGTCCCTCATGTTTACCATCATTTCCTCCATGTGTTCAAGTGAAAAATCAACAAAAAGAGGAAAACTTGACTGCCGTAATATAAGAGGACATCCAAGGTGATCCAATTCAGCAAGTGAACAAGGGGCATCACAACTATATTGACATATGGTTCCAAAAATTCATTAAGTTGCAGCGACAAAATCTTCTCCAATATTACTTCATATAATCCCATTCAAAGAAATTCATCTCTTATATTCAGGTACATGTCAGAGCATGTATTTCAAGTGTGCACCTGATTTGATTTGTCATCTTGATGTGTACATGGCTCCATTGGAATTATTCCTATACTTGAAAAAGGTTTTATTTTTCAAGTAGAGTAGGAAAGTGAAAAAGAAAAAGAAAAAAAAAAGGAAAGAATAATAGCTCAGGTGAAAACCTGTTTTGAGGCATTTGAGATTGGCTCACTGATTGAAAACCTCTATGAGGCAGTCATTAGGTTAAAAAAAAGAGAAAAAAACGATCCTAGGTGAAAACCTCCTTTGAGGCGCCTAGGCATACCTACTAGTGGAAAACCTCATTGAGGCATCTAGTAGGCCTTAAAAAAAAAAAAAAAATCATTTCTCCATGTATCTCTCTCTAATGAATGCGGGTGCTCTCCAACCTTTGCAAGCAAAAAAATGACAAGTTGGCACAAAAAGACAATTTGGTCAACACCTTGGTCAAAGGCAATCAAACTTGGACTTCCTCCTCCTGTGCTCAAAAGCTCCAAAACGACCTGAAGCACATTATCAGATGCATCTTTACAGAAGCTTCACAACCATCAAAGACATCTTCAACAGCCATATCAACAGCTTCAATATCACCTGCCAAAAAAAAAAAAAAAAAATCAATGGAAACGATTATCTATGCAATCATCTAACCCTTTCTTCAAATATATTTTAGCTTAAGAAAACATTAAAAAGTTTTAGAAGGAAAGTTTCTTATATAGCCGAAATCAATAGTAGAGCAACCTCAGTCTTATCTAGAAACTAGCCTCACTTTTTCCACTAAGAAGAGGAACAAGATAAAAGTACCAAGGACTTGAGAAAGAGCGTAGTAAGAAGTTTGTTGTAATGGAAGACAACAAGTGCCAAGGGATAACCAAGCGTGAACTCAGTTCATAGAAAAAAGAACTGTGATTTTACTTTGCATGCAATAAAAAAGAAAAGAAGAGAAAAATAAAAAAAAAATCAATTAAAACATGGATCCACCACCTCTTAGCATGCAAAAAATGTTTTCTTAAGGCATATGAGGACCTCCATGAAACACCTACAAGAAGAAATGCAAGATGAATAGAAATAATATTATCAAGAGGGAGTAGCTCATTAGCCAATAAACAGAAACCATAGCGAGTCCACAGAAAATCATAAAAAAGAAATGTTGAAGCCAACTGCCATTTGCAACAAGATAAATATGCAAGAAAAAATATTCTCGAATATTGGACATAATCAACAGAACAATTCATCCGATTTAGAGAATGGAATGCCTTACCCTCATCTAAAAGTTTTTTAGCTAGTATATGTGCAAAGACACCCAACAACAAGAAACCATGGTTGATAGTATGCTATTCAAGTGCACAATTGCCTTGTTTGGATTTCGACCTGTACAAAATGACATGGAATATCACGGGACATCCTTCGCCTGACTTAAGTCTCTTCAGGATACATAATTTTAGATTCAAACACTAGATGGTATATTGCGATTGTGTGTTCTATGTTTTAGGGCACTTCCTTGAAGAATCAATACGTATTGTGGGTTTCATCATGCCATAAAGATGGTACCGATCGAAAGAATGGTCAACAAGTATGTCTCAAATCATAAGCGGCTCAATTCATATCAATTCATTGTGCTTCTCTCTCAAATCTAGCCCAATGAAAAATGTGGCAATTGACAGGAATACAATAAAAAGACCACCCTCATGCTCAGTTTTGGTTCAGTTGACTCTGGTGCAACCGACCCTCTGTTGTTGATTCAGTGGCACCGACACCTCTAGCCTAACTATGGTAGACAGCCATGATACCATGGTAGACAACCATGATAATGTGTCCCTGGCATCAATAAATAAATGACACAGGCTATTTTGATAGTTGTTGTTCGAAACACCGTTAAAATATTACCATCTCCCCGCTGTCAAGCGATGTGCCCAGTTGAGGGTCAAATGGTGTGTTTTGGCATCCTTTCATACTTGGATCAGTGCGTATAATTGTTGTTTGATACACTGGTTAAAAGAATTATGTTGACACCATTGCTGGCATGGTATACACACTTCCAGTTCAATATATTTGTGGTCAATATATATATATATACAGTTTGGAGCCGATACATAAGTTATAATCACAACTAATTAATTTATATAATTATAATTAATTAATTTTATTAATTCATTATATAATCTAAAAAAATATTATTAAAAAAAAATTTAATTAAACCCTAGTTCCAAGATAGTATTAGGAACAAATTATACATGCGGAGCAAAAATGACGTGAGCTAAGTTAAGGAAATGATTATCGGTTAAAGGCAAAGAAAAAATTGTCAACGATAAAGCTTTGAGGACAAAGCTTTTGACGAATAGGGCAATGTTATGAATATAATTCATAAAAAATATAATAAATAATAAATGATCAATATAATGGTTGTTTAAATAGTCATTAGCTAACTGAAAAGGCATTTCTAAAAGACATTCCTAGTCATGAAAGGCCGCCTGCCTAGGTATATAAGGAGGGCCTCATTGTAACATTTATTCATCACATATACATTTTTATATTAATAAATTATTATTAAAAATACCTCTTGTGTATTTTACAATTAAGTCAACAATCTTACAATTTTTTTGCTCCAATGAGATAAGCCAGCATGCAGGAAAAACCATAAAGTAGGGAGGATCAATAATTTTCTCAGAGAATGAACAACAATTTCAGTATGGGGTGATGATGGACCTCTAAATTAGACATAAAATAAGGTCCATATAACCTTTATTAAGCCCATATACCATCCTTATGCACATGAATATATATATTAAATCTCTCCTTTTGCACTTATTAATGTTTTCTTATGTTTCAATAATTTTTTAGGAAGGTTTAAAGGTAATTGAATATTCATGCCTAATATTGGTTTTTTTTGTATAACGTTGTGAGAATATTTGGCAGATTATGTAGATTTAGAGTAAGATATGATTTAGGGACTTGCTCCCTGCCACTGAAAGATCAAGATTGGAGAATAAATGAGCACAATATCAAGAAATTAGGGAGAAATCTTGGAGAGATTGAAGGGGGTTGTCCACCCTCCTCAACTCTCAAAAGTAGCCAAAGGATCCTCATGAGATCCCCTCCAAAAATTCGAGTTCTAGAGGTAGCCAAGAAACTCAAAGAGGAGTTCACTCAATCTCAGTTTACTTGGATTCAAGTGGAATCAATCACCCCAAAGCTTTTCTCCAACAATTCGAGTTCAAGAGGCAGCCAAGAAACTCAAAGAGGAGAGAACTCAATCATTTTTTACTACGATTTAAGTGGACTCAATCACTACTTTCTAGGGATTTGTTGGTAGCTGCCCTATAGACTAAATAGAGAAAATCTAGAACTAGGAATATTTAGTCAGTTCCAATCGATTCTAGTTGGAACTTTACTGCAAGCTATTAGGATTTTGTTGTTGAAGACCTTAGGGATGTAATAAGGTTGTATTTTTAATGAAATGAGTATTCGTATGAATTTCTATTGATCTAGTTCCAGAGAGCGAGGCTCGTGGGTTAGGGCCTAACCTAGGCGCCTTAGCTTCCCTATTGTTACCATTCTTTCCTTTCTGCCATTAAGCTAGTTTTTTTTTGTCATTTAGTTAGTTTTGCTTCTGATAGTTTCATTGTTGTTTAGTTTTTTCTTTTAGTTTTCTGTTGTAGGTTTCATTTTCTTGTGAGTAATAGAATAGAGGAAAAAAGGACCAAAAATGTTTGTGGATCAAGATACCCTTCTCATCTCTATCAATAGAGCTCGAGGAGGGTAAACCTTCCCACAGACCCAAAAACTATCTTCTGTTCACTGTTTTTACTGCGCATTTTTGTTTGTTTTCCATGCACGAATCCATAGGTTTTTTTGTAAGAATGAGCATTGAAATTTCCAGAGAATTTCATTACATCGTTCTGCTTCATCTTCCAACTTCTCCCCATATATGTGTTACGCTTTTGAACCTTGTTTTTACGCCTTCATTTCCCTCCTTTCTCTCTTTTTATCAGCTACCACACCTTTTTTTCATGAAAATATTTAAATTTTGACCTCCACCTGTTCTCCTCGAAACTCCTGATACTGCACTTCGAATTTCACATGACCCCTTGCTTTTCCTTTTTAATTTTTCAACATCTCAAAGATTTTCCCTTTTCACCTCACCTTTACCATTTTAAAGAAAAAATGCTTAGAAATAATTAATATTCGACCCTTGCCTTTGCTCCTCGCTTCTCGAGCTATTGTACTTTTAAAATCAGAAATCACATTTCTGATGTCATTCCCTCTAACACTTACTGTTCGTTTTCACTGATTGCGATAATTGCTTTGTACCCCACCACATCACTATCACAAATCTCAATGTTTCCCCTTTTCTGTTAACACTTACCACTCGTTTTCATCGATTGTGATAATCTCTTCATACCCTACCACATCGCAATCGTAAATCACAACGTTTCGCTCTTTCTTTAGCACTTACGGCTCCCGCTTGCCTATTTCGATATTTTGATTGTGCTTTGCCACCAGTCCCACTACCACGTCATCCCTATCACAATCACATATCATGGATTTTACGTTTTCACAACTCTTTCCTATTCTCATTTCCCATTTCTCTCGTTGCAGCCGTTAACACATTGTACTTCGCACTTCAAGACCTTTCGCTCCATTAGAATTCTACCATAGCACCTTTCAATTCATTCCACTCTAAAGACCTTCTCTAAGCTATAATATTTTTTTGTAAATTTTAAACCCACCTTTTCACTTCTAAGCCTTTTTTCATGTGTGTAAGCCCTCCATTAGGCTCTTTAGCCCTTTTTCCTCCAAACTGCAAGCACACTTCTTAAAATTAGAATTAGGTCATGTGTAGTTGCATATATAGGAGCATGATAGATAGAGCAGGGCATGTTTAGACGATTGATGAAGCTAAGTGTGGTTTAAATTACTTTCCTTTCTCCAACTTAAATTAATTTCCTTTCTATCATTTTTTTCAGCAACTTAAATCAGTTTCTCTTCTGTCATTTCTTTTTAGCAATTTAGATAAGTTTCCCTTCTGTCATTTCTTTTCAATGATTTAATTTAGTTTCCTTCTGTCATTTCCTTTCTGTAATTTATTTTAGTTTCATTGAAGTGTGACGGAATTCACTGAGAACCCTTAGAAATAGCAGCCTACTGTGTATGTAGCATTGTCACCTCCAAGTTTGTACAAACCTCGAGTTGATAAAGTAAAGTAGGCCAGCCCCTGGAGTTGCACCACTCTGGTTGCAATACTAGGGCTCACCACGTCGAATCTAAGAGGCTCCTGAAAATTTCTTCTAAATTTATTCAAAACCCCCACCTGCGCTTCAAGGGTGGGTGGCGTAAAGTTGCCGAGTATTGGCTCAACCATTGGGGGATTAAGAAGGAGATCACCATGGGAAGAAAATATAGTGTCAAACATACTATTACCTCCAATTTTAAGGACAATATGTGGGATGATAAGGATTTGGAGGGAAAAATGGAGCTAAGATATTATAAGGAGGTGATAAACCCCACTCTTGATAACCAAAATTATCTCTCTGTGTTCACCATCACCAAGAAGAAAATGAACATTGTTAGGATAAGAAGTAGTTCTCATGAGATTCGAAATGTAACCAAGTTGTGCTCTACGTACAATAATCTGTGGAATGATAGAATCTCTCAGGTTTGTGAGATTAATATAGTGGAAAATGAAAAACACTTCATTTTTTACTGCCTGACACACCTCCAATATTTTTGAATTATTAATCCAACCCAACTATAGCGATCTTCAAGCACTTATTTGCCTTATCCTTGATCACATAAATAATATTTTGAAGCATCAAACTTAGACTCCTTTTCATTTCTCGAGGTACGATAGACCACATTGGTATTAGTGCACATTTTCTTTGTAAATTAGGCTAATATATATTAATTTGAAAATATAAATAGTACATATGCTATAGGTTGCATTGGTAAGCTACGCTTAACCAATCCCAACCTTTGTTATGTGGTTTTGGGGTTGCCTAAGTGGAGTAAAACAACTTGAAAAACACTTGAAACAGGAAATTACAAAATGCGTAGAAGCACTAATGTAGCCATAAATTAACAAATATGAAGAAGCATAAGTATAGCTTGAGATTCCGTAGTGATAGCAGGCATGAAAAAAAAAAGGAAGAACAAAGCAGCTTTGGAGTCCTTAGTGTTTGGCTTCATCATCATTTTTTGGCTATTCATCCACTATGGGGCAGACGTACACCTGCGCAGCTGCTTCCTCAGTATCATTGGGTCGCGTAGGCTTAGGGATCAGTGTGCAAAGGGTAGGAGCCATCGAGTATTCTGTGTTACGAACACGCGTCCAAGTACCTTCAAAATTCATATTCCAAACATCTGTATCCTCCCCCTCATTCTCCTAAGCTAGAAGAGGCTCGATCTTGCGAGGCAGGAGGTGTGCCTAATGCGCAATGGTGGACTTCTACGACCCACATCTGCCTCTCTTTGAAGCTTGCATGAGGACCTTCTCCTCCTGATCTGGTTCGGAGCTCTGTCTAGCATAACTTCCTGAGGATGAACATTCAACAGGCTGCAGGCGATTATCCTTCCTGTGGTGGTAACGACGAGGGAGCGCCCCTCTCTAGCCACCACAGATGTTTCTTTGACGTAGCCTAGGTGCCATGGTTAGCTGAAGCAGAGGTGTGGTGAAGTTGGGAGAAGGCTCGGCAGGTGGGGAGGATCTTTTAGTTTTATAATTAATATAGTTGAAAAATTGTTATAAAGTAACATTAATATATATATATATATATATATATATATATATATCATTATTGTTGTTGTTTTGGTGTTATAATTTTATTAAGTTGGTATGTTTATAAGTTTTTAAAATAATGGAAATATCATTTAAATATTATTAAAAAAATCATTTTAAAGTTTTTAAGTTAATTTTATGTTTAAAAAAAATTAAAAATCATTGTATAGAAAGTTCTTCTTGGTTTGGAGATGTAAAATTTGTACTAACAGGGTCAACCACATGAAGGTGAGAGCTTATATGACCCCAAAAACAGTCCATGATTGGCATGGAACTAACCACTGATGAGAACCATCACAATCCATTTCCAATGAGGCACAATCACTCACATGCATACATGCACACAACAGACAAAAGCTGCACACAAACATTACAAACATTGACTCACAAAGTGACATGTTTACACACATCACACTTATTTTAAATTTTAGAATTAACATTATTTTATGCATGTGGTGAAGATTAAGTATAGAAATTGTGATGTTAACAATTACATTTATTTTATATGTTAATTAGTATGTTATGGTAATTGAGAAGTACTTATTTTCTTTTTTATTTTTAAAACAATGATTGACATTTCAAACAAAAATAGAAATAATGTTGTTTCCACATATTATTAAATATAGTGTTATGAAAAAGAAAATTATTAATTATTAAAATTAATGATAATTTTAAATAAAATTAATGATAATTTTAAATAAAATTAATAAAATTTATTGTATTCAATTGATTCTAATATTAAATAATTAAGTTATATGTGTTATTACAAATTGATGCTATTATAAATATTGTGTTATTTTGTTTTCCTTTTTAAGGGTTTTGAACCTTGAGTCTTATGGTTTGCATTATACTTGATAAACTCACAAACATTAATTGAGTGGTACAATGAGGGATAATATTAAGTACTTTTAATGTCATCGTAATATCTATACTATTTTTCATTTTAAAGTGATAAATTAATATTATTAATTTTTAAAATTTTGATTAAAAATTAAAATCAAATTAAATTAAAATTAAAAAAATTGATTAAAATAAAAATAAAAATTTGAAAATTAAAAAACTAAAATAATTTATAAATAAATAATAATAATAATAATAAAGATAATAGAATTTTAAAAAATATTTAAACTAATTTATTTATGAGTTAATATTCGAAATAATATATTTATATATAGACATAATGATACTATATTTATAGTCATATAGATAGATAGTTAAAAAAAAATATTCATACATATCACACTTATGTATATACAACTAAATAATACATAGAGAAATATCGTGTAGATTCATACACACATGAAGAATGCATTCGTACACATACAAAGAATATATGTAGACAAGGCACATACAAATTTAGCAAAGAACTTCATATACACATTAAGAATACATTCATACACATACAAAGAATACATGTAAACAAGACACATACAAATGTACAAATGTAGCAAAGAACAGATTCATACAAACATGAAAAATACATTCATACAGATACAAAGACTACAAGTAAGCAAGACACATACTAATGTAGGAAAAACAGATTCATACACACATTAAGAATACAGTTATACACATAAGGATTACATTTATACACATACAAAGAATAAAAGTAAACAAGACACATAAAATGGTAAACAAGAATTTCCTAGACATGAAGAATACATTCATACACATACAAAGAATACAAGTGAACAAGACGCATACAAATGTAGAAAAGAACACATTCATACGCACATGAAGAATACATTCATACGCATACAAAGAATATGTAAACAAGACACATACTAATGTAGCAAAGAATAAATTCATACACACATGAAGAATACATTGATACACATACAAAGATAACAAGCAAACAAGACATAAAAATGTAGACAAGAATATATTAATACACACATGAAGAACACATTGATACAGATACAAAGAATACAAGTAAACAAGACACATACAAATGTAGCAAAGAATATATTCATACACATATAAAGAATACAAGTAAATAATATACACACAAGTATAGCAAAGAATACATTCACACACATATCAAGAACACATGTAAATAATACACACACAAATAAAACAAATAATACATTCATACACATACACAAGAATTTTCAAAAAATATGCACACAAAGCTAATAGTCAAGGAATACTGAAAAACATTGAATATAATACAAAAAATTCTCCAAAATAAATAAATGTATATACATACAAACAATGGAAGCACCACTCTAACACTCAAGGAACACTAAAAAAAATACACTTTTATACATAGAAATAAATAATGAAGGAATATTGAAAAGCATACTAAATAAGACATTCACAAACATAGAAGAATAAACATTCTAGAAAAGTACATACAAGAAGTGCAATCACTGTCAATAATACATTCACACACATCATATGAAAGTAGATATTCTATTTATTAATCCATACCAAAATAAAATGCTCTACAAAGAAATTTTAAGTATAAAAATGCAACTAATGAAAATGATATATATATATATAATAAAAACAATACACAAGCATTTAAACATAATAAATTTATACAAATAAATAATAAAAACATTTAAATATTTACTAATTCTCTAAATAATATATTCATATTTAATTTAAATATCAATGTAAATATAAAATAATATTTATTTAATATAAGAAAAAAATAAAAAATAAAAAATAAATATCCTAATAATATATTTATAATAAAAATATATAATTAAATAAAAAATTAAAATAAAAATAAAAAAATAAAAAATAAAATTTAAAACGAAACAAAAAAAATGAACTTATAATTTGTATATAATATATGTGAATAAGAGTCATTTTGACATTTATATTCATATTGGGAAGATGCTTAAAACATTGTAAAAATGTTAGGTGAATTATGTGAATAAGAGTGCTAGATTGGAGATTTCTGTGGTGTAGTTTTTCAGATGTAGGAATCGGAATATCCACAGTAGTCATTTTTCTGTCTACGTTTCGAGTCTAGATCTAGACTCATCATCAGGACAATCTTCTTAAGAAGAGAGAAGATCAAGGATAATAAATAAGGATGGAGTGGAAGAAAAAGGAAGGAAAAAAGGCCGACCAACTCTTTAATAATAGTAAATAGTTAATGCAATAATTCTAATTTTATTTATATTAATTCCTTTAATTTTTTATAAATTGGTTAATTCAATTATCAATAATTTTTTAACCTCTCTAAAAAGGGGCTATTCTATAATAAAGGGGGTTGATTAAATTAATAATAAGTATTATAATATGGAGTTATAGATACCTAACATTTTAATTTTAATTTTTAATCATCCAATAAGTAGTGATAGGTAATAATTTAATATATCACCATGGATGTTTTAAGTTATTAATATACAATAGTATATTATATTTATGTTAATGATTAAAAGGATCTAATTCATTGTTTTAATAAATTAAAATTATTATACTTACTTAATATTAAAAAGGAGGAAGGAGGAAGGTTTAATTAAAGGAGGTAACTAAAAAGGGGGTAATTTTTATGAGAATTCTTACGAGGTAATATTATATTTATGTTAATCAATTAACATAAATATTTATGAGAATTCCTAAGAGGTAATATTATATGATGTTAATCAAGGGTAAAATTTATGAAATAGCTTAAGAGGGTTGAAAAATATGACAGGGAAAAGGAGGGATTTATGTGATTAGTATTAAAAGAGGGGTTTTAATTTTTACAAGAATTAAAGGTTTTTTATGAAGCGGGTCTCAACAGAAGGGAATGAAATAAGGGAAGAAAAGGAAAAAGAAAGAAAAAGGGGAAGGTTTAAGGGAGGAAAAGTAGAGTTTTAAGGAAAGGAAGATGACAGGATAGCGGGGGTGACAGGAGATGATGAAGGGTCCAAGGGGGAGGAAGGTGAAGGAAAGGTATAGAGGGTGAGAGACCAAGGTAAACACGGAAGGGAGAAAATGAAAAGAGGGTAAAAGGGGGCAGGTGACACTAAACCTCATCATCGAGAGGGAGCTTATTTGCGGGAAAGGCTATGGATCCAATTTCTACTAATCTCTAGACCTCCATCTCTATTAATATTGTGGGGGTGTTTAATTGTAACACCCCCAATTTGTGTGTTGAATTTTTAAAGTTAGACATTTGAAATTTAATCCTAAGGGGGTGGACCCCAAGGGATGACTATGGTGTGAATGTATTTGCATATTTTATTTGAGGAAACAAGAACATTGCAATGGACTCAAAAAGAGAATGAGACTGATTGCCAAAATCCATGAGAATGGATAAGGCAACATATCCCCAAAAATCTTTCAAAATCTCTGAAAGAAATTTAATGATCGATAGAGAATCAATTTCCCAATGAAGAGGAGAATAAGAGTAGAAAGCCGAAATGAGAAAAGCTTAAAGCAGCTTTAAAGATTCCCAGAATGGGAAGCTTTCTTTCAAAAGCAACAGAAAGCATCTCCATATTGACGACGAATTAGAAACATGCTTTGGGGAATTATGAGCTTAATAAGTTTGTTTCAGACAGACTGTAGTTGATCTGTACAGACAGATCTGTGGCTCTCGGGGGTGAATCCTGGGAGATAAAGAGGATTCTAAGGTTGGGAGGTTGGTCATTTTGCAGACTTGTGGTATGTTTTGAAATTATTGGTTACTATGTATTATTCCTGTATGAATTGGCTACATATAAAAATTCCTGTAATTGTTATGACTGAAAATTAGTACTACATTTACCAGAATCTGTCCTTAGGTATTCACCTTCCGAGTTCTGTTTTGTTGTAGACTATAAAGCTGTGGCAAGGAATCCAACAGAATCTTTAAACCAGGGTTGGTTTAAATCTGAGGATACTTCTTCTCCACATAAATAGAAATATGTTGTAGGATAAAATCTTAATCTGCTTCTGTTTCATAGGATAATATTCACCTTTATATATATATATACTTGGTGTAGAGGAATCTGAGAAATTCTGAGTTATACTGGAAACTAACAAGAGGTGAAATGAAAGTTAACTGGTGAATTAAATGGTGCATTAAAGGAGAAAATGAGAAATTGTAGAGAATGACTCATGTTTAGTACATCAATCATACAAACTTAAACCTCAAGGGTGAATAAACATTGTATGTAAGTACCCAAATTTGATAACAGAATGAAAACCACTAATAGAAGGGTATGGGACCCCTCCTTGATAATCTCCTTACGGATCTAGTCTAACATTTGAATAACAAATTGAACATATATCCAAAGAAAAAAAAAATTGATAGAAATGTGTCTAGCTTGCATTTATACCAAATTGAAAGTAAAATATCATATGCATGTTGAAAATTTCTATTTAAACCTTTCCATTCATATGAAACACATTGAGTACGCATGTGAACCCTTGTAGTTAAGAAGGGCCTTCGATCCAAACCATAGCTACATTAATTATTAATTAAAAAAACAAAAAAATTATATATATAGATAAGAAAGTTCGATCTATTCCTAGGTCCTAAACTAAATATAACATAATACTCTAAATCTTCAAACTTAAACGCTTGACCTCGACCCAAAAGGGGCTGCGCCGAGAGCTATGGCGTTACTACCTTCGATACCAACATTTAAAAAACATATTACAAATTGACCAAAAGGGTCAGCGCCGAGAGCCAATGTGCTAACACAGGTAAATAATTACATTTCAGTTTGGAAAGCTCGGATAATTAAATATGTTAACCAAAAACTTGGAAAAAATTAGTTGGCGGGAAAAACGTGGGTATGATACCACAGACCTGCGTTAAGCAACCCAGCAGTAAACTATATGAGGCCTGGTCATTAAATGGCTAGATTGTCGCACAGTAGTCATATTCACAGCATTAAGTCTGTATGAAACTTTACGTGCACAGAAACAGCCGACTATTACAAAGCGATGATTTTTACATAGATAGCTATATCAGTACCAGATTTAAACAATAAAGTCTGTACACAGACCACTGCGGAATCAAACGAAATTAACTATATTAAACAACTGAATTATTAACCTATCCCCAGATAGGAACTACGATGTACTTTGGAATCATTACCTCTACCATGATGCTGCGTAATCATGAAGTTATGTGAGCGCCGAGTTAAGATAATTACACCGCTAATTCATACCCTCCATTAATAATTAACCGATTTCGATGGCACGAATCAAATCCGAGAAAACCTGTTTCAAATGAACGCTAAACCGGAATAATAGCTAGTATAGTTATGGGAACAAAATCGAAAGAAACAAATACTAGAGAAGGATTATGGGTCAGTTATTAAACCATAAGGCCGAAGCAAGATATTAATAGGTATCCAATGGAAACACAGGTATGAACCGGTAAGTCGTACTCTGTAGAAACTCGCAGAAATAAACTCTGGAAAAAAAAACCGTATGCGTGATTAGCAGGTGGAGGAAAGAAAAATTTTATATGGAGTATTCCCTATTCTACGTAGCCTATATTCGCTACACCAAACCCTTAGGGGTATATGTGTATGAAAATCGAATCCAGTTCAACCAGAAAAATGAGTCTGCGAGAAAATTAGGATAAAAAGGATTGTCGATTACTCTGGTCAAGCGATGAAACCCGAACTAGGTAGATAGTTGGGCGTCACAGATGGAGCGAATCTTGGCTGAGAAAACTCACCCCTACCGCATACCTTCAGCAAACAACCTGGTCGCGATTCCTCCATTGATATTAGAACAAATGGTGAACTGGAAACCTGTAGACCAGAGAAAAATTGTTAAGACAAATCAAACCCTGAACAGAGTCAGAAACAGAGAGTATATAAACATAAAGTAAAGAATCAACAAGAAGGGAAAATAAAGAATTTGATATCTGAGACCACTCAGCAACCTGTAAATCCAGAACTCCTGGTCGATGAAATAACCAGGCACACAAGCAAACTGAAAACGTATTGAGTTCTGGAAATAGCAAAGGATTAATAAGAGAACTTGGAAACCCTAAAAGTAAATCGACACAGTACTGGCCAGGGGAGAGGCATTATTACACCGCCGACTTGGCTCTTGACAAAATCCCAATAAGGATCTGAAGAACCAAACCTAGCCGTAGACTGAAGACGCGACGGTAAGTTTAATGGTTAATAACGCAGTCTCCAGTGTACCTCACCGGCGGAAATGCCTGAAAACTCACCAATGCGCTGTCATTGAAAAGACTTTTCTTATTTCCTCTCACAGACGGTGGTGAGGCTGTGGATCTCGTTCAGGAGTGTACAGATTTGAAAAGGATCCGTTCTGATCCTGAACAACCACAGGTTGGTGTGGAAACCTGCGCCGAAGCGTGAAGAGCCGGGTCTCAGTGTACTGGTTCCATTCTCTGCTGCATGCCACACTGTCATGCAACCATAACACGGCATATCGGTTAAACGGGAATAAAATAATATCGGACGAAGATTTTAAAACACGAAAAAAAAAAACCATCGGAACCCTGAAGCACACGCGGCTACGAGATATTAATATTCGTGAAAAATAGAGAACTTCATTTCTTTACAATGTATAAAACGACAACAACATACCAACCCCGCTATTCATTTCGTCATCGGTCGTATGCGCATACCTGGTTGTAAGTTATATATTTGTATGTTATAAAAATCTTCACACATGGTGGACATACATATATATGTGGCGGTCTTATATATGTATATAGTTATATATCAGGTGGACTTATATATATATCGACATATATATATATATATATTCGATTCGTAAGTTGATTAATGTTACTATTGGCAAAAGAAAAATTCATATATCAATATGTATAGAAATAATTATGCCTAAGTCATTGAGTTATTCTTGTCAAGGTTATATGTCTATATATATACATATGACAAGTTTGGCATACAAAAAGGGGTGGAATATAGATACGATATATATATCTATATTAACCTATTAGATATATATATATACAAGTATTATCAAATGGTTAAGGTTAAGGTTTTGGACCCTAGTAATATATATATTATATGGAAGATGTATAAAATGAAAGAGACATGTATACTACTATCCACATAGAAGAAGGTTGAATGTTATTCAGTACCAATTGAAAAAAAATCAACTGATAGAAATTGTGTTAGGGCATGTAAAGGAAATTTAAGTGAAGTATATTGGATAGTATTCACAAGACCTTATTGAAAAAAAAAAAAAATGTGTAGACGAGAGGTGTTACAAATGGTATCGGAGCATAGTTACAACAATGGTCATTATTTTAGTTTACCGTTTATTATTTAAAAAGCTCGAAATGTATAAAAATTTGTTAACTGTGGTTGTAAGTGTACAAAGGGAAATGCATGGAGGTGAAGATTATGGATCCATAATGAGTTTCTTCTACCGATCCTAATGCTCCCTGATGATTAAGTATGTTGCAAGTATAGATGCAAATTTAGATTTGCTGAACCGAGAAGCCGTAACACGTGTTGTCATCACCAAAGAAGGGAGTGCAAAAAGTCATTATCAGATCAATCTTCCAAACAGCCAGGGAAATGGCAAGGTCTTAAAGAGAAAGATGGATGAGTCTGATGAGGATGAGGCTGCTAGACAGCATCATAAACAGAAAAGAGAGTTGCAGGGAGAATTTAGAAAGATCAAACCTCCTTCCTATGATGGGGAAAAGGAGGAAGATGCTGAAGCTTGGTTGCTGAACATGATCAAGTATTTCCAAGTTTATGAATATGAGAGTAATCTGAAGGCTAGATTAGCTGTGTACCAGCTGCAAGGAAAAGCTACACTCTGGTGGGAAGAGACTAAAATGGTGCATGTCATTGATGAAAAAACAGTTACTTGGGAAGATTTTCAGACTAAGTTCAAAAGTCGTTATTTGAATGAACGTTATTATGATGATAAAGCCAAAGAATTCCATGAGCTGAGATTAGGACAGCTCACTATTGATGAGTTTGTCACTAAGTTTACAAATTTACTGAGGTATGTTCCTTACATTAGGGAAGAAAAAGCAAAGGTGCAAAGGTTTTTAAATTGTTTGCCTACTGTGTACAAGGAGAAGATTGAGTTTGACAACCCAAAGACCATGGATGAAGCTGTGAGAAAAGCGAGACTATGCTATCAGCAGTTTAAAGGTAAAGCTGAACAAGAGAAGAGCTGGATGAAAAAGGGTGAGTTCAAAGGAAAGAGACCAAAACCAACATATTTAAGGAATTTTGGTAGAGATCATCAAAGGAAAAATTTCAGCAAACCAAAAGAAAGTCAAACTGCTCAGTCCCAAGTGGCTTCAAAACCAGGAGAAGGGAACAATAAAAAAGAAGTGATAGTCAGAATGAAGGAACCTCTGAAATGCTGGGGCTGTGGAGAACCCCATATGATGCGGGACTGCCCCCATCGAAATATACACATGATCAGCAGGGAGCGAGAGGCAACAACAGTCAATGACATAGCCAGAAACATACCAACTATCAGTGCAGCATTGGAAAATCGGCAAGCAGAACATCAAGCAACCATGGTGGAAATGGAGGGTAAGATTTCTGACCTACCTGTTACTATTTTGATTGATCCAGGTGCTTCTTTGAGTTACATTAGTCCTGGAATTGTAGAAAAATGTAAAATTAAACCTGAAAAATTTCAGCAGTCATGGTTGGTACAGCTGGCCACTGGAACTAAGAGAAAAGTCACACATAAGTTGCCCAAAACAGCAATACAATTAAATGGGTTCCCAACAGAAGTAAATCTGAACATATTACCATTAGGATCCTATGATCTACTGATAGGAATGGATTGGCTAGAAAAGCAGAAAGCTCTGATGAACTGTTGGGATAAAACCTTGCATTGTATGGATGAGGAAGGGAAACCTTTTACGCTAAAAGGGAAACCAAAACCCATTGTAGTAAGACAAATATCAGCCTTACAATTGAAAAGAACAGCTAGAAAAGGATACCAAGTCTATGCAGTGCATGTAGAAGAAATAGAACAGCAAACTGAGGAAGAGTTACTGGATGCTATACCAGTCATCAGAGAATTTAAGGAAGTCTTTCCCAAGGAAATTCCTCATCTTCCCCCCAAAAGAGAAATGATTTCTTTCATAGGACCTGGGTGCCGGGAGTTACACCCATTTTGTGCTCCTTATCGGATGAGTCCGCCAGAACTGATGGAGCTGAAGATGCAGCTGCAAGAATTATTGGATAAGGGTTACATTAGACCAAGTGTGTCTCCATGGGGAGCACCTGTTTTATTTTTTAAGAAGAAGGATGGAACTTTTAGGATGTGCATTGACTATCGTCAACTGAACAAGTTGACCATTAAGAATAGATATCCACTTCCTAGAATTGATGATCTTTTAGATCAAGTGAGAGGAGCTTCAGTCTTTTCCAAGATTGACTTAAGAACTGGTTATCACCAGCTCAGAATTAAAGAAGAAGATGTCAGCAAAACAACATTTCGAACCAGGTATGGGCATTACGAATTTGTAGTTCTACCTTTTGGTTTTACAAATGCCCCTGCCACCTTTATGTGTCTGATGAACAGTGTGTTGAATAAGTATTTTGACAAATTTGTTCTTTTGTTCATAGATGATATCCTAGTTTATTCTAAAAATGAGGAAGAACATAAGGAGCACCTGAGAATAGTGTTGCAGACGTTAAAAGAAAACCAGCTATATGCCAAGTTCAGCAAATGTGAATTTTATAAGGATAAAATTCAGTATCTGGGGCATATAATTTCTGAAAAGGGGTTGGCAGTTGACCCTGAAAAGATAAAAGCCATTAAAGAATGGCCGGTTCCCACTGATGTATCACCAGTACGATCATTTATGGGGATTGCAGGCTATTATCGCAGATTTGTGGAGAGATTTTCTGCTATAGCAAATCCCATAACATCATTACAAAGGAAGGGTGTTAAGTTCATATGGACTGAGAAATGTCAAAACAGTTTCGATCAGTTGAAACAAAGACTTATTTCAGCACCCATATTAAAAATTGCTGATCCTGATAAAGAGTTTGTGGTATGTACAGATGCTTGCAGAGAGGGGCTAGGAGGAGTCTTGTTGCAAGAAAATTCAGTTATTGCCTATGAGTCTAGGAAATTGAAAACTCATGAACAGAATTATAGTGCATATGATTTGGAGTTTGCAGCTGTTATTCATGCTTTAAAAATGTGGAGGCACTATCTGCTGGGGAAGAAGTTCACCTTAATGACTGATCATATTAGCCTTAAATATTTCTTTTCCCAAACTGACCTGAATGCAAGACAAGCCAGATGGCTGTCTTTTCTAAGTGAATTTGATATGGACATAAAACATATCAAGGGAAAAGAAAATAAATTTGCTGATGCCTTAAGTAGAAATGCTTGTCAACATTTAAACAGCATTGGGAGTATTGCCCAGATGGAGATAGAGGAATTGGTGGTTAAAGCAGCAAATCAAGATCCCAACTATGAAGCACTCTTGGTGCAACTACAGAGAAAGGATAAAACTGATTTCACTAAAAACCAAAGAGGGCTACTCTATTTCAAAAACAGGTTGTATATTCCAGATGTAGAGTCATTGAAAAGAGAAATTCTAGATGAATATCACAAGCAACCGTATGTAGGGCATCGAGGGTACCATAATATGTTAACAGACTTGAAAAAGAAGCTGTTATGGCCAGGAATGAAGAGAGATGTGGCAGAGTATCTAAGTAAATGTATGGAATGTCAACTAGTCAAAGTTGAGCATCAGCACCCAGCAGGGCTTTTAAATCCCCTGCCAATTGCAGAATGGAAATGGGATACAGTTTCCATGGATTTTATAACAGGACTACCCAAAACCAAATACCAACATGATTCAGTAATGGTGGTAGTAGACACTTTAACCAAGGCTGCTCACTTTATACCAGTAAAATCTACTTTCGGAACAGCTCAAGTAGCAAATGTTTTTCTGAAGGAGATAGTAAGGCTTCATGGAGTTCCCAAAGTAATTGTTTCAGATCGAGATGCTAAGTTTACAACAGCATTTTGGAAAGGATTGTTTGGAGGGATGGGTACTAAGCTGAATTTCAGTACTGCCTACCACCCTCAAACTGACGGGCAAACAGAAAGGACGAATCAAATTCTGGAGGATATGTTGAGAATGTATGTGATGGATAGGCCATCAAAGTGGGAAGAGTATCTTCATTTAGCTGAGTTTGCCTATAATAATAGCTACCAATCCTCTATTAAGATGAGTCTGTTTGAGGCACTCTATGGGAGAAAGTGCCGTACTCCCTTGAGTTGGAGTCAACCAGAGGATAAACTGGTGTTGGGACCAGATGCACTTCAAGAGATGGAAAGAATTGTTAAACAAATACAGAAAAATATAAAGACAGCACAAGACCGACAGAAGAGCTATGCTGATAAGAAAAGGGTGCACCGAGAATTCAAAGTGGGGGATCATGTGTATTTGCGCATTAAACCCAAAAAGAGCACACTTTATGCAGGAAGTTGTGCAAAACTGGCTCCTAGATATTGTGGGCCTTTTGAGGTGTTAGAAAGGGTGGGACCAGTAGCTTACAAGCTGGCCTTACCACCCCATGTTAAAGTGCATAATGTATTTCATGTTTCATTATTAAAAAGATATGTACATGATGCTTCTCATATAGTTGATTAGAATGTTGTACAGGTGGAACCAGAAGGAGAGTTTCTGCCAGAACCGCTTCAAATATTGGAGCGGGAAGAAATTGAATTGAGAAACAGAACAGTGGTCAGAGTAAAGGTGCAGTGGAAGCACTTTACTGCTGAAGAAGCCACCTGGGAAAGGGAAGCTGAAATGATGGAGAAATATCCATTTTTGTTTAACTGAACTTAGTAGTTGAATAACAACACCGAGGACGGTGTTTATTTGCAGAGGGGGAATATGTAACACCCCCAATTTGTGTGTTGAATTTTTAAAGTTAGACATTGAACTTTAATCCTAAAGGGGGTGGACCCCAAGGGATAAGTATGGTGTGAATGTATTTGCATATTTTATTTGAGGAAATAAATAAAATGATTATGCATTTTGACCAAGATGAGAATTAGAGATCACTTGCCAAATCCATGAGGATGGATAAGGCAACAAATCCCCAAAATCTTTCAAAAATCCTTGAAAGAAATTAATTTAGAGTTGAGGAGGAATCTAAATTTCCCAAATGAAGAGGAGTAGTTGGGAAGAGGTGAGAAAAAGCTGGAAAAGCTGAGGAAAAGCTTAAAGCAACTTTAAAGAATCCCAATATGGGAAGCCTAGGCTAAACAGGAAAGAAAGCATCCTGCTATTCTGGACGCAGAATTAGAAACATGCTTTGGGGAAATTATGAGCTTAAATAAGCTGCTCCTAAGCAGATCAGAGGTTGATCTGTCCTAGGAGGTGATCTCAGCTCGGGGGTGAATCCTGGGAGACAAAGAGGATTCTAAGGTTGGGAGGTTGGTCATTTTGCAGATTGTGGTATGTCTGAAATTTTTGTTACTATGTCTTAATTCAGTATGAATTGGCTACATATAAAAATTTTATTTTAAGACAATGAAGAAATTGGTACTACATTTACTGCACTGCCCTTAGGTATCAATTTTCCCAAATTTCGTTTTGTTGTAGACTAGAAAGCGTGGCAAGGAATCTCAAATTTAATCTTTAAACTGTGGTTGGTTTAAATCTGAGGATACTTCTTCTCCACAGAAAGAAAAATATGTTGTAGGATAAAATCTTAATCTGCTTCTGTTTCATAGGATAATATTCACCTTTATATATATATATACTTGGTGTAGAGGAATCTGAGAAATTCTGAGTTATACTGGAAACTAACAGGAGGTGAAATGAAAGTTAACTGGTGAATTAAATGGTGCATTAAAGGAGAAAATGAGAAATTGTAGAGAATGCCTCATGTTTAGTACATCAATCATACAAACTTAAACCTCAAGGGTGAATAAACATTGTATGTAAGTACCCAAATTTGATAACAGAATGAAAACCACTAATAGAAGGGTATGGGACCCCTCCTTGATAATCTCCTTATGGATCTAGTCTAACATTTGAATAACAAATTGAACATATATCCAAAGAAAAAAAAATTTGATAGAAATGTGTCTAGCTTGCATTTATACCAAATTGAAAGTAAAATATCATATGCATGTTGAAAATTTCTATTTAAACCTTTCCATTCATATGAAACACATTGAGTACGCATGTGAACCCTTGTAGTTAAGAAGGGCCTTCGATCCAAACCATAGCTACATTAATTATTAATTAAAATAAAAAAAAATATATATATATATAGATAAGAAAGTTCGATCTATTCCTAGGTCCTAAACTAAATATAACATAATACTCTAAATCTTCAAACTTAAACGCTTGACTCTACATTCACGTAATATGTATTGACCTCGACCCAAAAGGGGCTGCGCCGAGAGCTATGGCGTTATTACCGTCGATACCAACATTTAAAACACGTATTACAAATTGACCAAAAGGGTCAGCGCCGAGAGCCAATGTGCTACCACAGGTAAATAATTACATTTCAGTTTGGAAAGCTCGGATAATTAAATATGTTAACCAAAAACTTGGAAAAAAATTACCTGGCGGGAAAAACGTGGGTATGATACCACAGACCTGCGTTAAGCAACCCAGCAGTAAACTATATGAGGCCTGGTCATTAAATGGCTAGATTGTCGCACAGTAGTCGTATTCACAGCATTAAGTCTGTATGAAACTTTACGTGCACAGAAACGGCCGACGATTACAAAGCGATGATGTTTACATAGATAGCTATATCAGTACCAGATTTAAACAATAAAGTATGTACATAGACCACTGCGGAATCAAACGAAATTAACTATATTAAACAACTGAATTATTAACCTATCCCCAGATAGGAATTACGGAGTACTTTGGAATCATTACCTCTACCACGATGCTGCGTAATCATGAAGTTATGTGAGCGCGAGTTAAGATAATTACACCGCTAATTCATAAATTTCCATTAATAAATTAACCGATTTCATGGCACGAATCAAATCCGAGAAAACCTGTTTCAAATGAACGCTAAACCGGAATAATATCTAGTATAGTTATGGGAACAAAATCGAAAGAAACAAATACTAGAGAGGGATTATGGGTCAGTTATTAAACCATAAGGCCGAAGCAAGATATTAATAGGTATCCAACGGAAACACAGGTATGAACTGGTAAGTCGTACTCTGTAGAAACTCGCAGAAATAAACTCTGGAAAAAAAAACCGTATGCGTGATTAGCAGGTGGAGGAAAGAAAAAGTTTATATGGAGTATTCCCTATTCTACGTAGCCTATATTCGCTACACCAAACCCTTAGGGGTATATGTGTATGAAAATCGAATCCAGTTCAACCAGAAAAATGAGTCTGCGAGAAAATTAGGATAAAAAGGATTGTCGATTACTCTGGTCAAGCGATGAAACCCGAACTAGGTAGATAGTTGGGCGTCACAGATGGAGCAAATCTTGGCTGAGAAAACTCACCCCTACCGTTTACCTTCAGCAAACAACCTGGTCGCGGTTCCTCCATTGATCTTAGAACAAACGGTGAACTGGAAACCTGTAGACCAGAGAAAAATTGTTAAGACGAATCAAACCCTGAACAGAGTCAGAAACAGAGAGTATATAAACATAAAGTAAAGAATCGACAAGCAGGGAAAATCAAGAATTTGATATCTGAGACCACTCAGCAACCTGTAAATCCAGAACTCCTGGTCGATGAAATAACCAGGCACACAAGCAAACTGAAAACGTAGTGAGTTCTGGAAATAGCAAAGGATTAATAAGAGAACTTGGAAACCCTAAAATTAAATCGACACAGTACTGGCCAGGGGAGAGGCATTATTACACCGCCGACTTGGCTCTTGACAAAATCCCAATAAGGATCTGAAGAACCAAACCTAGCCGTAGACTGAAGACGCGACGGTAAGTTTAATGGTTAATAACGCAGTCTCCAGTGTACCTCACCGGCGGAAATGCCTGAAAACTCACCAATGCGCTGTCATTGAAAAGACTTTTCTTATTTCCTCTCACAGACGGTGGTGAGGCTGTGGATCTCGTTCAGGAGTGTACAGATTTGAAAAGGATCCGTTCTGATCCTGAACAACCACAGGTTGGTGTGGAAACCTGCGCCGAAGCGTGAAGAGCCGGGTCTCAGTGTACTGGTTCCATTCTCTGCTGCATGCCACACTGTCATGCAACCATAACACGGCATATCGGTTAAACGGGAATAAAATAATATCGGACGAAGATTTTAAAACACGAAAAAAAAAAACCATCGGAACCCTGAAGCACACGCGGCTACGAGATATTAATATTCGTGAAAAATAGAGAACTTCATTTCTTTACAATGTATAAAACGACAACAACATACCAACCCCGCTATTCATTTCGTCATCGGTCGTATGCGCATACCTGGTTGTAAGTTATATATTTGTATGTTATAAAAATCTTCACATATGGTGGACATACATATATATGTGGCGGTCTTATATATGTATATAGTTATATATCAGGTGGACTTATATATATCGACATATATATATATTCGATTCGTAAGTTGATTAATGTTACTATTGGCAAAAGAAAAATTCATATATCAATATGTATAGAAATAATTATGCCTAAGTCATTGAGTTATTCTTGTCAAGGTTATATGTCTATATATATACATATGACAAGTTTGGCATACAAAAAGGGGTGGAATATAGATACGATATATATATCTATATTAACCTATTAGATATATATATATACAAGTATTATCAAATGGTTAAGGTTAAGGTTTTGGACCCTAGTAATATATATATTATATGGAAGTAAAGATGTATAAAATGAGAAGAGACATGTATTCAATACTACTATCCACATGTATGAAGGTCGAATGTTATTCGCACCAATTGAAAAAAAAACAACTGATAGAAATTGTGTTAAGGCATGTAAGGGAAATTTAAGTGAAGTATATTGGATAGTATTCACAAGGCCTTATATAAAAAAAAAAAAAAAAAATGTAGACGGGAGGTGTTACAAAATGGTATCGGAGCATAGTTACAACAAATTGGGGCTGTTGTTTGGTGCTCACTGCTTATTACATATTTTGTTTTCTAAAGTTTATAAACTTTGCTAATCTGTGTTGTAAGTGTGTACAGTGGAAATGGCTGAAGGTGAAGGGATTTATGTGGATCTGCATAATGAATTTTCTACTCCAGATCCCAATGCCCGGATAATGGCGATGTTGCACAGGATGCAACGAGATTTGGCTGAACTGAGAAGCCAGAATGACGTGTTGTCATCAGCCAGCAAGGAGCAGGAAAGGCTCATCAGGGAATTAACTTCTCGAAACAGTCAGGAAGGCGAAGGTTCCGGAAAGAGAAAGATGGATGAGTCTGATGAGGATGAGGCTGCTAGACAGCAGCATAAACAGAAAAGAGAGTTGCAGGGAGAATTTAGAAAGATCAAACCTCCCTCCTATGATGGGGAGAAGGAGGAGGATGCTGAAGCTTGGTTGCTGAACATGATCAAGTATTTCCAAGTTTATGAATATGAGAGTAATCTGAAGGCTAGATTAGCTGTGTACCAGCTACAAGGAAAAGCTACACTCTGGTGGGAAGAGACTAAAATGGTGCATGCCATTGATGAAAAAACAGTTACTTGGGAAGATTTTTAGACTAAGTTCAAAAGTCGTTATTTGAATGAACGTTATTATGATGATAAAGCCAAAGAATTCCATGAGCTGAGATTAGGACAGCTCACTATTGATGAGTTTGTCACTAAGTTTACAAATTTACTGAGGTATGTTCCGTACATTAGGGAAGAAAAAGCAAAGGTGCAAAGGTTTTTAAATTGTTTGCCTACTGTGTACAAGGAGAAGATTGAGTTTGACAACCCAAAGACCATGGATGAAGCTGTGAGAAAAGAGAGATTATGCTATCAGCAGTTTAAAGGTAAAGCTGAACAAGGGAAGAGCTGGATGAACAAGGGTGAGTTCAAAGGAAAGAGACCAAAACCAGCATATTTAAGGAACTTTGGTAGAGATCATCAAAGGAAAAAGTTCAGCAAACCAAAAGAAAGTCAAACTGCTCAGTCCCAAGTGGTTTCAAAACCAGTAGAAGGGAACAATAAAAAGGAACGGACAGTCAGAATGAAGGAACCTCTGAAATGTTGGGGCTGTGGAGAACCCCATATGATGAGGGACCGCCCCCATTGAAATATACACATGATCAGCAGAGAGCGAGAGGAAACAACAGTTAATGACATAGCCAGAAACATACCAACTATCAGTGCAACATTGGAAAATCGGCAAGCAGAACATCAAGCAACCATGGTGGAAATGGAGGGTAAGATTTCTGACTTACCTGTTACTGTTTTGATTGATCCAAAAAGGCTGATCGAGTTACATTAGTCCCGGGAATTGTAGAAAAATGTAAAATTAAAACTCGAAAAATTTCAGCAAATTATGGTTGGTACAAATGAAGCCATCGGAACTAAGAGTAGACCACACATAAGTTTTCAAAACAAGAATATACTCAAATGTCCCCAAATGTATAAATCCGAACATATTACCATTAGATCGTATGACTTCATCGATAGGAACAGATTGCCAGAAAAGCAAGAAGCTCCCTGGCGGAACTACTGGGATAAAACCCTGCATTGTGTGGATGAAAAAGGGAAACCTTTTACACTAAAAGGGAAACCAAAATCCATTTCAGTAAGACAAATATCAGCCTTACAATTGAAAAGAACAACTAGAAAAGGATACCAAGTCTATGCAGTGCATGTAGAAGAAATAGAACAGAAAACTGAGGAAGAGTTACTGGATGCTATACCAGTCATCAGAGAATTTAAGGAAGTCTTTCCCAAGGAAATTCCTCATCTTCCCCCTCAAAGAGAAATTGATTTTTCTATAGATCTGGTGCCGGGAGCTACACCTATTTCCCGAGCTCCTTATCGGATGAGTCCGCCAGAACTGATGGAGCTGAAGATGCAGCTGCAAGAATTATTGGATAAGGGTTACATTAGACCAAGTGTGTCTCCATGGGGAGCACCTGTTTTATTTGTTAATAAGAAGGATGGAACTTTTAGGATGTGCATTGACTATCGTCAACTGAACAAATTGACCATTAAGAATAGATATCCACTTCCTAGAATTGATGATCTTTTTGATCAAGTGAGAGGAGCTTCAGTCTTTTCCAAGATAGACCTCCGGACTGGGTATCACCAGCTCCGAATTAAAGAAGAAGACATCAGCAAAACAACATTTAGAACCAGGTATGGGCATTACGAATTTGTAGTCCTACCTTTTGGTTTGACGAATGCCCCTGCCACCTTTATGTGTCTGATGAACAGTGTGTTGAATAAGTATTTGGACAAATTTGTTCTTGTGTTCATAGATGATATCCTAGTTTATTCTAAAAATGAGGAAGAACATAAGGAGCACCTGAGAATAGTGTTGCAAACGTTAAAAGAAAACCAGCTATATGCCAAGTTCAGCAAATGTGAATTTTATAAGGATAAAATTCAGTATCTGGGGCATATAATTTCTGAAAAGGGGTTGGCAGTTGACCCTGAGAAGATAAAAGCCATTAAAGAATGGCCGGTTCCCACTGATGTATCAACAGTACGATCATTTATGGGGATTGCAGGCTATTATCGCATATTTGTGGAGAGATTTTCTGCTATAGCAAATCCCATAACCTCATTACAAAGGAAGGGTGTTAAGTTCATATGGACTGAGAAATGTCAAAACAGTTTCGATCAGTTGAAACAAAGACTTATTTATTTCCATATTAAAGTGCCGATCTGATAAAGGAAGTTTGTGGTATCGGATGCTTGAGAGGGAGCTAGGAGGAGTCTTGTTGCAAGAAAATTCGGTTATTGCCTATGAGTCTAGAAATTGAAAACTCATGAGCAGAATTATAGTGCATATGATTTGGGATTCATTTATTATTCATGCTTTAAAAATGTGGGCACTGCTCTGTGGGAAGAAGTTCACCTTAATAGTGATCATATGTGTAAATATTTCTTTTCCCAAACTGACCTGAATGCAAGACAAGCTAGATGGCTGTCTTTTCTAAGTGAATTTGATATGGACATAAAACATATCAAGGGAAAAGAAAATAAAGTTGCTGATGCCTTAAGCAGAAATGCTTGTCAACATTTAAACAGCATTGGGAGTAGTGCCCAGATGGAGATAGAGGAATTGGTGGTTAAAGCAGCAAATCAAGATCCCAACTATGAAGCACTCTTGGTGCAACTACAGAGAAAGGATAAAACTGATTTCACTAAAAACCAAAGAGGGCTACTCTATTTCAAAAATAGGTTGTATATTCCAGATGTAGAGTCATCGAAAAGAGAAATTCTAGATGAATATCACAAGCAACCGTATGCAGGGCATCCAGGGTACCAGAAGATGTTAACAGCCTTGAAAAAGAAGTTGTTCTGGCCAGGAATGAAGAGAGATGTGGCAGAGTATCTAAGTAAATGTATGGAATGTCAACTAGTCAAAGTTGAGCATCAGCACCCAGCAGGGCTTTTAAATCCCCTGCCAATTGCAGAATGGAAATGGGATACAGTTTCCATGGATTTTATAACAGGACTACCTAAAACCAAATATCAACATGATTCAGTAATGGTAGTAGTAGACACTTTAACCAAAGCTGCTCACTTTATACCAGTCAAATCTACTTTCGGAACAGCTCAAGTGGCAAATGTTTTCCTGAAAGAGATAGTAAGACTTCATGGGGTGCCCAAAGTAATTGTCTCAGATCGCGATGCTAAGTTTACAACAGCATTTTGGAAAGGGTTGTTTGGAGGGATGGGTACTAAACTGAATTTTAGTACTACCTATCACCCTCAAATAGATGGGCAGACAGAAAGGACGAATCAAATATTAGAGGATATGTTGCGAATGTATGTGATGGATAGACCATCAAAGTGGGAAGAGTATCTACATCTAGCTGAGTTTGCCTATAATAATAGCTACCAATTCTCTATTAAGATGAGTCCGTTTGAGGCACTCTACGGGAGAAAGTGCCGTACTCCCTTGAGTTGGAGTCAACCAGACGATAAACTGGTGTTGGGACCAGATGCACTACAAGAAATGGAAAGAATTGTTAAACAAATACAAAGAAACATAAAGACAGCACAAGACTGACAGAAGAGCTATGCTGATAAGAAAAGGGTGCACAGAGAATTTAAAGTGGGGGATCATGTGTATTTGCGCATTAAACCCAAAAAGAGTACACTTGGAAGTACCAAAAAGTACACTTTATTCTGGAAGTTGTGCAAAACTGGCACCTAGATATTGTGGGCCCTTTGAGGTGTTAGAAAGGGTGGGACCAGTGGCTTACAAGCTGGCCTTACCACCCCATGTTAAAGTGCATAATGTATTTCATGTTTCATTATTGAAAAGATATGTGCATGATGCTTCTCACATAGTTGATTGGAATGTTTTACAGGTGGAACCAGAAGGGGAGTTTCTGCCAGAACCGCTTCAAATATTGGAGCGGAAAGAAATTGAATTAAGAAACAGAACAGTGGTCAGAGTAAAGGTGCAGTGGAAGCACTTTACTGCTGAAGAAGCCACCTGGGAAAGGGAAGCTGAAATAATGGAGAAATATCCATTTTTGTTTAACTGAACTTTAGTAGTTGAATAATAACACCGAGGACGGTGTTTATTTTCAGAGGGGGAATATGTAACACCCCCAATTTGCGTGTTGAATTTTTAAAGTTAGACATTTGAACTCAAATCCTAAGGGAGTGGACCCCAAAGGATGAATATAGTATGAATGTATTTGCATATTTTATTTGAGGAAATAAATAAAATGATTGTGCATTTTGACCAAAAGAGAATGTGAGATCACTTGCCAAAATCCATGAGGATGGATAAGGCAACAAATCCCCAAAAAATCTTTCAAAAAAAAATCCTTGAAAGAATTATTTAGATTTGAGGAGGAATCTAAATTTTCCCCAATGAAGAGGAGTAGTTGGGAAGAGGTGAGAAAAAGCTGGAAAAGCTGAGGAAAAGCTTAAAGCAGCTTTAAAGAATCCCAAGATGGGAAGCCTAGGCTAAACAGGAAAGAAAGCATCCTGCTATTCTGGACGCAGAATTAGAAACATGCTTTGGGGAATTATGAGCTTAAATAAGATGCTCCTAGACAGATCAGGGGTTGATCTGTGCTAGGAGGTGATCTCTGCTCGGGGGTGAATCCTGGGAGATAAAGAGGATTCTAAGGTTGGGAGGTTGGTCATTTTGCAGACTTGTGGTATGTTTTGAAATTCTTGGTTACTATGTATTATTCTTGTATGAATTGGCTACATATAAAAATTCCTGTAATTGTTATGACTGAAAATTAGTACTACATTTACCAGAATCTGTCCTTAGGTATTCACCTTCCCAGTTCTGTTTTTTTATAGACTATAAAGCTGTGGCAAGGAATCCAACAGAATCTTTAAACCAGGGTTGGTTTAAATCTGAGGATACTTCTTCTCCACAGAAAGAAAAATATGTTGTAGGATAAAATCTTAATCTGCTTCTGTTTCATAGGATAATATTCACCTTTATATATATATATATACTTGGTGTAGAGGAATCTGAGAAATTCTGAGTTATACTGGAAACTAACAGGAGGTGAAATGAAAGTTAACTGGTGAATTAAATGGTGCATTAAAGGAGAAAATGAGAAATTGTAGAGAATGCCTCATGTTTAGTACATCAATCATACAAACTTAAACCTCAAGGGTAAATAAACATTGTATGTAAGTACCCAAATTTGATAACAGAATGAAAACCACTAATAGAAGGGTATGGGACCCCTCCTTGATAATCTCCTTACGGATCTAGTCTAACATTTGAATAACAAATTGAACATATATCCAAAGAAAAAAAAATTTGATAGAAATGTGTCTAGCTTGCATTTATACCAAATTGAAAGTAAAATATCATATGCATGTTGAAAATTTATATTTAAACCTTTCCATTCATATGAAACACATTGAGTACGCATGTGAACCCTTGTAGTTAAGAAGGGCCTTCGATCCAAACCATAGCTACATTAATTATTAATTAAAAAAACAAAAAAATTATATATATAGATAAGAAAGTTCGATCTATTCCTAGGTCCTAAACTAAATATAACATAATACTCTAAATCTTCAAACTTAAATGCTTGACTCTACATTCACGTAATATGTATTGACCTCGACCCAAAAGGGGCTGCGCCGAGAGCTATGGCGTTACTACCGTCGATACCAACATTTAAAACACGTATTACAAATTGACCAAAAGGGTCAGCGCCGAGAGCCAATGTGCTAACACAGGTAAATAATTACATTTCAGTTTGGAAAGCTCGGATAATTAAATATGTTAACCAAAAACATGGAAAAAATTAGCTGGCGGGAAAAACGTGGGTATGATACCACAGACCTGCGTTAAGCAACCCAGCAGTAAACTATATGAGGCCTGGTCATTAAATAGCTAGATTGTCACACAGTAGTCGTATTCACAGCATTAAGTCTGTATGAAACTTTACGTGCACAGAAACGGCCGACGATTACAAAGCGATGATGTTTACATAGATAGCTATATCAGTACCAGATTTAAACAATAAAGTCTATACACAGACCACTGCGGAATCAAACGAAATTAACTATATTAAACAACTGAATTATTAACCTATCCCCAGATAGGAACTACGATGTACTTTGGAATCATTACCTCTACCACGATGCTGCGTAATCATGAAGTTATGTGAGCGCCGAGTTAAGATAATTACACCGCTAATTCATACCCTCCATTAATAATTAACCGATTTCGATGGCACGAATCAAATCCGAGAAAACATGTTTCAAATGAACGCTAAACCGGAATAATAGCTAGTATAGTTGTGGGAACAAAATCGAAAGAAACAAATACTAGAGAAGGATTATGGGTCAGTTATTAAACCATAAGGCCGAAGCAAGATATTAATATGTATCCAACGGAAACACAGGTATGAACCGGTAAGTCATACTCTGTAGAAACTCGCAGAAATAAACTCTGGAAAAAAAAACCGTATGCGTGATTAGTAGGTGGAGGAAAGAAAAAGTTTATATGGAGTATTCCCTATTCTACGTAGCCTATATTCGCTACACCAAACCCTTAGGGGTATATGTGTGAAATCGAATCCGGTTGAACGAGAAAAATGAGTGCGAGAAAATTAGGATAAAGGATTATCGATTATACGGTCAAGCGATGGAAACCGGAACTAGGTAGATAGTTGGGCGTCTCGGATGGACGAATCTTGGTGCGAAACTCACCCCGACCGCAGACCTTCAGCAAACGAACTGGTCGCGGTTCCTCCATTCATCTTAGAACAAACGGTGAACTGGAAACCTGGAGACCAGAGAAAAATTGTTAAGACGAATCAAACCCTGAACAGAGTCAGAAACAGAGAGTATATAAAACATAAAGTAAAGAATCGACAAGCAGGGAAAATCAAGAATTTGATATCTGAGACCACTCAGCAACCTGTAAATCCAGAACTCCTGGTCGATGAAATAACCAGGCACACAAGCAAACTGAAAACGTAGTAAGTTCTGGAAATAGCAAAGGATTAATAAGAGAACTTGGAAACCCTAAAAGTAAATCGACACAGTACTGGCCAGGGGAGAGGCATTATTACACCGCCGACTTGGCTCTTGAAAAAATCCCAATAAGGATCTGAAGAACCAAACCTAGCCGTAGACTGAAGACGCGACGGTAAGTTTAATGGTTAATAACGCAGTCTTTAGTGTACCTCACCGGCGGAAATGCCTGAAAACTCACCAATGCGCTGTCATTGAAAAGACTTTTCTTATTTCCTCTCACAGACGGCGGTGAGGCTGTGGATCTCGTTCAGGAGTGTACAAATTTGAAAAGGATCCGTTCTGATCCTGAACAACCACAGGTTGGTGTGGAAACCTGCGCCGAAGCGTGAAGAGCCGGGTCTCAGTGTACTAGCTCCATTCTCTGCTGCACGCCACACTGTCATGCGACCATAACACGGCATATCGGTTAAACGGGAATAAAATAATATCGGACGAAGATTTTAAAAAATGAAAAAAAAACCACCGGAACCCTGAAGCACACGCGGCTACGAGATATTAATATTCGTGGCAAATAGAGAACTTCATTTCTTTACAATGTATAAAACGACAACAACATACCAACCCCGCTATTCATTTCGTCATCGGTCGTATGCGCATACCTGGTTGTAAGTTATATATTTGTATGTTATAAAAATCTTCACATATGGTGGACATACATATATATGTGGCGGTCTTATATATGTATATAGTTATATATCAGGTGGACTTATATATATCGACATATATATATATTCGATTCGTAAGTTGATTAATGTTACTATTGGCAAAAGAAAAATTCATATATCAATATGTATAGAAATAATTATGCCTAAGTCATTGAGTTATTCTTGTCAAGGTTATATGTCTATATATATACATATGACAAGTTTGGCATACAAAAAGGGGTGGAATATAGATACGATATATATATCTATATTAACCTATTAGATATATATATATACAAGTATTATCAAATGGTTAAGGTTAAGGTTTTGGACCCTAGTAATATATATATTATATGGAAGATGTATAAAATGAAAGAGACATGTATACTACTATCCACATAGAAGAAGGTTGAATGTTATTCAGTACCAATTGAAAAAAAATCAACTGATAGAAATTGTGTTAGGGCATGTAAAGGAAATTTAAGTGAAGTATATTGGATAGTATTCACAAGACCTTATTGAAAAAAAAAAAAAAATGTGTAGACGGGAGGTGTTACATTAATGATTTCCAAGGCCTCACAAAATTTACGTTTAAAATGTTGTTTCTCGTTAGTAATTCCCAACCTAATGTCAGCCCGATGTTCTCTAAACCTTATTTTAAAGGTCCTACCAGTTTCCCCAATATAGCATTCTCCGCAAGAACATTTAATTTTGTAAACCCTTTTCTGTTGGAGGTGGTCAGGGTCATCTTTGACAAATTTCATCCTCTGCCTGATGGTCATAATAGGCTTGAAGGATTTTTTAATGTTATTCTTAGCTAGGACTTTGGCCACCTTGTCTGTGACCCCTTGGATGTAGGGGAGGTATGCTTTAGATGTTGTAGGATAATCAGTTGGAATTTTATTATTATTATCACTGGATCTCGCTTTTTGGATAGCTCTGTTGATGTCTCTATTACTATATCCAAGGTTTATGAATGATATTTTTAGCTATTCTATTTCTTCTTCAATATGTGTATCATCTAATATTCTGAAATCTCTTGTAGAAAGACTGAACAAAACTCCCATATTTTGGGCTGGGATGTGATGTGAGTCTGCATGAAGGTAATTTTCTGTGTGGGATTTCTTTCGAAACCCCTTATGTCCAAGGGTTCCGTCCTCATTTCTCAAGAGAATAATGTCAAGGAAATGGATATGATTGTTTACTTCACCTTCCATTGTGAATTGTATATCTTTGGAAACATTATTGAGATGATTCAGGAATTTATCCAATTCCTCATCCCCATGTTGCCAATTGATGTTGGTGTCATCCACGGACCTGATCCAGAATTTAGGTTTCAAAGGGTAAGAGTCAAGAGCCTTCTTCTCAAATTTTTCCATAAAGAGGTTTGCCACTATGGGTGACAATGGAGAACGCATAGCCACTCTTGATGTTTGTTCAAATATTTCACCTTGGAAGGTGAAATATTTCTTCCTCCTTCCTCCTTTTTAATATTAAGTAAGCATAATAATTTTAATTTAGTAAAACAATGAATTAGATCCCTTTAATCATTAACATAAATATAATATACTATTGTATATGAAGAACTTAAAACATCCATAGTGATATATTAAATTATTAACTATCACTATTTAGTGGATGATTAAAAATAAAAATTAAAATGTTAGGTATCTATAATTCCATATTATAATACTTATTATTTATTTAATCAACCCCCTTTATTATAGAATAACCCCTTTTTAGATAGGTTAAAAGATTATTAGTAATTGAATTAACCAATTTATAAAAAATTAAAGGAATTAATATAAATAAAATTAGAATTATTGCATTAACTATTTACTATTATTAAAGAGTTGGTTGGCCTTTTTTCATTCCTTTTTCTTCCACTCCACCCTTATTTATTATCCTTGATCTTCTCTCTTCTTAAGCAGATTGTCCTAATGATGAGTCTAGATCTAGAATCGAAACTTAGATAGAAAAATGACTACTGTGGATATTCTGATTCCTACATCTGAATAAGAGTGATTTTACAATTTGTGTGTATGTGAGTAAGAGGTTTAAAACATTGAAAAAATGTTAAGTGATTTATGTGAATAAAAGTGATTTTTACATTTATGCGTATATTGGCAAGATGTTTAAACATGTTTCTAAATTATTATTATAATAAAATGAGATATTTTAGTTTTTGCATATTGGAGTTACTATAAACTAAAAATGATGAAAACTATGAACACAAGGAACACAACTCAAAGGAGGGTTAAAATTTAACATTCTTAAGAGCCTTTTGGAGGGGTTGAATTCCCCTCCAAAAAGAAAGAAAGAGCCTACCCCTTTTATTAATGATAGTTTGTGTTCATGTACATTTTTTGATAGGCCTATCTAAACAAAAAATATAGATAAATTTTTCTAATTACAAAATTACAAAAAGCTAAAAGTAGATAATGTCTTTCGCCATAAGTAACTTCAGTATTGATAAATTTTCTGCAACATACAACATTGAAATGATATTGTTAGTATATAATATGATATACAAATGCTTCCTAACAACTTGTAACATAATTAAAGACAAAATTCATAAAAAATATTATATAAACCCATAATGCACGAAAAATAATAAGAAAAAACTATTAATATCATATTAATATCATATAATTTGCAAAATCTATATAAATTTAACCATTATATATTAAAAATAGTTTAAAAAAAACACATATTAGATAAATTTATAATTTCAATACAACACTTACATAATTTTATTAATAAAATTGGTTTGAGTAAATACAATTGTCAACCCTTAAAAGTTATATATATTTTTGAAATTAAGATATAAAACCAAATAATGAATAACTAATCATAATAAAATATAAAGTAAGAAAATGCATGTTTATTTTAGAAATTCTAAATAGATCACTGGAAAATATATTTATCTCACTAAAATTAAATGTTTCATTGGAAACTTAAAAAAACCGGTAAAAGCGAAAACACCCTGTTATATAATTAATAAAAGTACGTGATTAATAACAGAGAGCAAAAATAACATTTGTGTTCCATTGGAAACTTCAAAAAAATAAATAAACGCTGAAATCTAAAACACCTTGTGATATAATTAAACAAAACTATGTAGTTAATAATGGATAGGAAAAATAAGGCGTATCATTGTTTTATCTCATCATCATAACATTTTGATTGCCCACTATTGCATATCTGATGTGTTGTGTTTTGAAACTGCGCAAGAGTGAAGGGTTCATCTCATAACCTGTTATGACTTCCTCTTGACAACTAACCAATGTCCCGTTCCTCTTGACTTCGAAACACCACATCAATGAACAGGGGAATTTTTTCATGGATGAATAGGGGAAGAGTATTGATAAATAGTTTAAACTAAAAGAATGAGATCAGTATGACTTCGGTTGAATTTTATATAGTAGTTTCACACCATGGAAACCCATGATAATTTTAGAAGAGGAACAAGATTGATACTAGTTTTTATTTATTATTTGTGTTTGGGACTCTAACTCTAATAATAGCTTTTATATTTCTAATGATTACTCATTTCGCTTCTTTTTTTTCCTCATTGACATTTTGGACTTCTTTTCCAAATTCACCTTGGTTAAAGTTTATTAGAATTAAGATAACAAAGTAATATAATTTAACAAAGTTTAGAAAGATAAAAATATCTAAATTTTGTTTAAAATATTATATATTAATGAGAATTGAGAATAATTATTGCATTAAATGACCTTAATTTAAAGCTATGTTTAAATAAATGATTTGCATAAGGAAGTTGAAACTAGTTGATATGGTGGAAATGGAGTATGTATTAATAACTATATATTCTAACCTTAAGCTTTTGAACAAAATACTACAATATCTACACTATTTGTGTTGTACATTCACTGATACTAACCTATAAAATTAAAATCTACAAAGCTTCAAAATGTTACACTAAACCATGATGAATTATTCCTCCACTTTAATTTCCAAGTGTTTTGATTAACCATTAAGGAATAGAGAACATATCATTTTTTATATACTTGCACACTGATAGTATTTTAAGAAAAGTAATTTTTTTTTAGAATTTTTAGATTATTCATAAGTATAATTTTTAGTTTACATTTCAAGAGATAAATGAAAATGATATACACTTATGCCAAATGCCAACCATGTACTTTTAAATATTTTAAAATTTAATAAAATAAATATTTTATTAATTATTTTATTAAAATTTTATAAAATATTATTAATGCGTTATTAAAATATTGTATTTTAAAATGTTTCATGTTTTATAATATTGTGCTTTAAATAAAATAATATATGATTATTATGATTTAATTATTTTTTTAAGATGTTTTGAAATTATTATTTTTAATATTTAATGATATAATTTTGAAATGGTGTTTAATTATATTTTAAACTTTGGTTATATATATATATATATATATATATATATAGAAATGATTTTCTTATTTTTTTTATATTTAATGATATAATTTTAAATGTTGGTTTTAAATTATATTTTAAACTTTAGTAAAATAAATAATCAATGTATTTAAAATTTATTATAAGTTATTAATATTATGTTTTAATAATTAAAAGCTTTTTATAAATATAATAATATATATAATTTTTTTTTTCCATTGAATATATAGACTTTCTTTTTCATTGAATTTATAGACTAAGCCATCATCAATGGTATATGTATATATATTTTATTAAATATATATTTTAAAAATTTGTTGAAATTATATTTGTTTACTTTATAATTGTAAAAGATATGATAAAATAAAAAAGTAGGATGCTAATTGTAACAGACTTCTCCCGTAAACACTCATGGTAAATAAATATTACTTTAAACGGTTTAATCAAGAAACGATTGACACCAAATTCTTGATAACAATTTTTGGGAGTTGCATGGAATTCATCTTTCGTATATTACAACCCTCTGGTAACTCCAACAGAGAGATGTGATGCTCATCATGAGCACTCGATTTCTCCATGGTCGTAGTAGTGCTCTGCGGAAACTCCTCCATTATTGTTTCATGCAGGCTCCAGAGTACTTGGGAAGTTAAATTCCCCATGATTTCCTCGCCCCGAATTACGATACAATCAAGTTGGAGGAGTATTTGTCAGCTAATAATTGTTCGAATGGAAATTTGGGACCAAGTCATTATACAGATTTAATCATTGCGTGTGAATGCAGAGAAATTGGGAATCAAGGTGAAGAGCGTTGAGCACTGTTGGATTGAGGTTGTGATGAAGTCGAGGGACGTTCAACAAATGACATTCAAATTCTTTTATAAGAATTTACTACCAACATAAGTAATTCTGTCCAGATAAGTAATTCTTTCTAATTTTCATTCATATAATTTTATTTGTGAGTTGAAATATATATATACTTCACTTATTTTATAATTTATTCTCATATCAAGATGGGTAGATATATGAGAAAATATTTCAGGGGAAAATATAATACGATGAGATTTTCCTTCTTAAGGTGAAAATATATTTTAGTGGACATATTGAGATTAAGGTTTTGTTAACCTTATATTGAGACATTTGAAATGCATGCATATCTAAAATAGGCATGTGTCTATTGTATGTATTTATTTCATGCAGGTATGGATAAATATGCATGCTTTCATATTATCTATACATTTTATATATTGCATGTCTAATATAGATAGGAAAAACATATGCATATATTTAAAATATGTGAGATACGAATAAGATTTATTAGCTAATGTTATTACATTGGTAAAGATTAGTTATTCGATAAATCCATGCGTAGGTTACCATGGTGTTGGTAGAGATTACTATTTAACAAATCCATGAATAGATTACCATGGTGTTTTGTAAATATTAGTTATTTAATAAATCCATGGATATTTTACCATGGTGTTGGTAAAGTCATGGATAGAGGAACTATTCAATTATATTTCTTAAAAGAATATACTATGTGATTTATTTTATGGTATCATGATTATGATGTTAATTTATTTTGGAATAAGGTCATGCATAGGTATGCAATAATTGCATTAGATTTTATTGGTAAGAATATACATTTGTACGTGGGAAATGATAACAAGTTTTTTTATCCTACATTTCTTCTATGACAAAAAGATGAATTACCTATAAACAAACTAAAGTAATGTTTTGGTTCATTGATATATATGTATGGGTAAAGTTGGTATTACATTGGGAGAATAGGACATGTTTTATGCTATATTTCATGGAAATATGTGTTTGCATGTTCTTTGGTAATATGCACTTCTTTGGGAAGACTCGTGAAGGAAGCTATGTGCTTCGTTGTGTAAGCACTGCTTTTGGGAGACTCTTTTGGAATATATATGCATTTGCATGCATGGGAGAAAAATTTGTTATGTTAGCTTGCATTCCATGTACTAAAAGTAATAGCTCAAGGGTTAGCTATTTTGACTAAATTATGTAAATTGCATGCATGAGTATCATAAATAAGTATTAGTTTATTTTAAATGTATGCTGGGGAGATGTAGTTAATGTCTTGCAGTGCTTATGCGATGGAAACATTAGTTAATGTGATGACTTATAACTAGCACATACGAGGTATGTGTTTTTAAAGGGAGAATGTCAAGGTACTTTACTTGCATGTTATGAATATACATGAGTAGATGGAGAAACTACTATAGTATATATATATGAAATGATTTATTGTACTTTATGAATGTTGACATCAATGTATGTTGAAGGTAACATTAGCAGGGTATGATGGTGATATGTATAAAGGAAACATTATGCTTAACCCGGTGGCAGGTAAATTATGGTTCATGCAGATGTGCAAAATACCAGATGATCCAGTGTACGATGGACCATTGTAGATACATCCATGCCATCGAGATATGAAGATATGAAGACCAGGGGGTAAATGGTATCATATTTATTATAATGGCTTTAAGCTAGATATTTTTATATTTCCTTGAAAGATTTATAAACGATGGTTAAGGGATGGTCTCCCTTATAAGCCATTGAGTGAGAGATGATCACCCTCACGAGCGTTTAGTAATAAATTAAACGTTTCTGTTTTTCACCCTACGGGGTTTCCAGGGTATATTGGTGTTCAATGATGTGATTGATTATTGTGTCAAGATGATGATGTTGATTCCTTTCTTGTTGTGAATTTTCATAATGCTAGGTCTGTGATGACTACATGAATAATGAAATGAGTGGAAGGTTACATCATACAATATTATGTTAATATATTGTGATGGAGGTTGTTAATGGTTAAGGAGCTTTCTACTCTTATTCTAAAGTTACAGTATGAACTGTTAAACATTCAATGTAATGATGAGTAAGGAATATTTAATAGATAATGGATAGTTACCCATGAGTAACTTGTATAAAAAAATTTAACTCCTTACATTTCCCTGTGAAGTTGATGGTGTATGTTACAAGTGGTATCAAAGCTAAAGGTTGCAACACTGGCGCCTTTGGGATTTGTTAAGCAAAAAAAAATTGAGGTATGTTATAAACAGATTCTAAAGAGATCCGAGATGAAGTGTGTGTTTGTGAAGGAAGGCATCACATCTCTAATCCAGGTTGAATAAAGAGTTTCAAGAGATAAGTATTATTATCTTTCTTTTCATGAAACAATAGTTATTGCATTTATGGAAAATGGAATGCATACAAAGTAAATAGCAGTGAAGTTAGAGTTTCTTTAAAAAGGATATATCTTTTCCATGTACGTAAAAACAAAGTTACAATGTAAGTTCTTGAAAATATTTCTATTATGTTAATGTTTTAGAAATATATTATTCCTAGATATATACCATGGTAAAATACCAAACTACTCTGCTAGTTTTGCTGAGAAGAACCCATGTGAGTTCTTGCAAATATTACTACTATGTATCTTGAAAGGTGTGAGCAGTAGTGGAACATAAATAAGTAAAATTTCTTTCCTTTATACATATCTTATTTAAGAAAAGATAGGAGGCTTGTTTTCTTTTAAAAGGGATTACGTACCGGTGTGTTAAATGATAAGGAATCCAAGTTCTTTTCTTGAAAATAAATATAGGCTAAAGAGAATAACCTCTTGAATATACTACATTGCTAGATGAATTACATGTACAAAAACTAAAGTAATGTTTTGGTTTCCTTGAAATATATACATGGCTAATGTGGGTATAATATTTTGAGAATAAGGCGTGTATTCTTATGTTTTATTCCATTAGTTTTATGGAAAATAAAACCATGTTTGGCATGCCTATTATGATATATGTCCTGGAAGAGGAATCATGAGTTTTCCTACTCGATTATGTTAAGTACTCTGTTGGGAAATTAAGATTAGAATATTTATGCATTGTATGCATAGGAACAACAACCAATATGTTAGCTTTATTATATTTGCATGCTCCAAAGACAAAAGATGAAGTGGTGGGTCTTTTGTAAAAGTTTAAGTAAAGTGAATGCACCTTGTGTCATTTTCCATTAAAGTAATTTCTTAATAGATATAGTGATTTGTCTTGTACGAATGTGTGCACATATGAAAAATGTCATAATAATTTGGGGGTTATTTGACATGAATTGATAATTAGTTACTCACACTAATGTAGAGATGTTAGAAGAAATCATGTTGTAGCATTGTATTCACATCTCATATATGCACATGAATAGGTGTTAAAGGATCACTCAAAGATTGATTATTTATTGATTAAGGCTTTATCCAATCATGCTATAAAATCTTGTCGATGTTGCTAAAAGAAAACATTGTTGTAGAAGAGCAATGTGAATTTCCTGATGGGGATGAATACTGCAGTACGGAGAGAAGTTATTCAAATGAAATAAAGAAAATTATTTTATTTTATTTTATTTTAAGAATTCTATGCATATGCATGTTGATTTCCTTTAAAAATGAATTTTGATATACATGGCATTTCATGAGATTAGCTTCCATTTAAGAGAATTCTTAAAAAAGTACATGATATTATAATATACCTTTTTTTTCATAGGAATATGCATATGAGATTAATATGTGTATTATGCTTTATTTCTTTAGGAAATAAAGTATAAAGAGCATGAAAGAATAATAGTTACCTTTCATTTAAGTTTGAAAAGAAGTAATTGTTTTTGCATGCAATAAAATTTCTAAAGTTACCATGCACTACTTTTAAAAGATGAATGTGTATAGTGATGGTGTGTGAAGCTAATGCATGAATGCAAAAGATGAGGAAAGTCCTTATATAAGATGATAGAGTGTTAAAATTAAATCGAATGAAGCCTCTTAATGGGTCAAGTTGTGAGACTTAACTATAATGACTATTGACTGACTAGTTTTTGCATGAGTCATCATGAATGCATTAAGATCATTAGTGGCATGGAATGACTAGTTTTAGAGTTACTCGTGTCATGGATGCATTAAAATTATTATTAGCATTGATTAGTTATGAATGAATAACTAATGAAATTTATATGCACGAATCGATTTTGACTAAAGCTATTTGGAAGTTGTGAACAAGTGATTATGATAATTACTTCATGTGTCAGTCTATTGGAACAGAACATTATGGTAATTGGAAATGTTTGCACTCATACCCTAATAATTATTGAAACATCTGCATTAATGAATATTTGTATATACTTTTATGCATGATGACATTGTATGCATGACAACATTTTATGCAGGAACTTAAAATTATTGTGTAAGATAATATGTACTTGAGAAATGTATATTTACGATTAGAATTGTTTCTTAAAGTAAGCATAGGTAGCTTAATGGAAATAGAAAATCTGTAAAAATAAAACATCGCAAACATTGCAAGGTGAATTTTAATAGTAAATTTTAAAGCATCATGTTTTAATGATTTCAGAAATAATAATGTACAACACATGTATGTTACTTCTAGGGGGAAGTTGTGACAACTTCATTAAAGTTAACTAGTATTGACTAGTTAAAGACAATTTGTTTAATTTTCTTTTATCTGGCAAGAAAAACTTAAATCATCACTGTTGACAAAGAAAATTATTTAATTTGTTGAAATTAATTAATGAAAAGAAAATATTTTTAAGATGATGGTAAAAAATTTTCCAAGAATAGGAGGTGATTGGGGACAGTTGGAAAGACAATTACCTACTCCTCTGAAGATAAAGCTAAATCCCAGAGGAGGAGAAAGGGTTCTATGTGGTTGGTAAAGGGGATTATTTTTTAGAGATGGTTATGATCAGTTGAAAATAACTCACTGCAACCCTTGTAAAGCCAAAAATATCTGAGTGTGACTGGATTGGCCATCCAGAGGTCACAGCAGAGGAATCCACTGTTAACCCATGGCACCATCTAGATTCTAGAGCTAGAGGGAAAGTGAAGGGCGTAATAGCCTCCCTTGATAGTTGGGAGGACCACAGCTTGAAAGACTAAATTTCCAGATAAGTATAAAGACTTTTCAGTGTGTTGTGATATTCTGAATTAATATTGAAAAATTGACTGTCTGGATGTGAAAATGACTGAAATTGGTTGTAGAAACCAACTTCCATGGGTTTGGAGGAGAATTTTGTTTACCATTGTGGTTATCATAACAGAACAAGTTAAGTAAAAAGTTATGTGTTGTATTAAAATGAAGTTTTATAAGATTGTGTAAATATCCTATGTACATATTAAGAGGAAAGGAGCTTAGCACTCGGAAAATGAATTACTGAATGTATAAGTTCATTTATATTATTATTAATTTGTTTGAATGTCTTATCAGATGCTAAGATATGCCTATGGTGCATGGATTGACCATTGGTACGATTAGAGAGCTAGGTGCTCTCTGAATACTTTTTGAAGTACTGTGTGGATGTCTTTAGCAGGAGCTAAGACAGTGTGCACATGATCTATTGATGAGAGGGTTGGTTCTCTCTGAGTACTTATGAAAGTACCTTGATTAAAACATCTCTTTATATTTCAATAATGTTTTATAGTTGCAAGTATTTTCATTTTGAAAACTATGTGACTAATGTGATTGAATTCTTAGTCATACATTACAGGCTCCTTCCAGGAAGTGTTGATGGGTGTTCAACCATTCTATGAGAGCTTGCGTAAAAGCCATCATTTCTTCCAATAATAATTGGTAAAAAATGGTAAGTTCGTATAGAGATTTTTCTATACTTTTATGAATTGAATAAGGAATAAGTAGTTAGAAATGGAAATGAAATATTCTTTGTGCTATACATGCTTATGACTACGGATAAAAACATTATTGTCTCAATTAATGGTATTTAAGGAAACGAGAGTGTTTCATTGTGAAGGGGAATGACCCCCTTTGAGTTTTTTATATTATTATATCATTATTATAAGTTTCAGTTTCAGTGAGAGAAGCACACTGAGGACGGTGTTCCCTTAACGAGGGGAGTATGTAACAGACCTCTCCCATAAACACTCATGGTAAATAAATATTACTTTAAATAGTTTAATCAAGAAACGATTGACACCGAATTCTTGATAACAGTTTTTGGGAGTTGCATGGAATTCATCTTTTATATATTACAACCCTCTGGTAACTCCAGTGGAGGGATGCGATGCTCATCATGAGCACTCAATTTCTCCATGGTCGTAGCAGCGCTCTGTGGAAACTCCTCCATTATTGTTTCATGTAGGCTGCAAAGTAGTCGGGCAGTTAAATTCCCCATGATTGCCTCACCCTGAATTATGATACAATCAAGTTGGAGGAGTATTTTTCAGCTAATAATTGTTCGAATGGAAATTTGGAACCAAGTCGTTATACAGATTTAATCATTGCATGTGAATGCAAAGAAATTGGGAATCAAGGTGAAGAGCATTGAGCACTGTTGGATTGAGATTGTGATGAAGTCGAGGGACGTTCAACAGATGACATTCAATTTCTTTTATAAGAATTTACTGCCAAGATTAGTAATTTTTTCCAGATAAGTAATTCTTTCTATTTTTCATTCATATAATCTTATTTGTGAGTTGAAATATATATACTTCACTTATTTTACAATTTATTCTCATATCAAGATGGGTAGATATATGAGAAAATATTTCAGGGGAAAATATAATAAGTTGAGATTTTCCTTCTTAAGGTGAAAATATGTTTTAGTGGACATATTGAGATTAAGGTTTTGTTAACCTTATATTGAAACATTTGAAATGCATGCATATCTAAAATAGTCATGTGTCTATTTTATGCATTTATTTCATGCAGGTATGGATAAATATGCATGATTTCATATTCTCTATACATTTTATTTATTGCATGTCTAATATAGATAGGAGAAACATATCCATATATTTAAAATATGTCAAATATGAATAATATTTATTAACTAATGTTATTACATTGGTAAAGATTAGTTATTCGATAAATCCATGCATAGGTTACCATGGTATTGGTAGAGATTAGTACTTAACAAATCCATGAATAGATTACCATGGTGTTTTGTAAATATTAGTTATTTAATAAATCCATGGATAGTTTACCATTGTGTTGGTAAAGTCATGGATAGAGGAACTATACAATTATATTTCTTAAAAGAATATAATATGTGATTTATTTTATGGTATCATGATTATGATGTTAATTTATTTTGGAATAAGGTCATGCATAGGTATGCAATAATTGCATTAGATTTTATTGGTAAGAATATACATTTATACGTGGGAAATGATAACAAGTTTTGTTATCCTACATTTCTTCTTTTGGTTCATTGATATATATGTATGGGTAAAGTTGGTATGACATTTGGAGAATAGGACATGTTTTATGCTATATTTCCTGGAAATATGTGTTTGCATGTTCTCTGGTAATATGCACTTCTCTGGGAAGACTCGTGAAGGAATTTATGTGCTTCATTGTGTAAGCACTCCTTTTGGGAGACTCTTTTGGAATCTATATGCATTTGCATGCATGGGAGCAACATTTGTTATGTTAGCTTGCATTCCATGTACTAAAAGTAATAGCTCAAGGGTTAGCTATTTTGATTAAATTATGTAAATTTCATGCATGAGTATCATAACTAAGTATGAGTTTATTTTAAATGTATGCTGGGGAGATGTCGCTAATGTCTTGCAATGCTTATGCGACATAAACATTAGTTAATGTGATGACTTATAACTAGCACATATGAGGTATGTGTTGTTAAAGGGAGATTGTCAAGGTACTTTACTTGCATGTCATGAATATACATGAGTATATGGAGAAACTACTATAGTATTGATATATGAAATGATTTATTATACTTTATGAATCTTGACATTAGTGTACGTTGAAGGTAACAATAGTAGGGTATGATGCTGATATGTATAAAGGAAATATTGTGCTTAACCCAGTGGCAGGTAAATGATTATGGTTCATGGAGATGAGTGCGACCTACCGGTTGATCCAGTGTATGATGGACCATTGTAGGTACATCCATGCCATCGAGATATGAAGATATGAAGACCAGGGGGTAAATGGTATTAGATCATATTTATTGTAATGGCTTTAAGCTAGATATTTGTATATTTCTTTGTAAGATTCATAAACGATGGTTAAGGGATGGTCTCCCTTATAAGCCATTGAGTGAGGGCTGATCACCCTCATGAGCGTTTAATAATAAAATTAAACGTTGTTGGTTTTCACCCTACGGGGTTTTCAGGGTATATTGTTGTTCAATGATGTGATTGATTATTGTTTCAAGATGATGATGTTAATTCCTTTCTTTTTGTGAAGTTTCATAATGCCATGTATGTGATGACTACATTAATAATGAAATGAGTGGAAGGTTACATCATACAATATTATGTTAATATATTGTAATGGAGGTTGTTAAGGGTTAAGGAGTTACACTATGAACTGTTAAACATTCAATGTAATGATGAGTAAGGAATATTTAATAGATAATGGATAGTTACCCATGAGTAACTTGTATAAAACAATTTAACTCCTTACATTTCCCTGTGAAGTTAATGGTTTATGTTACACTAATATAAGCGATCTAGACTTCATTTTAACACAAGATATCATCAAGATTGATCAAATTTTTTCAAATAGAAACTTTTTTAAAGAACGAAAAGAGATTTAATCTCTCTTTTGATATTTTAATACTGTGTAGTTGACATAGGCTAGTTTAATTTCACATTTTAAATAGACTATGTTCCACATGAATAATTTTATTTTTAATATTAGTTTATTTTTATTTTTCTATTTTTACTTCCATTTTTTACTTTGACTTGGTTAAAATTTTTACATTGCACTAATGTTTTCATTTTATTTATTTATTTGAACCTTACAAAATTTCCACCATAATAAATTAGAGAGAAAGAATTACCATAAATATATATTTATTTCATTTTTTTAAATAATATTTAACAAATTAATTTGAAATAATTTCTAATTATATTTTATATATTTGAAAGTTTAATAAAACAAACCATAATTAAATTTTAACATTTTTTTAATCGCATTTTATATATTTTAATAAAATAAATAACAATATAGTTCATTTATTTGTATTATTATGATTTAATAATTAAATGCAAATGATAAATATAGTAATATATACCTATTTTCTAAATATTTCTATCATAAAACATAATAATAATTATTTATTTTTAATTTTAAATAATATTTAACAAATTAATTTTTAATAATTTTTAATTAAATTTTATATATTTTAAATTTTAATAAAATAAATAACAATATAATCTATTTATTTATATTATTATCATTTAATATATATATATATATATATATAGATTTTGCTATTTTTACTTCCATTTTTAATTTTATTTTGATTCTATTAAAATGTTTACATCATACTAATGTCTTAATTTAATTTAATTTAAATTATTTATTTATTTGGACTTTACAACATTTTTACTCTAATAAATTAGAGAGCAAGTGTTAGCACAAATATATATTTATTTTATTTTTAATTTTTAATAATATTTAACAAATTAATCTTAAATAATTTTTAATTAAATTTTGTATATTTTAAAGTTTAATAAAATAAATAATAATGAAATTAAAAAAAAAAAATTAACTTCATTTTATATATTTTTAATTTTAATAAAATAAATAACATTTATTTTATTGTTATGATTTAATAATTAAATGTGAATGATAAATACAATAATATATATATTTTCTAAATATTTTTATGATAAATCATAATAATAATTAACAATGAAATTATATTAGGTTATTTTTATAATTAATATAGTTGAAAAAATGTTATATATATCTATATCTATATATAAATTTGGTATATTTATAGGTTTTTAAAATAATGGAAATATCATTTAAATATTATTAAAAAATCATTTTAAAGTTTTGAAGTTAATGTTATGTTTAAAATAAATTTAAAATTATTGTATAGAAAGCTCTTCTTGGTTTGGAGATGTAAAATCTTTACTAACAGGGTCAACCACGTGAAGGTGACAGCTTATATGACCCAAAAACAGTCCATCATTGGCATGGGACTAACCACTAACATGCACCATCATAATCCATTGCCAATGAGGCACAATCACTCACAGCACACAACCGACAGACAAAGGGTGCACACAAACATTACAGACATTGACCCACAAAGTGACATGTTCACACACATCACACTTATTATAAATTTTAGAATTAACATTATTTTATGCATGTAATAAAGATTGCATATAGAGATTATCATGTTAACAATTACATTTGTTTTATAAGTTAATTAGTATGTTATGAACATTGAGAAGTACTTATTTTCTTTATTATTTTGAAAACAATGATTAACATTAAAAAAAAAAAAAATTCAGAAATAATATTTTTTCCACATATTATTAAGTATAGTGTTATGATTTCTTTCTTCTTCTTTTTTTGAATTTTTTTGTTTTCTAAGTAAAAGTGATCTATTAACAGAAGAAATAATGTAAAGTGGGCCGAGGCCTTGTCATTGCCTAGATTTGTGGCATATTAGACTTTAAAAAAACAGAGTTTAATACTACCCTGCAGGAGGGAAACCAGTCTGTAGAAACCACTATGAAAATTTCCCACGCAGGGGAGCGAGATACTTTGAGTGCTAGAGACTGTAACTAGCATAAACAAAAACATGACTTGAAACATCATGATAATCAAAAACACACCCATAGAAGAAGGCCGAGACGAAGCAAAGTAACCAAAACAGAGAAGTGAAACTACTCATCAGTAGACACGTGTTCGACCGTGCACCAGTATTTGTCTGGCTCTCCACGTTCGTTGTACAGGTCTTCGACAGAGTGGATCACCTTTCCGGAGGGAGGAGGGACCACCTGCACTGCTTGGCCCTGCCCTGTGACGCCCTACACAGAGTCCTTACTTCCACTGGGCTTCTCCCCTGAGTCCTGAAGCACTTGTTTTTTTTTGAAATTATTAAAATTAATGAAAATTTTAAATAAAATTAATTAAATGTATTGTAATGAATTGATTTTAATATTAAATAATTAATTTATATGTGTTATTACATATTGATGCTATTATAAATATTATGTTATTATTTTTTCCTTTTTAAAGGTTTTGAACCTTGAGTCTTATGGTTTGTATTATACTTTATACAGTGACAATCATTAATTGAGTGGTACAAGAGCAGTACAATGAAGGATAATATTAAGTAATTTTTAATGTTATTGTAATATCTATACTATTTTTCATTTTAAAGTGATATTTTAATATGATTAATATTTTAAAATTTGATAGAAAAAATAAATAAATAAATAAATAAAAAGAATAAAAAATTGATTAAAATAAAAATAAATAAATAAAATAAAAATTTATAAATTAAAAATAATAACAAAGATAATAGAATTTTCAAAAATATTTAGACTAATGTAATTCTGAGTTAATATTGAAAATAATATATTTATATATAGAGATAATGATACAATATTTATAATCATATAAATAGATAGTTAAAAAAATTATATTCATGCATATCACAGTTATGTATCTACAACTAAATAATACATAGAGAAATATAGGTAATAACAGATTCATACACACATGAAGAATCCATTCATACACATACAAAGAGTACATGTAAACAAGACACACACAAATGTGCAAAGAATTTCATACACACATGAAGAATACATTCATACACATACAAAGAATACATGTAAACAAGACACATACAAATGTAGCAAAGAATTTCATACCCACATGAATAATACATTCATAGACATACAAAGAATACAAGTAACAAGACACATACAAATGTAGCAAAGAACAGATTCATACAAACATGAAGAATACATTCATACACATACAAAGAATACAAGTAAACAAGACACATACTAATGTAAAAAAAAAACAGATTCATATGCATACAAAGAATAAAATTAAACAAGACACATGCAAATGTAAACAAGAATTTAATAGACATGAAGAATACATTCATACACATACAAAGAATGCAATTAAACATGACATATACAAATGTAGCAAATAACACATTCATACACACATAAAGAATACATTCATACCCATACTCAAAAGCATACAAAATGAGACTTTCAGAAACAAAGAAGAACAAACATTATAGAGAAGTACATAGAAGAAATAAAATCACTCTCAATAATACATTCACACATATCATATGAAAGTAGATATTCTATTTATTAATCCATACCAAAATAAAATGCTCTCCAAAGAAATTCTAACTATAAAAATGCAACTAATAAAAATCATATATATATATATATGTGTAAGAAAACCAATACACAAGCATTTAAACATAATAAACTTATACAAATAAATAATAAAAACCTTTAAATATTTACACATTCTTTAAATAATATATTCATATCTAATTTCAATATCAATGTAAATATAAAATAATATTTATTTAATATCTATCTATATATATATATATATATATATATATATATATAATTAAATAAAAAAATAAAAATTAAAAAATAAATATAAATAAAATAAATAAATAGGTTATAATTGTTATATAATATATGTGAATAAGAGTTATTTTGACAGTTATGTGCATGTTGGGAAGATGCATAAAATATTGTAAAAATGTTAAGTGATTTATGTGAATAAGAGTTATTTTACAATTTGTGTGTGTGGGTAACATGTTTAAAACATTGAAAAAATGTTAAGTGATTTGAGTAAGTAAAAGTGATTTTTCCATTTGTGTGTGTGTTGGCAAGATGTTTAAAACATGTTTCTAAATTAGTATTATTATAATAAAATGATATATTTTAGTTTTTGCATATTGGAGTTACTATAAACTAAAGATAGTGAAAACCATGAACACAAGGAACACAATTCAAATGACGGTTACAATTTAACCATCCTAAGAGCCTTTTGGAGAGGTTGAATTCCCCTCCAAAACAAAAGAAAGAGCCTAGTCCTTTTATTAATGATAGTTTGTGTTCATGTACATTTTTTGATGGGCCCATCTAAACAAAAAATATATACAACTTTTTCTAATTACAACATTACAAAAAAATAAGAGTAGATAATGTCTTCGCCAAGCAACTTGAGTATTGATAAATTTTCTACAATATACAACATGAAATGATATTATTAATATATAATATAATATACAAACACTTCCTAACAACTTGTAACATAATTAAATACAAATTTCATAAAGAAAATGCATATTATATAAACCCATAAGGTATGAGAAATATTATATAAACCCAAGATACATGAAAAATATTAAAAAAAAAATATAAATATAATATAATATAATTTGCAAATTTTATATAATAACACTTAAATTTAACAATTGCATATTAAAAAACACATAATGAATAACCAATCATAATAAAATATTAGGTAACAAAATGCATTTTTATTTTAGAAATTCTAAATAGATTAGAGTGATTCCTAGTAAATATATTTCTGTAAGTAAAACTAAATGTTACGTTGTAAACTTTAAAAAAAACAGTGAAAGCTAAAACACCTTGTGATCTAATTAATAAAACTACGTGATAACACCTTGTGATATAATCAATAAATCTACTGATTAATAATAGTGAGCAAAAAGGAATCTTTGTGTTACATTGGAAACTTCAACAAAATAAATAAACGCTGAAAGCTAAAACACCTTGTGATATAATTAAAAAATAAAACTACTTAATTAATAATGGAGAGGAAAATAATGGAGAGGAAAATGAATCTTTGATTATATAAGAGTTTCCACATGAAACTGGTTGTAGGAGATGGCTTATGATTTTTTTATCTCATCATGATGACATTCTGATTGCCCGTGTTGTGTTTTGGGATTGCGCATGCATGCGCAGGAGTGAAGGGTTCATCTCATAACCAGTTATAACTTCTTCCTGACAACTAACCAATGTTCACTTCCTGCTGGCTTCTAAACACATTAATGAACAGGGGATTTTTTTCATCGATGAACCGGGGATGAGTATTGATAAACAGGTGTTAGCACCACGCAATAATTGCTAGAATTGATTAAACAGAATATATATACCACGTTATACTTGGTAGAATTGTATAAACAGAATATATATATATATATATCAAAGAGGCTAGGCGTGAAAGTGTAAGGATAACAACAAAGAGGCCTGATGTGAAAGTGTAAGGATAATAACAAAGATGCGTGACATGAAAGTGTGAGGGACGTGAATGTGGAAGGATGATAACTAGGCATGCCAAAGATGGACATTGAAGCAAAATTTGGTTTAATAAAGAAACAAGTAACAAAGATACATTTGAAGTCCTCAACTCTTACAACTACACTACTGGTCAAGATACATACGAAGTCCACGACAAACTCTATTTCCGTCGAGGCATTGGTTTCGAGTATATTTGCGTATTCTAGGTTTCCGATGTGGCTTCGTATTGTATTGAGCACAGAGCCATGTTCTTTATGGGGCGGGAAACTATGATGATTTTTTCAAAATCTAATTAAATTAAATAATATTCCAATTAAATATAATGTTCTTTGAACGGAGTACAATTCCAGGTAGGCAGCTATCTAGTTAGCTTCTTTCCTCATAAGCCCTACCACTGGAATCTCTACATCTCGAGTTTCTTCCAGATATCTCTTTTGAATTGCACAATCAACAAAAAGGGTCGGGCCTTTCTCACCATTGTCTAGATCTAGCTCTGTAGGGTGTCTCTATATATGCAGGTATTTGGCGGTGCTTAAATGACTCAACCACCTTCTCATAGGATCATAAGCATAAGATCTCGGTCCCGAGCATCTCACTATTTGGGGATAGTCAGATCTCGCAGCTCTAGAGCATGTGACGATTTGGGGATATTCAGATCTCGCAGCTCTAGAGCATGTGACTATTTGGGGATAGTCAGATCACATCTCGCACTCGAGGATCTCACTATTTGGGGATAGTGAGATCAGATGTCGCTCTCGAGCATCTGCCTCTTTGGAGGCTGCACGAACAAGCCGGGTCTAGCGCTACTCTATGTGTGAAGAACCAAATTAAAAGGCACACATAACATATTGTTTCCCTGTCGTAAGGTTAATTACTAATAAAGAGAGCAGCAATGAAATGAGAAAAGGTTAATGACTAATAAACGGAGCAGCCATGAAATGACAAGAGAAGGAGTTCAATTTGGAGTTTGAAGAGGGCAATGTTGTAACAAATAGCACAACAATGAAATGAGAAAAAGGAAGAGCGCAATTGGGCGTTTCGAGAGAATTCTGTAATAAAGAGCGCAACCATGAAATGAGAAAAGGAGGAGTTTAGTTGGGCATTTGGAGGGACCAATGTTGTCAATAGCGTGCGACATGGCTTGTCACATGACAAAATACCTAATGCCTCAACATTTATGTGAACACAGACGGACACAAAGTACTGAAACAGACTTAGAGAGACTAAACATACAAGACATATATTATTACACTGCAACAAGAAATAGAGGAGAACAAGGCCATCAAAAATGAATACTAACATTTCTTCCTCGGAATCTTTCAGTCGCTGTTGAAATTCTAAAAACTCGTGGTTGCAAAAGAGCTGGAAAATCCACATTCTATGTTGCAAAATCACTGAAAATGCTGTTGGAGCTCGTGTATTTAAAATTCCAACTCATCAGAAAAGGAAACGTAAGAAAGGGCCAGGAATGAATTTAAAAATAACTAAAGTAAATATCTCCATGAATACCAACTCACTTTGAAATCACTATTTGTTGATCAAGACAGCCCTTCCAGTATCTGTGCATATTCTCCTCTCCTCACCCAAGTCTTTCTCTCTCAATTAACACAAATCCAAACACACTAAACAAACATTTACACGCAACACTTACAACAACACAGCACACATTACAAACATACCGCAACACAACACATGACATTGATGCATACAAAACTACACAAAACATTTATGTAGCGCTCCATAAGACAGACAAATTTACATCAGAGTGCTTGAGAGAGAAAGAACACCCATGCTTAAACCTGTAGACGGAGAAAATAAATTTTCAGGTTACACAAATGTCTGTGTAAAATGAATTGAACACATAAATTAAGGGAACATAAAATTGCTCAAACTCTTACCAACTCCTACTCCCTTTCTGTTGTTTTCAAAGTGCAAAACTTTCGATCACCTCCTCTTCATTTCGCAATTTTCTCGTATCATCTTCATTTCTGAATTTTCTCCTCTCATTCTTCATTCATCGCATTCACGGATCCCTCTGATTCTCCATTCATCAGTATACAATGACTTGGGAACTAGTGAGTTTTATGCTTTCTTTTTTGGACCGTTGCGGTCAAAATTTACTTTAACCAATATTTTAATTAGCATTAGTTAAACCAGTCTTTTAATTACCATTTATTAAACCATGACTTGGGAATTTTTGAGTTTTACGATTTTCGTATACAATGACTTGGGAACTAGTGAGTTTTATGCATGTTTTTTTGGACCGTTGCGATCAAAATTAACTTTAACCAATCTTTTAATTACCATTAGTTAAAACAGTCTTTTAATTACCATTTATTAAACCATGAGTTGGGAATTTTTTAGTTTTATGATTGTCTTTTTGGGACCGTTTGCGTTCAAAATTAGGGTTAAGAAATCTTTTAAAGACCATTCGTTAAACCAGCCTTTTAATTACCATTCATTAAACTATCTTTTAACTCACTACTACTATGATATAATTTATGATATTTTTTAAAAAGCTTTTTAAAACTTGTGCAAATACAGTTCAATCCTAATGATCCTCGAACATAACCTTCCATTTTTATCAATAAATGCAAGGCTGTGGTTTTTTTTTTTAACCTGCGTTTTAAAGTTTTTTCCTTGTGCATAACAGTATTGGTTGAAAGTTACAGTTTTGTCCGTGTGCAGAACATTATTGGCTTAAAGTTATTGATTGCAATGTATTTAATATTTAACGTTAATGGTGCAAAGACTCAATGGAATATATTTATAGATATAGATAGATATAATAATGTTAATTTTGTAAAGACAAGTGGTGTTATTGAGTGGAATATATATAATTTAAATAGTGATAATTGTAAAACTTAAATTTTTTTAAAATTTATGTAATATTATCATATATTAATTTTGGAAATAGTTATATATATATATATATATATGTGTGTGTGTGTGTGTGAAATAATGAGAACCAAATATTATTATTAGTAGAAAAAAGATATTGTTAATATTATTTTTATTAGATATTTCAAATTTATTAGTAGAGGGAGACTTTCTCTTGAGGCATGACTAGGGAATCAAAACTCTTCTTCTCTCTATGTATTTTCAAATGGATAACAATTGTTTATACATACCATTGGCAACTTAGTAAAATTGTCTAACTAAAATAGATACTTGTAAGAGTTGATACCAAGATAGCAAATATTTGCATTGATATATTTTTAGATCCTTTCTTTGTAATCTATTATTGATGTAATTTTTATATTAGAAGTTATGTTTGTAATTGATTTTTGAATAATGTCACTTTGAAGGTAAATAATAAGTTTTTCTTCTTTTCCTCCAAGATTACATTGAGCAAGAGTTGAATACATTGAGAACATTACTAATACATTCCTAAAAGTGAGAGTCTTAGATGACTCTATTTCAAACAATGTAAGCTTCCAAGGAATGTCTTACACTAATAACATAAGCGTGGATATCTAACTTACACTGAGATATAGATTTTAATTAATTTAACAAACTATATTTTTTAATTAATCTTTTTTTCAACATACATATTTATACCACTATATTAATAACATATGAACTTCAACTTAACTATAATTTTTTTGATGGATTTAGAAGAGTGTGTATGTTTATGACGTTGAATGCCTTATAGGACAAATATAGCAATCTTGTTCTTTATGTTGTTCTCCTTCATCTTACAATTGTACATGTAGGAACACACTCATACCATAATCGAACATAGATATTCTCCAAACCATTATTTCCTGTTTTCAAAGTTGGAATGATATTCATTTCATCAAGTAATTACAACCCACCCCTTCATGTGTTTCTTGCTAGCTTGCTTGATTACATTGTAAACCATTCAATGTACTTCTTCATGTGAGTTGTCACAATCAATTCAACTAATTTGTAGTGGATGACTTTCAATTCATAATTGGTCATCCATACATTCTTGGTGGCTATATGATCTTGCTTCATGAATTTGTTTGTGATGGTTTACATCTACATATCCATTTTTGCTAGTTTTCATCTTGGCCCATGCATTAGCTTAAAATTGTTTTCGAGCTATAAAAACTTATAAATGCCATTTTAAAACTACATTTATTTGAAAAAAAATAGTTTGTTTCCAATCTAATAAGTTCATTCACTTGACAAAAATGCAAGGGAACATCAACTACCCTTATATTGCTAGAGACATGGCAATCCCCGTCACACATATAGCTTAACGCACAAAATCAGAAGTCCATTCATAGCCACTTAATACAGAGATTTTTTAGAAACCAACACAAAAGAAGGATTCACTATACATACTTAAGTGGGTGTTTCTTATATTGGATCAAAAACCTACATTTCCATATTATATATTCCTGCAATGGATCTCTTGAGAGACAATTGATTATGTGTTGTGGTATATTATGGATGCATGTGCATTGTAGAAATGACATGATGACCACTATAGTGAAATCGTGCATTACTAGAAGTACGTTGGATAATTATTTGCAACTAAGTATGTTTCTCCGTTTTTGTACCACATTTACTATATAGAACTTGTGTAGCTCAAATGAATTCTATGCAATAGAGATATCCAGGTTAAAATTTCTCTCTTAACCCAAATGGTGGACTTTGAAGCCATTGAAAAATAACAATAAATACATAGTGGAACTCAAGTTCAATCATTGTTTTACATTAAAGGAATTCTGGGTCATTTTGAAGAAAAGTGAACAATTTAAGAATACAAGATCCTAGTTTCAAGTGGCATGGGAAAGAAAAATAGTTACAAGATTAAGAAATATATGTAAGAATAGTGGTTCACACTGGTCATCCTAATTAGTAAACATTTTCTTAAATAATTACGGTTGAATTGAAATTGGTAATGAAGCATGTGTCTTATTGATAAAATAATAAAACAATGATATGGGAAATGAGCATGCTAGACATGTTGCTTGAACATTTCTTAGCGATATATAACCTATGTGATGGAGGGTCGTGAGCATCTCAAACATTGGAAGAATTAAACTTAACTTTCCAAAATTATGAGGGTGTAGGGGCCTAGGTTGATGCACCTAATTCTCAAAACAAACAAACAAAAATTTTTACAGACTTTACATAACACAAGAAAAATTATATTTGGAGTGAAAAAATAATGTGTTAATGGTAGAGTGGGGCTTCTTTGTTATATCAGATAGGGTTGGCCCTTGTCGACCAATTATCATCCCTCTCTCTCAGATATTTTCATATGGTGGACATCACTTATGCTGTATTATCATCTCACTGCTCTTTATCCATCGAAGAAACTGGTATACTCATAGATTTTCTTGCTTCCATGGAAACAAAAAACTTGAAATCCTTAGGAAATTAATCATTTATTTTTATCATTACCTCATCCATTCATTCCGTGGTGGATGGATTTAAGATCACGATCGCAACTAAGGGATTGAGCTCACCCTTCTCCATGGAGATAAGCCCATTTTTTTCCTCTACTATATGAATTATTGTTGTAAAGTGTGCTTCTGCATCCTCTGCATTGATGAAAATTTTCTTGAATACACCCTTTGGTTTAGAACATGCTCAAAAAGGTTTTATTCCTTCCTCAATCGCTAGAGGGCTCATGTAAATTTATGTTTCACCCATATTTTCATGATGTTCCGAAAGTTACAAATGATATTTATTTCTCAACTACATCAATTCATGAAGTCCATTAATTTTGAGGTTTCTTTGATGGCTCAAGAATTAAAGGATGCAAATTTCTTCTCATAGTTTGGCTTGATATGCATATTTAATTATTTAACGCCATCTTTAGTAGATCTTCACTCCTAGATTTTTTAGCACTAGAAATTGCTAATTTCAGATGAGCCAAATATTTATCCATTGGCTAGATGGTTTTTTTATCAATCATTGATAAAGATAAATATTAGGATTTGATCTCTAGTTATGGTATGTGGTTCTAGAGAAATGCAAGGTTGTCTATGTAACCTTAGTTCCCCTCTTTAGACCCCTTTTCACATTCAATTCCTACTTCTTTATTTTGGGTAAGGATTCCTAATATCCATTTGGATATGTGGAATCTTTCATCATTGAAATCTATACGAAATGCTTTAGGTATATTTTGTTAGTGTAGTGGTTAGATAAATAGTACTTGAAACTTGCATATGCTCACATTTGTGTGCAAATGTACTTCACTAAATATTTCTTTGCTAAATCAAACTAACAAGCCTAAATTACCTATGTGTGAAAAATATAGACTATGAGAATATTTCTTCCCCCTCAAGAGCTTATTACAAAATAAGCCATTCTTTCAAAAAATTTCCCAAACCTCAAAAGATCAAAGCTAGGAAAAATAGTTTCAAAGCAAGATAGTGGGAAGTTTCCAAGTCATAACATTATATGATATTTAAATATGAACTCCCCCCATATCACAAAAATGATTAAAATCAACAAGAGACATTATAATCCAGTAAAGACGCCCACCAAGTTAATGGAATCTCAACAACAAGCCATGTTGCGGTGGAATGTATAAAGGATGCCTATGAAAATCCGGAGAAGTTTTGTTACCCAAATGATTCTGTTGAAAATAATTCTAAAAAAAAAAAAACTTGGGATAATATTCAAAAAGTGGCAAAGGACAAGTTAGAATTTTTTGCTCATTCCTCTTCCTCTTTAGAAAATAAGACTACAAAAACAACTTCTTAGGAAGATGAGGAAAAAGAGGAAGAATTGTATAAGACTCTTAAAGGTGAAAACAATATTTGAGATAATAACTACAAGAATGATCCTCTAGATATAGTAGATAACACGGGTTAGATCCAAGTGAGGAAAAAGAACATATATACTTCAGCAAGGGAAACAAGAATTTAGATGAAGCTAAACAAAAAAGAGAAGCTAGTCAAAGTTAAATTGATCAATAATTAAGAATGGGATGCAAATGTATTTGGATATTAGGGGTATTTGGAAAATATTTAGCTGGAATGGTAACAAATTTTTGTTTTATGGAGATCTAAATTAAGGATTTGGATTGATCATGCATGTTCAATCTCAAATCCTCAAGGAATTTTGGAAGCACTTTTTTTAGAAGAATTGTAATGATTATTTGTTTGATCCAAGTTCTTTTAATATAATACAAAATACCATTTGTGTTAAAAAGAATAAGAAACAAAAATAATATAGGATTGAGCTATGGAGTGTTAAAGGTGCTGGGATGGGATATATATTGCTTTTGTTGCCCTTGGCATGAAAGGCACTACCAAACCTATTAATTGTTCAACTAATTTCCATCACCATAAGGTTTAATATTTTTACTTTGTTAATTTGTCTTCGTATTAAATTTACTAATATTTTTTTTTCTTATTTTTATCTTTATTTATTTACCAGTATGTGTCTCCCCATAATGATAACTTTCTTTTTACAAAAGCTCATTTTCTCAATGTGTTTCTTGTAGATGGGGTGGACACATTAAGAAAAAATTTACATATATTTATTACATAACTAAGAGAGTATAGTTAACATAAAAAATACACCTTTTGAGCCCAGTCTAAGGAGTAGGTTCATAAATACATTGATTCCCTCCATTATATCATACATATTATGAAATTTGAAACGTTTCCCTTCTTTTTTTTCCCTTTTTTTTCCTTTTGTTTGGTAGCTTGTTCACAAATTGGCATGACAAACTAGTGGCTTGAGAAAATTCAACCCAAGGGAATATAAACTATAAAACAATCAACAAAAAAAACCTATCTTTGGCCACACCAACCCATACTTATGGATTAGATTTTTCCTACATGGTAACAAACTATGACCTTTTTACCATGGAGTGCCTTAATAAAACACCTTATCCCTAATCATACAAAATGCGTGTTATTTTTTCCCACCTATGTTTCTTTAAATCATATGATTAGAAGTACATATATGAATCCTAACCCATCACACCAAATGTACAAACCTCAACCTCACATTGAAATTTCTACTAAAATGGGGCTGACAATGACCACCCTCAACATTACATTGTAGTTTTAGAATATACAATGAAAACATCCAATATACAACATATTATATATGTTATGATATTAATGCAGTTTTAAATATTCTACAAAATATATGGCAATGGATTTGCATGATATTAACACACATGTACTTAAAATCCAAATTCAGATTGGAAAAGTAAATAGAACCACCTATCATAGTGAGTGACTTATGAACCCTAGGAATTTAATGTTTTGTAAAAGTGACTTTTTTTTAGTTGTTTCATGAGCTAAATTTACTTCCTTCTCATTGTGATTTAACCTATATATTGGTACAAAGGGTGTAAAGAAATTTTTTAAGAGAGCATAAAGATAAATAGTTATAAATATGAAATTTAATATTTTTTCAATATTCAATTCCAGAAATTAGCACACCATGGGTAGCGTCAGGTTGCATTTGAATATGGATTACCTTTGAAAGTGCATGTCGTCATATAATTAGTGATATTCATCCAGGAAATAATTCCATGGAACTTTTATCTTCATGATTTATAGGTAATCTCTCGAAGGATTTTACATTTGAATTGATTTTTCCAAAGAAAAACATAAATGTATTCCACTCACATTTTCCAAAATGAAATTGTGTCTTGCATGTATATGTATTTCAATTTTATCATTTTAATTATGTTTCCCTTCTTTTACATTTTAAAGCATTATCTCATCACCGACAATTAAGTAAAAAACCAGGAAGACCTATGTTAGATAATCTCAAGTCATAGAGTGTATGCAACACTCTCTAAGATGATCCAACATAACAATGTTTCTAAGCAATCTTTCAACTTCTATATGGACTAGATTCAAGGGTAAAAATTATCATTATTTATTATACATTTTCTATTTTTTTTTTTTACATTATACAAAGGCCTACGTAGAAAAAAATAGCATTTCCTATTTTATATCACACTATGCTTCACAAGAAAAGGCTGAAGGTATTCCTTTGAATTAATGATATGATTTCATTTTTATATAATATCATTTTAAGTATATAGTTATGGATTAAAATTTGTCTATATGGATAACATATAAATCTATCTCTTTACTTTATTTATGATAATTATTTGTACTCAAAAACCTCATAAGGCCTCCCCTAATGTATGTTAATGAGAGAATATTAACATCGATAGTCATTTTTTATATGCATAATATAGAAGGAAAAATAAAAAAATGAACTCAAAACATGAAAGAAAATTGCATAGCTGAATTAATTAATGGAAGATAACAAAGAATCTTCAAGTAAAGAGTATATTAATACAATAAATCCATGCAGAATAAGAACAGTTTAAAACCCTTTGAGTAGAAGTGGATGTATTATATTTCTTTCCAGCATAATGTGTAACACAATATTGCAATAAATGGAACCTGTTAAGTCACTTTGTCTTTAGTGTATTATGATTTCTCATCTTCACAACTCTCGTCCACTAATCATGCTATCAATTTTGAAATTTCACTCTAACATATCACAGATGTATTTATTACTATGAGAGAATAAAATATAGGTGGTCATGGGATCTTTTATCATCCTATCCAATCTTAGAACCTATAGATACATAAAAAGGAGTGAATATTTACACTATAAATACTTACATGTGCATATATACTTTATGAAACTATGTGTTAGAAATTAAGATATCTATCCAATGTTCTAGTTATCTTGACAGGAAAAAAAAAGTTAATATGATAAAGAGAAATAACCACAATAAATTTTTGTTTAAACATAATGGCCAAAATGAAGAGACTTATGAAAGTATCTTCCTTCCATTTTCAAAAATTTCAAACAAATTTAGAAGAAGAAAGTTTGGCAACAAAATAATACAAAGGTGTTGCATATCGTTGATATCTATCCTTCAAACCAAATTTAGTATTTTACTTTCAACAATTTTCAACATTATATGGCTATATGACTTTGTATTTATTGATTTTTTCCATATTGGTATGTATTCTTATGATTATTATCGTTTTCATTATTTACCATCATTATAATTGTTATTTATGTATGTGGAAACATACATTATTAATTTTATTATTCCTCTTAACTTTTACTTTAAAAGGAGGTATTTTCCTATGCACAACTATTTAATATCATATATTTAAATAATGATATTATCGAAGATATAATATCATAAACAACGCTTTCAAGATTTACTAGCCTTCAATATTTTATTCACATTTGATATTTTATCAAATGTACAACCAAATTAATGCATTAACATACAATTGGATTTATCTCAGGTGGATGAAGCAATGCTTATCATCCTTCCCACCAAGGTTTGATTCCCACATGTGGCCTCTTGAGCTCATAGAGAGTATATTTCTCTAATGGATTTCATCCTTATTGTGGACTAGCCTTGTGGCCATAGTAATCTAGGGTTTTACCTATGTATCATATTTTAAATGAGGGAAATTTTCCAAGGGTTTCCTCGAGATTTGTAACATTGAAAAAAATACAATATGTCAAGGAAACCTTATGTGCCAATAAGTTTGTCCTTTATAAAAAAGTGGTCATACTAGTGTAAGTGTGGATGAAGGTTATATGTATGTAAATGTATGAAAGGGGCAAGGATTTGTACTACTATATATTCAAACATTGACGAAACATGTGTGCCACTATAGATTCAACATACACTAAACATAGTATAATTCTAACATGATAATGTTTCCACTAGTTGCAAGAAAATTACTAGTTACTTGATTAATTAATAAATATTTCCATATGAAAAAATACTAGAACAAATTTTGATTACTTATAGTTGTCTTACATGATCAGATCTTGTTACATTGAGCATTATGATATCTAAAATAGAATAAAATGGAAACATTAATAATTTTATTAATGGACTTCGAAAACCAAAAATAATCTCATATGTTTACATACAGATTTTGTTCCTATAGGGACTAATCAGACTCAACAATAAGGCTCAAATCCATTACAACAAACCTCAACATGTGGCTTGCAAGAACTGAACCTAGGTGGGGAGAACAAAAATTATTTCTCCCAACCACCTAAGATAAACCCAAATGGAAAAACAAATATCTTAAGGAATTTTGGGAAAAAAAAGAAGAAGAATTGTAACAATTATAGATTGGATCCAAGTTCTTTTAATATAATCCCAAATACCCATTTCTATTAAAACAAAATGAAAATTAAATTATATGATATTGATATAGGGCGAGGTAAAGGGGTTGGGAGGGGATATACATTTCTTTTGTCGCCCTTGGCATGACAGGTGCTACTAGACCTTCTAATTCTTGAACTAATTTCCATCACCATAATACTTAATATTTTTTCTTAGTTACTTTTTCTTCATATTAAATTTACGAATATCTTTTCTCCTTATTTTTTTCACTTTTGTTAATTACCAATGTGTGTCTCCCCATAATGATAACATTATTTTACAAAATTTCACTTTATCAATCTTTTTTCTTAAGAAGTCATTGGTTGTGGTCATTAAAATAGCGGTTCCATGAATAGTTCCAATAATAGTTAAGAAAGTTGGGGTTCATTAGATAATGGATATGGGACAACTCACTATGCAATTTTGCTTCCTTGGAGAAAAAACGAGGACTTAGTGGATTTGAATTTTTATATGTATAAGTATTTCGGGTTAGGTTACTATAAGAATTAAGAACCCTACGATGAAATTTTTTCATCTTCTAATGAATTCCCCACTAAATAAATTGGATTTCCACTGGTAAGATCTTCATATAATATTAGTGGTACTAGTGTTCCCCTAGAGGCTCTAAAATTGGTAACTCTTTATATTGATATCAATATGGAGATTGGTATAAGTAGTTTGGGTTAGGTGATTATGAAAAGATGAAATTTCACCATCTTTTAATGAAATCCCCACTAGCTCAATCAACTCTCAACCGATAGAATATCTATATAATATGGGTGGTGATCCCCTAAGGCTATGGAATTCGTAAATCCTAGATAAATAAATCAATCCCGATCTTGTTCTATTGCATCTGACTCTCTAAGGACTTAGATTGTCATAAGAATCAGGATCTCACTCTCAAGAATTTGATTCTTTGGGGGCTCATAGATTACTCAAGGCTGCATAATATGGATCTCAATAAACAATTGGATAGGGATATTCTATCTATAACTGTGTTAGGGACTAAGAAAAAGGGCATAAAAAGGCCAGGGTTTGATTTTTTTAAACCCTAGAAGATAAATAGGACAGGCCATTCATAGAAAAATTATGTTTTCCTCTTTCTAAAATAAATAACTAAATTCTACTAAGATTTACCCTTTTCTTCAAGAAGAACATAACCATCAACAAAGAATACTAACCTTTCTTCTTAGGAATATTTCCTTTCCATTTGGAAGTCTAAACTGTTGGTTGAAAAATAATTGGAAACTCCCCATTCACTACTACAAAAGCACTGGAAACATTGCTTTGTATCCAACATATAAAATTCCAACCCATCATAAAAGGAGACAAAAAAAAGGTGTGGATTGAATTTAAAAATAATTGAATAAAATTTTGACATGAATACAAAATCACTCTAAAAGTGGATTATTTGTTGATCAAGTTGGCCATTGAAATATGAGTGCATATTGTCCTTAACCATGAATTTTTCTCTCAATTAACATAAATCCAAAAACATATAACACAAAAAATTATGCACACACAACAGATTTACATAAAAGAACACATTGTAAGCATACAAAAACACTATAGAGTACATTAATGCATACAACACTACAAAGTACAATACATTTATGGAGCACCCCATATGACCAACAACTTTTCATCAAATTTCTTGAGAGAGAAATAAAGATCTAACATAGTTCATGCTTAACCCATATATTTAATATAGAAAAAAAATTTGTGAGGTTATAGAAATGTCCTCGGGGAATGAATTAAATGCACACAAAAATTAAGGGAAAAAAAACTACTCAGACACCTACTATGTTTCCATACTTAACCCATTGAATAAACAAAGAAACCAAATCCATCAAAATTCCCTATGGAATGTATTTCCCTATGAGATAGTTATAGGTTAATTAATTATGTCAGATCATCTAAATTTTTTTATTTTTTTAAAAGAAGTTTTTGGATGACGAATGTATTGAGAAAATAACAAGTATATGTTTTAAACATTGATTGTATTGAGTATTAATAAAAGGTTTGTTTCTTTACTTCAAAACAATGATTTGATTTATCATATATGAAGGCGCAAACTGTAAGAGAATATGATCAGCTATATCTAGTTTGAATCTTTAGTTTATCATAAGTATGAAAGTCTGACAAACAAAGTTTACAACTTCACAAAATATATTTAACAATATGAAGATTACTAATAATTAATTGATATAGAGGGACTTATACATACAAATATTATAATAATCCAATCTCTAAAATAGATTATAACTTTAGAGGATTTAGGATAGATTGAGATATAGTTTTCTCTTACCTATTTATATCCATAAAACTTAAATATATGCAGAAAACAGAATGAAATGAATACTAGAAAATATTACAAGGGTACAAACTATCTGAAACAAATCCAAAACCATTTTATTCATCATCAATGATCAAAATTTAATGCAATTATACTTTACAAGTGCTCATCCAAGGGTGAAACCCTTAATAAATTAAATGGAGAGTCATTTATACTAAATGTTTTCTAGTAGAAGAATATAAACATATTACAAAAATAGTATCAAAATATAGGAATACAAAAAATATTGAGTTGAGATTTCATTGTCTTCAAGGAAATGGTTGATGATGTGGCCCCAAAATGTATTTCTTTGCTAGCATTTTGTTGGAGATGAAATTTACTTGATAGTTTCACATAAGTGATCCCATGTTTCTTAACTTGGTATATCCAGATTAATCAAGCTTCTAAAAACTTCATCTACTTAAGTATATATCTTAAAAGTAGGCTCATTAATAAATATATGTTTGATTTCATGGCTGATTATTAAATCAAACTCTAAGGACTTGAGAAATGACTTTCCTGTCATATGACCTTTAATCCCTACAAATTTGGCTTTGTCAATTGAGATTGTCTAAAGCTTCTTGAAATACTCCTCCAAGCTAATTAACCTGTCATTTGGAACTACTAATCCCAAAAATCCTCTTTGATTTATCAGGTTGAACATAATGTGAAATATTTGGACAACACTATCTAAAGTTAGACACTTGGTTTCCAACACATTCAACATATTCTTCTTATGCAGAAATTTCTTGATTTCCAAAATGGTTTTTGTTCTATCTATGATATTAATATGCTCTAATTCTCCTCTACTCTTTGAATTTAACACCTTAATCATATTTGAAGCTTTGGCTGGTTTTTTCTTAAGTGCTTCCTTTTCCTGCTCAATGATTGCTTTGCACTTAGTGATTAGTTCTGCCTATTCAAAAATAATATATATGGAGGGTCATACTTCATTCATAGCTTGACTTATTTTAGTACCGATGCTTTCCTTGGCTTGGGCCAAGGTGTTAACATCAATAACACACTCTCTAACTTCTGAAATTTCTGTGTTAACCTGTGAGATTTATGCATTTGTTCCATGTAAAGAGTATCATTCTTTATCTTCTAAGCTTCTAGATTCTTGAATTTCTTCAGAAGCTTTTCATTCTCCTACTTTTGTAGAGATAAATCCTGCATAAGTTTTCTTGTGTCACCTTTTGTTAATGTGGATTTTGTTGTTGTTAGTGAAGAACTTAGCTCTGTGCGTGCAACTAAAATAGGTACAACTGAAACTAGAATCATGGCCAACTGAGTTGACTATTCCTTCTCCTTCAGTAGATCTTCAATTTTTTCCTCCTTCTTCATTTTAATGTTCTACTCAATGATAAGTTTTATCATTTCCTCTCTATTTTTCTCACTTTCATCTATCTCCTTGGTTTTGGGATCTTCTATAGAAGGAAAGTTGAGTTGCTTTTGAAGACGTGCAATGTATGAATTCTTCTTATTAAGAATTTCTTCTACATATTTGACATCCTTAGGGTCATACCCAATCTTTATTACTATATCTTCTAATGATTTTAGCTTATTAGATTTAGCAAAATAGGAATGTTTCTGAATTTTCGACTGTGACTATACATTTGATAGAGTTTTTTTCAATTTGGAAAATTCCATGGTAGTGTTATTTATGGAAGAGAAAAAAAATTCTCTTGACTGTTTGTGCATGTCCATTTGGTCGATGGGATGAATCTGATTTGCATTAGAATAGAATATGGTCTTCTTGTAGTCAGAAGGGGCTTTGGGAAAAGGGACACAGGCCTATATAAATTCCATATATATCCTTCTATTTTAACTGTCAAAATATATCAATAACCTATGATGTGATGTAGAGGTATGTTTCCAAAACTAACTATAGACATTGGCTTTTAGAGCTTCATTCTTATGTTTAATCTCTAAGAATTTAGAAAAAATATTTTGATCACCCTATTCACTGGTTCCTACTGATTGAATAATGTCCATGGGATCTTGTGAAGCTAAAGAGGAGGATGGGGTATTAAGAAAATTTCCATCTGCTTCTATAGAAACTTCTATATCACTCAAATCAATGATATCTGTCTCTTTCCGACTTTCCTCAGTGGAAATGGTGAAATCCGTCTTTTGCTTCTTCTACTGGATAATGAATTATTTGGAAACATTTGCAGAAGATGATGGTTCCTCTCTAGGCCTTTTCTATTGTTTGCCTTGAGAAATTAGGGTTTGTAGAGTGGAGGTAGAAATAATCTGTGCCTCTGCTTCTTGTAGTATGTTTTCTTCACACTGATTTTGGTTCATGAATTTCTCAATCTCTAACCTAGGAGTATCATTGTAAGTTGTTGTCTTCAGTTCCAGCCTCAAATTAGAAATAATTTTGAATGGATCATATGACCAAGTGAAACTTGGATGAAATCCATCCTCATGAGGATTGCATTTGCTCCAATTCTTGTTGTCCTAGTGTTGCATATGAAAGAGCCCACCCTAGTCTTGATCTTAAACTGAAATTTTATTTTACATGTAACAAAATGCATTTCATCCACGATAATCATTTTCCTAATATATTCAATAGAGAAAAGTCTCATTGGAACATATTTGGGCAGCTTGTAAGGTTCCAATTCACAACCATATACTCTAATCTCTATATAATTCTGGTAAAGATACTTATCTCCTATTTTAACTTGATCACTTAGATGAAGTATCCGTTTTCTGTCTGGCCCAATCCTAGGCCCATTTTGACTGCTTAAAATATAGTAAACGGAATGAACGAAGGATTCAATGAAATATAGAAATAAAAATTTACTTGAAATGACTCTAACTAATTTAGTCAAATGAATGACTAATTGATTAACACCCTGATCATCATCTTTATGCAACTTAATTGGTAAGGAATCCCCCTACTGAAATAGAAACATACGAAGTAGTACAAAAGTGTACTTGAACATGCCTTAAATGGTCAAGTTCACCATATGTGCATGAATATTAACAACTAGGAGCTTGCTGTAATTGTATATGAATTTTGGCTCACTGTCTTTGGAGAAAATGGAAAAGAAACCTTGAATTGACTCTTCTATTGTTCTAACATTTTAATAGCATAAAAAATAGGAAATTAAGGAAATAATGTGCTTGCTTGCTTTAGGAAACACAGTGGATGGGTAAGGAGGGTTCTTTTTCAGAATGTTTAACATCATCTGGAAGAAATGTTTTGAAAATCTGAGCTTTTTCAGGAAAATTCCGTTTGTGGTATAAGTCCATGTGACTAGCTTGGGAAAATGATCCGGATTTATGTAGGAATGCAACAAAATACAGATAGAACCATAGATACAGAGATGCAACGGAAATAGTGCTTCATTTTATTAATAAATGAATGACTGAAGTAAGCTTACAAACATAATGGAAACAAGCTAGGGCACTGGTAGCGTATCTCTGAGAAGAGATGTAGTGTACGCAGGCCTCTAAACTACGTTACATTGAGGCTCGCAGGCCTATTTCAAACATAATGGAAATAGATGAGCTAGGGTACTGGCAGCGTATCCCTAAGAAGAGATGTGGCTGCTACCAGCCCCTGAACTATGTTACAATGCAGACATGATGGAGATGTGGCGAGCTAGGGCACTGGTAGCTCTTATCTCTGAGAAGAGATGTATCGGCTCCTAGCCCCCTAGAATGTCTTACAATGAGGCTCGAGGGCCTATTTATTGTTGAGAAACAATGTAGAATCTGAAACATCCAAAACCCTAACCGTAGGAGATGAAGCACCAAAACTGTGGGCCCCGTTTGGGTAAATTGGTGGTTCAACTTCCCGGGGACATAACTTTGGCATCCGATCTCCGTTTGATATGCTCAATAGCTCGTTAGAAAGATCTTTCCAAGGAGTACAAATTTTGAATGAGAAACATCGGTCCATGGACCCATGTTGCTCTCCGTTTTCCCAAAAAAACGTCATTTAGGGCCTCAAAACGGCTCCGGAAGTTTAAGACCCGAAAAACTGCTAAAAATAGTAAGTTGTGCCGAAACTTACAAACTGAAATAACTGATGGTGGGGGTTCAATTGGACTCGATGGGTGGCCACCAATATCCACCTGGATTATTAATGCCCCAAAACGGCTCCGGGTGTGCAGGACCCGAAAACCTGCTATAAATAGTAAGTTGTGCTGAAGCTGGAAAAACTGAAAGAATTGCTGCTGTGGGTCCAAATGGAATAGGTGGGAGGCCACCGATATCCACTTGGATCATTCCTCCCTCCTTAGGAAGCAATGGTCTCCATTGCGTTAAGTTCCTCCATGGGGGGGGGAATTTTGCTGAACTTGGTGTTGGATTTAGATGTGCCACCAGTGGGCAGATATTGAAGGATCTGAAAAAAAAAAATTGTCCATCATCACGTTCCTCTGTTTCTCGAGGACATCCTCGAGCAATATTTTGATAGGATCTCCTACTCCCTCGTCTTTCTTTCCTTCCGCCATGGGGGGTCGTCGGGGTTGCAAGGTTGAACTCCTTATACCTTGGCCACATTGGGGATATGAAACGAAAAAAAGAGAAAAAGCAGACCCGCTCTGATACCACTAATCCGGATTTATGCAGGAACACAACAGAATACAGATATAACCATAGATACAGAGATGCAACAGAAATAGTGCTTCATTTTATTAATAAATGAATGACTGAAATAAGCTTACAAACATAATGGAAACAAGCTAGGGCGCTGGTAGCTTATCTCTGAGAAGAGATGTATCATACGCAGGCCTCTAAACTATGTTACATTGAGGCTCACAAGCCTATTACAGAGATAATGGAAATAGATGAGCTAGGGTACTGGCAGCGTATCCCTAAGAAGAGATGTGGTGGCTACCAGCCCCTGAACTGTGTTACAATGCAGACATGATTGAGATGTGGTGAGCTAGGGCACTGGTAGCGCTTATCTCTGAGAAGAGATGTATCGGCTCCCAACCCCCTGAACTGTCTTACAATGAGGCTCGAGGGCCTATTTATTGTTGAGAAATAATGTAGAATCCAAAACGTCCAAAACCCTAACCGTAGGAGATGAAGCACCAAAACTCCGGGCCTCGTTTGGGTAAATTGGTGGTTCAACTTCCCGGGGACGTAACTTTGGCATCCGATCTCCATTTGATGCGCTCAATAGCTCGTTAGAAAGATCTGTCCAAGGAGTACAACTTTTGAATCGGTCCATGGACCCATGTTTCTCTCCGTTTTCCCAAAAAGCGTTGTTTAGGGCCTCAAAACGACTCTGGAAGTTTAAGACCCGAAAAACTGCTAAAAATAGTAAGTTGTGCCGAAACTTACAAACTGAAATAACTGATGGTGGGGGTTCAAATGGACTCGATGGTTGGCCACCAATATCCACCTGGATTATTAATGCCCCAAAATGGCTCTGGGTGTGTCGGACCCAAAAACCTGCTATAAATAGTAAGCTGTGCTGAAGCTGAAAAACTAAAAGAATTGATGCTGCGGGTCCAAATGGAATAGGTGGGAGGCCACCGATATCCACTTGGATCAGAAAAATGGCTGAGCGAATCACTATGTGTGATAAAAAACATATGGTTTATGGTCTCAGATGTAATAGAATTCAAAATGTCTTTATTTTGAGCTACTAATTTTTTTAAGGGGATCATACCTAGCTTGACACCAGGTGACTAGATCAGGGATCTCATGGGTTTGAGTAAAGGTGAACAGAGGCAATAATGTCTCCTAGAGCTTGAATCGATCTTATTTATTTAAATATTTTTGTTTAACTAGAGATGCAATTCATAGATCTCGAATTCACATTTTTTTCTGTAATCTTGAAAAATTGGTCAGCTAATGGGACATGATTGAGATATATGGTGGTAGACACATTTGAAGTTTTTTCAGCGATTGGTTTTCGACCCTTTCCTTTGGGAGCCATTTATTTCTGCAACGTAAAAGAGAAGAGTTATTTCTCTACTAAAATGATATTAGATGAAGGAAGTCTCTCTAAGTAACAGATAGGCCTCTCAATAACTTTTTTGACAATGGTGATACATAGTGGAGTGGTAAACTGAAACTATATCTCTGCAAACCTATGTTTCGATAGAATGAAAAACGAATCAAAGGCTGGTGCAAGGAATGGGATATGTTCATTTATACATTATTGGATTTCCATTATACGAAATGACTATTAGAGAAAAAGACATGGAGGTTTAATGGAAAATGGTAATGTAGCGAATCATAATAATAACAGCTAATAACGGTTAAGGAGGAGTTGTGACGACATGTTTGAATGAAACGGTAAGGGAGTGGATGTAATAGAACATCTATAGGTGGCAGGAGGCGATTGGGCATTGGGATATGGACATTGGCGGGAATTCAAACAACCATTGGAAGAAAGGCAGATTATGGAGTGGGTAGGTTATGGTAAGATGTAACACCCCAAATTTATGTGTTTGAAATTCAAAGCTAGACATTTGAACTTTAATCCTAAGGGGAGTGGACCCCAAAGGATAAGTATTTTGTGAATGTAATTAAATATATTATTTGAGGAAATGAATAAAATGAATTGTGCAGATTGACCAAAATGAGATTTATGAGATCACTTGCTAAATCCATGAGGATGGATAAGGAAACTATTTCCCCAAAATCTTTCAAAAATCCTTGAAAGAAATTATTTCTAATTTAGATTTTTGAGGAAGAATCTAAATTTCCCCAATGATGAGGAAAGTAGTTGGGAAGAGGTAAAAAACTGGAAAAGCTGAGGAAAAGCATAAAATAGCTTTAAACAATCCCTAAAATGGGAAGCCTAGGCAAACAGGAAGAAAAGCATCCTGATATTCTAGACGCAGAATTAGAAATAGGCTTTGGGGAACCATAGCTTAAATAAGCTGCTCCTAAACAAATTAGAGGTTGGTCTGTTCTAGGAGGTGATCTCAGCTCGGGGGTGAGTTCTAGGAGACAAAAGGACTCTAAGGTTGGGAGGTTGGTCGACTGCATGAGTGGTATGTCTCTAATTTGATTGGTGTTTTTACTTGTTGTGGTATGAATTGGCTACATATAATAGTTGAGTTGTATGTTATTAGGTTTATTAGTGCTACATTTAACAGAATTAATCATAGGGTGTTCACCCTTATAATTCTATATGGGTGTAGAGAAAATTCTGTAGAGTAGAATCCAACAGAAAGTTTAAACCAAGGTTGGTTTAAATCTGAGGATACCTATCCTCTACAGATAAATTACTGTAAATTACTTCTGATCTATCAGTATACAATTGTGAGCATGATTAGGTAAGTTTAAGAGAAATTCTCCTAATCCCTAAACCAATCCTTAAGGTAAAAGCTGGAGATTTCTAATATCTAATAATTCACAAATTTGTAACCTTAATCTGCTTCTGTGAGAAATAGAGCAGTGAGAAATTTAGTGCATAGAGTGCATAATTAATTAATTAGTAATTACTAAGTGAAGAGTAGAGAGGTATAATAATTTCAACAACTGTACATGTTAACAGTTAATACAATTACTATTCCCTTTAGCAGGGATTGCATGGAAGAGTAGTAAACTGTAATGTTGAAAGAACATTATTTAAGTAGCAAGGGAATGAATCCCAAAACATGATCAGTTCTGCAGAAATAGCTAAAACAAGAGATCTATGTATGAAAGAGATGGGAGTAGCTATAAGGAAAGGAAAAGGAGATATAACTAGAAATATATATAACCTGGAAAACTAGAACAGCATGGGAACCTACAATAATATAATACTTGTATCTCATACATTTTTAAATGGATATATATGAGAATGGAAACATAAACCTATGCATGCAATTATATGTATAGAAAGATATCAGTAAAGAAAATTAATTTAAACATGAGTATGGGGAGACTGTTAGCTCATGACAAATATATATAGTACAAGAAATTAGAAATAGCTAGCTATAGAAACAAATTTACATGTGCATATAAAAATTAAACTGAACTATAACTCTCCAGAAATCCTGAGAGTCTCTTGTAAGAGTCATACAAAACATAAATAGCTAAGAGGCCTTGTACAATTGAACAACATTATCTATAAAGAGAGTTATATCAGCTACATTCACTGCTATTATAAGCAAAGTAAATAGGAATAACTCATTGGATCAAATCGTATCAACTCATACTACATAAATCATTCCATGCGAGGAAGCATGAGGAATTCCATAAAAAATTAGAGTTGTAACTCGTTGAAATTTTGGCAACCAAGAAAATAAGTGACAATATATACAAAGGTCCTGATAAACGCCACAAAAATATCTGAGCCTGTTGGGGTAGAGTCTGGTAACTGAAACCATATTCCCAATTTAAAATTTTAAAACCATTAAAGAATACCAACATACAAATGCGGGATATAAGCATTCTGACTCTGACAGAGTCTAGTTCTTTAAAGGACACTGTGTAAAACCCTACGAGAGCTAATGAGTCAACATAATTAAAACAGAACAACGCAATGAGAGGGTGATATTATCCCCATAGGTACATATCGACCTGCAACGCCAAGGGAGGTGAAATTAATATCCAGTGAAATGAAAGGGCATAGCTGCGTACAAAGGAATACGAATGAGTCTGCATTACCTGTGGGAAAACCCAGTCAGGACAGGAAATGAGTTAATAGAGTATTTGATAGCAAATTGCTCGAATAGAGAAATTTCTCATAAAAATCAAGGAGTTACCTGTAAACCGAGACTCTCGCACCTTACGAGTTCTCTGCATCAACGTTGGAAGCAGAATGTCAGCTAAATTGAAAATATGAAGGTTAATTGTGGATTGAAACAAAAATATATGTACAGAATGAAAAAAAAACAACAAACCTCATGAAGTCAGGAGGTATGACTCTCGTTCTCTTGCGACGAGGTGAATCAAGGAATTTTAACTCTACACAGCATTAACAATGTGAGAAAAGTATCAATTAACGAAATCGACAAAGGAGCCATGTCGACAATAAACCAGAAGAGAGAATACAACGAAAAAAATTTCTCAAAAGATATAACGTGAATGGTTCCAAACAAAACTGAACCATACACGTATCCTCCAGAACGAAACGCATTCGCATCATTAACATTCAAAGACTTCCTCAGAAAGAAGTATGACAAGTTCTGAGCGACGAACTTGATCTCCAATCCCAAATTGCTAAACGAGTGTATAAAATGAATACCTGATAGCATGCAGTGGCATAGATAAGCCACGAAACTCCTTCATGAGCTGGGATGAGTAAACCATACGACTGGCAAAGACCTTGCCATCAACCCAAGTTGCAGAGCTGCAAGGCGAAGGGATAAGCGAACAAACGATGCACGCGGAAACTAGCTCCAAACAAAAACAAAGACTTATATAATCATTCCAACAACCTCAAAAACCCTAATATGAAAAGATCGCAAACGTCCACTTGGCGCGATTAGAAGGGAAGAGCCACGGATCGAATGGTTGGCGGTTGTAATTACACTAGCCGTGTAACATTAATGGTGCCAAGATATGAAATTAAAATTCAGACGTCCTGATCGTATGAGTAAGATTGCTTCGTAAACCGAGTAAGATCGATTAGTGTTTGACAGATCGACATGGATCTAACATGTGAAGGGAGGAATGGGATGAAATCATCATAACCCATACAATGCAACCGTAAATAGCATACGATATGACGTGGAGAATACTTATCCCATCTCAAAATACGCATCACCACAAGGAGATTCGAACCATACGCCTTACGTGGAAACCAGTACACGTATTCAAGTTCACATTTAAATTGGATATGAGACCTTACGTATAAAGAGAGGCGAAGATATCAACGCAGGTTTGAAGACAATGATGAATGCCACCTCAGAAGCATGAAATCAACGTTCATATAACAGTATGTAAACTTGCTTCAATTATGCTCAATCCAAAGGTATAGCTATATACGTGATGGAAAAAAAAAATCGAGGACATATAAGTTGCCAAGGGTCTAGAACGCCTCGTGGGCATAACCCATTCGAATCCATTGTATATAAGGTATGAAGATGGGCCGAATGGCCAAGCGCCAATGACCACCAAAGTGAAGTTAGCTATAGGTGCTCGGTGCGACCTTCATAGAAAATAAAATGATATTAAATCACTCCACACTTGGAGTTAGAATGAAATACAAACAAGTTAAATAGGAAGTTGATAGATATTGACTTGGGGTATATTAATATACTAAATTAATTCATAAGGGGGAAAATACAATATGATTTCACTAGTTAGGGAGTCAATATCTTTATGGTGAACCTATTTTTGAAATCATGAAAGGCTAGGAAAAAAAAAAAAATTGAGTAAATGGGAGATGTGAAAAATGGTATCAAAGCCCAAGTTATAAAACTGGGCTGGTGACATTGTGCTCACTATTGCTGTGTGTTCACTGTATAAATTGATTTCTGTGAAAAAAAAATAAATAAATTTATTTTTACTGATTGTGTGGTGTAGTGTACAGTGGTGCTCAAATGGCAGAAGGTGAAGAAATTTATGTGGATCTAAGTGATGAGTATAGTACAACAGATCCTAACGCTCCGGTGATGGTTATGTTGCACAGATTGCAACGAGAAATGGCTGAGATGAGAAGCCAGAATGATAGGTTGTCATTAGCCAGTGAGGAGCACGAAAAGCTCATCAGAGAGCTAACTTCACGGAAGAGCTAAGAAGGCGAAGGTTCCAGAAAGAGGAAGACTTATGAGTCTGGGGATGATGATGCTGTTAGGCATCAATATAAGAAGAAAAAGGAATTACAAGGGGAATTCCGAAAGATCAAACCTCCCTCCTATGATGCGGAGAAAGAGGAAGATGCTGAAGCCTGGTTGCTAAATATGATTAAGTATTTCCAGGTCTATGAATATGAAAGCAATCTGAAGGCTAGATTAGCTGTATACCAGCTACAAGGAAAGGCTACCTTGTGGTGGGAGGAGACGAAAATGGTGCATGCCATTGATAAAAAGACAGTTACTTGGGAAGATTTCCAGGTTAAGTTCAAAAAATGATATCTAAATGAACGTTAATATGATGATAAAGCCAAAGAATTCCATGAACTTAGACTGGGACAACTCACTATTGATGAGTTTGTTACTAAGTTTACAAATCTGTTGAGATATGTACCCTACATAAGGGAAGAAAAGGAAAAAGTACAAAGGTTTATGAATTGTTTGCCTACTGTATACAAGGAGAAAATAGAGTTTGACAACCCAAAAACAATGGATGAAGCTGTTAGAAAATCCAGATTATGTTACCAACAGTTCAAAGGAAAAACTGAACAAGGGAAAAGTTGGGTAAATAAGAATGAGTTCAAAGGGAGGAAACAGAAACCAACCTATTTGAAGAATTTTGACAAAGATCATTAGCGGAAAAAGTTTAATAAACCCAAAAAAAGTCAAACGGCTCAGTCCCAAGTGGCCTCAAAACAAATAGATGGAGACAATAAGAAAGAGGGCACAGTGAAAATGAGGGAACCCCTGAAATGTTGGGGCTGTGGAGAACCCCATCTTTTGAGGGACTGTCCTCATCGAAACATTCAGATGGTTATGAGAGATCGAGAAGCTACAACAGTAAATGACATAGCCAGAAATATACCAACTATCAGTGCAGCCTTGGAAAATCGACAAGCAGAACATCAAGCTACCATGGTGGAAATGGAGGGTAAGATTTCTGATCTATCTGTTACTGTTTTGATTGATCCAGGTGCTTCTTTGAGTTACATTAGTCCTAAAATTGTAGAAAAATGTAATCTGAAACCTAAAAAATTTCAACAGTCATGGTTGGTTCAGCTGGCCACTGGAACCAAGAGGAAGGTAACACATAAATTGCCCCTGACAACAATAAAATTAAATGATTTTCACACAGAAGTAAATTTGAACATTCTGCCCTTAGGTTCATATGACCTGCTGATAGGAATGGACTGGCTGGAAAAGAAGAAAGACTTAATGAACTGCTGGGATAAGACTCTGCATTGTGTATATGAGGAAGGAAAACCTTTTATTCTTAAAGGCAAACCAAAACCTATCTCTGTAAGACAAATATCAACATTGCAATTAAAACGAACAGCTAGGAAAGGATACCAAGTTTATGCAATACATGTGGAAGAAATAGAACAGAAACCCAAAGAGAGATTGCTGGATGCTGTGCCAGTCGTAAGAGAGTTTAAGGAAGTCTTTCTAGATGTGATCCCTCATCTACCCCCCAAAAGAGAGATTGACTTTTCAATCGATCTAGTGCCGGGAGCAGTACCTGTTTCCCGAGCCCCTTATCGAATGAGTCCCCCTGAACTAATGGAACTGAAAATGCAATTGTAAGAACTGTTAGATAAAGTTTATATCAGACCGAGTGTGTCTCCTTGGGGAGCACCAGTGTTGTTCGTGAAAAAGAAATATGGAAATTTTAGGATGTGCATTGATTACCGTCAACTAAATAAGTTTACTATTAAAAACAGATATCCCTTGCCCAGAATTGATGATCTTTTCAATCAAGTGAGAGGAGCTTTGGTATTTTTGAAGATTGACTTAAGGACTGGTTATCACCAGCTAAGAATAAAAGAAGAAGACATCAGCAAAACAGCCTTTCGAACCCAATATGGTCACTACGAATTTCTAGTCCTACCTTTTGGTTTGACAAATGCCCCTGTGACATTCATGTGCCTGATGAACAGTGTGCTAAATAAGTACTTGGATAAATTTGTCCTTGTGTTCATAGATGATATTTTAGTCTACTCAAAAAGTGAGGAAGAACATAAAGAACACTTGAGGATAGTATTGGAAACTCTGAAGGAAAACCAGTTATATGCTAAATTCAGCAAATGTGAATTTTATAAAGATAAGATCCAATACTTGGGGCATATTATTTCTGAACAAGGCCTTGCTGTTGATCTTGAAAAGATAAAGGCTATAAAATAATGGCCTGTCCCAACTGATGTTTCAGCAGTAAGGTCATTCATGGGGATTGCAGGTTATTATCGCAGATTGGTGGAGAGATTTTCTGCTATAGCACATCCCATAACCTCATTACAAAGGAAGGGGGTCAAATTTGAGTGGACTGAAAAATGCCAAAATAGTCTTGACCAATTAAAGAAAAAACTTACTACAGCCCCTATACTGAAGATTGCAGATCCTGATAAAGAATTTGTAGTATGTACGGATGCCTATAGAGAGGGGTTGGGAGGAGTTCTTTTGTAGGAAAATTCAGTTATTGCATATGAATCTAGGAAACTGAAGGTACATGAACAGAATTATAGTGCCTATGGTTTAGAATTAGCTGTTGTTATCCATGCTTTGAAAATGTGGCGACACTATCTCCTTGGAAAGAAATTTACGTTGATGACTAATCATATTAGTCTCAAATATTTCTTTTCCCAAACTGATTTGAATGCTAGGCAAGCCAGATGGTTGTATTTTCTAAGTGAATTTGATATGGACATAAAACATATCAGAGGGAAAGAAAATAAAATTGCTGATGCATTGAGCAGAAATGCTTGTCAGAATATAAATAGCCTTGGAAGTAGTTCCCAGATCGATGTAGAAGATTTGGTGAAAAAGGTAGTAAACGAAGATCCAAATTATGAAACACTCCTGGTGAAATTACAGAAAAAGGAGAAAACTGATTTCACTCAAAACCAAAAGGGGCTGATCTGTTATAAAAACAGATTATATGTTCCAAATGTGGAGACCTTGAGAAAAGATATTTTAGATGAATATCACAAACAACCATATGCGAGACATCCAGGATATCAGAAAATGTTAACAGCTTTGAAAAAGAAGTTGTTTTGGCTAGGAATGAAGAAATATGTAGCAGAATATTTAACTAGATGCATGGAATGTCAACTAGTCAAAGTTGAGCATCAGCATCCTGCTGGTCTTTTAAACCCTTTGCCGATTGCAGAATGGAAATGGGACACAGTCTCCATGGACTTCATAACAGGATTACCCAGAACCAAGTACCAACATGATTCAGTGATGGTGGTAGTAGACACTTTAACAAAAGTTTCCCATTTTATACCAGTGAAATCTACCTTTGGGACAGCTCAAGTAGCGAATGTGTTCCTAAAAGAGGTAGTAAGGCTCCATGGGGTGCCAAAGGTGATTGTTTCTAACCGAGATGTTAAATTTACAACCGCTTTTTGGAAAGGGCTATTTGGAGGTATGGGCACTAAATTGAATTTTAGTACCACCTATCACCCTCAGACCGATGGGCAGATAGAGAGGACTAATCAAATTTTGGAAGACATGCTGAGAATGTATGTGATGGATAGGCCATCAAAGTGGGAATATTACTTGCATTTAGCTGAATTTGACTATAATAATAGCTACCAATCCTCTATCAAGATGAGTCTGTTTGAGGAACTGTATGGAAGAAAATGTCGTACTCCTTTGAGTTGGAGCCAGCCAGAAGATAAACTAATGTTGGGACCAGAGGCTTTACAAGAGATGGAAAGAATTGTCAAACAGATACAAAGAAACATCAAGACAACACAAGATCGCTAGAAAAACTATGCTGATAAGAAAAGAGTGCACCGAGAATTTAAAGTGGGGGAGCATGTGTATTTGCGTATTAAACCCAAAAAGAGCACACTCTATGCTGGAAGCTGTGCAAAACTGGCTCCTAGATATTGTGGTCCTTTTGAAGTATTAGAAAGGGTGGGACCAGTGACTTACAAGCTGGCCTTACCACCCCATGTTAGAGTTCATGATGTGTTTCACGTTTCATTGTTAAAAAGATATGTCGATGATGCTTCTCACATAGTTGATTGGAATGTTGTACAGGTGGAACCAGAAGGGGAGTTTCTGCCAGAACCGCTTCAAATATTGGAGCGGGAAGAAATTGAATTGAGGAACCAAACGGTAGCAAGAGTAAAGGTGCAATGGAAGTGCTTTGCTGCTGAAGAAGCTACCTGTGAAAGAGAAGCTGAAATGATGGAAAGATATCCATTTTTGTTTGAAAAATGAACTCTAGTAGTTGAATAACAACACCGAGGATGGCGTTTATTTTTAGAGGGGGAATATGTAACACCCCCAATTTATGTGTTTGAAATTCAAAGCTAGACATTTGAACTTTAATCCTAAGGGGAGTGGACCCCAAAGGATAAGTATTTTGTGAATGTAATTAAATATTTAATTTGAGGAAATGAATAAAATGAATTGTGTAGATTGACCAAAATGAGATTTATGAGATCACTTGCTAAATCCATGAGGATGTATACGGCAACAAATTCCAAAATATTTAAAATCTGGAAAAGTGTTTCTAATTTAGATTGTTGAGGAAGAATCTAAATTTCCCCAATGATGAGGAAAGTAGTTGGGAAGAGGTAAAAAGCTGGAAAAGCTGAGGAAAAGCATAAAACAACTTTAAAGAATCCATAAAATGGGAAGCCTAGGCAAACAGGAAGAAAAGCATCCTGCTATTCTGGACGCAGAATTAGAAACATGCTTTGGGGAACAATAGCTTAAATAAGCTGCTCCTAAACAGATTAGTGGTTGGTCTGTGGTGGAGGTGATCTCAGCTCGGGGGTGAGTTCTGGGAGACAGAAGGACTCTAAGGTTGGGAGGTTGGTCGACTGCATGAGTGGTATGTCTCTAATTTGATTGGTATTTTTACTTGCTATGGTATGAATTGGCTACATATAACAGTTGATTTATATGTTATTAGATTTATTAGTGCTACATTTAGCACAATTAATCATAGGGCATTCACCCTTATAATTCTGTATGGGTGTAGAGAAAATTTTGTAGAGTAGAATCCAATAGAAAGTCTAAACCAAGGTTGGTTTAAACCTGAGGATACCTATCCTCTACAGATAAATTACTGTAAATTACTTCTGATCTATCAGTATACAATTGTGAGCATGATTAGGTAAGTTTAAGAGAAATTCTCCTAATCCCTAAACCAATTCTTAAGGTAAAAGTTGGAGATTTCTAATATATAATAATTCACAAATTTGTAACCTTAATCTGCTTCTGTGAGAAGTAGAGCAGTGAGAAATTTAGTGCATAGAGTGCAGATTTAATTAATTAGTAATTACTAAGTGAAGAGTGGAGAGGTATAATAATTTCAACAGATGTACATGTTAACAGTTAATACAATTACTATTCCCTTTAGCATGGATTGCATGGAAGAGTAGTAAACTGTAATGTTGAAAGAACATTATTTAGGTAGCAAGGGAATGAATCCCAAAACATGATCAGTTCTGTAGAATTAACTAAAACAAGAGATCTATGTATGAAAGAGATGGGAGTAGCTATAAGGAAATGAAAATGAGATCTAACTAGAAATATATATAACCCGGAAAACTAGAAGAGCATGAGAAGCTACAATAATATAATACTTGTATCTCATACATTTTTAAATGGATATATATTAGAATGGACACATAAACCTATGCATGCAATTATATGTATAGACAGATATCAGTAAAGTAAATTAATTTAAACATGAGTATGGGGAGACTGTTAGCTCATGACAAATATATATAGTACAACAAAGTAGAAATAGCTAGCTACAGAAACAAGTTACATGTGCATATAAAAATTAAACTGAACTATAACTCTCTAGAAATCCTGAGAGTCTCTTGTAAGAGTCATACAAAACATAAATAGCTAAGAGGCCTTGTACATTTGAACAACATTATCTATAAAGAGAGTTATATCAGCTACAGTCACTGCTATGATAAGCAAAGTAAAAGAGGAATAACTCATTGGATCAAATCTTATCAACTCATACTACATAAATCATTCCATGCGAGGAAGCATGAGGCAGTCCATAAAAATTAGAGTTGTAACTCCTTGAAATTTTGGCAACCAAGAAAATAAGTGACAATATATACAAAGGTCTTGATACATGCCACAAAAATATCTGAGCCTGTTGGGCTAGAGTCTGGTAACCGAAACCATATTCCCAATTTAAAATTTTAAAACCATTAAAGAATACAAACATACAAATGTGGGATATAAGCATTCTGACTCTGACAGAGTCTAGTTCTTTAAAGGACACTGTGTAAAAACCTACAAGAGCTAATGTGTCTGCATAATTAAGACAGAAAAACGCAACGAGAGGGTGATATTATCCCCACAGGTACATACCGACCTGAAACGCCAAGGGAAGTGAAATTAATATCCATTGAAATGAAAGGGCATAGCTGCCTACAAAGGAATACGAATGAGACTGCGTTACCTGTGGGAAAACCCAGTCAGGACAGGAAATGAGTTATTAGAGTATTTGATAGCAAATCGCTCGAATAGAGAAATTTCTCATAAAAATCAAGGAGTTACCTGTAAACCAAGACTCTCGCACCTTATGAGTTCTCTGCATGAACGTTGGAAGCAGAATGTCAGCTAAATTGAAAATCTGAAGGCTAATAGTGGATTGAAACAAAAATATATGTACAGAATGAAAAAAAAACAACAAACCTCACTAAGTCAGGAGGTATGACTCTCGCTCTCCTGCGACGAGGCAAATCAAGGAATTTTAACTCTGCACGGCATTAACAATGTGAGAAAAGTATCAATTAACGAAATCGACAAAGGAGCCATGTCGACAATAAACCAGAAGAGAGAATACAACGAAAAAATTTTCTTAGAAGATATAACGTGAATAGTTCCAAACGAAACTAAACCATACACGTAACCTCCAGAACTAAATTCATTCACATCATTAACATTCAAAGACTTCCTCAGAAAGAAGTATGACAAGTTCCGAGCGACGAACTTGATCTCCAATCCCAAATTGCTAAACGAGTGTATAAAATAAATACCTGATAACATGCAGTGGCGTAGATAAGCCACGAAACTCCTTCATGAGCTGGGATGAGTAAACCATACGACTGGCAAAGACCTTGCCTTCAACCCAAGTTGCAGAGCTGCAAGGCGAAGGGATAAGAAAACAAATGATGCACGTGGAAACTGGCTCCAAACAAAAACAAAGACTTATATAATCATTCCAACAACCTCAAAAACCCTAATACGAAAAGATCGCAGACGTGCACTTGGCACAATCACAAGGGAAGAGCCATGGATCAAATGGTTGGCGGTTGTAATTACACCAGCCGTGTAACATTAATGGTGCCAAGATATGAAATTAAAATTCAGACGTCCTGATCGTATGAGTAAGATTGCTTTGTAAACAGAGTAAGATCGATTGGTGTTTGACAGATCGACATGGATCTAACACGTGAAGGGAGGAATGGGACGAAACCATCACAACCCATACAATGCAACCGTAAATAGCATACAATATGATGTGGAGAAGACTTATCTCATCTCAAAATACGCATCACCGCAAGGAGATTCGAACCATACGCCTTACGTGGAAACCAGTACACGTATTCAAGTTCACATTTAAATTGGATATGAGACCTTACGTATAAAGAGAGGCGAAGATATCAATGCGGGTTTGAAGACAATGATGAATGCCACCTTAGAAGCACGAAATCAACGTTCATATAACAGTATGTAAATTTGCTTCAATTATGCTCAATCCAAAGGTATAGCTATATACGTGATGGAAAAAAAAAATCGAGGACATTTAAGTTGCCAAGGGTCTAGAATGCCTCGTGGGCATAACCCATTCGAATCCATTGTCTATAAGGTTTGAAGATGGGCCGAATGGCCAAGCGCTAATGACCACCAAAGTGAAGTTAACTATAGGTGCTCGGTGCGGCCTTCATAGAAAATAAAATGATATTAAATCACTCCACACTTGGAGTTAGAATGAAATACAAACAAGTTAAATAGGAAGTTGATAGATATTGACTTGGGGTATATTAATATACTAAATTAATTCATAAGGGGGAAAATACAATATGATTTCACTAGTTAGGGAGTCAATATATTTATGGTGAACCTATTTTTGAAATCATGAAAGGCTGGAAGAAAAAAAAAAAAAAATTGAGTAAATGGGAGATGTGACATAAGTCTAGCTTCAAGCTTATCCAACATCTCTATCTTTTCCAAGAGGTGTGTTTGATGGATGAGTTTGTGAGAGGAGCTCCAGCATATTTGAACAAGGAAAGTACAGTAAAGCCCATAACACAAGAAATCGAGGTGTTAATAGATCGAGGGAGTGTTAAAAACTAATATTTTGGATTTCTCAGAGTTTATGGTGGTTCTCGAGGCTTCAGAGAAGCATTCTAGAAGACATATGAGAGTTTTGGCTTCCTGAATAGAGGGATGAACCATGAGCATGTTTTTGTCCACAAACTATTGGTGAAAGAGAACGAAATTGTTGTGAAGTGAAAGGCCTCTAAGAGTATGAGTGATTACCGCATGGTTGATTAATTAGCCTAGATCTTCAGCCATTAACATAAAAATAAAAGGATAGAGTGGATCTCCTTGTTGGATGCCTCTTCAAGGGGTAAAGGTGGCAAAGGGAAGCCCATTGAACAAGATAGAGAAGCAAGGGGAGGATATCATGCTCATGATCCATCTAACCCAGGTATGAAAGAATCGAAATGCAAGGTGGACATGTTGAATATACATTCAGCTGAGATTATTGAATGCCTTGGATAGGTCTATCTCGAGGAGGATTCCAGTTTTTTTCAGGATCTTCAGGGAATGGATGACTTCATGAGTTAGGATGATACCCTCCAGGATTTGCCTTCCTTCCACATATCTTGTTTCGTCTGGTGAAATTAGCAGATGGAGGAGAGGTTTGAGCCTGCTAACAATAACTTTGGAAATGATTTTTAAAATGAAATTGCACAGGGCTATGGGTCTATACTTAATTGGAGAGGTGGCTTACTCTTCGTAGGGAATTAAGGTGAGAAAGATTACGTTCAAAGCCAGGAGAACCCAGTGAGTTTCATGAGACTCTTAAACTAGCTCCAAGACTTCCTACTTTATGAAATCCCATAATAAGTGGAATAAATTGGAGGTGAAGCCATCTGGCCCAGGGAATTTACCCTCATTGAGCTGAAATTCCACTTGTTTGACTTCCTGCATGGTAGTAGGTTTCAGCAGCATCTGGTTGTGCTCGTCAGTGACTAACTTAAGGATATATTGAGTTATGTTCTCAATGGTTGCATGGGGATGATCATTGGGCTCCTTGAGAAGATCCTTGAAGTAATCCAATAATTCTTCATCAATTTCCTCATGAATTTCTAGACATTCACCATTTTTGGTCTTGAGGACAGAGATTCTGTTGTGAATTATGTGTTGGATGGTGGAGAGGTGAAATAATTTTATATTCCTCTCTCCTTCCTTGAGCCAACGGATCCTAATTTTTTTTCCATAGGATTTATTCATGATGTATTTTTTCTTCTAGTTGGGTAGATAGAGAGGCTTCTTGGGCATCTACGTCTTCTGCCCTTCCACCGAGAATTATTTTCTGCTGGAGCTCAACCATTTGTTAGTCAATCTCTTTTTGGTCATTAAGGATGTTGCCAAATAAGGTTTGATTCCATAATTTTAATTTTAATTTGAGAATTTTGAGCTTTTGGTGGAAATGAAACATTTTTGACCCATTAGGAGGGGCAAGGTCGGACCACCAATTAGAGATGAGGTCTCTGAAGCCTGGATGAGTTAGCCAAAAAATTTCAAAGAGGAAAGGCTTGTGGATGGCTAGGCCTGGTGTGGCCCATTGTAGTTGAATAGTGTTAGAAGTATTTTCGTTGATGTCAAAGGACAACAGAAGAGGCAAAGGACAGCAGCAGAGGCAAAGGACAACAACAGAGGTAAAGAAGATACAGTGACAAGATATGCAGACAAGGAGCATGAGGAGAACAGAGTGAGAAAGAGGCAAAGAAGAATATAGTGACATGAGTTTACATTTGAGTCATTAATGCTCATCCTAAGGTAGCTTTCATACATAGGCACAACAAGGGCTTCGAAGCATTCACTCATCCTAAGGCAGCTTTCATATATAGACCCAGTGAGGGTTTCGGAAAATCTCAAATACAAACCTGGAATGTGCATTAAGATTTCTGATAGAACTGTTGGTTTAGCATGCCGAAGCACCAAGAGTGCATCAGAATGTGTATAAAAACCATTGAAAGGTCAAGACGAACCCTTGAGAGTAAGAGGTGGAAGCGAGCTTTGAGCAGTGAAAACCTAATGGAGTTTGGGGTTAAATCTTATGGTAGCATCGTATTAAAGTAAGAATGAAACATGGGTTTATATGTTAAGGCAGAAATAAGAAGTAAAACCTTTGAACAAAGTATATATATATATATATATATATATATATATATATATATATATATATATATATATATATATATATATGTGTGTGTGTGTGTATATAAAAAACTACATGTAGTCGAGTACACATATATGTATATAACAAAGGCGCGAAGGATTTGAAGCGGAACCATGAGTGCAAGAGGAACTCTAATTGTGAATAGTGAAACCAGAGATAGGTAAACCAACAGTATCGCGCAGTGTCAAAAATGGTAAGTGGATTTTTCATTTTGAACGTGATCTATGTCTTCAATCAACACATGCCCTAAGGCAGTTTTACAACACAACTTTTATCGCGTTCGTTTGATTTCAGTTTCGCCTAATAAAAATGTGATAAGTGCAGCGTACACTGTTGACCTGTCTGAGTCGATGCGATAAACTGTCCGTCGTTGGATGGGAGAGGCGTGTTAATGGAGGTGGACCCCTGGAACATATTGTATTAAAATATGTGTCGGGTTTGATATCTGTTGCAATATTTGATATATATTAACGTTGAGTGTGCATATAAGAATGATTTATGTGCAAATTATATGTTTGATGCACATTGATACATTATGTTACGCCAAGGGTTAAAACTATGGTCGAGGATTGACTTAGGCTTTGATATACATATGACAGGAAGGTCGGGAATTCATTATTGATGAAGGTTATTTAACCAAGAAGTATGGTAAGACAATCGAAATTTTTTTTTTTTTCAATCGTGAATAAGTTAAAAGGGAACTTGCCACATGTGTAATAAATTTTCAATAAAGTTGATAAATAGCGAGCGCATGTGGTCGTGATAATAAGGTTAATACTTTAATGTTTATTTAAAACAAACTAGGAGGTGCGAACCTTATCAAACATTATATATGTGTGTGTGTGTGTGTGTGTGTTCAAAGGGTGTTTTCATTTGAAATGTACTAAAAGTGCAGACTTTATTAAACATAGGTGGGACAGGAGTCACGAATTGCATCGGAGAAATGTTTGACAATGGAACGTGTTGACAAGAGTTCCGATTGAGATGTGGACCTGATGGATTAATGAACCATGATTCATATATGTTTGAGTTCCACATCAAAGCAAACCATCGTGTTGGAGCGATTCATCGCATCGACACAATGGAGTGAACAATACTTCATCGCATCGGCACAATGGAGTGAACAATAATTCATCGCATCGGCACAATGAAGTGAACAATAATTCATCGCATTGGAAAATAGAGCAAAAGATTTTATAATGCTATGGGGCCAAATCCTTCAAAGGTTAGCATTGGTTGTTCATTAATATAAAACCCAAGGTTTATTAAAAAGGTTATAACATTTGATTATGGAGAAAATATTTGTTTTATAAGAATGACAAATTCGGGATGTATAGTTAACGAGTATGAGCATTTATTTTCAATACGAAACCAAAGGTTATATCTTTGATGGTTAAGGTAATATTTCATGATAAATATTGTGAGTACGGATATATATGTTTTGCTAAAAAGGTTTTATAATGATGTCGAGTGTTATTTGTGTTCGATTAAAAGACAGTTGTACAGGTAGCAGTTATACAACTGCAATGAATAGGGAAAATGAAAAAAATGAAACGAAAAAGTGAGTGGTAGCTCTGGATGGAAAAAGAGAGAAAAACATAGAGAGCTATGTTGTTGAAATGATTCAAAATTTATACTGTATTTGAATGAAAGGTTTTAATTGTTTTGTTTTACATTGTTTGTGATGTAATTAGCAAGTCTCCAGAGAAAGACAAAATCCCATCGTAAAGTAGAAATGGATACATTTTTTTAACTAAATTGATAAAAGAAAAGAGAATGCGAATTTAAGAAAAAGAGATAATCAAATAGATGTGAATATTGGAGTACAGTAAAAAAATGGGGTACAGAACATAGCTGATATCCAAGGTAAATCAACAAATGTTTCTTTTATGAAAAGTGAGGGAGTTGAAGCTTCCTTTCAAGTTATAGCTTGCATAATTCGAGGTTTAAGCCTCCTGTAGGTTGGTGCTTACAGAAAATCAGTGGTGAGAGGGAGTTGGAGCTTGCCTTTACATCACAACAATAATAAGATGTGGTTTTATCCCTTTATGGGTTTCCACATATATCTGTTGTCTCTGTGTGTGATGACTATGTGTTGATATGGTTATTCAACCTGCTTAATACTTGTTGCTCTCATAATAAGTCTGTTGTTACATTATCTTTACATTTCTGCACATATAAGTTTGTTTCCATATAAAATTGATCATGAAGTTAAATTGTAAATAAGTTTAATTGAAAGTTTTAAAAAGTTCATGAAGGTGTTAAACTGATTCACCCCACCCCCCCCCCCGGCCCTCTCAGTTTAACTAAGGTTCCAACAATTTGGTATCAGATAAGGTTCCTTTTTGTAGCAGTTTAACAACTGAAAGGAGATCCTAGGTTCTTGGGATGGCTAGTCAAGAAGGATCCTCAACGAACAAAGCCCCTTTTTTCACTGGTGCAAATTATGCCTTCTGGAAAATCAGAATGAGAACATACATAATGTCCTTAGGAATAGAAGTTTGGGCTGCTGTGGAATTTGGATATGACTCTAAGGAAAATGTCTCAGAGAAAGAAGCCAAACAAGATTTTGTGGCTAATGCAAAGGCAATGAATGCAATCTTGAATGGACTGTGTGAGGCAGAATTCATCAAAGTAATGCACAGCAAGACTGCCAAAGAAATGTGGGAAACTCTAGAAAATATTCATGACGGAGACAAAAAGGTGAAGACAGCTAAACTTCAAGTCTATAGAGCCCAGTTTGAAAGTTTGAAGATGAATGATGATGAAGACATTGCTAGTTTCTTTTTAAGGGTTGCAGAAATTGTCAATAATATGAAAGCACTAGGTGAAACCATGCAAGAATGTGTAATTGTTCAAAATATCCTAAGATCTTTCCATCTAGAATTAATCCTAAGGTCTCTGCCATAGAAGAAATAGCAGATTGGTAAACCATGACCATGAACTACCTTCTTGGAAAACTAACAGCTTATGATATGAGACTGCCACAGAGGAAGTCAAATGTAAGGGAGGCGGCCTTTAAGGCAGAGAAGAATAAAGAAGAAAAAGAAGATATATGCTCATGTTCTGATGAAGAAGAGGCTAAATTTATCAGGAAGTTGGATAAAGGCTCAAGTAAGTATAAAGGTAAACTTCCATTTAATTGTTTCAATTGTCGAAGAGTTGGACAGTATGCTTGTAAGTGTCCTTATAAGAAAACAATGAATCCGGCGCAGGAATCAGAGAATACCATATCTAAGAACTGGCAAAAAGGGAAGAGATTCAATAGAAAATCCTTCTATGCTCAGCAAGACAGCAGTGCGTCAGAAGAATCAACTGAATTCTCAAGTGAAGAAGGAACATCAGAATTTGTATTCATGGCTATAGAAGATCTGGAAGAATGTATTCTAGAAGATGAGGAAGAAGGTGAAGTGGCCCTTGAGGGGGAGCTAAGAAGTGCCTTGGAGGAAATTGACAGACTAAAATTGAAGTGCAGAAAACAGAAAGACATTCTTCTCAAATATGTAAGAGAAGAACAAAATTCAGAAGCCCTCATTTAGTTGAAAGTAGAGCTTAAAGAAGCCAAGAAGGTAGAGGATATTCTACTTAAGCAGATCAAGGATAGAACTCAGAAACAAGAGAAGTTGGAAGAATAAGTAGTATGCTTAAGGAAGAGATTAGAAAATGCCCAGAGGAAAATAGATACTTCTCAAATGACAAGCTCTGGTAAGTTGAATGAGATTCTAGATGCTCAAAGATCTCCTCTGATAAAAACTGGGATAGGCTATGAAGGAGAATCAAGCGAAGGCAAAGAAAAAGAAAACAAAAATATCATTTTTGTAAAAGCAGATGAGAATATCCAAGCAGCTCAGAACCTTTCTAAAGAAGAAGAATCCTACAATAAAGTAGATAAAAACTAGGAGGACGCTCAAATGACAAAGGATGAAATAAATAAACTGTCAACTGGAAAAAGTTCGTATACTCCTGAATATGTCAAATTTGGAAGTCATCAAAGGAGATTTTTTCATCCTATGAAAAATGCCACTCGTTATGCCTGCCACAAATGGGACATATTGCTGCATATTGTCATACAAGAAGAATAAATACAAACCAGCAAAGGTTGCAAATAGTATAAAGTTTTACTCAAGTAAACAAATGGAGAAGACAACCTTTTATCATGTATGCAAATTGTTTTTATGGATACTATTTTAATTGTAATGAATTTGGCCATCAAATAATACATCGCAGAAAATATGGACAACGACTGATGTTCAAAACCTCAAGGAGGTTTATGAATCATGGAGAGTTTACTCATACTTATAATTCTACTAAAGATATATCCAAATGTTGTGTATGCAATAAAACTGGACATATGTCTTCCCAATGTCCTCTAAGAGAATATGGTTCATCACCTCAGAAAAGGTACCAAACAAGAGGATGCTTGCAGTGGAAAAAGAAGATGAATAAATGTGAGTTTGCTCTAATAGCTCAAGATCTGAAAATCCAATGGTATTTGTACAGTGATTGCTCAAATCATACGTCTGGAGATAGAAGCAAGTTTATAACCTTTGATGAAAAGAAATATGGAAATGTTACTTTTGGCAATGATAAAGCATGAAAAATCAAAGGAAGAGGCTCAGTCAGTCTAGACAATGGCAGAGGAAAAGCCCAGGATGTACTATTTGTGGATGGGCTAAAAGCAAATCTGCTGTGTTAGTCAAATGTGTGATAAAGGCTGTGAAGTTATTTTTAGAGCACAAGACTGTGAAGTAAGATCAAGCACCACTGGAAAAACCCTGATCAAAGGTGTTCGAATAGAAATCAATGTCTATGTAGTAAAAAAAGAAAATGAAGCATGTCACCTTAGCAAATTTGAGGAGTCATAGTTATGGCATAGGAGATTGGGACACCTAAACTTTGATCATATCATAAGTCTAAGAAAAAATAATGCATTCGGAGATATTCCAGCCATAAAGTAGCCTTCAAATACAGTATCTAAATCCTGTCAGCTAGGTAAGAAGACCCGTACATCCTTCAAAACCTAAGAGAAGCTATCTACAAGAAAACCTCTTCAACTTGTTCACATGGATCTATGTGGACCTTCAAGAACTAAAACACCAAGTGGAGAATCCTATTTCATGCTAGTAATAGATTATTTTTCCATAATGACATGGGTTGCATTTGTCAAGCACAAATCAGAAGCGCTTGATAAATTCAAAATATTCAAGGCTTTGGCAGAAAATCAAATAGGATGAAAACTAAAGTGCATCAGATCAGACAAAGGGGGTGAATTTACAGATTATGATTTTTCAGATCTGTGCAATGAGTATGGGATAAAGCAACAATTCAAAATTGTAGGAACACCTCAACAAAATGGAGTGGCAGAGAGACAAAACAAGTTTGTACAACAGATTTCCAGAGCCATGATGCAAGAAAGTAACATTCCTCAAACCTTTTGGGCAGAAGCAGTACACACAACTGTGCATATCCTAAACAAAGCTCATTTAAGACCAAACAGTGACAAGACTCCTTATGAATTATGGCATGGTAAACCAACATCAATCAAGCATTTTAGAGTTTTTGGAAGTAAGTGTTTTATAAAAAATAATGATGAAAATATGGGAAAGTTTGATGCAAGAGTAGCTGAAGGAATATTCTTAGGATATGCATCCAAGAGTAAAGGTTACAGGTGCTACAACAAAATACTTCACAAAATTGTAGAAAGTATTGATGTAATATTTGATGAAGAACTATCAGACAAGATAAGAAGTATAGATTGTAGCAATCCTCCAGAAGATCATGAAGAAGAGAATCAAGATGATGATGAAGTAAACACGCCAATAGAAGATACTGACCTGAGATAAAAAAATCTCCTCAATATACACTCAGAATAACCATCTAGAAGATCAAATCATTGGGGACAAGAGTGTAGGTGTACAAAAAAGAAGACAACTAACTGAACAGACAGAAGAAGTATACCTAGCAATGTTGTCACAAATAGAGCCAAAGAAGTTTGAAGAAGCCAGCAAAGACAAACATTGGGTGAATGCCATGAATAAAGAATTGGACCAAATTGAGAAGAAAAGCACTTGGGAACTAGTTCCAAGACCCAGTGAGAAAAATGTCATTGGCTCAAAATGGGTATTCAAAAATAAGATGAATGAACAAGGACAGGTAATCAAAAATAAAGCTAGACTTGTGTGCAAGGGATATTCACAGGTTGGAGGACTTGATTATGATGAAACATTTGCTCCTATAGCTAGAATGGAAGCTATCAGACTATTTTTAGCTTTTTCTTGCTATCATGACTTGAAGGTGTACCAAATGGATGTGAAGTCTGTCTTCATAAATGGAGATTTAGAGGAAGAATTCTACATGGAGAAACCATAAGGGTTCTCCTTAACCGATAATGTAGACTATGTGTGCAGATTAAAGAAAGCATTTTGTGGCCTGAAACAAGCTCCTCGAGCATGGTATTCAAGGCCAGACAAATACTTGCAAAAATAAGGGTTCAAGAACGGAGGAGTAGACAGCAACTTGTACATAAAATCAAATGAAAATGAACTTCTGATTGTATTAGTGTATGTAGATGATATCATGTTTGGAAGTAGCAAGGATGAGTTAACAAAAGGATTTGCTAAAGAGATGAAATTTGAATTTGAAATGTTTATGATTGGAGAGCTCACCTTCTATCTAGGACTACAAATTCAACAAAAGAGCATAGACACATTTATCTCACAAGAAAAATACTTAAAAGAGATGCTGAAAAGGTTTAAAATGGAATACTACAAACCTGTGTCAACTCCCATCACTACTGGGTGCAAGCTTTGTGCAGATGATGGAACAATTGATGTAGATCAAAAAATTTACAGATCCCTGGTTGGAAGTCTATTATACCTAATAGCTTCTAGACCGGACATTGTGCTGGTTGTAGGACTTGTGACAAGATATCAAGCGGCACCAAAAAAAAATCACTTACTAGCAATTAAAAGAATATTCAGATATCTACAAGGGACTACACATCATGAGCTGTGGTATCCAAAAGGTAAAAAATTTATTTTGACATGTGATATACAGACACAGATTGGGCCAACTGTGTTGAGGACAGGAAAAGCACAAGTGGAGGTGCATTCTATTTAGGAGAAAGTCTGGTGGCATGGCTAAGCAAGAAACAAACATCTATTTCTCTATCTACAACAGAAGCAGAATACATAGCAGCAGCAGCATGTTGCACACAAGTCATGTGGATGAAACAAACCCTCCAAGATATGAAGGTAAGCATTGGTGAACCTATCTCTATCAAGTGTGATAATACAAGTGCCATAAGAATATAAAAAAATCCTGTGCTTCATTCAAAAACTAAACATATTCCAATCAAGTATCATTTTCTCAGAGAACAAGTAGCTCAGAAAGTAGTGAAGTTGGAATATGTGCCAATAAAGGAACAGACAGCAGATATATTTACAAAACCTCTTGCTAGAGAACCATTTGAATATCTGAGAGATAGACTAGGGGTAGTGTTTGTAGATGCTACTCTCTGATATAAAGCGAAAGCATCGTTTTAGGGGGAGAATAGAAGAGAAAACATCATTCTAGGGGGAGATCCACAAAGAGCATGAAACAGGTCCTCAAGATCAAAATATCAGCCCTTTGCCATTGATGTCAAAGGGGGAGGAAAAGCTATAAGCAAATAATAGCTATAAACAGGAAGTAATGTTATTGCCATCAATGCCAAAGGGGGAGACTGTTATAAGTATTGTCATTGATGGCAAAGGACAGCAGCAGAGGCAAAGGACAACAACAAAGGCAAAGAAGATACAGTGACAGGATATGCAGACAGGGAGCATGAAGAGAATAGAGTGAGAAAGAGGCAAAGAATAATATAGTGACAGGAATTTACATTTTAGTCATTAACACTCATCCTAAGGTAGCTTTCATACATAGGCACAACAAGGGCTTCGAAGCATTCACTCATCCTAAGGCAGCTTTCATATATAGACACAGTGAGGGCTTTGGAAAATCTCAAACACAAACCTGGAATGTGCATTGAGATTTCTAATAGAACTGTTGTTTTAGCATGTGAAAGCGCCAAGTGTGCAACAGAATGTGTATAAAAACCATTGAAAGGTCAAGATGGAACCCTGAGAGTAAGAGGTGGACCCGAAGCTTCGAGCAGTGAAAACCTAATGGAGTTTGGGGTTAAATCTTATGGTAGCATTGTATTAAAGTAAGAATGAAACACAGGTTTATATGTTAAGGCAAAAATAAGAAGTAAAACCTTTGAACATAGTATATATATATATATATATATATATATATATATATATATATATATATATATATATATATATATATATATATATATATATATATATATATATATATATATATATATGTATATGTATGTATGTACATAATAAGGTCGTATATTTATATATATATATATATATATATAACAAAGGCACGAAGGATTTGAAGTGGAACCATGAGTGCAAGTGGAACTCTAATTGTGAACAGTGAAACCAGAGATAAGTAAACCGGCAGTGTTGCGCAGTGTCAAAAATGGTAAGTGGATTTTCATTTTGAACGTGATCTATGTCTTCAATAACCACGTGTCCTAAGGCAGTTTTACAGAGCAAATTTTATCGTGTTTGTTTGAGTGGTTAAAGCTCAACTCAATAAAAAATGCGATATGGCATGACACCCATTGGATCATTGGAGTCGATGCGATAAACTGTCCGCCGTTGGATGGGAGAGGCGTGTTAATGGAGGTGGACCCCAGGAACATATATGTATTAAAATATGCATCGGGTTTGATATCTGTTGCAATATTTGATATATATTAAAGTTGAGTGTGCATATAAGAATGATTTATGTGCGAATTATATGTTTGATGCACGTTGATACATTATGTTATGCCGAGGGTTAAAAGTATGGTTGAGAATTGACTTAGGCTTTGATATACATATGACAAGAAGGTCAGGCATTCATTATTGACGAAGGTTATTTAACCAAGCAATATGGTAAGACAATCATAAAATGTTTTTTTTTTTCGATCGTGAATAAGTTAAAAGGGAACTTGGCACATGTGTAAGAAATTTTCTATAAAGTTAATAAATAGCGAGCGCATGTGATCGTGATAATAAGGTTAATACTTTAATGTTTATTTAAAACAAAGTAGGAGGTGCGGACCTTATCAAACATTATATATATATATATATATATATATATATATATATATATATATATATATATATATATCTGTGTGTGTTCAAAGGGCGCTGCCATTTGAAATATATTAAAAGTGCAAACTTTATTAAACATAGGTGGGACCCGAGTCATGAATCGCATTGGAGAAAAGTTTGACAGTAGAACGTGTTGACAAGAGTTCCGATTGAGATGCATACCCGATGGATTAATGAACCATGATTCATATATGTTTGAGTTCCACATCAAAGCAAACCATCGCGTTGGAGTGATTCATTGCATCGGCACAATGGAGTGAACAGTAATTCATCGCATCGACACAATGGAGTGAACATTAATTCAGCGCATCGGCACAATGAAGTGAACAATAATTCATCGCATTAGCAAATAGAGAAGAAGAGTTTATAATGCTATGGGGCCCAAATCCTTCAGAGGTTAGCGATGGTTGTTCATTAATATAAAACCCAAGGTTTATTAAGAATTTTATATAACATTTGATTGGGGAGAAGATATTTGTTTGATGAGAATGAAAAATCCGGGATGTATAGTTAACGAGTATGAGAATTTATTTTCAATATGAAACCAAAGGTTATATCTTTGATGGTTAAGGTCATATTTCATGATAAAGATTGTGAGTACAGATATATCCGTTTTGTTAAAAAGGTTTTATAATAACGCCAAGAGTTATTTGTGTTCGATTAAAAGATAGTTGTACAGGAAGCAGTTATACAACTGCAATGAACAGGGAAAATGAAAAAAATGAAACAAAAAAGTGAGTCGTAGTTGTTGATGAAAAAAGAGAGAAAAACAGAGAGAGTTGTGTTGTTGAAATGATTCGAAATTTATACTGTAGTTGAATGAAAGGTTTTAATTGTTTTGTTTTACATTGTTTGTGATGTAATTGGCAAGTCTCCAGAGAAAGACAAAATCCCGCTGTAAATTTGAAATGGATACATTTTTCTGAGTAAATTGATAAAAGAAAAGAGAATGCAGAATTGAAGAAAAAGAGATAATCAAACAAATGTGAAGATTGGAGTACAGTAAAAAAAAGGCGGTACAGAACAAAGCTGATATCCAAGGTAAATCAACAAATGATTCTTTTATGAAAAGTGAGGGAGTTAAAGCTTCTTTGCAAGTTGTAGCTTGCATAATTCGAGGTTGAAGCCTCCTGTAGGTTGGTGCTTATAGAAAATCAGTGGTGAGAGGGAGTTGGAGCTTGCCTTTACATCACAACAATAATAAGATGTGGTTTTCTCCCTTTATGGGTTTCCACGTATATCTGTTGTCTCTGTGTGTGATGACTATGTGTTGATATGGTTATTCAACCTGCTTAATACTTGTTGCTCTCATAATAAGTCTGTTGTTACATTATCTTAACATTTCTGCACATATAATTTTGTTTCCATATAAAATTGATCATGAAGTTAAATTTTAAATAAGTTTAATTGAAAGTTTTAAAAAGCTCATGAAGGTGTTAAACTGATTCGCCCCCCCCGCCCCCCCCCCTCTCAGTTTAACTAAGGTTCCAAAAAATAGGCTAATGGTCTAAGCCTAAAGGAGGTAAGATGTTAGTAACAAGATCCTCTCCTAGATCAATGGAGTTTTCTAAGAACCCCCTTGCCTATTTGTTCAGGTGAAGACACCATTAGAGGTTTGAAGGTCGATTAGCTGATTAATTTGAATGAAGTCTTTGAATCTGGTGATGTCTGTCTCAAGATGAGGTTGTCATCCCTTTTTTTCAGTTAGGTTTATTATCATATTGAAGTCTCCCCTCAACAGCGAGAGAGGTTGTGTGCGTTGAAGGTTGAGATGCTCAATGGTAACCAACAACTTTATTTTTTGCGTCGCCACTTGGGGGAAGTAGACGTTTGTAAGAGGTCCATGAATATTGGTCCCCAAGAGGTGGAAGGTTACTTGTATGAACTTTCAGGTGGCATGGAATTTATCAAATACAATAAGATTTAGATTATAGATGATTTCCATACCACCTGAGGCTCCACAGGTGTCAACATCTATGGAGTGACATCATCACCAAAGTCTAGGGAGAATCGTATCTAGGGTGGTACTGGAGCATTTGGTTTCTTGAAGAAAATTGTGGGGATTTCTTCAACTATTATTTTCTTGATTAAACTGTGCTTGGAGGGACTATTTATCCCTATGATATTCCATGAGATCAGCTTCATTGAGTGTTGTGGGGGATGACAGATTAGAACCAGGTTAACTTCAGAAATATTACAGATTCTACAAGTTGCCCTCCTAGAATGACCAGGCTTTGCAGATCAGTTTGCCTACCTCTTTTATTGGATTATTTTAATATTATTTTGATGTCAAGCAGTGTTACTCCTTGAATTCCTAATGACGGTAGTTGTTGAGCTCTAGATAAGACTTCCTCTAGCCATTGAATCTGCTAATTTTGGATCGAAAGATAGTATTTTTGTTTGGATGCTTCTTCAAGGCTTAAGATGTCAAGTTTGCCACAGTCTATGATTTTACGCTCTTCCTCCAGAGATGAAGGTGTCTCAAGATTAATTCCTCTTCCTTTTCTAGGGATGACTGCACAACGATTGGTGGGTTGGGATTGCTTAGCATTCTACGAAAGGATTGGTGGTCCAGGAGTAGCACGAAGGGTTATTTTTCCAGTCAAGGGTGGATTCAAGGATTTAGGGATAGGAGGAGCATCAGTGTTTAGATTGTGTATAGAATCAAAACGGTTGCTAGTAGAGGGGTTTGTGGTTGCATGGTTTGAAGTGGGCTTCCTAGCTTCTCTTCTTCGCCCTATTACTTTGGTGAATCCCTCTGCGTCTTTAGCTACAAAGTATTTTATCATGTTTTAATTTTGATTGAGAGGGTAGTCTCTGAAGTGATTCCCATGCATATGGCATTTCTGACATATAAAAGTCACATGTTCATAATCTACAGTTTGAACCCATTCGAAATCATCATAGAGCAGACTTACCGTATATGGAAGGGTTTTGTCGATGTGCGTGTAGATGAAAATCCTGACATAGGCTGTATACTTTTTGATTCTTGTTTCATCTGCTGTTTTTCTGAATTCCCCCAGAGTTTTGTCGATCTCGTTTAGGGTTATGTCATCCAAATAATCTTGTGGTAGAGAGTATAGTCGAACTCGAATAGGTGCCCAACTGAAATCTTCATTGTTCAGGTTAAAGTGTTCGACCCAGTTAAACTGTTCCATGATCTAGCTGTTATCATTGATGCAGGTGAAGATAACATTAAAGAATCCCTTGTATATCAACTGGAGATGGATGTGGCATTTGGGTTTCCACTTTGAGGCGATCCATCCTAGAAGCGTTTTTTTTGTGGGCCAGGAGCCCATTAACTTTCAGATCAGGGCACGATTCTTCAAGAATTGGATTCTCCCATTTATTCGATGCGGTAGAAGAAAAAAATTTAGTCTTTCTGCGGCTTTAGGGATGCATGTGGACAAGGTTACTCTGGTCGGGGAACCTACATCAGTGGCTAAGTTATTCATAGGGTGAACCATCCCTGTAGGGCCAATGTGTGGAGCAAAGGAATGATCACGGGAAATCTCAGAATCTACCATCACACCATTGACAGGAGAGCCAGAAGGGGGGGGGGGATCCTTGATCCCCATGGTGGAATCCACCATGGAGGAAAATTATTGTTCATGGTGATGGAAAAGGGTTAGGTCAAAAACAGCGAGATCTAGGAATAGTATGAGAGGTTGGTTGCAAGCCCGAGGGAAGCTTCAAACCCTAGGTCCTATTTGACTTTAAATTTAACTGTTATATATAAAAGAATTATATTCAATAGAATTATAAAAGACTTATTATTACGTTGAAGTACCTTCATATAAAGGGAAAAATACCAAATTATAATTTTTTTCCCAAGATTATACCTAAAAGTTACTATATCTCAATTAATTAAAGATAATATAATGCTATATTTTCATAATAAAAAATAACAATTGAGTTCTAACTTCGTAGAGAAAGTGCAAAAATAATCACAACATGAGTAATTAAGAGACATCTTAGGACAGAAAAACTCATAAAACTCAACTTATATAAAAAAATATTCAAATCTAATTCACAAATTTACAATAAATTTGTTCACTAAAAAATTATAATACACCATTAGAATAAAAATAAAATTAAATCTTTCGTCTATAAAAATTATAAAAACTTTCTACCCCACAAAAAAAAAGTACTCATAATTTTCATAACCTCTTATGCATACTTCCCACCACCAACATCTCAATCTGATAGTTAATAAAGAAAAATGAACCCCTATTGGTATATTCAAATGGGTAACTAATTATTAAAACATAAATCATCATTTTTAAAGAATTTTATCATGATATTTACTACTAATCAAATTTGTTAAACTAATATGGTTTTGAATTTGCAATGGTTATGATTTAGGTTCTAAAAACTTCTTTAAACAGTTTTACCATGAGATTTACTACTGATCAATTTTTTTGAATTGATATTCTCTTGAATTTGCAATGGTTATGATTTAGATTCTAAAAACCTATAAGATAATATAGTAAGTAAAAACATAGAAATATTTATGATAAGTCATTTTGTAATAAATGAAAAATTAAATCTTTTTCTTATTGAATGTTCTAATTAAATATTTTGTCAAATTATTAACCAATAACCTAATTAATTTATTCTACATATTATAGAAAAAAAATAAAAATATAAGGGATAAGGGTTAGAGGTTAGTTTCAAATTAAAAATTTTATATAATGGAAAGGAGTAAACAATAATTGTTAGGTCCTTATAATACTAGTGTATCACCCTTATTTTTATTGTTACTGTAGCTCCTTATTGTTATTGTTGTGTCCCCTAGAATCCCACCATTGTATTGTTGTGCCTTTACATATTATTGTTATCTAGGCTCTAATTGTATTGTGACCCTTTAAACTCCTATATATAGCAAGGAGGTCTTATCATTTGTATCATCCAAGAATAGTTTATTTATGTCATATACAGGACATTTCTCCCTTGAAGAGGTTATTTCTCAAGTAATTTATCTATCTTTTCTTCTATTTTCTAAGTTTGTTGCATAAAATTTAGTATGAGAGCTTTGGATTCTAGGGCTTTGCTTCTTCAAATGGGTCATCTTGGTATTTTCTTCATAATTTTTTTCTAAGAAGCTTCATAAGCCAAAATTACAACCATGAGGAACACAAATATTGGTGAACTTTGTGTGGCAATTTTAGATCTTGTTTCACTATATTTTCATGGATAAGTTCCGAGGAAGTTAGGGTTTTTGTAGGCTCCATAATTCCATCTAAACCAGGTGACCTAAGAAAAATCTTCATAAAATATTTCTCTTGGAACATCAAATTTCAATTTCATAAAAATTAACTCAAAGTGTATGGACTTTAGCTTTTTGTGTGTCATTTTCAAGGCCAAAGGTCAAAAAATGACATGTGGTGCTTCGTAAAAATTATATCTATTAAACCAGTCTATAATTAGGTCATTTTGGGAGAATTTCAGACCTTAGAGATCTAAAATTCAAGATGTACAACAATTTCCCTAAAAAGCTCCTAAAAATCATGAAAAAAGGGTGTATTGTTTTAAATTTTCCATAAAAAAATTTTGAAAAATATATTAGAAGTGATTCAAGCATATTGTGAAGCATAAATACTTGTAAAACTAGTATACATTTATATCTATATCACTCAACATCTCTTAACTTTATATTTACACTAAGTTATGTATAAACAAACAAATTTTCACACCCGCTTAGCTTTATATTTACACTAGATTATGTATAAACAAACAATTTTTCTAATATTTCTAAGGCATTTAACATCATTTTTATTAGAACTGAGATTCTTCCACTTATTCCATTTCTTTCACATGTAGAATAACATTTTTATTGGTTAGGAAAAGAAATAGGTTTATCTTTTAGTGAATTCCTTTGGAATGACAAAAAGAATACAACATCGTTGGGGATGGGACTATCTTTCATTAATTATTATAAAAAAATTTGGAAATACGGTGGATATAGGAGCAACTAAATGATTAGCTTTATTCTTGTGTACTTGATTTTAATTATCTTTCAATATTTACACTCCAATTACATTTGTAGTGTTATTTTTTTTTCATTATTTAACATAAGTAACTTACTTATATTATATATTGTTATTTATTTTCAATTAAACTATTTTGTACTTAAATTTTGATATTGTTTTTTATTGGCTAAAGTTTAATATTTAACATGTGCTACATAGGTAGTTCCTGCCTCTTAGTTTAAAAATATGTTATACATTTAATATAATGGAAAACTTTGTAATGCAATTTTTATTTGATAATTTCTAAAAGGAAAATAAATGATCCATATCTATGCGGGGACACAATAGAATACAGAAATAACCATAAATACAAATACACAGTGGAAATAACATTTCATCTCATTAATATCAAAGAACTAAAATTTGTTTACAGAAAGAATGGAAATAAACTAGCTAGGGCACTGGTAGGTTATCTCTGAGAAGCGATGTGGTGGCTACAGGCCTCTGAACTGAGTTACAATGAGGCTTGAGGGCCTAATTACTATTGAAAAACAATGCAAAACCATAAACATCCAAAAACCGAACCCTAGGAGATGAAGTGGAAAAACAATGGGCCCCATTTGGGTAAATTGGCACATCAACTTCCTGGGGACGTAACTTTGGCATACGATCTACGTTTTACATGCACAATACCTTGTTAGAAATATCTATCTGAGGCCTACAACTTTTGATGTGAGAAATATCGAGGGAACTCCCATGTTAAACCTAATTTTCCCAAAAAATGTCGTTTAAGGCCTCAAAATGGCTCTAGAAGTTCAGGACCCGAAAAACTGCTAAAAATAGAAAACTGTGCTACATTTAAGGAAACTGAAAAAACTGAAATAAACAATGGTGGGCCCCAAATAAAATAGGTGAGTGGTCACCAATATCCACCTTGATCATTACTCCGCCCTTAGGAATAAATTGTCCCCATTGCGTTCAGGTCCTCTAAGAGACGAGGAAGCTTCTACTGAACTTTGTCCTTGGTCAACCACTTGTCTTGGTGCAGGAATTGGCCAAATTTGATAAACTGAGATAGTTGGATCTTTTGTTGGCGAGTGTTCTTGATTTTCATGTCCATGATACAATCTGTGGTGCCCTGTTCCATGTAGTATGGGTTTAACTCTGTTGGCGTGAGTTGTTCTGCAATGTCGGATGTGTCGAGTAGAGGTGAGAAGTACAACCGAAGGTGGTACACATTGAATACTAGGTGCAAACCAAGGAATTGTGGAATGCCTAGCTCAAAGGCATTGGCCCCAACAACCTTGGTGATGGTGCACAACCCATATCAGAGCTAGCAAAGCTTACGGTGGGGTCCAATGTGGCGCTCCTTCTGCAAATGTAGCCACACTTTCTCTCCCACCTGGAAGTTATCTGGCAACTAGTTTTGATCATGTCGTTGCTTGTACTTAGCATTCGCTCTCTCCAATATGTCATGAACCTATTGGTGGATGTGCTGAATGTGATGAATCAAGTTGTTCTATTTGTCAGCTTTAGACTGGACATGATTTGAATCAGCCTATGTAGCCATAAATGGAATGACTATGTCAATGGGATTTAGTGGATGGAATCCCAAACCCACCTAAACGGGGTTGTGGCTGGTTGAGCTTTAGAGAGCCCGACTATATTTTTGTTGTACATATGGAAGGATCTCATCCCATGTGCGTGCATGCTTGGAATTATACATGCGTAGAATGTGTATGCTCATCCTGTTGATGACATCTATCTGGCCATCAGTTTGGGGATTGAAAGTTGTGGAATTGATGAGCTCGGTGTCCCGCATTGACCATAGTCTCGACCAAAATGTGCTAAGGAACCTAATATCCCGATCTGATATGATAGACTATGGGATCCAAAATCGCACCCTAACTAGTTCAAATAAGATTTTAGTAGCGGCTTCTGTTGTGATATTCGTCTTGTAGGCCGCCATAATGGCTATCTTTGAGAAATTGTCAACGACCATGAAAACATAGTCATTTCCATGCTTAGTAGAAGGAAGGCCCGACATTTAATCCATGGAGACGGATTCCCAAGGTCAACTAGGGGTAGGTAGTAGAGTATAGAGGCCTTATTGACAGTTAGTTTGGCAATGGTGCAAGCAGTGAAGGATCTGATGTACTTCCTGACATCTTGTCGAAGGTTCGAACAATAGAAATAATTTTGTAGTACTGCCACTGTTTTATCGACCCCGAAATTTCCAATGACTCAACTATAGTGTGCTTCCCAAACCATCTTGGCCCGCTCGCTTGAAGGAACACAAAGGTGTCCTAGGTGACATAGCAGTGCATCCTCGAGGTGAAAATTTGAAGCTTGCACACCATCCACGACTGTCTTGTATGTCTGGCTGAATTCTGGATCACTCTTGTAGAGAAGCAGCCAATCAGAATTCTCGTGCCCACATGAGTTGAGAACGGTGGTGAGCGCAATGATCGGTGGTTGGCTAAGGCACTCAGCAACATTATTGGTTGTACTCTACTTATACATGATGTTCAAATGAAATTGTTACAGATATGTGGAACACTTCTGATGAAGATCGTTCAGAAAATTCCTTTGTGTCTGTATGAACTGCAGGGGTCGGTGGTCTGTGTGGATGACGTTTACCTTCCTCAAAATGTAATGCTTCCATTGTCGGAAAGCCTTCATAATGGAATATATTTCTTTCTCATAAATGAGATACTTTCAGACTGTTCCAGACAATGTCTCACTGTGATATGCCACTCGATGAACCTATTGAGTAAGAAATGCCACAATAACATAATCAAAGGCATCTCTCTCAATCTCAAATGGTTGTTGCAATTCTGGCAATGTGAGCACTCAGGTAGAGCAGAGGCGATGTTTCAATTCTATGAATGCCTTCTATTGATATTCTGACCAAAAGAATTTTTCTTTCGCTCCTCCCTTGGTGACTTGACTCAAGGGCCAAGTGATATGAGAGAATCCTAGCATGAAACTGCTGTAGAAATTAGCAAGACCCAGAAAGCTGTGAAGTTTTGATAGAGAGGTTGGGGATAGTCAGTCGCAAATGACTTGGATCTTGGTTGGATCCACATGCACCCCCCGTTCATCAATAATTTATCCCAGATACCGAACCTTGGTTACGCCAAAAGTTCACTTATCCAAATTTTCACATAAATTTTGTTGTCTTCGTGTTTGGAGGACCTGTCGGATGTGGTGGAGGTGCTCTTCCCAAGTCTGGGTGAAGATCAGAATGTCATCCAAGTACACTACTACAAATTATTTGGTGAATGGTCGCAATATGTTGTCCATCCACCTCATGAAGGTCACAGGAGCATTCGTCAACCCAAAAATCATAACTAGGCATTCGAAAATTCCCTCCTTGGCCTTGAAGGCAGACTTCCACACATCGAAGGGTTCGATTAGTACCTGATGATACCCGGACTTCAAGTCGATTTTGCTGAAATATTTTTCCCCTTTGAGTTGGTCTAGAAAGGTCAATAATCCATTGGATCATGTACCTATTTTGGACATTAATCTTCTTCAGCGCCCGATAGTCAATACAGTTTCTCCAAGTCCCATCCTTTTTCTACACCAACACGATCAGACTCCCACAGGGTGATGAACTCAGTTGAATGTGACATTTCCACAACAACTCCTGAATTTTCCTCTCGATTTCATTTTTCTCCATTACAGAGCGTCGATAGATTGGTCCATTGGGAAGCGTCGCACCTGGGGTCAGATCAATGGGGTGTTTGACCTGATAGTGCAGAGGCACCCCTGTGGGTGAGGTGAAGATGTCCTCGTACTCATCTGAAACCTTGTCCATTGGGTTTTGTCGTGTAGACAAGCCCTATTTGGAGGTTGTGGCTAAGGTTTTCTTCTTTCCCTGAGGGCAGATCATCAGGAAAAAAAATTCCTGGTTTTGGAAATGAGTTTGCTGCATTGTTTTGCAATAACAAAAGAGATAGGAGCAAGTGGTGGTACCTTTGGTATCCTATATATATTATTTCCCAAACTAATAATAACTGCACGAGGTAGAGACTCATACACAACATGTCACTTCCACAAGTATGGTTGGCCTAATAATACATCACAAACATCAAGAGGTGAAATTCCACATAGTACCTCATCCCTGAAGGGCTTGGTGCTATACGGAAGGCAGTACTGCTGGCTGGCATGGAAATCCTCTCCTGGGTGAAGCCACCCGTTGGTGTATGGTTGTGGGTGTGTTTTGGTCAGTAAGCCCAACTGCTTCACAACCTCTGCTAAAGTGAGGTTCTTTTGGCTCCCACTATCAACAATGAACTATAGTGAGGAACCCTTTACCCACATATGGGAGTGGAAGAGATGCTCCTCCTCCTCCGTATCTTCTAGTTCCTCCTTCTAGATCTTGGCAGTGGAAACACTAGCATTGGGGTCCACATCAATAATCTGCTTCCCTTTTTCATTCCCCTTGTTAGGTTCTAATTTAGAGTCAGAGCATGCATCTGATTCACACCACTTTCTCGTGTCCTTCTTCGGATTCACAGTGTTTTTATTTTCTTTCTTCTATGGCAGGTTGTCCTAGGTTGTCGTGCCTTGGATTTTTCCTTTGTTTTGCAATTTGGGAGCACCTTTCCCTTGCTTTCAATTCACAGATCCAAAGTCTCGCTTCTTATGTTTGAATTTTTTCCCAATCTTGGTAGCATACCGGTATGTCATACCAAGCGAGGAGATGTCGAGGAAATACATTTCCTCTTGAATGTATCTACACAAACAATTTCGGTACTTCAACACCCAATGTTTCTCCGAATATTTGATATCGAACTAGGTGCGCAGGGTATGGAATAGATTCATTAGCTCATGCACATTTTGATCTCTTTGCTACCGCAATGTAGTCCATTATATGTACTTTTCCTCATATATCTCCACAAGATAATTGTTCCTTGATGGCATCTCGAAAATAATTCCAAGTGGGTACATTCAAGAATAGAGAGGGTTCCCCATCGTCCTTTTTCCCATAGTAGGTTTCCCACAAGTCCATGACATGGGGGGTAGCTTTGAGGAGTGTAAAAATAATCATCTCCTGATTGGAAAGGTGATGAAGCGATAAATATCCTTCTAATATATTTAATCATCTATCTACGACATCTGCATCTATTACTCCCTTAAATATGGGGATGTAAAATTTTATTCGGACCTTAAAAGGAGTTGTGCCTCCAGAGTGGCTGTTGGATGTAGATGCGCCGTTGATGGGCAGTAATTGAAGTATCTTAGCAAAGTTAACTATCATCACGTTCCATTGTTTTTCAGGGGCCTCCTCGAGAAATATTTTAATAAGATCTCTTGCTCCATCATCTTTCTTTCTATCCCCCATGGGAGGCTGTCGGTATTTTCGAGGTTGATCTTGCAAAGGTTCAACCAGATCGAGCCATAACTCCTTACACCCCGACCTCACTGGGGACATGCAAAGAAGGATAGAGAAAGAGTAGACTGCTCTGATACCACTGATCTAGATTTATGCAGGAATGAAATAAAATACACAAATAACTAGGAATTCAAAGATGTAGCAGAAATAAGTCTTCATTTCATTAATATCAAAGAACTAAAATTTGTTTACAAACAAAATCGAAATAAACTAGCTAAGGCACTGGTAGCTTATCTCTAAGAAGAGACGTGGTGGCTAATCTCTGAGAAGAGACATGGTGGCTATAGGCCTCTGAACTGAGTTACAATGAGGCTTGAGGACATATTTATTATTGAGAAACAATGGAAAACCCTAAACATCCAAAAACATAACCCTAGGAGATGAAGTGCCAAAAATATGGGCGCTTTTGGGTAAATTGATAGATCAATTTCTCGGGGACATAACTTTGGCATACGATCTTTGTTTGATGCCCATAATACCTCATTAGAAATATATATCTAAGGACTACAACTTTTGATGTGTGCAACATCAAAGGATCTTTTAGGTTTCTCTTTTCTTTCCCAGAAAATGTCGTCTAAAGCCTCAAAATGGCTCTGGAAGTTCAAGACCCGAAAAACTACTTAAAATAGTAAATTGTGATTGAATTAAGGAAACTGAAAAAATGAAAGAAACAATGGTGAGGCCCCAAGTGGAATAGGCAAGTGGCCACCAATATCCACCTCGATCAATAGAGTTACACAACTTTAACGTCTAATAAAAAATAGAAACCAAATTCATATGTATTTTTAGATTTTTAGTGTGACAAAATTTTCATTTAGAGTTAATTAGCATGAATAAGCTAAAAGACAAATTGTTTATTTTTATTACTTTGTTTACTTTATTTTGGTAAAAGAAACCTAAAAACATTATTTTACTTAACATCGAGTTAGTAAACAAAATGGAATCTTCAATCGTTGAAATGAAGATAAGAACAGAGGGTGGTTGGGAAATGCTTGGAAGATGTCACCTACCCTCTGTGGATAAAAGCAAATCCCCGTGGAGAGGGATAGGGGTTCTGTGAATTTCTGGTAAAGGGTAAGATGCAGTAATCTCTAGAGCTGGGTGAAAGACCAGTGGAGAACAGTTTCTGCAAACCATATAACCAGAACTGTCTGTCTGTGGCTGGATAGGCCATCCAGAGGTCACAACAGAAGGATTATTCTTTGTTCCCGTGGGACCGACTAATGTTCTGGAGCTAGGGGGCAAGAGGGGGACGTCATTTCCTCCCTTGATGGTTGGGAGGACCACACTTTAAGAGTTATTATCTCCTAATAGATAAGTAAAACAGAAAGACTCTAATTTTATGCTACAGGAAGTTTGTTTATTGTTAGTAGTTATTCAGAGAATGCTTAAGATAATCTAAGTTTTCTTTATTGTGATAGTTAAAGAAATATTTGTAAGCATAAAAAGAATAAACTCGTGTAGGGAAAAAACCTGTTTCATTTTTTTTTAAAACTAAGTAATAACAGCTAGCTCTAGATAGCACAATGACATGTGAGAAAAACATTATAGCGTAAAACAAGACTTTATCTATGGAGTAGTTAATGAAAGTTTGGCACAGGAAATGTTACATTTGTTTTCTTTTATGAGGAGTCAGTAAAATATGAAACCTGGAAGACATGGAATATTAAACATTAGACCTAGTATTACCAATGCGGCACGGACGCCAAATGGAAAATGTGCAGACTCATTGTTTAATTCATTGTTGAAAACAAAGAGTTGAGAATTTCTTGGTATTCTTCTAACAAAGACACATTATTTCATGACGAGCTTGAAAAGTTGGAAAGGGTAGAAACCCCAATCCGCTTCGGCTCTTTTATCGAACAACTATACTCGGCCAAGACTTGACGGCGGGTGTCGGAAACCTAGAGATTTAACCAAGTAGACATTTATAACAGGAATCGAAATGAGAACCAAGAAAATCCATAACTTCCGTCTATACTCAGAAAGCATGCAGAACCGTCGATTATCCAAAATCTGAAGCAAACATCTCAACAGAGGAAGGTAAAGCAGAGAGTTATTATGAATATAACATATGAAAAGAAAATAGTGTTAAATAGAAGCTAAATCACCCATACGCATCTGTAACATATAAGTTCACGACCTGTAGAATCTAGCCAAAAGCCAGATAACTTGTTCTAAACAAACAATAACTATTACCAGCTCCATATGTAAACCCCGGCGGAAAGACCGAGAGCGACATGCAACTGATAAACTTTGCTCAAACATTGTGTAATCAAAATTCCAAAAGAGCAAGAACCACTTCCCAACAACTTGATAAATATAAATATATTTATACATTAAACAGTATAGCATGCATAGTCCCGAGCAATATTATCAGTCAAACAGATGATAAAAGGAAAGGAAAAACTCTTGTCGAGATATCGACTTCCAGTACATCAACGTTTAGCACCATGGAACGCATACAAGAATGTTTAACATAGATTAAACTTACAGCCAAGAAAAAATTTGAGTGCATGTTCTGAATATGTAAAAACCCCTTTAAGGCGAGGTTCAAAGGGGAAAAGTTCTAAAAGAAAAACCCTGGAAGATTGACTAAAACCCTGAGCTAGGTGACCCATGCAGGATAAAACAAGCCAACTCACGCCACGATGGCATGATGGTGAGAGAGGTGGATTACCTGTAGAAAAAAAGGAAACATAGTCACTGTAGCTGTGTGAATGAAACTGAGTTCCGCATGACAAGAGTTATGATTCAGTGATAGATATCCCACCTGTAACAAAAGGTTAGCAAGCTGTTAATTAACCCCGGAATAATAAATGGACCAGAAGGGTTTGGGAGGGAAGAGTAATCCCAATAATAGAGGGTCTGTATCTGCACACACCTGTTGAAGAATACTGAACCCACTAGCCGGACTAACTCTTCCTGGAAGGCAATGAAAGAATTAAATTTAAAATAGATATATATATATACATTGACGATGAGTTTGAACTTATGCAGAGATCGCCATGAGGTACGGAGGCGAAGTATTACCTCCGATAGCCAATGGTGGAGTGGAACTGCAGGCTTAAGGCTTCCGAGCTGAAGAGCTTAGACTCAAGCCAACTATGGTGGAGTTTTCCTGTATAAAAAAGAAAAACACACACACACACACACACACACACACACACACACACACACACACATATATATATATAAAACCCTTCCCCTATTTCATTCGAAGCAAATAACACCTCAGGTCTGTTATAGAAAGTTTAACTGAGTCTTAAACAACAGATAATCAATGGCTAACTTACCTCGGTCCAGAGAACGTCGGAAAAGACCCGAAGGAGCCAAGCTGTGGTGCGCGCCGTGGAAGAGGAACTGCAGAGTGAGAAATGGCTCATCGGCAGAATAGCATCTGGTGGTCATTCCCTCGCATACCTCCGAGTAAGTCGAGGCGCTAAGGCATAGTAACCACCCGGATTAATTTCCTGTACAGTAGATAACGCTGGGAAGGACACATGGCATTGGCGAGGAGTGCAAGAAGCCATCCAGATGGATATTTCTATATTCTATTTAATGAACAAGATTACGGTGGATCGCTCGAGATCATCCGGCGGTAACCGGAGATCTCGACCGTATTTATTGAATTCACACAAGTGCATTATGCATAGTAAACACAATGATGTCCATGATAACGTGTTTGTACAATTGCGATAACCAGTTGTGCTATGATATAACGTCAATAAAAATCCAAAGTACTCTTCATTGCGATTAAATACATTTCCGAACTGTGATTAATGTCAAGCCTTGATGAAATTCTAAGGTTGGTTGATGGATAAATTACAAAGTTATAATTTATAGTTAGAAGTCTTATTGAATGGATTATTATGTAATGTAATTTTGTTTTTACATTTATGAAGTTTCTATAGTAAATGTGTAGGTAGTTGTGACAAGTGGTATCAGAGCCGGTTACTACACTGGAAACCTAAGGGTCTACTAACAAAGCTGTGTCTGTTTTAGTGCACTGAGAAGAAGGAAAATATATGAGGGAAGATATAGCATCTCAATCACAGCCGAATGAGACTCAAGGTCCAACAGTTATGGACCCAGAAATGTGGGTTCAACTAACTGTGGAGCAGCATCAAAAAACGAGTAAATTGCTGGAAGAACAACAGCAACAAACTATTTTTATGCTAAACACTGTGCAGCAACTACAAGAGGAGATGATGAGATTCCGGAAGGACAATGAAAAGTTGCTGCAAGACCAGGAAAAGATTTTGAAGAGCATATCTGATAAACAAAATCAGGAGATGCGACAACCAAGTGAAGAAAAAGAATTATCAACAGAGGCAGAAGACCAGCAAACCAGAAACAACACCAATGGAAAGACTGAAAAGAGTTACTCTCACAAGAGTAAAAACCGTAATAATAATGAGGCAGAATCGGAAAATCTGTTTGAACAACAAGATCATAAGAGGCAGAAAGTTGAACTGCAGGGGGAGTTCCGCAAGATTAAGCCACCAATGTTTGATGGCGAGGCGGAGGAAGAAGCTGAAGCATGGTTGATTAACATCAATAAATATTTTCAGGTATATGAGTATAGCAGCAATCTGAAGGCCAGATTGGCTATATACCAGCTGCGAGAGAAAGCTACCCTTGCAGGAGGAGGTGAAAATGTTCGCAGACGTACGAGTGACACACCGGAATCATTCCAGTTAAGATTAAGGATAAATATCTAACAAGATTTCTGATGATGATAAAGCCAAGGAATTTCATGATCTTCGGCTAGGCCAAATGACTATGGATGAGTATGTCACAAAATTTACTTCCCTGCTACGCTATGTGCCTTACCTCAGGGAGGAAAAAGCCAAGGTACAGAGATTTTTGAGTAGTTTGCCTACTCTCATGAGGGAAAGAATAGAGTTTGTTAATCCCCAAACGATGGATGAAGCTGTCCGGAAAGCACGCATGTGTTACCAGCAGTATAGGACCAAAGGGGATGGTGGCAAGGGTTGGCAGCCCAAGAAAAATCAGAAGAATTCCTCTACTTTTAAAAGCAGCAAAAGCAGCCACTTTAAAGGGGTAGGATGGAACGCAGGCAGCAAACAGTTTAACAGGAACCATCGAAGGATCAGGTGGCCAGCTGAAGAAAAACCCACCGAAGCATCAAGCAAACCAGAACAGGGGCAAAATTCTAAGCCTCCCCTACAGTGTTGGGGCTGTGGGGAAGCACACTACTACAAGAACTGTCCACAACGGAAAAAGAAGGAATCTGTGGCAAACTTGCAGGAAGCATCAACAGTGGGGGACGTGGCACGGAATATACCACGTATAAACGCAGCCTTGGAGGATCGATAGGCTGACTTTCAAACCACAATGATTGAAATGGAAGGTACTATACTTTCTAAACCTGTATCAATTTTAGTAGATCCTGGAGCTAGTTTAATCTATGTAAGTCCTAAACTAGTGGAGATGTGTAAGTTAAAAGAACAGAAATTTAAAAACTCCTGGTTAGTTCAACTAGCTACCGGAGCAAAACGCAAAGTGACTGCGAAAATTGCTGAATGCATACTGGAGGTTGCAGAACAGCAGTTGCTGGTAGATTTAAATATTCTGCCATTAGGATCGTATGATGTGTTACTCGGAATGGACTGGCTAGAAAAACACTGGACCTTGGTAGACTATAAGGAAAAGACAATTTATTATAGAGCGCTAGATGGTACGCGTAAGGAAATTAAAGGAATTAAAAAGCCTGTGCAATTACGCCCCATAATAGCGTCTCAGATGAGCAAGTGTATCCGAAAGGGATGTCAGTTGTACACAATTCAAGTAGGCTATGCTGAATCTAAGGGAAAGGCAGCAGATATAAAAGACATTCCTGTGGTACAAGAATTCCTGGATGTGTTTCCAGAAAAAATCCCAGGGTTGCCGCCTAAAAGAGATATTGATTTCACTATTGAGTTGCTACCCGGAGCCTCTCCTGTGTCAAGAGCACCTTACAGAATGAGTATACCATAATTAACAGAGTTAAAAATGCAGCTGCAGGAGTTGTTAGATAAAGGATATATCCGCCCAAACGTGTCACCTTGGGGAGCACCAATCCTCTTTGTTAAAAATAAGGATGGAACCTTACGTATGTGTATGGACTACCGACAACTCAATGTGATTCGAACCAACAACACACAATATCGTGCTTTACCACCATACCACCGTATCATTTATGGGCCTGGCTGATATTATGCGCTTCATTTAATAGCTTAAGATTGTCATCCACAGCACTAAAAGAAAGGCAAACTTTTCAAATGGACGAATGAATGTCAGAACATCTTTGAGAAGCTGAAACAGCTCTTAACCACAGCACCAGTGCTGAAGGTTGTTGACCCCAGCAAAGACTATGTGGTGTGTACGGATGCCAGCAAGGAGGGAGTTGGTGCAGTATTAACGCAAGAAGGCAAGGTAATAGCCTATGAGTCCAGAAAATTGAGAGAACATGAACAAAAGTACTTTGCTTATGATCTAGAACTCACAGCCGTAGTGCATGCTCTCCGAGTGTGGAGGCATTATCTACTAGGCAAAAGTTTCGTACTTAAAACAGACCATAGCAGTTTGACTAACTATTTTAAGCAGGCAGATTTAAACTCTAGGCAAGCAAGGTGGAATGCCTTTTTGAGTGAATTTGACATGGACATACAACATGTTAAGGGAAAATAAAACCGAGTTGCAGATGCCCTGAGCAGGAAATTGCATGGGATTTATGCAATGTACTTCAGCCAACCTGTAAGCCAGCTATCGGAGCAATTAAGAGAAGAAGCACGAAAAGATCCAAAATACAAGTTTTTATGGCAGCAGATGGAAGCGGATAAAGAGCAAGGTAAGCCATCTGAGTATGGAAGCAACGAAGAACAGATGTTAACTTTTCGCGGAAGAACCTATGTTCCTAACCGTGAAGGTCTTAAGGAGTCAATCCTAGATGAGTACCATCGCAGCAACTATGCTGGCCATCCCAACTACCAAAAGATGCTTTCGGCAATTAGAAAGATGTATTACTGGCCAGGTATGCGCAAAGACATTGCGGAGTACTTAAGCAAGTGTTTGGAGTGCCAACAAGTTAAAGTGGAGCATCGGCACCCAGCAAGACTATTACAGCCCATACCCATTCCTGAATGGAAGTGGGAAGTGATCTCTTTGGACTTCATTACAGGCTTACCTCGAACCAGGAAGCAGAATGACTCAATCATGGTAGTGGTGAACAGATTAAGTAAGTCTGCTCATTTCATACCCGTGCAATCCACTTACAAGACTGTGCAGATTGCAAACATATTCATGAGAGAAATCTTCAGGTTGCATGGCATTCCTAAGACTTTGATTTCAGACCGAGATGTTAATTTTACCTCTGCATTTTGGAAAACCTTGTTCTCAGGTTTAGGTACTCAGATACACTTCATCACAGCCTATCACCCTCAAATGGATGGGCAGACAGAACGGGTAAACCAAGTGTTGGAGGATATGCTGCGCATGTATGTAATGCGGCAGCTAGCTAAATGGGAAGACTACTTGCATCTAGTGGAGTTTGCATATAACAACGGATATCAAGAGTCTCTGAAAATGAGCCCCTTCGAAGCGCTTTATGGACGACAGTGTCGTACACCAATTAACTGGAGCAGTCCGGAGACAAAATTAATGTTGGGACCGGAGATGTTGGCTGAGCTAGAAGCTGAGGTAAAAAGAATAAGGCAGAATTTGAAGGCCGCGCAGGACCGACAAAAGGTCTTTGCACATAAGAAAAGATCTTATCAAGAATTTGGAGTGGGTGACCACGTGTATGTCAGGATTAAGCCTAAAATAAGTACCTTAAGGTGGACTTCTTGTGCCAAGTTAGCCCCTCGTTACTGCGGACCCTTCCAAATTCTGGAAAGGGTGGGACCAGTAGCGTATAGGCTGGCTTTGCCTAGTCATATTAAAGTGCGCAATGTGTTTCATGTGTCCTTGTTAAAGCGATATGTGCATGATGAAAAACATGTAATACATTGGCAAAACATTCAGGTAGGAAGATAGAATGGAAATAAGTCCTAACTGAGATATTGAATCAAATTTGAATCTACTGATTGGTAATCCTGTTGTCTTTCTTTCAGGTAGAACCAGACGGAGAATTTCTGGTAGAGCCGCTACGCATACTTGATCGTAGGGACATTGAACTCCGTAAAAGAGTGGTTACTCAGGTGAAAGTGCAGTGGAAGCACTTTGGACCTGACGAAGCTACTTGGGAGGATGAAAAATTTGTGCAGGAAGCTTACCCGAAACTCTTTACAGAGTTGGGCTGAAAACACCGAGGACGGTGTTACTTCCAGGGGAGGGAGATGTGACAGCCTCATTTAGAGTTAATTAGCATGAATAAGCTGAAAAGACAATTTGTTTATTTTATTTTGGTAAAAGAAACTCAGAAACATTATTTTACTTTGAGTTACTGAGTTAGTAAATGAAAAGGGAATCTCTTAAACTGTTGGAAAAGTTTCTAAGAATAGAGGGTGGTTGGGAACATTTGGAAGACAGTTACCTACCCTCCAGGGATAAAAGAAAATCCCAGGAGAGGGATAGGGGTTCTGTGAATTTCTGGAAAAGGGTAAGATGCAGTATTCTCTAGAGCTGGGTGAAAGACCAGTGGAGAACAGATTCTTCAAACCATATAACCAGAACTGTCTGTCTGTGGCTGGATAGGCCGTCCAGAGGTCACAACAGAAGGAGTATTCTTTGTTCCCGTGGCACCGATTGATATTCTGGAGCTAGGGGGCAAGAGGAGGACGTCATTGCCTCCCTTGATGGTTGGGAGGACCACAGTTTAAGAGTTATTATCTCCTAACAGATAAGTAAAACAGAAAGACTCTAATTTTTATGCTACAGGAAGTTTGTTTATTGTTAGTAGTTATTCAGAGAATGCTTAAGATAATCTGAGTTTTTCTTTATTGTGATAGTTAAAGAAATCTTTGTAAGCATAAACTCTGTGTGGGGGAATACTGTTCTGTTTTTAAACTAAGTAGTAACAGTTAGCCTCGATAGCACAATGTTATGTGAGAATACAATGCTTTCTGTAAACAAGACATTATCTATGGAATAGTTAACGAAAGAATGGCACAGGAAATGTTTACGTTGATTTCTTTTATGAGAAGTTAGTAAAATACGAAATCTGAATGACATGGAATAATAAACATTAGACCTAGCAGTTCAAATGAGGCACGGACGCCAAATGGAAAACGTGCGGACGCATTGTTTAAACCACTGTTGGAAGCAAAGGGTTGAGAGTTTCTTTTTATTCTTCTAGCAGTGACACATTATTTCATGACGAGCTTGTAAAGCTGGAAAGGGTTAGAAACCCCATTCCGCTTCGGCTCTGTTACTGAATAGCTATACTCGGCCAAGACTCGGCGGCCGGTGCCGGAAACCTAGTGACTTAACTAAGTAGACAGTTATAACAGGAATCGAAATGAGAACCAAGAAAATCCATAACATCTGTCTGTACTCAGAAAGCAAACAGAGAGTTACTATGTATATACCAATATGAAAAGAAAATAGCATTAAATAGAAACTGATAACAAATAAGTTCACGACTTGTAGAATCTAGTCGAGAGCCAGATATTTTGTTCCAAGCAAAACGATAACTATTAACCAGCTCCATATGTAAACCCCGGGCGGAAATACCGAGAGCGACCATACAACTGATAAACTTCGCTTAAACATTGTGTAATTAAAATTCTGAAAGAACAAGAATCACTTCCCAGCTACTTGGTGAATATAAATATATTTATACATTAAACAGTACAGCATGTATAGTCCCGAGCAATCTTATCGGCCAATAGATGATAAATAGAAAGGGAAAACCCCTGTCGAAATATTGACTTCCAGTACAACAAAGTCTAGCGCCATGGAACGCGACCAAATCTGATTAACAGAGATTAAAACTTACAGCCAAGGTAAATTTTGAGTGCATATTCTGAAATATGTAAAACCCCTTTGAGGCGAGGTTCAAAAAGGAAAAGTTCTAAAAACACAGTAAGATCGACTAAAACCCTAAGCTAGGTGACCCATGCAGGATAACTCAAAGCCAACTCATGCCACGATTGCATGACGGTGAGAGCGGCGGATTACCTGTAGAAAAGGAAACTTAATCACTGTAGTTGTCTGAACAAAACTGAGTTCTGCATGACAAGAGATATGGTTCAGCGAAAGTTACCCCACCTGTAAAAGTAGATTAACAAGCTGTTAGATAACCTCGGAATAGATAGATGGACCAGAAGTGTTTGGAAGAGAAGAGTATCACAGTAATAGAGGGTCTGTATCTACACACACCTGGTGGAGGAGACTGAACCCGCTAACCAGACCAACTCTTCCTGGAAGGCAACGGAAGAATGGAAATTAAACAGATATATACATTGACCGTAAGTTTGAAACTTATGCAGCGATCGCCTTGTGGTATGTGAGGCGAACTCTTACCTCCGATAGCCGATGGTGGAGTGGAACTGCAAGCTTAAGGCTTCCAAGCTGAAGAGCTTAGACTCGTGCCAACTATGGTGAAGTATGCCTGTATAAAAATATATATATATATAACCCTTCTACCTATCGCATTCGAAACAAATAACACCTCAGGACTGTTATAGAAAAAAATTAACTGAGACTTAAATAGCAGAAAAACGATGGCTAACTTACCTCAGTCCAGAGAACGCCGGAAGAACCAGAAGGAGCCAAGCTGTGGTGCGCGCCGTGGAAGAGGAACCGCAGAATGAGAAATGGCCCATGGGTAGAATGGCATCTGGTGGTCATTCCCTCACATACCTCCGAGTAAGTCGAGGCGCGATGGCATAGTAAACACTCGGATTAATTTCCTGTACAGTAGATAACGCTGGAGGAGGACATATGGCATTGGCGAGGAGTGCGAGAAGCCATCCGGACGGATATTTCTATATTCTATTTAATGAACAGATTGTCAAGGATCGCCGAGATTTCATCCGGCGAGTAACCGGAGATCTCGAACGGTCGATTATTGAATTCACATATGCAATATTAAATGATAATGATAACGTGTTTGTGGCTAAGTCCGATAACAAGTTGTGCTATGTTAAAAACATCAATAAAAATCCAAAGTACTCTCCCTTGTGATTAAATGCATTTTTGAACTGTGATTAACATCAAACCTTGATGAAATTCTAGGGTTGGTTGACGGATAGATTACAAAGTTATAATTTATAGTTAGAAGTCTTATTAAATGGACTGCATATGCAAAAAAAGTTTTTACATTTATGATGTTTCTATAGTAATTGTGTAGATAGTTGTGACAAGTGGTATCAAAGCCGGTTACTACACTGGCAACCTAAGGGTCTACTAACAAAGATGTGTGTGTATTAGTGCACTGAGAAGAAGAAAAATATATGAGGGAAGATATAACATCTCAATCACAACCGAATGAGACTCAAGGTCCAACAGTTATGGACCCAGAAATGTGGGTTCAACTAACTGTGGAGCAGCATCAAAAAATGAGTAAATTGCTGGAAGAACAGTAGCAACAAACTGTTTTTCTGCTAAACACTATACAACAGTTACAAGAGGAGATGATGAGAGTCCGGAAGGACAATGAAAAGTTGCTGCAAGACCAGGAAAAGATTCTGAAGAGTATATCTGAGAAACAAAATCAGGAGATGTGACAACCCAGTGCAGAAAAAAAATTATCAACGGAAGCAGAAGACCAGCAAACCAGAAACAACACCAATGGAAAGACTGAAAAGAGTTACTCTCACAGGAGAAAAAACCATAATAATAATGAGGCAGAATCGGAAAATCTGTCTGATCAGCAGGATCATAAGAGGCAGAAAGTTGAACTGCAGGGGGAGTTCCACAAGATTAAGCCACCAATGTTTGATGGTGAGGCGGAGGAAGCAGCTGAAGCATGGTTGATTAACATCAATAAATATTTTCAGGTATATGAGTATAGCAGAAATCTGAAGGCCAGATTGGCTATATACCAGCTGCGAGAGAAAGCCACCCTGTGGTGGGAGGAGGTGAAAAATGTTCGCAGTATCGATGAGCAGGACATTACCTGGGAATCATTCCAGCAGTACTTCAAGGATAAATATCTAACAGAAATATTTTATGATGATACAGCCAAGGAATTTCACGATCTTCGGCTAGGTCAAATGACTATGGATGAGTATGTGACAAAATTTACTTCCCTGCTACGTTATGTACCTTACCTCAGAGAGGAAAAAGCCAAGGTATAGAGATTTCTGAGTAGTTTTCCTGCTCCCATGAGGGAAAGAATAGAGTTTTTTAATCCCCAAATGATGGATGAAGCTGTCCAGAAAGCCCGCATGTGTTACCAGCAGTATAAGACCAAAGGGGATGGTGGAAAGGGTTGGCAGCCCAAGAAAAATCAGAAGAATTCCTCTACTTTTAAAAGCAGCAAAAGTAGCCACTTTAAAGGGGTAGGACGGAATGCTGGCAGCAAATAGTTTAACATGAACCATCAAAGGATGAGGTGGCCAGCTGAAGAAAAACCCAACGAAGCATCAAGAAAACCAGAGCAAGGGCATAATTCTAAGCCTCCCCTACAGTGTTGGGGCTGTGGGGAAGCACACTACTATAAGAACTGTCCACAACGGAAAAATAATGAATCTATGGCAAACTTGCAGGAAGCATCAACAGTGGGGGACGTGGCGTAGAATATACCACGTATAAACGCAGCCTTGGAGGATCGATAGGCTGACTTTCAAACCACAATGATTGAAATGGAAGGTACTATACTTTCTAAACCTGTATCAATTTTAGTAGATCCTGGAGCTAGTTTAATCTATGTAAGTCCTAAACTAGTGGAGATGTGTAAGTTAAAAGAACAGAAATTTAAAAACTCCTGGTTAGTTCAACTAGCTACCGGAGCAAAACGCAAAGTGACTGCGAAAATTGCTGAATGCATACTGGAGGTTGCAGAACAGCAGTTGCTGGTAGATTTAAATATTCTGCCATTAGGATCGTATGATGTGTTACTCGGAATGGACTGGCTAGAAAAACACTGGACCTTGGTAGACTATAAGGAAAAGACAATTTATTATAGAGCGCTAGATGGTACGCGTAAGGAAATTAAAGGAATTAAAAAGCCTGTGCAATTACGCCCCATAATAGCGTCTCAGATGAGCAAGTGTATCCGAAAGGGATGTCAGTTGTACACAATTCAAGTAGGCTATGCTGAATCTAAGGGAAAGGCAGCAGATATAAAAGACATTCCTGTGGTACAAGAATTCCTGGATGTGTTTCCAGAAAAAATCCCAGGGTTGCCGCCTAAAAGAGATATTGATTTCACTATTGAGTTGCTACCCGGAGCCTCTCCTGTGTCAAGAGCACCTTACAGAATGAGTATACCATAATTAACAGAGTTAAAAATGCAGCTGCAGGAGTTGTTAGATAAAGGATATATCCGCCCAAACGTGTCACCTTGGGGAGCACCAATCCTCTTTGTTAAAAATAAGGATGGAACCTTACGTATGTGTATGGACTACCGACAACTCAACAGATTCGAAATAAACAACACACAATATCGTGCTTTAAAACTATACCACCGGTATCATTTATGGGCTCCTGGGTCGATATTACAAAATATTGAAGGGTTTTCTAAGATTGCCTATCCTATTGCTAATCCTTACAAAATAAAGGCAAACTTTTCAAATGGACGAATGAATGTCGTAACAACTTTAGATGTCTTCGCTTCTTAACCACAGCACCATAGCACCAAGGTTTAAGGTTGCTGACCCCAGCAAAGACTATGTGGTGTGTACTGATGCCAGTAAGGAGGGAGTTGGTGCAGTATTAACGCAAGAAGGCAAGGTAATAGCCTATGAGTCCAGAAAATTGAGAGAACATGAACAAAAGTACTCTGCTTATGATCTAGAACTCACGGCAGTAGTACATGCTCTCCGAATGTGGAGGCATTATCTACTGGGCAAAAGGTTCGTACTTAAAACAGACCATAGCAGTTTGACTAACTATTTTAAGCAGGCAGATTTAAACTCTAGGCAAGCAAAGTGGAATGCCTTTTTGAACGAATTTGACATGGACATACAACATGTTAAAGGAAGGGAAAACCGAGTTGCAGATGCCCTGAGCAGGAAATTGCATGGTATTTATGCAATGTACTTCAGTCAACCTGTAAGCCAGTTGTCGGAGCAATTAAGAGAGGAAGCACGAAAGGACCCAGAATACAAGTTTCTATGGAAAACGATGAAAGAATATAAGGAGCAAGGTAAGCCATCTGAGTATGGAAGCAACGAAGAACAGATGTTAACTTTCCGTGGAAGAACCTATGTTCCTAATCGTACAAGTCTTAAGAAGTTAATCCTAGACGAGTACCATCGCAGCAACTATGCTGGCCATCCCGGCTACCAGAAGATGCTTTCGGCAATCAGAAAGATATATTATTGGCCAGGTATGTGTAAAGACATTGCGGAATATCTAAGCAAGTTTTTAGAATGCCAGCAGGTTAAGGTGGAGCATCGGCACCCAGCGGGGCTACTGCAGCCCATACCCATTCTTGAATGGAAATGGGAAGTGATCTCTTTGGACTTCATCACGGGCTTACCTCGAACAAGAAAGCAGAATGATTCAATCATGGTAGTGGTGGACAGACTAAGTAAATCTGCCCATTTCATACCTGTGCAATCCACTTACAAAACAATGCAGATTGCAGACATATTCATGAGGGAGATCTTTAGGTTACATGGTATACCTAAGACTATGATTTCAGACCGGGATGTTAAGTTCACTTCCGCTTTTTGGAAAACCTTTTTTTCAGGTTTAGGTACTCAGATACACTTCAGTACTGCCTATCACCCTTAGACGGATGGGCAGACGGAACGTGTAAACCAAGTTTTGGAGGATGTGCTGCGCATGTATGTAATGCGGCAGCCAGCTAAATGGGAGGATTACCTGCACCTAGTGGAGTTTGCATATAACAACAGATATCAGGAATCTCTAAAAATGAGCCCCTTCGAAGCGTTATATGGACGACAGTGTCGTAAACCAATTAACTGGAGCAATCCGGAGACAAAATTAATGTTGGGACCAGAAATGTTGGCTGAGCTAGAAGCTGAAGTAAAAAGAATAAGGCAGAATTTGAAGGCCGCTCAGGACCGACAAAAGGTCTTTGCAGATAAGAAAAGATCTTATCGTGAATTCGGAGTGGGTGACCACGTGTATGTCAGGATTAAGCCTAAAAGAAGTACCTTAAGGTGGACTTCTTGCGCCAAGTTAGCCCCTCGTTACTGCGGACCCTTCCAAATTCTGGAAAGGGTGGGACCAGTAGCCTATAGGCTGGCTTTGCCTAGTCATATTAAAGTGCACAATGTGTTCCATGTGTCCTTGTTAAAGCGATATGTGCATGATGAAAAACATGTAATTCATTGGCAAAACATTCAGGTAGGAAGATAGAATGGAAATGAGTCCTAACTGAAATATTGAATCAAAATTTGAATCTACTGATTGGTAATCATGTTGTTTTCCTTTCAGGTAGAACCAGACGGAGAATTTCTGGTAGAGCCGCTATGCATACTTGATCGTAGGGAAATTGAACTCCGTAAAAGAGTAGTTACCTAGGTGAAAGTGCAGTGGAAGCACTTTGGACCTGACGAAGCTACTTGGGAGGATGAAAAGTTTGTGCAGGAAGCCTACCCAGAACTCTTTGCAGAGATGGGCTGAAAACACCGAGGACGGTGTTACTTCCAGGGGGGGGAGATGTGACAGCCTCATTTAGAGTTAACTAGCATGAATAAGCTGAAAAGACAATTTGTTTATTTTTATTATTTGTTTACTTTATTTTGTTAAAAGAAACTCAAAAAATCTGTTTTACTTTGCATTACTGAGTTAGTAAAGAAAAAGGGGACTCTCTTAAACTGTTGGAAAATTTTCTAAGAATAGGGGGTGGTTGGGAACAATTGGAAGACAGTTACCTACCCTATAGGGATAAAAGAAAATCCCAGGAGAGGGATAGGGGTTCTGTGAATTTCTGGGAAAATGGTAAGTTGCAGTAATCTCTAGCGCTGGGTGAAAGACCAGTGGAGAATAGTTTTTGCAAACCATATAACCAGAATTGTCTGTCTGTCGCTGGATTGGCCATCCAGAGGTCACAACAGAAGGATTATTCTTTGTTCCCATGGCACCGACTGATATTCTGGAGCTAGGGGGCAAGAGGAGGACGTCATTGCCTCCCTTGATGGTTGGGAGGACCACAGCTTAAGATTTATTATCTCCTAACAGATAAGTAAACCAGAAAGACTCTATTTTATGCTACAGGAATTTTATTTATTGCTAGTAGTTATTCAGAGAATGCTTAAGATAATCTGAGTTTTTCTTTATTGTGATAGTTAAAGAAATCTTTGTAAGCATAAAATCTGTGTAGGGAAAAACTGTTCTATTGTTTTTAAACTAAGTCATAACAGTTAGCCTAGATAGCACAATGATATGTGAGAATACAATGCTTTCTATAAACAAGACATTATCTATGGAGTAGTTAACGAAAGGTTGGCACAGGAAATGTTTACATTTGATTTCTTTTATGAGGAGTTAGAAAAACACGAAACATGAATGACATGGAATAATAAACATTAGACCTAGTATTTCCAATGCGGCACGGACGCCAAATGGCAAACGTGCGGACTCACTGTTTAATTCATTGTTGAAAGCAAAGGGTTGAGAATTTCTTTTTATTCTTCTAGCAGAGACACATTATTTCATGACGAGCTTGAAAGCTGGAAAGGGTTAGAAACCCCATTCCACTTCGGCTCTCTTACTGAACATCTATACTCAGCCAAGACTCGACGGCCGGTGCCAGAAACCTAGTGATTTAACCAAGTAGACATTTATAACAGGAATCGAAATGAGAACCAAGAAAATCCTTAACATTCGTCTATACTCAGAAAGCATGCAGAACCGTCGATTATCCAAAATCAGAAGCAAAAATCTCTACGGAGAAAAGTAAAACAGAGAGTTACTATGAATATATCATATGAAAAGAAAATAGCGTTAGATAGAAACTGAATCACCCATACGCAACCGTAACATATAATTTCACGACCTGTAGAATCTAGCCGAGAGCCAGATATCTTGTTCCAAGCAAAACGATAACTATTAACCAGCTCCATGTGTAAACCCCGGGCGGAAAGACCAAGAGCGACCATACAACTGATAAACTTTGCTTAAACATTGTGTAAACAAAATTGTGAAAGAACAAGAATCACTTCCCAGCGACTTGGTAAATATAAATATATTTATACATTAAACAGTACAACATGCATAGTCCCGAGCAATCTTATCGGCCAAACAGACGATAAAAGGAAAGGAAAAACTCTTGTCGAGATATCGACTTCCAATACAACAACGTTTAGCGCCATGGAACGTGACCAAATATGATTAACATAGATTAAACTTACAGCCAAGGAAAAATTTGAGTGCATGTTCTGAAATATGTAAAACCCCTTTGAGGCGAGGTTCAAAAAGGGAAAAGTTCTAAAAACCCTGTAAGATCGACTAAAACCCTAAGCTAGGTGACCCATGCAGGATAATTCAAGCCAACTCATGCCACGATTGCATGACGGTGAGAGCGGCGGATTACCTGTAGAAAAAGGAAACATAGTCACTATAGCTGTCTGAACGAAACTGAGTTCCGCATGACAAGAGTTATGGTTCAGCGATAGTTACCCCACCTGTAACAATACGTTAACAAGCTGTTAGTTAACCTCGGAATAATGAATGGACCATAAGTTTTTGGGAGTGAAGAGTATCACAATAATAGAGGGTCTATATCTGCCTGGTGGGCGGAACCGCTAGCCGGACTCCAACTCTTCTCGGAAGGCAACGGAAGAATCGAAATTAAAATAGATATGTCGTGGTAGCAGGTTGAACATGCGAGAGAGATCTCGCCTTGTGGTATGGAGGCGAAGTCTTACTCCGTGTGGAGTGGTGGAGTGGAGCTGAGGAGCTTAAGGCTTCGAAATTTGAAGAGCTTAGACTCATTCCGGCTATGGTGGAACTCTGTATAAAAACATATATATATAAAACCCTTCCCCTATTGCATTCGAAAACAAATAACACCTCGGCTACGGTTATAGAAAATTTCAGCCCGAGACTTAAACGTGAGAAGAAACGATGGCTAACTTACCTCGGTCTGAAAACGCCGGAGAAAAAGAAAGACCAAAAGGAGCCAAGCTGTGGTGCGCGCCGTGGAAGAGGAACCGCAGAGTGAGAAATGGCCCATGGGCAGAATGGCATCTGGTGGTCATTCCCTCGCATACCTCCGAGTAATTCGAGGCGCGATGGCATAGTAAACACCCAGATTAATTTCCTGTACAGTAGGTAACGTTGGAGGAGGACACATGGCATTGGCGAGGAGTGCAAGAAGCCATCCAGATGGATATTTCTATATTCTATTTAATGAACAGATTTGTCAAGGATCACCGAGATTTCATCCGGCGGGTAACTGGAGATCTCGAACGGTCGATTATTAAATTCACATATGAAATATTAAATGATAATGATAACGTGTTTGTGGCTAAGTCTGATAACAAGTTGTGCTATGTTAAAACATCAATAAAAATCCAAAGTACTCTCCCTTGCGATTAAATGCATTTTCGAACTGTCATTAACATCAAGCCTTGATGAAATTTCTAGGGTTGGTTGATGGATAGATTACAAAGTTATAATTTATAGTTAGAAGTCTTATTAAATGGATTATATATGAAAAAATGTTTTTACATTTATGATGTTTCTATAGTAATTGTGTAGATAGATGTGACAAGTGGTATTAGAGCCGGTTACTACACTGGAAACCTAAGGGTCTACTAACAAAGTTGTGTCTATATTAGTGCACTGAGAAGAAGAAAAATATATGAGGGAAGATATAGCATCTCAATCACAACCAAATGAGACTCAAGGTCCAATAGTTATGACCCAGAAATGTGGGTTCAACTAACTGTGGAGCAGCATCAAAAAACGAGTAAATTGCTGGAAGAACAGCAGCAACAAATTGTGTTTCTGCTAAACACTGTACAACAGTTACAAGAGGAGATGATGAGAGTCCAGAAGGACAATGAAAATTTGCTGCAAGACCAGGAAAAGATTCTGAAGAGTATATCTGATAAAAAAAATCAGGAGATGCGACAACCCAGTGTAGAAAAAGAATTATCAACGGAAGCAGAAGACCAGCAAACCAGAAACAACACCAATGGAAAGATTGAAAAGAGTTACTCTCACAGGAGAAAAAACCATAATAATAATGAGGTAGAATCAGAAAATCTGTCTGATCAGCAAGATCATAAGAGGCAGAAAGTTGAACTGCAGGGGGAGTTCCGCAAGATTAAGCCACCAATGTTTGATGGCGAGGTGGAGGAAGCAGCTGAAGCATGGTTGATTAACATCAATAGATATTTTCAGGTATATGAGTATAGCAGAAATCTGAAGGCCAGATTGGCTATATACCAGCTGCGAGAGAACGCCACCCTGTGGTGGGAGGAGGTGAAAAATTTTCGCGATTATCGATGAGTGGGACATTACAGACATTACATGGGAATTATTCCAGTAGTACTTCAAAGATAAATATCTAACAGAAAGATTTTATGATGATAAAGCCAAGGAATTCCATGATCTTCGGCTGGGCCAAATGACCATGGATGAGTATGTCACGAAATTTACTTCCCTGCTACGCTATGTACCTTACCTCAAAGAGGAAAAAGCCAAGGTACAGAGATTTCTGAGTAGTTTTCCTGCTCCCATGAGGGAAAGAATAGAGTTTTTTAACCGCCAAACGATGGATGAAGCTGTCCGGAAAGCACGCATGTGTTACCAGCAGTATAAGACCAAAGGGGATGGTGGAAAGGGTTGGCAGCCCGAGAAAAAGCAAAAGAATTCCTCTACTTTTAAAAGCAGCAAAAGCAGCCACTTTAAAGGGGTAGGACGGAACGCTCGCAGCAAACAGTTTAACAGGAAACATCAAAGGATCAAGTGGCCAGCTGAAGAAAAACCCACCGAAGCATCAAGAAAACCAGAGCAAGGGTAGAATTCTAAACCTCCCCTACAGTGTTGGGGTTGTGGGGAAGCACACTACTATAAGAACTGTCCACAACGGAAAAAGAATGAAATTGTGGCAAACTTGCAGGAGGCATCAACAGTGGGGGACGTGGCGCAAAACATACCACGTATAAACGTAGCCTTGGAGGATCGACAGGCTGACTTCCAACCCACAATGATTGAACTGGAAGGTACTATACTATCTAAACCTGTCTCTATTTTAGTAGATCCTGGAGCTAGTTTAAGTTATGCAAGTCCTAAACTAGTGGAGATGTGTAAGTTAAAAGAGAAGAAATTTAAAAACTTCTGGTTAGTTCAACTAGCCACCAGAGCAAAATGCAAAGTGACTGCGAAAATTGCTGATTGCATACTGGAAGTTGCAGAACAACAGTTACAGGTAGACTTAAATATTCTTCCATTGGGATCGTATTATGTGTTACTAGGAATGGACTAGCTAGAAAAACACTGGACCTTAGTGGACTCTAAGGAAAAGATAATTTATTATAGAGCACTAGATGGTATGCGTAAGGAAATTAAAGGAATTAAAAAGCCTGTGCAATTATGCCCCATAACAGCGTCTCAAATGAGCAAGTGTATCTGAAAGGGATGTCAGTTATACGCAATTCAAGTAGGGTGTGCTGAATCTAAGGGAAAGGTTGCAGATATAAAAGACATTCCTGTAGTACAGGAATTCCGGGATTTATTTCCAGAAAACATTCGAGGGTTGCCACCTAAAAGAGATATTGATTTCACTATTGAATTACTACTTGGAGCCTCTCCTGTGTCAAGAGCACCTTACAGAATGAGTATACCAAAATTAATAGAGTTAAAGATGCAGTCGCAGGAGTTTTTAGATAAAGGATATATCCGCCCAAGCGTGTCACCTTGGGGAGCACCAGTCCTCTTTGTTAAAAAGAAGGATGGAACCTTACGTATGTGTATGGATTACCGATAACTCAACAAGCTGACAGTTAAGAATAAATATCCTTTACCCAGAATCGATGATCTATTCGATCAGGTGAGAGGTGCCAAAGTGTTTTCTAAAATAGACTTGCGGTCTGGATATCATCAGATACGAATCAGAGATGAGGATGTCTGCAAAACAACATTTCGCACCAGATATGGGCATTATGAATTTGTGGCATTGCCCTTTGGATTGACTAATGCACCAGCAACCTTTATGAGGTTGATGAATGGAATTTTTCATCAATATCTAGATCGCTTTGTATTGGTCTTCATAGACGACATTTTAATCTACTCAAAGAGTGAGGAAGAACATAAGGAGCATCTGAGGATAGTACTAGAGGTACTGAGGAAGCATCAGCTATACGCTAAATTCAGCAAGTGCGATTTCTTTAAGTTGGAAATTCAGTACTTGGGTCATGTAGTGACAGCTGAAGGGATAGCAGTGGACCCCGAAAAGATTAAAACTATCATGGAGTGGAAAATACCACAGAATGTGGCGGATATCAGATCATTTATGGGCTTGGCTGGATATTACAGGCGATTCATTGAAGGGTTTTCTAAGATTGCCTACCCTATTACCTCCTTACAAAAGAAAGGAAAACTTTTCAAATGCACGAGTGAATGTCAGAACAGCTTTGAAAAGCTGAAACAGCTCTTAACCACAGCACCAATGCTGAAGGTTACTGACCCCAACAAAGACTATGAGGTGTGTACGGATGCCAGCAAGGAGGGAGTTGGTGCAGTATTAACGCAAGAAAGCAAGGTAATAGCCTATGAGTCTAGAAAATTAAGAGAACATGAACAAAAGTACTCTGCTTATGATCTATAACTTACAGCCGTAGTGCATGCTCTCCGAATGTGGAGGCATTATCTACTGGGCAAAATATTTGTGCTTAAAACAGACCATAGCAGTTTGACTAACTATTTCAAGCAGGCAGATTTAAACTCCAGGCAAGCAAGGTGGAATGCCTTCTTGAGTGAATTCGACATGGACATACAACATGTTAAGGGAAAGGAGAACCGGGTTGCAGATGCCCTGAGCAGGAAATTGCATGGGATTTATGCAATGTACTTCAGCCAACCTATAAGCCAACTGTCAGAACAATTAAGAGAAGAAGCACAAAAAGATCCAGAATACAAGTTCTTATGGCAGCAGATGGAAGCGGATAGAAAGCAAGGTAAGACATCTGAGTATGGAAGCAATGAAGAACAGATGTTAAATTTTCGCGGCAGGACCTATGTTCCTAACCGTGAAGGTCTTAAGGAGTTGATCCTAGATGAATACCATCACAACAACTATGCTAGCCATCCCGGCTACCAAAAGATGCTTTCGGAAATTAGAAAGATGTATTACTGGCCAGGTGTGCGCAGAGACATTGCGGAGTACTTAAGCAAGTGTTTAGAGTGCCAGCAAGTTAAAGTGGAGCATCGGCACCCGGCGGGACTGTTACAGCCCATACCCATTCCTGAATGGAAATGGGAAGTGATCTCTTTGGACTTCATTACGGGTTTACCTCGAACCAGAAAGCAGAATGACTCAATTATGGTAGTGGTGGACAGATTAAGTAAGTCTGCACACTTCATACCCGTGCAGTCCACTTACAAGACGGTGCAGATTGCGGACATATTCATGAGAGAAATCTTTAGGTTGCATGGCATACCTAAGACTGTGATCTCAGACCGGGATGTTAAGTTTACCTCTGCATTTTGGAAAACCTTGTTCTCAGGTTTAGGTACTCAGATACACTTCAGCACAGCCTATCACCCTCAAACGGATGGGCAGACAGAGCGGGTAAACCAAGTTTTGGAGGATATGTTGCGCATGTATGTAATGTGGCAGCCAGCTAAATGGGAAGACTACCTGCACCTAGTGGAGTTTGCGTATAACAACGGATATCAGGAGTCTCTGAAAATGAGCCCATTCGAAGCACTTTATGGACGACAATGTCGTACACCAATTAATTGGAGCAGTCCGGAGACAAAACTGATGTTGGGACCCGAGATGTTGGATGAGCTAGAAGCTGAAGTAAAAAGAATAAGGCAGAATTTGAAGGCTGCGTAGGACCGAAAAAAGGTCTTTGCAGATAAGAAAATATCTTATCGAGAATTTGGAGTGGGTGACCACGTGTATGTCAGGATCAAGCCTAAAAGAAGTACCTTAAGGTGGACTTCTTGCGCCAAGTTAGCTCCTCGTTACTGTGGACCCTTCCAAATTCTGGAAAGGGTGGGACCAGTAGCCTATAGGTTGGCTTTGCCTAGTCACATTAAAGTGCACAACGTGTTTCATGTGTCCTTGTTAAAGCGTTATGTGCATGATGAAAAACATGTAATACATTGGCAAAACATTCAGGTAGGAAGATAGAATGGAAATAATTCCTAACTGAAATATTGAATCAAAATGTAATCTACTGATTGGTAATCCTGTTGTTTTCTCTTTCAGGTAGAACCGGACGGAGAATTTCTGGTAGAGCCGCTACGCATACTTGATCGTAGGGACATTGAGCTCCGTAAAAGAGTGGTTACCCAGGTGAAGGTGCAGTGGAAGCACTTTGGACCTGACGAAGCTACTTGGGAGGATGAAAAATTTGTGCAGGAAGCCTACCCAGAACTCTTTACAGAGTTGGGCTGAAAACACCGAGGATGGTGTTACTTCCAGGGGAGGGAGATGTGACAGTCTTATTTAGAGATAATTAGCATGATTAAGCTAAAAATACAATTTGTTATTTTTATTTGTTTATTTTATTTGATAAATGAGACTTAGAAACATTATTTTACTTTGCATTACTGAGTTAGTAATAAAAAAGGGAATCTCTTAAACTGTTGGGAAAAGTTTCTAAGAATAGAGGGTGGTTGGGAACAGTTTGAAAACAGTTACCTACCCTCCAGGGATAAAAGAAAATCCCAGGAGAGGGATAGGGGTTCTGTAAGTTTCTAGAAAAAGGGTAAGAAGCAGTATTCTCTAGAGCTGGGTGATAGATCAGTGGAGAACAGATTCTGCAACCCATATAACCAGAACTGTCTGTCTGTGGCTGGATAGGTCGTCCAGAGGTCACAACAGAAGGAGGAAGCTTTGTTCCCGTGGCACCGACTGATATTCTGGAGCTAGGGGGCAGGAGGAGGACGTCATTGCCTCCCTTGATGGTTGGGAGGACCACAGGTTAAGGGTTATTATTTCCTAACAGATAAGTAAAATAGAAAGACTCTAATTTTATGCTACAGGAAGGTATTTATTGCTAGTATTTATTCAGAGAATGCTTAAAGTAATCTGAGTTATTCTTTATGGTGATAGTTAAAGAAATCTTCTGTAAGCAAAGACTCTGTGTAGAAAAAGAAAGAAGAAAATTGTTCTGTAATTTTTGTTTAAACGAAGAAATAGCAGTTAGCCTAGTTAGCACAAAGAAGTGTGAGAAAACAATGCTTTCTGTAAACAAGACTTTATCTACAGAGTAGTTAATGAAAGATTGGTACATGCAATGTTTACATTTGTTTTTCTTTTGAGAGAAGTCAGTAAAACATGTAACCTGGATGACATGGAATTATTAAACATTAGACCTAATATTTCCAATGCGGCACGAACGCCAAATTGCAAACATGCAGACTCACTGTTTAATTCATTGTTGAAAACAGAGGGTTGAGAAATTCTTAGGTAATTCTCTAACAGAAATGCATTATTCCCTGACGAGCTTGAAAGCTGGAAAGGGCAGAAACCCCATTCCGCTTCGGCTCTTGCCGGATAGATATACTCGGCCCAAAACTCGGCGGCCGGTGCCGAAAGCCTAGTGATTTAACCAAATAAACATTTATAACAGGAATCAAGATGCGAACCAAGATAATCCATATTTCCCGTCTGTACTCAAAAAGCATGCAAAACAGTCGACTAAGCAAAATCGAAAGCAAACATCTTTATAGAGAAAGGTAAAGTCGAGAGTTATTATGAATATATCATATAAAAAGAAAACAATGTTAAATATAAATTGAATCACCCATACGCCACTGTAACATATAAGTCCCCAGATAGCTTGTTCTAAACATACAATAACTAAAACCAGTTCCAAATGTAAACCCTGGCGGAAAGGTCGAGGAGCGGCATGCAACTGATAACGTTGTTCAAACATTGTGTAATCAAAATGTCGAAAGAGCGAGAACAGTGACTGGATAAATATAAAAAAAATTTATACATTAAACAGTTCAGCATGCATAGTCCCGAGTAATCTCATCGGACAAACAGATGATAAAAGTAAAGGAAAAAAAACTCTTGTCGAGAAGTCGAATTCCTGTACATCAACATTTAGCGCCATGGAACGCGATCCAAGTAAGATTAACATAGATTAAACTTACAGTCAAGGAACAGTTTGAGTGCATGTCCTGAATTATGAAAAACCCCTTTAAGGCGAGGTTGAAGAGGGAAAAGTTCTAAAAGGAAAGACCCTGCAAGATCTACTAAAAACCTAGGCTAGGTGATCCATGCAGGATAAAACAAGCCAAACTCACGACACGATGGCATGATGGAGAGAGCGGCGGAATACCTGTAGAAAAAGGGACACATAGTCACTAAAGTTGTGGGAAAGAAACTGAGTTCCGCATGACAAAAGCTATGATTCAGCGATAAATAACCCACCTGTAACAATAGGGAAGCAAACTGTTAATTAACTTCGGAATAATAAATGTACCAGAAGGGTTTGGTAGCGTAGAGTAATCCAGTACTGGAGGGGCTGTGTCTGCACATACCTGAAGGTGGACACTGAACCCGCTGGACAGACCAACTCATCCTGGAGGGCAACGAAAGGATTGAAATTAAAAAACATGCATATATATACCTTTACCGTGAGTTTGAACTTATGCAGAGATCATCATATGGTATGGAGGTGAAGTATTACTTACGATAGCCATTGGTGGAGTGGCACTGCAGGCTTAAGGCTTCCGAGCTGAAAAGCTTAGACTCATGCCAGCTATGGTGGAGCTTGCCTATATAAGAAAACACATATACATATATATAAAACCCTTCCGTTTTCTGCATTCGAAGTAAATTACACCTCGGGTCTATTATAGAAAATTTAACTGAGTCTTAACAGCAGATAATCAATGGTTAGCTTACCTCGGTCCAGAGTGCATCGGAAAAGACCAGAAGGAGCCAAGCAGTGGGGCGCGCCGTGGTTGAGAAACTGTAGAGTGAGAAATGGCCCATGGGCGGAATAGCAACTGGTGGGCGGAAACGCTGGAGGAGGACACATGGCATTGGCGTGGAGTGCGAGAAGCCATCCGGACGGATATTTCCATATTCCATTTAATGAACAAGATTTGTCAGGGATCATCGGGATTTCTTCTGGCGGGTAACCGGAGGTGACAGACGGTCGATTATCGTTTCAACATATGTTTTATTAAATATATATGTTAAACACATACGTGGCTAGGACCGATAATAAATTGTGCTATGTTATAACGTCAATGCAATTAAAAAGTACTCTCCCTTGCGTTTAAATACATTTTTGAACTGTGATTAAGATCCAGCCTTGATGAAATTCTAAGGTTGGTTGACGTATAATTTACAAAGTTTGATTTATAGTTAGAAGTTTTATTAAATGGATTGTTATGTATTGTAAAAAATGTTTTTACAGTTATGATGTTTCTATAGTAAATGTTAGGTAGGTGTGACACACTCGTTTCAACATTGAACAAAGGAGTAAGAAGAAATGAAAGTAAAGCCTAAGTTACTTATTTTCACGTTCCCATAATCATCATTATTTTTTATTAGCTTTAGTTACATACAGAAATTGAATTTAAGACATAGTACAAATAAACAAAATTATATTATTTATAACACCTCTCCACTCAATTAACCAGGTTGAGAAATTCTCTCAACAAAATCCCAAACCAACTCTAAACTCAACATGGAAGCATTATCTCCAAGTCTCTCCCTTAATTCTTGCATGTCAAAATACTAAAATCACAAATAATAATAATAATCTTGATCTTTGTTTAGCTGGTCTTCATTAGCACTTACACTCACTCTGGAATCTTGTAGACACTGCTCTTTCTTCATCACCACAACTTCGAGCTAACTGTTTCTGACCTGTTGAAATGTGGTTGTCATTGATGTAAACCCAAGTAGTATTAGAAGATGCCCCACATTTGTTGACCAAAATGACATGGAAAATCATGGTGTTTTGAGTCTAGATAATCCTTCTTGTATTTCATCAAGCCAATTCCAGTGGTATGTGGCACGCCCGGAGAGCCCTCACGGTTTGTGAGTTATGTCCGTTTGATGATGAAAGACCAAATTTGTGGGTCAAAACCCCAAAGAATGGTGACGTGGCACTCCATAAATGGCCAACATATTATACCAATCATAAAAATAGGTTTTACATCAAAATCCCATGCTTAAAATATTTTATGAAGGGTCCCAAAGATGATTTTTTATTTCAAAAGCCATAAAGAGGTTTTTGACTTCATATAAAAATCATTTCCTTATCTCTAAAGGAAAATGACCTCATTACTTGGGCTCCAAACTTTTAAGAATTCGAATTTTAAAATATTGGCCTCCCTCCAAAATATCAACTCAGACTGGCCATTATGAACTCCTCCAAAATTATAAAAAGGCACTCGATCTCACCTCCAACGTATGCACTTCAATGCAAATCTCTTGTGACATAGCTATAAGATTTTTTGGCCCCAGTGGAGACACTGATATAACAGACGAGTGGGTAGGTTTTTGCATTTTTTTTTGGCTCAGGGATTCATTGGTTTCATACAGGAAATAATCTAATTCTGAGGCCCAATTATTATTAGGGAAATAATTATGTGACTTAAAGACTTTTACCAATGAAGGATCTTCACATTTCTCTGCGGCTTGTCGGTACAAGATTATTGTCAAGGCCTTTTTTCCCTCCATCTAGAATATTGTAACCACCTCCTTCCACATTTACCCAAGTTAACCGGTGTGTTAGGGTAAACATGTGACATGATGCTACTATGATGTGATTCAACTCCCTATGTATAGTTAAGGAAGTGGAACTGACAAAACCAAACCAAATTCACCTTCCACACATGCTACAGAACCTTTAGGAGCCAACCAACCCTTCTAGGTGACCAACCCCTGAGACAACTTGAAAATTTATTGATATGGACCCTCATACGCTCCCATGACAAGCCATTTATGTGACTGAGGCCTTCCATTCACTCCCACAACAAGGCATGCCAACGACTATGGACTTTTCTAATCAATTCTATGCCAACGACCCTGGATTATGAGCCACTTTTTCAGGGATTGGTGTCAGGCCACTGCCCAAAACTTCATGAAACTTCCTGAAATGATAAACAACAATGGAATAAGGCTACTAATGCAATCATTGGTATAAGCACTTTATTTTACCCCTACTATCCATGACGCGCATTTCTTCAAACATGTCACAAATATGCAATCTGTAGGTCATAATAAAAGATCCAAGCATAGGGGTATCATACTTATTTGAGAATCATTAAGAAGAATTGATGCCTTATTACAATAGATGCAATATCATATATTAAGTCATATATTCATTTTTCATTCATTTTATAATCAAAACATGATGAGAGCCCTACATCAAGTCTGTCATAAAACATACTCATAACCCGCATATAACCAGCAAAAATAACAAGGATATAGCAGCCATTAAAACCACATATGAACAACTATTTTTACCCATAAAATAAAAGAGGGAAAGAGCTCTTATTAACATGTGTAAAATGAAACCAAGCCTGGGACTTCCAAATACCACTTGACCATAGACTATGATGAACCAAATATTTCTTTCAGCCAGTCATCCCCATTCCATATTCTAAGTATGAATGTGAGATATCATGGATTAAACCAAACAAAACCAAACCAGGATTCCAGAGGCCAAGCCACCTCAACCCTCAACCAGTGATTCCACCTCACGGTCAGGCATCACTAACCATCACCAGATTGGTCTCTACCCAAGCTTTATATGGTTCTAGAGTGTTTGTTCCAACCAAGGCTTCTAGGATTAGTAACTTAACCCACCAATGTCTTCCAGAGTATTTTTCCAACCAAACATTCCAGGACTAGTAACTCAACCCAAGTTGTTACAAGGCTTCTAGAGAATTTTTCCAACCAAAGCTTCAAGGAACTAATAACTCAACCCACAACCAAAGAAACATGAGCACCAACCAAAAAATAAAGATAAAACCCTCAACACAATGGCTATCCAAGAAATGGAAAGGCTAGGCAAAACCAATGTCAATCCAAGAAATCCTCCATGCCATTGACATATCACAACCAAGAAAACACTTGCATGTGCTATGCATGCCAAAATTAGCAAGGAAATCATACATGCAACTCGGTACCTGAAAGAAAAACCAACTGTAGCTGTTGATCCCAATGTCCTCTTGTGCTTTCCTGGTCTTCCAAGTTTTCCTTCTTTCTCTAAATCCCAAGTATGCCACATGTTGAAATTATGTTGTATGTGTTGTCCTTGATGACAACCCACTTGTAACAGAAAAAGTATATAGTAATTGGATAAGTTCACAAATTAGTTCAAAGGTGAAAAAGTGATAGAACATAATGAAAAAATTATGAGACATAGGTTTTCAGGTCAGGGACATAATATTTATGAAGGTGAATATTTGAAGAGATATACGCAGGTTAGCTAAGTCCAAGTTGTGTACACACGCGGATATGACGAAGTAAATTCACGTACATATTAGCGCATTCTTTTATTAAATATCAAGGGTCTTAACCATGGTATTAGCCCACAATATTGAGCATAATAACAACTATTTGATCCCATGAAAGTTTACCACCGACACTAATGTGGTTGACTCATGGTATTGGCCAGGGCTCAAACTATATAAATAGGTGAAGATTAAAGTGCTAAAGTGTGCATGTGTAAGGGTTTTGATGAATAATTCAATATGAAGTATATTTGCATTGTATGGGCTATAGTTAATAAGTTGATCTGAAATAATTATGCACCTATAAGTACAATGATGGATCAGGATCATGAGACTTGAAATGACTTTCCATTGTAAGATCTGCTCATGTATTGAATAGATCTATGATTTGACGCATGTTTTGTCTTTGAATATTATGATATGGATTTTTCTGAAGTTATGAAGGGTTGTACAATTATAGGTCAAAATTTGCAGATATGTATGCAGGTTGGTCCCGGTGAAAGCGCGTATGCACATGGGTTTTATTCATAAAAGCACATACATAAAGGAAGGGTTTCTAATGAAAATATGTCTAATTAATCTAGTTTGTGCTACTATATTTCTGTTGTCTGTAAATGATGTCTTCATGTTGATCTGGGTTGAGTAGCAATGTTTGAAGTTAAATTAATTGAATATTTTTTGGTTGGATAATATACTTGTTGCAACTAACTATATGGGGTTTCAGAGATCTATAATATGAAAAAATACTTTAGTATGTCTATGAACGATTCTGTGTTTTAATTTTGATTAATAGTTTTCAGAACTTGGTAGGTTGAGATCTGTACGCAAGTTTCTGTTCAGAAAAGCACATATACACATTGGTTTCCTTAAGTGAAGTAGCGTATATATTTTGTTTTATGGATAATCGGTGCTACAATTGATTCAATATGTTGATGCAATATTTTGAGTTCAATTATGGTTACAATAATCTCATTGTTATATTTTATTTGAGTTGAGTGATTGATAGGTACAATGATTGATTGGTTCAGTGGTTGTTTTCAGTGATTGATTGGTTCAATGGTTATTTTTGGTGATTGGTTTGGTACAATGATCAGTTTCAGATTTTGAAGATGAGCTTAAATGATGTTAGTGGGTTCAGTTTGAAAATTTGATGAAAAGTGGCCTATGTGTTGAAGTAGGTGGATCCAGTGTGAAAATTTATGAAACATGGTCCAAAGATGGTGTTGAGGGTTGGAGCCTTCAGTGAGGGAGTCGAATCTTCGTGCCAGTAGTAGCTGGTGATCAGATCAGGGGGTTGAAGATCCCTTCCAGTGGGTGCTGGTAAACGAGATTAGGGTGTTGGAGCTCCCTTCCAGTAGGATACGGAGAACGAGTGAAGGTTGTAGCCTTCAGTAGGTGGGTTCCTGTGTATCGGTATGAGTCTGCACCAGTACAAGAATGTAAGAAGTTATTCATAATAATAAGATTGAAGACTGAAATGACAACATCGATGGTTTTCTCCCACATTTGGTTTCCACCTTAAATCTTGGTGTTCAGATGTGTTGCTTATGTGTGTTAGTTTAATCTGTTCTTACTGCACATGTTTACTGCTTATTAAATGTCTGATGAATCAATGATGCATTGGTATAAGTCAAGTAATTGAAGATTTATCTGTATTATATGTTTACAAGGTATACGTTGGTTTCCTTAATAACAATCGCGTACATACACTAGTTTTCTTCATTCAAGTCGCGCACATAATTCACGAAAAGAAAATTAAAAGTTTATGTGAGTTTTAAATATTAATTCACCACCCCCCCCCACCCTTCTCAAAAATTTTCCAACACCACACTCCTCCAAGAGTGCTCCAAGAAAATTCCAAGTGTCCAAGAGTATGAGAGAGAGAGAATAGAATGAGAGCTCCAAAAACTGAATTGATAAGAGTTGAACTAATAAAGGGTGCCAATTGATCCTCAAAAGCATTTTTATTAATGAGGCCTCTATTTTCTTCAATTTTCCATTATTTTCCTTCATTTTCCCCCTCACATGCAACCTGTACCTTTCACCGTCCTTTTCTCCTATTTTCATTATTTTCATAAATGAAATGCCTATAAATGCCACTTTGCCTTTCCAAAGCCTTTGCCAATTTCCATAGCCATAAATTAATCACAAGTGATCCTCGTCATTGTGTTTTTGTCCAACATTCAACTTGGAATATGTGTCCCATAAGCATGGTCTCATTTTACCTTTATTAATTTTATTACATGGTTTTTTAACCAGGGTTGTTTTAAAACCCTCCCCTTCCTAGGAACACCATCCTTGGTGTTCAATGACACCTACAACCAACAAGACCACTGAAAGAAAAATATACTGCTGATGGTACTTTATAACTTAGCTCGTTGCAATATTTAAAATGATCAACCTGTTGAGAACCAAACCAACACGAAGACATAACAACATGAGTACCATAATGACATGACACCTATACCGATTATTGGAGCTTTATAGCACAAAAAATGGCGGTAATTACATCCATATATGTATGTACATATACTAAAACATATACCAAAAACATCCACTCAACCAACGAATAGAAAATGATACATAGCACACATCTAATCCTCCATCTCCCATGTAGCTTCATCAAGCCCAAAGTGCTTCCATTGCTCTTTAACTTGCACGATTTATCGGTTCTGGAGCATGAACATATTTCTCTGCAAAATATGCTGAGGTTCCGACTGGAATTCTCCTTTTGGCTCCACCTACAATACAGACTAGTCAATCACATGATAAAAGTATTTAACATACTTCTTAAGCAATGACACATGTAAAACATCATGAACTTTCACTGTCGAAGGCAGTCACAAGTCGATAGGCTATTGGTCCAATCCTTTCAAGAATCTTGAAATGTCCACAATACCGAGGTGCTAGCTTGGCACATGAGCCAATCCTCAAGCATCTCTTCTCGGGCTTGATGCGCAAGTACACCTATTCCCCAACCTACAACTCCTTAAAAAACCTATTATTATCTGCATAAATTTTTTATGTATCTTGTGTTGCCTTTAGATTCTTCCTGGTTACCTGCATTTCCTATTCCAATTATGCCAACATGTTCGGTTAAATCAACACTCTGTTCACTGGATCACTCGAGTTGATGGGAGTATTATATCTTCGCCCATATAATGCCTCAAACAGACTCATTCTCAGTGACCCCTGATACCCATTATTGTAATAAAACTCAACCAATGGAAGGTACTCCTCCCATATCTTCTGTTGATGCATCACATACATCCTCAACATGCCATCCAATATCTTATTGAACCTCTCTGTCTGTCCATCTGTTTGTGGATGATAAGTTGTGTTGAAGGCCAATTCTGTACCCAAACCTGCAAATAACTGTTTCCACAACCTAGAAGTAGCTTAGCATCCCTATCTGACAGAATATTTTTCAGTACACCATGAAACCTTACCACATATATGATGAATAACTGTGCTGCGTCACTAACTGAATACATATACTTCACTGGAATGGAGTGCGGTACCTTTTTCAACATGTCCACTACAACCATGGTGGAATCATGCTGTCTAGATGTGTTCGGAAAACTTGTGATGAAATCCATATAAATGGCCTCCCACTTTCACTCTGGAATCAGAATCAGATGCAATAATCCACCCAGATGCTTACACTCTACTTTTACCTGTTGACAACCCAAACATCTAGCCATAAAATATGCCACTTCCTTCTTTAGATTTGGTCAATGATAAAACTTCTTCACCTCTGTCAATGTCTTCTGATATCCTGGGTGACATGAATACGACTTAGCATGAAATTCCCTCAAGATAGGTTTCTTTATCTCACTGTTGTCTGACACATATATCCGGTCCTTGAACCTAACGAAACCATCTGTTGTGAGATGATAGTCCACATCTCGATCACCTATACCCTGCTGTAACCCATGCCTGAGATCCTTATAATTTTCATCCTATTGACTTGCCTATAAGATCCAATCCTATAAATATGTCCCATAGGAGCTCATAGTTGTTATATGATTCACCTATATCCTCCTGATAAGAGAATATCCAACCCTATTCTCTTTCCCTTTGATGCACATGAACTCAAATTCAAACTCACTGATTGTGTCCAACCATCTAGCTTGTATTGCATTCAGATTTGGTTGGTCCAATAGATACCTCCATCCACCGTGATCACTCATCAATACACATCTCCTTCCAAGAAGATAATGCCTCCACATCTTCAATGTATAGATGATCGCTGTGAACTCGAGGTCATGTGTTGAATAATTATGCTCATGCTCATTTATTTTCCCTGGTTCACAACATACCACCCGTCCTTCCCACATCAGAACCCCACCAATCTATTTCTTGCAAGCATATGTGCATACTAAAAACTCTTTATCTATATCTACAATCTTTAAAACTGGAGAATTTGTCAACAATTGCTTCAACTGCTCAAAACTTGTTTCACATTCTTCTGTCCATTCAAATTTCTTACCTTGCCTTTGCAGTGATGTAATAGGATATGCAATCCAAAAAACGTTCTTGATGAACCTCCTATAATAACTTGCCGGTCCCATGAATGATATTACCATATCCACATTCCTAGGAGTTTCCCATTTGTTGATAGCTTTTATCTTTTCTGGATCCACTGCTATGCCTTCCTTAGAAACCACATGCCCTAAGAATCTACATATGTATGATAGAAACTGCATTTTCTAAACTTGACATACAACTGATTCTCTCTCAACAATATCAATACTGCTTCTAAGTGTTCAACATGTTATTCCTCATTCTTAGAATATACCAATATATCATCAATGAATACAATAACAAACTTGTCCAAATAAGAATGCAATACATTATTCATCAAGCACATAAAAGTAGCTGGAGCATTAGTCAAACTGAAAGGAACTACAACAAAGTCATAATTCCCATACCTAGTCTGGAAAGTTGTCTTGTAAATGTCCTCTTATTTAATGCGTAGTTGATGGTAATATGATCTTAGATAAATATCTGAGAACATTGTTGATCCCTTCAACTGATCAAACAAGTCATCAGTATTCGAAAACTGATACCTTTTTGTTAGCCTCTCTAAAATAACAATAATAAATCCAAAATAATAAATAAATAAATTAAATATTCCAAGTTAGGAATATGTACCTAGCTCTTGGGTTGTTCCTCAAATATTGGAGTTTGTTTAGGAACTCCTATCTTGGTGGGTTTTTGGTGAGAAATTATCTCAACCAAAGGAGTCTAAGATAGCACAAACTATCTTAGACATTTTCTCTCATCTATTTAAATTGTAAATTAAATTCTTTTAATAAGAGAGAATACATGAAGAAGCCATGAGGCTTATTCCTTTTCTTCCTTTATTATGTGTGCTTTATGTCTGTTTCTGAGTTAATTATTTTTTCTATCATGTGGTATCAGAGCTGTGGTGAGATTTTGGGTGTATGTGAAAAATCGTGTGGAGAGAATGGACTGATAGGAGGATCTGCATAGAGCAGACATAATGGAATTGGATGGAAACCAGCTGAAGGAGCGCTCACTGCGAAGACGTAACGTATGGAGAAGAAACTAAATTTGATTCAGCTCATAAGAAAGCTCTGCAGATTGTTGCGTACTGTATGGCCTGTGAGAATTTAACGTAGACGAATTGAATACATATCGAAGTTGGTGTGAAAGGTAATTCTCGACTCTGCATTGAATTGAGAGTGAATTATGTTTCCAATTGATATAATTCAACTTGATAAATTAATCCATTCCATCAAATTAGACATTTTTTTTGTTGTATCAAATTCATAATGGAGAATAGAAATTCGATTGTATAAATCGATGCCAAGTTTTGGGACTCTGGTTGGTGGAATCGACATTAGTAAGGTCGATCCACAATGTTAAGTGGAAAGCCGAGTTCGATGGGCACATATACAGAGAAGGCTTGGGATATGTTTCAATTGTTAAAATTAAACGACAGAAAGAACCCTTGCAATATGTGCACTTGCCATTAAGTTAGGCGTAGTTGATCCACGCTCCCCTTTTCATAATTTGAATGCATTTTAACCTGGGTAAGGCTTTCAAATGGAATCGATGAGATGATGATGGACGCAAGAAATATTACAGCTTCTGATCTTGAATATAATTAAATTGGTGGAGAACTCTATTTGTTGTGAAATAGAAACACTGTTGGTTGAGTCAATGCGGTGAAGTGCAATTTTAATTCCGAGTTCTACACAAATTGAGGCTGATTTATAGTGTTAAAGCAGGATAAGACGTGCTTGACAGGAGCGATTTGATTCTGGTTTGAATCGAATCAAAAATCTGTTGAAACCCAGTTTCAATGCATTTAGAAATTGTAGTTTTTTTTTTTAATGAACGCGATGTTCGTTGGGTGTTCCAAGCTTGTGATCTGATAATGGGTGCATCACCAAGCTGTTAGGTCATTAAATGAGAAAGTGGATTTACTTGACATGAAGTTGGAATTGAATTTTTATATGCATCTGTAAGTAAATATTATGGGTTTTGGCGGGGTTTACTTCACACATGAACCTGAGGTTGTCAACAAATCCGTGAGCTGTGTATGATTTTATTTTCATTTCCGTTGTCGCTCAATTACAGAAAACGCTCAATTTTGCCACAGAATTGTCAATGTTGGCCATTCCTGATACAACAACAGTGCAGATGAAGTATGTTGGGATCGATTGGTGATCTACGTGACCTACTGTAGATAGCCACAGTGAGCTGGAGGGCGTGGATCGAGCTGCAGGATTGCTGCAGAGAGAGCTACGTTATAGATTCACAAAGAGCGTGTGAAATTGTTTAGTTTCTAGATTTTCAATCTGCTATATGGTCATTGAATCAGTATCTATTGGAAGTGGCTTGCATTGATTGCGTTAGTATGTTGTGAGATCAATTAGAAAAATTGAAAATCTGCTCTCCAGATCTGTAAAATAAGCTGCCAACACTCAAGCATTTGCGTGGAACATGGAGTTGGTCAAATTTCCAAGGGGGGTTGAGTAGTTAAAGTTGACACCTTCTCTCAAATGCTGAGCATTTTATTGCTGCAGTAAAGATTGCTGGTTCCCTTGAAGGTCCGATCTCCCCAAACGGTCTCTACAATGTTTTTTTTAGTGTGATTTAAAATTTCAAAGTGATTTTATATACTTTTTAATGTTTTTTTTTTTAACAAAAAAAAGAAAAGGAAGGATTAAAAAGTTTTTTTTTTTGGTTGTATTATAAAGGGTTTGAAAATTTTGAAGGTTTACTTTGGAGAGATAGTGTGATTTTTTTGGAGTGATAAGTGAGTAGAGTGAAAGGTGGATTTAATAGAATTGAAAATTGATTCACTTTTTATAAAGTGAATTTATAATTTTGTATTATTTTGGAGTAATAAGGGTGATGTTTTGAAATCTTTGAAGTGATAACATGCATATTTTGTAAATTTGGAGTGATAAGGGAAAGCCATTGTTGTAACTCAAAGTATTGTTTTATTTTGAGAGAGATGGAGTCGGTGAATATTCAGATTTTGAAGACCAATTGCGTCTAAAGGTTGTGAGCTTGCCATTTTCATTACTTGAAGGTGGAGATTTCTTGTGTACTCAATACTTAATAAAGATATCATTTTTTGGTGTTGATGTGTCCTAGATCCACCCAAAATTGAATAAGGGGATCTTAGGTACACCATGTGTGTTTGTGATGGCACATGTTTTTTTATGGCTTCATGTTGTTTCTTTTTTATTTGTGTCTAGTTGTGACACATCAATGATTTCATTTAATATCGCATACATCAGCAAGCACAACACATATAACGAAATAGCTGCAAGATCAACACATGCATCTACACAACTACAACATATAATCGAAGATTTTCTACATCAACATTCTACATCAAACAACAAATTCACTTAGTCAAGTTAATGCTTTTCACAACAAAGTCTTCATCAACGTTCTTGCAAATCCATTTAAAGAACTTGTAATCAAATTCATTGTTTTAAGTGAATCATTAAAAATTCATTGTTAATGAATTTTTAAGAGAACAAGTGAATCATTAAAATCATTGTAAGCTTTCTTGGGTGCATTGTCGACAGTGTGCGACACCCTTCCTTTACGCAAAATCAAGTGAGTGCATGAATTTCTGAATCATACAAGCAACAAGTTTACATCTCCTACAAGTGAGCGTAAGTATTCATTCCATCAATTTGCATTAAGTCAGTACAAAGATCAAACCATCAAGCGAGCCAACATGAAGTTCATTGCATCAATCATCAAAGCAACCAAACAAGTTCAACTCTAACATCAATCAAGCAAGTTGAGATCGACATCAAGCGAGCGTGGCTATTCATTCAAGTGAGCGTGAAGTCATCAAGTAAGACAAGTGAGTACTTAAAAAAACGCGATCGTCATCAAGAAAGCGTGAATTCCAGAGTTTAAGCGAGCAAATTCTACAATTCTAGCAAGTGTTCAAAGCAAGTGCAATAAGCAATAAATCAAGCGAGCATGCCATTCAAGCCACATTCAAGCGAGCCTGTCATTCAAGTGAAACAGTTCAAATTACGACATCTCCGACAAGAGAGCCTATTTTCAAGTGCACAAGTTTAGATGGCGCAACATATTTAGTTGTTAAACATTCTTCACAGTTTGATCATCTCCAGCAATGAATACATGGTGCACGTCAACAAAGAAACTCTTGCTGATCTTTCATGGCATCTACAACAAACACATGAAACTATTGAGTTTCTTCAACTCAAGTCGCAACTTCAAAGGATTCAGTTGCAATAAAAGAGTGATACTTTCAAGTCTTTGAACCATCCAGTTGATAAGTCATTCATCCCAACAGCTTCAAGTGTCAAAGTTGTTCCAGTTCAAATTTCTTCCAAGCCCATCATCAAGCCCTGGGAAGAAATTCACAATAACAAGAATCGACGAGGCTTAGGATATGTCCAAGATAATGCCAACTTACATATTCCCGATTATTCCAAGCCCATTCAGTTTGTCAGTGCAGGATTTCTTGAACAAATCCCCTCAACACCTTCAGAGACAGTTGCAGACAACCAGCAATGCACGCAACCCAAAGTTGCAGAAAAACAGAATTCCACACAACCTGAAGTTGAAGTCAAACCGAAATGTTCTCATTGTCAGAGAACCGATCATATGGAAGATCAGTGTTTTGATCTCCATCCCTGTCGCCATTGTGGCAAGTCTAATCATTCCTCAGAAAAATGTCGCAATCAACACAAATCAGCCAGATTGAAGATACATTATGAATGGATCAACCCTTGGGAATGGTCATCCATAGTTAAAAGATTGCTTTAGTTCTACAACCACATATGATCACACATAGTGTAGCCAACAGTGAAAAGATGATGGTACTCTCATGTAGTTGAATGGGGGAGTACAACAGTGTAAAACTCCTACACCTGAAGGGGGGGACTTCAGGAATACTTTCCAAGAGAAGTGTCTCTCCTTTCAATTGACAAAGGGGGGAAAATGTTAATGAAATTGACAGTGGTTGTCAGACTGAAAGTCTCGACAAAACCAGCAAAAGCAACTAGTGGGCATCTTCAACAACCAGTGAGCATGAACAAATGTGCCAGTGGGCAGTCGACAACAAAGAAGCAGTGAACAATTTTCAGCACAGCAAAAGCAACAGTGAGTTGTTTTTGACATCATCAGCCAATGGGCTTTGAAAAAATTTTGTCAGTGGACAAAGGATGCTGATTTCATGCAAAGGACAGATGGATACTTTTGCAACTTGGCACTTGATGGAGTTATCAAGTGAAATTCAGAGATGAATCAGACATACAACTGACTCATGGTCTCTTCATATTGCAGTTTTTCAGCATCTAGCTTTGGCGGTTTTTCAGGCAATATTTTTTGAGGATCAACATGAGAACTTGGAAGATGGTTCCTCGTTCTTATTTTGGATTTGTCATTGAAGGGGGGAATGCCTCTCTAAAATAACAATAATAAATCCAAAATAATAAATAAATAAATTAAATATTCCTAGTTAGGAATATGTACCTAGCTCTTGGGTTGTTCCTCAAATATTGGAGTTTGTTTAGGAACTCCTATCTTGGTGGGTTTTTGGTGAGAAATTATCTCAACCAAAGGAGTCTAAGATAGCATGGACTATCTTAGAAATTTTCTCTCATCTATTTAAATTGTAAATTAAATTCTTTTAATAAGAGAGAATACATGAAGAAGCCATGAGGCTTCTGCCTTTTCCGCCTTTATTATGTGTGCTTTATGTCTGTTTCTGAGTTAATTATTTTTTCTATCACTTTTATTGATGGTCACCTTGTTAAAATACCTATAATCGATGCTCAACCTAAGAGTACCATCCTTCTTCTTCACAAACAACACTGGTTCACCCCATGGTGATACACTTGGCCTAATGTATCCCTTGTCAAGAATTTCCTTCAACTGCAACTTCATATCTACTAACTCTGGAGTGCTCATCCTATATGATTCCTTTGATGCTAGTGCTGCCCTTGGTATCAAATCAATAGAAAAGTTCATTTTCCTGTGAGGCGAAAATTCTTAAATATCTGTTGGAAGCACATCCTGAAACTTTTGTAGAATCGAGTACCTATTTAATACCTCCACATCCTCATCCTCCTTACCTTTATCACTATAAAATTGAAATATGCACTAAAAATAACACACACCCTTTCTTACGACTACGCTTTTCCGACATAGATGTCACCATTCTAAATTATGTTTCTTTCTTCTTACCCTGTAAGATTCTTTGTTCCCTATTTTCATCTGAGCACTCGATGGACTTGTCATAACAATCCACCTCTATGAAGATACACCTAGTTCATACCCAACGTCATGCTATATAAACCCAACGGTAATACATTCAAATGTGTTGAGGTAGACATACCCTTCAACTCAAATGCACAAGCTCTTACCCAATGATGAACTCTCTTCATTGTACCTGTAGCCATTTGCACTAACCAAGATTCTAAATGCACTTATTTATTTAAACCACACTTATTCACCAAATTAGGATTAACATAACTATAATTAGATCCAGGGTCAATCAAAATAGAAGAAACTTGATCACAAAGCTTACCGTCCATCTCGATAATATATGCTCGATGATCTGCCTATCTGCTATCTAACGGTGCATAAATATGAGGAATGCTTTTTCTAACATCGCCTACTATCTGTGCTTCCCGAGAATTGTAAATATGTAGTCTTCCACCATGATGTTGTGGAAAATATATCCAGTGATGATCCTTGCCACAAGTCCAACACTGTAAAGGCTTCCAACCTGCACCCTTTTTCTACTCTTTAGACTGAAATCCCTGTCCTCTATCAGATGCATTGTATTTCTTAGGCGACACTTCATTCTCTTTGTTACCTATGTCTTGATTCCTTGTTCGATTCTTATCCCATTTCCCTTTATATTTTGCATTTCCTTTCCAATCCTGTTTAGTCTCAGATATGCACTTTGATTGTTTATAACAATGCTTTAGTTCCATGATGGCTTCCTCCAATGATCTCGGCTCGTCAAACTCAATCTTGCCTTTGAATTCTACCGAAAACCCATTGATGAATCTTTGAGTCTTCAATTTATCCTCCTTCAAATAAGGCACATACCTTAATAACCCCAATAATATGCTAGTGTACTCCTCATCAGCCATAGATCCTATCTTTAACTCGTAGAATTATTTTTCCCTATCGTCATAGTATCTCCCCGATAGGTACTTCTTCCCAAATAGTCTCTCAAACTCACTCCAAGTCAACTCCTCTTCATGAATATATCTGAAATATTTTACATCTTCCCACCAAACATCCTCTTTACCTTTAAGACTGAACGTAGCTATGTTGGCCTTCATGTTCGCTGAGTAACCATGTAATCTGAAGAAATTATTCATGCCTAGCAACCAAGCTTCATTTTCCCATTAAATGTAGGTCTTACATATGGTTTTCCCATTAAATGTAGGTGCATATGCAAGACCAACTAGATTAGAAAAATATATGTATAATCATAATCATAACAATATACATCATATCAATCCTCATCTAGTTACCATGCATGATGCCACAACCACAACACCAACTAGAACAATGCATGCATAACAACATATGTACGACACACATTCATACACAATACATACAAACATTGACATACATAAGTAGTGCATACCCGACATATACTAATGATAAAGACAACCAAAATCCACACTATCAATTTCACATGGTGACACAACTGCAACCATGAACACCACCATGTATACACAACAAGCACATATACCACAAGAATAAGGAACACATATGCAATTGACATGTATGAATGACCAACACACCATCCATCCCATCTAAGGTGTAAACCATGCTATGGTACCACTCTGTAACCACCTCTTGTCACATTTACCCAAGTTAATTGGTTCGTTGGGGTAAAAATATGACAAAATGTTACTATGATGCGATTCAACTCCCCATGCAGAGTTAAGGAAGTGGAACCGATGAAACCAAACCAAATTTACCTTCCCAAGATGTTGTGGAACCTTTAGGAGCCTATTGGGCGTGTGTTACATTCTTTCCATGAATAGTTGCATGCGTGGGGGTGGGCAACCCACCTATTCATTATGGGTGCAACAGGGGTGGCGACCTAAGTTTTTTTGTTTTTGGACCCTATAATAGGTGGGCACTTGCCTATGATTTTGTGCATAAGTTTTGTGGTAGCACTCCACCAGTTCTCCCAAGGCTGAAAAGGAGACTGACAAAGGTAACTGCAGACCACTTTGACCTAGTAGCTATCCAACCAGGCTGAGAGGGCTCTCTCTATGAGATCACTGTTAAGGAATGAATGTTATATGAAGGATATTAGGCTATATGTGATAAGCTCAGGTATGTTTTGAGTGTTTTAAGGTTTGATGTTGGATCAGAGATGAAACCAAGTAGCTAGGTCTAAATATCAAAAGGGTTTACAGCTGCAGAGATATAAAGGAGCAAGGTAGTAGTGGATATATGATGGCTTTGGGGTTTTGTAGGCATGGTGGAGGGTATGAAAAAGTAAAGGGATTTAATGAGCATGTTTAATCATGAATTCATTAAACTGGAAGCATGAAACAGAAAATGACATTCCCATATAAACAAAGCTAAATAAATATAATTCTGCCTATGAACTGTAAGAAAAGCCACTGAAGATACAAGATATGGAAAAAGGAGCTATATATAGTTAATTAAATAATTAAACAAAGAAAATACATGTTCATAAACTCACTGCACATGAATTCCTCGATAATAGCTGCAATTGCATCCTTTGATTTATGAATATGAAAGTGAAAGTACAAGCTACAAGAGTTACAATCCTCTGATGTCCAACCAGGAAAATGACTCTGAAAATGATATATATAGACCAAAAAAAACTCTCCCCTCTCTCAGGGGTCGAATTGTATCCAAGAAAAACCAAATTCATGCACCTATTCACTGTCTACTACAAGAAAGGGAGGTTACCCAACTAACTTCCTCCTTTTTTTAAACCATTTGAGCTAATTCCTCAAAGATTTTAATACATGATAAGAAATTTAACTAACTAAAGTTAACCACAATTACATTTAATTTTGAAAATTTACCCTATATCATTCACCCATCAACTTTTTCCCACAATAAATTTACAAATTACAAAATTGCAGTGTAAATTTCTGGAAATGTAGTAGGTTTTTTGCAGAAGCATAGTGAGCTGTTGGAGGAGGTTTTTGAGTGTCTTCCTGAAGTCAAAATATGAAACTGAGACCTGTTCTGGATAGCGTGAAGAGTGTATTTGACTTTAGCATATTTAAACATGAAAAATGACCCTTTCTAGGCTCCAGATGTGCAGTGAGGGGTCCAAAACAATGGCAGAAACCTGTTTTTAGGGCACTTTTTTGTATTTTTCTTGAAATATGTGCAGGAGATCAGAAAACCAAGGAAATGGGTCTGAAGTCGAGGTCATAATATTTCAAAAAATTTCGAGTTTTTTTTATTTGGATGCTTTGAGGAAAAGTGCAGCGTGAGCTCGTTGCACATCTGGACATGACCAAAATTGCCAAAATACTCAAAAATTCACAAAATTGCAAAATTTCTTCAAAACTCTTCAAAATTGGTCCAAGAATACTCCATGATGTCCTGATGTGATATGATATGCTATGAGGGAAGCACCAACAAGCAGGTCTAACTTACCCTTCTCCTTTTGGTTGATTAGGGTTTCCTTCAATTTTTCTTGCAATTGTTTGACTTTGACTTTGAAAATTTGATTTCTTGTGTATTAGTGGGCAACCATATGCCTTTGCATCTTATTGTCTCTATTTGATTTTTCAAGGGGATTCTCTAAGTGACAATTCACTTTTTCAACCCAAAACTCTCTATTTTCATTGATTTCCAGGGTTATCCTTTATTCAAATGTTAACTCTTCATCTGGTGGATTTTGTTCTCTTTCTTTCTGAAGTGCCCCCCTGAGGCCCATGGTCCTTGGACTTTTCCTTGTCACCTTCTCCTTATTATTATCTGAATCTTCACTGTCAACCACTACTTTTGCCTTCACATCTTGCATACTATCTTTAAACTGATTGTTCTCTGAAAGTAGTTGCTTTACCTTCAGTTGATTTTTTTCTTGCTCCAGGAATGAAATTTTGAAATCACCCCTTGCCAAATTTTCCTTGAGCTTCTTTATCTCAGCATATTTTTCTTTAATGAATTTCTCTATAGTTCTATGAATTTCTTAGGCCTCCAAGTATACTATATCAATGTCATGATGGATGGAATCCTCATCATGCAAAGATGCCTCCTGCTGTAATGATGAGCCTTGTTCTGCTGATGCAGGCTTGGCCCCTTCATCAATTTGAGGAGAAAACACAAGCCTCCTTCCTCTTGCATAGGTTTTGGTCACTTATTCTTTAGTTTTCTTTGTGATTGATTCCTTTGGTGACTGAGCAACTATCCTACTAGAAGAACGCACCTCTTGAAATGTTGGTGATATGGTTTGCTTCTTGCTAGGTGGACTAACAACAGGCATGAGCAAGGCTGCCTCAATGAAAGTATCCCATGTCATGTTATTTTCTACTAACTGATGGAGAGCCATAAAATTTATCAAAATATTATGAAAAATGCTAGGATGATGTTCTTTGCCTTTCACCTGCACCTTTTCAGAAATTTTACCTATGCTCCTATACAAGAAATTACACAAATTGAGAGATTTAGCAGCCGTGAAGTGCATGAACAATCTTATGTGATATTGGTTGAGCCTTGAGAACCTTCCTTCACATGTGAAGTATTTCATGATCACTTTCATCAATGGAACATACTTCTCAAGTAAGTATCTAAATAGAAAAACATGTGAAAGATAATTTTTGTAATGTGATTTTAGGTAGGGTTTGTACTCATCAATGTACAAATCCATACCCTTGAACCAATTATCTCCATGATAAGGTATACCCATGGCTTGAGAGATGACATCCACTGAAACTATAATGTCTACTCCTACTAAGGTAGCTTTTTCTCTCTTCAATGCAGTGGAAAAAATTCCTATGAGTTGCTCATGATGGCCAACCTCTTGAATCTTCTTGCAAAACTCCTGGAAATTTACATCTTCAAAGCATTTCGTGATGAAGGGAGAAGAAATGATTTCTTTGACACTTGAAGGTTCAAACCACAAAACCTTTCCTCCCTTGTTATAATTTTTCCTTTCCGAAGGTGAGGTATCAGTCTCCATAATGAAACCCTAGGTGATAGGAGGGAAAAACAAAGGATTTCAGGCAGTGGGTATATGAAGCTCTGATGAGGTGTAATTGAAGGTATGTGAAGAAGAGTTTCAGGGTTTTACATTAGAAAATGAAATATGGTGACATGGAGATCGATAAAGCAAGAAAATACCTAAGAGAAGGTATTAACTTGAATCTTAGGAGAATTGATGCAAGGGTTGAGATCAGTGTTGTTACTTACTTCGTTTGAGCTTGTAGAATCTTCTTTAAGAGAAGAAAACCTTTGGATAATTGGACACCCTTCATTCCACAAAAATATGGATGCTTTTCCCAGAAGCATAGCATATTATTTCTATGTGCAGCACAGATGTGTGGTGAAGAGCTCCTGTGTGCAACGTTTCAACCATATTTGCAACAAATAGCTCCTGTGTGTAGCGCTTTGACCAGATGTGAAACACTTTGGCCAAATGCGCAAAAAATGATAAAAATTGCAAAGAAGAGGAAAAAACCGACTTTCTAGGCAATTGGAGAGGGGATATCAATGGTAGGAGGATAGATGAGTACAAATGAATTTCTCCTTTGTCTTTTTTCCTTTTATAAGCTCAGTTGACCTCTTTTGAGTGGGGATGGGACTCACTTTTCCTTTTCCAAGAATGACTTGCATGTTTGAACCTTGTAGCTTTTGAAATTTCAACTACAGCTTTAGAACTTTGAAACTTATTACATAATTGAAACATAAATTACATTTTGAAACAATATTTTATTGAACAACTTTACCTATTACCACTCCTCATTTGTCAAATTTATGCATGGAATGACATATTTTGGTGACCTTAACCCTAATGACCTAATGGTGACATTGAGATGAAAACCATGATGATGTTGATTGAAGTGATGCTGATCTTTCAATGATGGTACACTCAACCGAGTGATGACAAGGAATGACATGTGAAAATTTTCGAAAGGAGTGGAAATAGCGCTAAACACACTAGCCAGTGACCAAATTTTAATTTGAAGACCTAATGAAATGATAAAATTTTGACTTTGAGAAACTAAAAAGACCTTGTAAGAGCATATTTGATCACTGGTGACAAATTGAATAGACTGACACTAACATTTTGCACATAGTTTTGGGCACAATGGTTTTCTTCCCATGGTATTTTGTAGATCTGGTCAAGGGAATTACGGTTATGTTCTAATCCATGGTTAGTGGATTGGGGTTTATGAATGCTTTGACATGTACATATATGTATTGTAACATTGAAAGGAATATAATTAAAAATAAATCTAGTAGTCTCGGTTTTGGGATCCAAGGGAAAATCTCTGTATATATTTTTTTATGTTCCCACTATTGTTTATTTTTTTGTTTTAGGAATTTGTTTGCAGGTATTTTTTTGTATAGGGTTAAAACCTACAGAGCCAAACAACCCTTCCAGGTGACCAAACCCCGAGAAAAATTGAGAATTTACTAATCTAGACCCTCAACCTCTCCCATGACAAGCCATGCATGCGATTGAGGCCTTCAAGTCACTCCTAAAACAAGACATGGCAACAACTGTGGACTTTTCCAGTTAATTATGAGCCAAAAGCCCCAGATTTTTAGCCAATTTTTTAGGGATAAGTCTTAGGCCACTACCCAAAATTTCTTGAAACTTACAGAAATGATAAACAACATTGGAATAAGGCTACTAATGCAATCAATGGTACAAGCACTTGATCTGAGCCCTACTAGCCATGACAGGCATAATTTTTGTCAAACATGTCACAAATATGCAATCTACAAGTCATAACAACATATCTGAGTATACGAGTCTCATATTTATCCAAGAATCATTAAGAAGCATTGATGCCTTATCACAATAGATAAAATATAATCTATTAGGTTTAATATTAATTGTTCATTCATTTTCTAATCAAAACATGATGAGAGCCATACATCAACTCGATCATAAAACATACTCATAACCCACATATAACAAACATATATAACAAGGATATAACAACCATAAAACCACATACGAGCAAGTATATTTACCCATCAAATAAAAGAGGGAAAGAGGTATTATTCACATGTGTAAAATGTAATGATGTATGGGACTTTCACGTACCACCTGACCATAGACTAGGCTGAACAAAATATTTCTTTCAACCAGTCACCCTTGTGCCATATTCCAAGCATGAATGTGTGATCTCATGGAGTAAATTAAACAAAACCAAAATATGGTTCCAGAGGCCAGACCACCTCAAACTTCAACCAATTATTACACCTCACAGTTGAACATCACTAACCATCACCATATCGGTCTCTACCCAAGTTTTTTAGGGCTCCAGAGCGTTTGTTCCAACTAGGGATTCCACGACTATTAACTCAACCGAAAACTACTGTCAGGCTTCCAAAGTGTTTGTCTAACTAGGGCTTCCAGGACTAGTAAATCAACTCACCAATGCATTCCAAAGAAATTTTCTAACCAAGGCTTACAAGGCTTCCAATGCGTTTGTCCAACCAAGGCTTCCAGGAACTAATAACTCAACCCACAACCAAAGGAACATGATCACCAATTAGAGAACAAAGATAACACCCACAACACCATGTCTATCTAGGAAATGGAGAGGCTAGGAAAAACCACTACCAATCCAAGAAATCCTCCATGCTAATGATAGATCATAACCCAAAAACAAAATGCATGTGATATGCATGCAAAAAATAGCAACGGAATTATATATGCAACTCAGTACCTGCAAACAAAACCCATTTTAGCTTCTGATCTCGATGTCCTTTTGCGCTTTCCTTCTATTTCTTTTCCTTTTTTCTCCAAATCCTAAGTACACCACACTCCTCTAAGAGTGATCCAATAAAACTCTAAGTATCCAAGATTATGAGAGAGAGAGAGAATAGAATAAGAGCTCAAAAAACTAAACTATCATGAGCTAAACTGGAAAAAGGTACCAACTGATCCTCATAAGCCTTTTTATTAATGAGGCCTCTATTTTCTTCAATTTTCCATTATTTTCCTTCATTTTCCTCCTCACATGCTACCTGTGATATTTCACCTTCGCTTTCTCCTATATTCATTATTTTCATAAATAAAATGCCAATAAATGCCACTTTGCCTTTCCAAATCCTTTTCCATTTCCTTTGCCAATTTCCATAGCCATTGATTAATCACAAGTGGTACTCGTCACTATTTTTTTCCCAACATTCATCTTGGAATACGTAGGCCATGAACATAGTGTTATTTTACCTTTATTAACTTTATTACATGGATTTTGAACCATGGATGTTACAAAGACAGAAGTTTGTACTATGGCATGAAAATCATGTTTCTCCATCATGAAGAAAGGCTAAAAAATTGCACTCAAACCCACATCATACTTGAAGCAGTGACACTGTTTCTATGATTTTTGTGGAAAATATTCTTCTAAACGTCTTGAAGCATATTACTATACAATTGGGCCCTCTTTAGGGAAACATTATATGAATATAATATTTGATCATTCATCATAGTGGCTCCTTGGCACCACAAGAAGCTAAAGAAGTTGTTCTATGATAAACTATAATGTGGCCTTCTTAAATAATCTCTATGGTCATTCATTTGAATAAATTTTGGCATTGAAATTTCAAAGGCAGTGAATTAAGTCTGGGAATTTATCATTAAAATTTTGACAACTCTTTCCTGTGACCTTGATCTAATGGAACCTAATTCACTATATCATAATCTATAGCACGGCATTGTTTATATTTTTCACCTCGAACTTTTCAATAGGTAGTTGGATGCATGAAGGAGAAATAATAGCTAAATTTTGAAGGATCTCAACCTATATTCAAGCTCTGTTGCATGAATTCTATTTTACTTCTCAACATATCTCTTTCATGCAAGACAACGTAACTGATGGGGATCCTTGAAGTATTCGGCCTAATGTATGTACCTGTCAACCCAACCTTTTTGTAATTCAAGCAACAATTTCAACATATACTCATTACAATGACATCATTATTGAGATAATATAAGTTTCTAATCAAGAATTTCACATGGAAGCTGGTGCACAAGACAACATCCAACAATGTATGTTTTGTAAATATTGATCCTGATAGACATAGTGTAGTGGCCCTAATTCAAAAATATAATCTCTTTCAAAACACAAAGGAAGAAAAACAGCTGGTTGAAGTTCATTCAGTGAAGTAACCCTGTACATCACCTATTAAACAAAGAAATTTTTTCTTGTTAAATAAGACAGAGGAACAATATATACCTATGATGTCATTTGCAATCATTAAGATTGGAATAAGTTGTTTGTGTTATAGCATGATATGGTAGTCAATGTTTTATTGAGAAACTTCATTAACTGAAGCACACAAGACTATAGTTGGCACATATAGGCAGTGACATCAACATATTTGGCAACAATAAACAAGATTTCTATAGTGAGGGTTTCAATTGAAATAATGTTTCATCATTTTCAAGAGTTAGGGTTTTGCAAGGGCTACTTGTTGGGATTTCACTGTCATATTATTGCAAGAGTTTATTGTAAGTGGTTCATTATCCCTAGTACGAGATCCAATATTAGTTTGCAATAGTCTATTCATTGTAAGTGGGTCATTATCCCCGATACGAGAGCCCATAATAGTGTTTCAATTCATTATTAGGGTGGTTGGGTGGTGCTAGGCAGGTGATTGAATTCACCTTTAGTTTGGAGCCTGAAAACAATTCAGGATGGTAGGGTGGTGTTAATGCAAGTTGGAGCTTACTAGGGTATTGGAGCATCCTTTAAAAAAATTCTAATAAAACCAGGGCATTAGAGCATCCTTCTAGTTGGAGTTGGAAAATTGAACTTTTTTCTATAATAATAGTTGGGGCTTCCCCTTTCAATTGGAGCTAAAGCATTAATGTACTCATAAATGATTAGATAAGTGTTCAATGGTTTTTCTCCCAGAATGTTTTCCACCTAAAAATTATGGTATCTACTATTTATTGTTGTTTTATGCTTGAATTGTTGCTGAAGATTAATTAGTGCTTTGAAAAGATAAATACATTACTAATTGATAAGAAATATTGATTCCCCCCCCTGTCAGTATTTCTAGCAATTGGTATCAGAGTCAAGTTCCTTCACTAGCAGTTTAACAACTGGAAGGAGATCATGGATGGAATAACCCGGTAATTCCAGTACTCAATGGGAACAACTATGCTTTTTGGACTGGAAGGACGAAGGCATGTCTTAAAGCACAAGGATTTGAAGTTTGGAATGTTGTGTTGAATGAATACAAGGGACATTCAACTCATCCTTCATATGATGACGATCGAAAGCTTTATGGAAGCAATGGTAAAGCTAAAAATTCCCTCCTAAATGGTGTGTTAGATTATGTATATGTAAAAGTGATGCACTGCAAATCAATGAAAGAAATTTGGGACAAGGTTCAAAATATATATGAAGGAGACAAGAAGGTAAAGGAGGCCAAGCTCTAGACCTACCGAGGTCAATTTGAGTAGCTGAAAATGAACAAAGAGGAAAACATTATAGCTCACTTTCTCCGTGTTTATGAAATAGTGAATGCCATAGAATGATTGGGAGAACCAACGGATAACAAGGTAGTTGTCAGAAATATACTAATATCACTTCCAGAGAGGTAAAATGCTAAAGTATTTGTGCTAGAAGAAAGAGATGATTTAGAAAAACTCAATGTGGACCAATTCATGGAATACTTACAACTTAAGAAATGAGAAAATAACAAGAAATTCCATCTAATCGAGAAGCAAAATTAGCAACATCCAAGACTATTGGGAAAAATAAATAGGAATCAAGGCTAAGCACTAGTTGTTATGATGATGAATACTTAGATGAAGAAGTTGCATTATTTGTGAGAAATTTGAAAAGAGGAATATGTAAATTCAAGGGTAAGATTCCCTTAATATGTTTCATTTGTGGTGATATTGGTCATTTTGGAGCTAAGTTTCTTCATAAAAACTTTGATGAAGAAGAAGCACCCAGGAAAGGAAATAAAAATCAAAGAAGATTCAAAAATCAAGGTGAAAGGAAAGTCTTTGATAAAATATTTTTTTCTAAAGAAGACAAATCCTCATCTAAAGAACATAGCGACAATGATGAAGAACATTACAGAGGAAGAGTGTTATTAATGGATAGGGAAAACATGAAGGAAGATCCTGAAGAAGACAAAGAAGATGAAGAAGAGATGGACTAGATACAAATTTCAAAATTAGATGGTTAGATTTATACAGGAAATCAAGGTTGAAAAAGGAAATGCCAAATCTCTTGAAACTGAATTTAAATAAGTAAAAGAACATGCGAAAAGCCTCAATAAGAAGAATCAAGAGTCAAAAGAGACCATCATCAGTCTTAAGGTGTAGTTGGAAGAAGCTAGAAAAATTGAAGAATCACTCAAAAGAGAATTGGAAGAAAGCAACAAGGCAATGGAAGATCTAGAAGCGAAGATAGTCTATCTACGAAAGGAAGCACAAAGAAGAAATGCCCGACATAATTTTGGAAACATATCAAGAGAATTGGATGAGTTCATCAACAATCAAATTACATACAATCATGAGACTAGATTGGGCTATAGGAAAAAATTCGTAAAAGGCTCGAGCTCCTCCATGATTGAAAAAGGAGTTGGACAAAAAACTTTTGCATAATATGCAAAAGGATCTATCAAGAAGGAAGGCGGATTCCTAGTAGAACAAAAGGTTCAAGAGACATAAAAGCAACAAGAAGTTTCTTGGAGAATAGTTCCACGAAGAAAGTATCCCCCTCTCAGGTATAAAATCATCTTTCTTGGTGTATGTTATTTTTGCAGAAATTTTGGACATAAAGTGGTAAATTTATAGGCTTATGATAGGAATAGAGGAAATTTTGGAAGGTCATTCAGGAGTGATTATCCCATAAATTATCAATATGATTACAGGAAAAAACACAATAGGTTTGGATATTTAAGCAATGAAGTAGAATTCCATAAATGAAACAACTTCGGACATTTGGCTAATGATTGTAAGTTAACCCCTCTTCCAAGGGAATAAAAAAAAAATCAAAATGCTTTGTCAGAGTTCTAGAAGAACAAATTTAAGAGTTGTGTACTTACCCTAAAAGATAAAACCATGAAGAATGTATGGTATGTTGATAGTGGTTGCTCAACACATATGACTGGAGATAGAAACAAATTTATATCTCTGAAAGAAGGAAAGGGTGGAACATTAACTTTTGGAAACCACGAATCTACAAACCTTATATGAACATGCATAATGAAGCTTGGAGGCAAGGATACTAAAAAAAAGAATGTGTTTCTCATTGAAAATATGAATTGTAGTCTGATGAGCGTAAGTCAAATGTGTGATCAAGGACACATGCTTCTCTTTGACTAAAGGAAATCTGAAATAAGGAGAGAGAAATCCATGAAGTTGGTGGCAATTGCAACTAGGACTATAAATGGAATATATACTTTGGATGAGAGTATTAAGAAAGGTTGTTTCTTGGAAAAAGAAGATGAAAGTTGCCTTTGGAATAGACAAATGGGACACATAAACTTTGAAAACTTTGTGAGAATCAGTAAAAAGGATGATATGAGAGAAATGCCACAAATTTCAAAACCAACTAACATTTCGTGTAAACATTGTAGGCATGGAAAAAAAATAAAATTGAATTCAAGACCAAGGAACAATCCATGTCAAAATAATTAGATTTTTTACACACTAATTTACGTGAACCAATGAAGACTAAGGGACTGAATGGTGAACAATACTTCATGCTAATTATTGGTAATTATACTAGGATGACAACAATCAACTTTATGAAGAAGATATTAAGGGAATTTTGAGGTCTAAAATGGGACTCCTAAGGAATTATAAAATAATAGTAGAAATAATAAAATAAGATTAGAGTACACCATAATTAAATTTTAGAGGGAAAAAAGAAAAAACTAAATTTTCAACTTATCTCCCTACGAGTTTACTCAAATTTTGAGCGGTAACACTCGTTGGATGCAGAATTTGATTTCCCATCCAAGGATTACACATTTTTCATACTTTCAATGGACCTTGTTATATGAAAAATGATAAATACATGAAAAATGTGATTGCAATCACGTGTTTTAATGTATTTCTCATTTTTCGTGTAGCGATGTCCATCAAAAGTATGCAACATGGTTACTCCTTGGATGAGGAATTAAATTTTGCATCCAACGAGTACTCCCACTAGAGATTTTAGTAAAACCTTAGGGATAGAAGTTGAAAATACGAGTTAAAAAATAGTTTTATTATTTATTATTTTTAAATCTTTTTAGTTTTTTACTCCAAAAATAGTGAATCATCCCCCATGGTTGACATCATAATCTTGAATCCTATTGGTTCTTCTAAAGTTGATTTTGGTTGTACATTATTCTTAGGAGGCCCATTTTAGACCTCAAAATTTTTCTAATGACTAAATATTTTGAATGTTTTGGAATCTACAAGGAAATGGTTGAAAATGAAACTTATTTGAAGATCAGATGTCTAAGATCAGATAATAGAGATGAGTTGAAATCAAAAGAATTTCAACACTTATGCGAGGAACATGGCATAAAAATTAAGTTTTCAACAGCTAGGACACCTCAACAAAATGGGCTAGTTAAAAGGAAAATTAAAATTGTGGAAGAGATGACCAAAATGATGTTGAGCAATTCAAAATTGGACAAGTTTTGGGTTCAGGAAGTAGATACAATCGTGTAAATATTGAGCAAAGGATTGCTTAGAAGCAACTATGATAAGACTCCATATGAAATATGGAAGAGAAGACCAGAAAATGTCAAACACTTTAGAGTCTTTGGAAGAAAATGCTACATCAAAAGGCAAGATTTGAAGATTGAAAAATTTGACTCTCAAGTAGATGAAGGAATTTTTGTTGGTTACTCACACATAAGTAAATCATACAAATGCTATAATGAGAGAATCTATTGGATAGTTGAAATGATCGATGTAATATTTGATGAAGCTCGCGAACCAACGGCTAAACAAGTAAGCTCATATACAAGTGAACCAAAGATACAGGAAGGAGAACCAAAAAATGTCAAATAGGAAGCCCCATAGCAAGTACAATCAAATGAGAAAACAACTGCCAACCAAGAAGAGACAAGAAATGAAAAATAAACACCTTCTAAGACTCCCAAGAAATGGTATCAAAAGAACCATCCTTCAGAGTAGATCTTTGGGGACATCAACGACAGCATAGAAACCAAAATAAATTGACAGTTATGCACGCCAGAATAAGCACATCTTGCATTCTTATCCACATATGATCCTAATATATTTTAAGAGGCTAGTCATGATTAAAATTGGGTAGAAACTATGAATGAATAATTAATTGGATCATCTTGAAAATAATGATACTTAGGAATTGGTTCCATGACCAAAGGAAAAATGTTATGGGAAAAAATGGGTTTTTAGGAACAAGTTGAATGGAGATGGACATGTTACCGGGAACATGACAAGATTGGTATGTAAATGTTATGCAAAGGTTGAGGTAATAGACTTCGAAGAGATATTTTCAGCCATCTCCGGGATGGCCCAACCATCAGGATGTCCTTGGCCTATGCATGTTCAAGGAAGATCAAAGTATGTTAAATGGATGTAAAATCAACCTTTCTGAATTGAGAATTGGAAGAAGAGGTCTATATAGAAAAACCTGAGGGATTTCTGCTCATTGATAAGAAGGATTGTGTTTGCAGGTTGAAGAAACCATTATATGGTCTCGAAGAGGTTCCTAGATTGGTATACTCATCTTATAAGTACTTGAAGATATAAGTGTTCAAGAGAGGATGTGGCACCCCACCAATGGAAAACATATTATACCAATCATAAAAATAGGTTTTACATCAAAAACCCATGATTAAAATATTTTATGAAGGGTCCCAAATATGATTTTTTCTTTCACAAGCCATAAAGGGGGTTTTTTACTTCAAATACAAATAATTTCCTTATATCTAAAGGCACACAACCTCATTAATTGGGCTCTAAAATTTTAAAAATTCAATTTTTTAATTATTGGTCTCCCTCCAAAATAGAAACTTGAACTAGCCCTTACGAACTCCTCCAAAACTATAAAAGGCACTCGCTATCACCTCTAACGTTATATGCACTTCAACGCAAATATCCTATGAAATAGCTCTGAAATTCTTCATCTTATGTTGATACATTGATATATCAAATGAGAGGGTAGGTTTTTGTATTTGTTTTGGCTCAGGGATTCATTGGTTTCATACATGAAAGAAGTTATTTTTGAGGCTACCTCGTGAGGGCAATAATTCTGTGACTTAAGGAATTTTACTAGTGAAGGATATTCACATTTCTCTGTGGCTTGTTGGTACAATATTTTTGTCAACTCATTTTTTCCCTCTGTTTAGAAGATCAAAGTCTATACTATGGCATGAAAATCATGTTTCTACATCATGAAGAAGGGCTAAACAATTGCGCTCAAAGGCTGATCATACTATTAAGCAGTGACAATATTTCTATGATTTTTGTGGAACATATTCTTCTAAATGTCTTGAATTAGATTATTGTACAATTCAAACCTCTTTAGGGAAAAATTTAGTATGCATAAAATATTTTATCGTTCACCTTAGTGGCTCCTAAACACAACAAGAAGCTAAATAATTTGTTTCATGAGAAACTCTAGTGTAGTAATCTTGACTAATCTCTACGGTCATTCATTTGAAGAAATTTTGGAATTACAATTTTGAAAGAAATTGAATAAATTCCTAGACGTTCTCATTAAAATTTCGGCAATGATTTCCTGTGACCTTGATCTAATGTCACCTAATTCACTGTATCATTATCTATATCATGCCATTGTTGATATTTTAGACCTGGAACCTTTCAATTTCTAGTTTGAAGCCTGAAGGGGAAACAATATTAACATTTTGAAGGATCTTAGCCTATACTCAAGCTCTGTTTCATGTGTTCCATTTGACTTCTCGAATATCTCTTGCATTTAAGAAAATGTAACTATTGAGGATCCTTGAAGTATTCGACCTAATGTATGTACCTGTCATGCCAAAATTATTATAATTCAAGTAATGGTTTCAACCTAGAATCATTACAATGACATCATTAGTGAGATGATATAAGTTGTTGATCAAGAAATTTGCATGGAAGTTGGTGCACAAGACAACATCCTACAAGGTATGTTTTTTAAATATTGATCCTTGTAAACATAGTGTTGTAGTCCTGATTTAAAAGCATAATCTCTCAACAAGAAAGAGGACGAAAAATAGTTCGTTAAAGATTTCATTCAGTTAAGAAACCCTATACATCACTTATTAAAAAAATAAGGTATTTCTTGTTAATAAGACAAAGTAGAAGTATATACCAAGGATTTCATTTACAATCATTAAGCTCAAAATAATAAATTTGTTTTCAACATGATCTGGTAGTAAGTGTTTTATTGAGCATCCTCATTAGCTAAAGCATATGAGACTACAATTGGCACCTACAGATAGTGACATCAACATATTTGGAAATAGTAAACAAGCTTTCTGCGGTGAGGGTTTCAATGGAAATGATGTTTCATCATTTTCAACAGTTAGGGTTTTGCAAGGGCTACATGTTGCGATTTCAGTGTCGTATTATTGTAAGTGGGTCATTGTCCCTAGTACGAGAACCCACATTAGTTTGCGGTAGTCTAGTCATTGTAAGTGGGTCATTTTCCCTGGTACAAGATCCCACAATAGTTTGTTAATTCATTATTAGGGTGGTTGGGTGGTGCTAGGTAGGTGATTGAAGTCACCTTTAGGTTGGAGCCTGAAAACACTTCATGGTGGTAGGGTGGTGCTAGGGAAAGTTGAAGCTTGTTAGGGTATTGGAGAAACCTTTCAGAAAATACTAATAAAACTAGGGAGTAAGAGTGTCCTTCTAGTTGGATATGGAAAATTGAACGCTTTTCTAGAGTAATAGGGAGTTGGGGATTCCCCTTTCAGTTCAAGTTGAAGCATTAATGTATTCATAAATTATTAAAGAAGCATCCATTGGTTTTTCTCCTGAAAGGTTTTCCAGCTAAACATTCTAGTGTTTATTTTTTATTGTTGTTTTATGCTTGAATTGGTGTTGAAGATTAATTAATGCTATGAAAATATAAATAACTTACTAATTGATAAGAAATATTGATTCACCCCCCTCTTAGTATTTCCAACATGAATCATCATTGACATACTTGTTGTACTGACGCTTCTTGAATACCCTTAAAAATATCTTAGATATTGAATCTCTTTATGAACATACTTCTATGCTAGTAGTATGCATCTAAATACATACTATTTGAAAATTGGCATTGTTATGATGGAAGGCGGCATCGAGTGTGTTGGAATTGATGTCAAATGGGATGACATTAATGTCAGATGCATAGTGTGTTTTCCATTGATGTGTTAAATTCAGGGGGGGACTTCTAGTTGCCGCAGTGTCTAGTAGAGAACCATCATAATAGAAATATTATAGCTATGGTGGTTAGGTGTCCCAAGTGTTGATGGAATTTTTTCCTCAGAATACCATCTCATATGTTCTTGGAAGTAACAATGTTGGATAGTGTTTGGAAAGATATATTTCAAATGATACAATGATGTCTAAGAAAAGGATCTAGGATCAAAAGATATGGCGAGTCAGAGTATGCAAATCGAAAGGTCAACATGAAGGGTTCAAGGCTCAAGGTTTTTCCTCTCCCATGTGTTTTGCAAGAAATTTCTTTATTATAGAAATTTTAGACTTAGGAAGATTTTGGAGAAATTAAGGACTTAGGCATATTTGACCTAGTTAGATGTCAGGATGCACAACACAATTGCAAAGAGGAAATCCCCCCGACCCCTGGACCCCGACCCACGACCAAGTGGGACCCTTTACTCGGATGTATTGGGTAGTTAGAGGTCGGGCTATTTTATGGAAAATAAAGGTGGACAATCAGGCTTCGACCCATGACCTAGTGGCACCCAAGGGAATCAATCAAGTTAGGTGGTCATTTGTTCAGGTGAGTTCGGCAGGTGGTGATCATTTGTTCAGGTGAGTTCGGTAGGAAAACAAAGCTTCAGCCCCCGAAACTTGACTCTATAGATGGTAGGGAGGGTGGTAGGATTATGTCAACTGAGGGTGATGTTTTAGCAAAGGAAGATGACACATGGCATGTGCTTTTGACATTTTTAGATGGTGAAGTGGGCCAAATTTGGGTGACACGTTTCACCACCCAGGAGGTGCCACAAGGCCCAGATGACATCAAAATGACATAACATGATGATGTGGCAACAATTTTTAAGTTGACGCTAGAGGGTGAGTTTGGTAAATTTTTCCTGTGTATTTAGCTTTTGGTTCAAAAAAAAAATTATCCTAAGTTAGGCCCTCGGGCTAGTCGGGTCTCCAACACTAGTCGGGGAAAATGCAGGTGCATAGCAAAATATTTGACCTCTGACCTTTGATCTCCCAACCAACATTATTAAGCTCACCTAGTGGATTTTTTTTGAAGTTTTTATGTGTTATGGGACCTTGGGACTTCCAGATTATTACAAAAAAAGTAACAGGAAAAAGATATATGTGTGCATATAAAAGATCTTAAGCACCGAGGGCCTAAATTAAAGCTCTATGGTAATTTATACATGTATGAGTTAGAAGAAAATTTTGGAACAAATTTCCATACTTGGAGAAGATCGCCACTTTGGCAACTAGACAAAGATAGAGTGGTAGTGCACCAGAGCCGTCGCTGGAATTAATGGAAATTATAGAGAACAAAGAAACAAGGAAGCAAGGACCACGATCATCAGAGATGATTAATAGAGCAGGGTTCAAACAAAATTAGCAATACCTAAGTGTTCCTCACTCCACAAAGAATTCAATGGAAACTATATCTAGGTATTGAATATTAGACCAAGCTCAATGAAGCCATGTTGAAGTACATCTTGTGCCATGTGAGCATTAAAGAGTATCAATGGAGTAGCAGTCTAATGTTCAGATATTTAATCAAGTAAAATTCAATGGTGGTACTCCAACAATGTTACTGATGAAACGGGAACTATTTCCTCAAAATGGGAACTCTAGCCCAAAAAGACTCAAAAAACATGAAAAAATGCCCCCCAAAAAAAGTGTGTATTCCAGAATGCATTTGTTTTTTTCTCAAGGTCAAATTTCACCTTTTTATAAAATTATGCTAAAAAAGAAATTGTTTCTTGAAAAAATGATTGAAAAAAAACCCTCAAAACAAAACGAGTTGATGTTGGAATAACAAAAAAAAACATTGTGTCACACTTTTGACACATTGTAACAATGGAATCAAAGACAACATATTAGGACATTGAAAAATCGTAAAATTCTAAATTTTTTGATAGATGATGTTAAATATAGACAAAATCATGTCTGAAGGGCTTATCATTTCGAACAATTTTTATCCATGTTGTTAAACATGAAATATCTTGACTCTAAACAACCCTCAAATTGTAATTATTTTCAACCATAACATTAAAGATAAAATTTCGTGGCGCATACAAACCTTAATGACAAGTTTTAAATCTCAAGTTTTTAAATCTTAAGTTTTGAAGATACTTGAACCATGAAATTATGGAGAAATTATATGACTTAAACAATTTTTAAAAATGAACAAGTAAATGAAAAATTTATTATTCATATATTTGTTTGTTTATATATAAAAACATATTTTTTAATTTTTTTTATTGTTTTTCTATATTTTAAATTATAATTGTTTTAGTTTTAAGAAAATAAAAATAAAATCTTCTTATATATGTTTGTTTATATTTTAAAACATATTTTAAATTTTTTTTAATTGTTTTTTTATATTTTAAATAATAATTGTTTTAATTTAAAAATAATAATAATAATAACTTTAAAAAAAAAAAAAAAAAATTAATATTTGTTTGTTTATTTTTTAAAACATATTTTTTAATTTGTTTTTATTGTTTTTTTATATTTTAGAATTTTAATTGAATATTTTTTTATATTAAAAAACATATTTTTTTTATTATAATAGTTTTTGTTTAAAAAAAAAATTAAATTTTTTAAATAGTTTGTGTTTGAAAAAAATAAAATAAAATAAAAAATAATTTGCCACCCGCTAGGGGACGGAGGCACACTGGGTAGCCCTCGACGACACCACTTGGCCGGCCTCTGGCCCCCGGCTGGGCAGAGGGCGATTCCAAGAATCGCCCCTGGCTGGGTGGAGGGTGATTCCGAGAATCACCCTCTGCTCAGCTAAGGGTGATTCGCAGAATCACCCTTCGCCCAGCCGAGGGTGATTCTCGGAATCGCTCTCCGCCAAACTAAGGGTAATTCTCGGAATCGCCCTCTGCCCAGTCGAGGGTGATTCTCGGAATCACCCTCTGCCTAGCCAGGTGTGATTCTCGGAATCACCCTCCGCCCAACTAGGGTGATTCTCATAATCACCCTCCGCCCAGCCAGGGGTGATTCTTGGAATCGCCCTCCACCCAACCGGGGGTGATTCTAGAAATCGCCCTCCACCCAGTCGGGGGTGATTCTCGAATTCACCCTCTGCCCAGCCATGGGTGATTCTCAGAATCGCCCTCTGCCCAACTGGGGTGATTCTCATAATCGCCCTCCGCCCAGCCGAGAGTGATTCTTGGAATCGCCCTCCACCCAACCGGGGGTGATTCTCGAAATCGTCCTCCACCCAGCTAGGGGTGATTCTCGAAATCACCCTTTGTCCAGCTGGGGGTGATTCTCGAAATCGCCCTCTGCCCAGCAGGGGGTGATTTTCAGAATCACCCTCTGCCCAACTGGGGGTGATTCTCAGAATCACCCTCTGCCCAGCCGGAGGCTGGAGGTAACCAGGCGATGTCGTCGAGAGCTACCCAGCCTGCCTCTGGCCCCTAGCTAGGCGGAGGCAGGTTGGGCAGCCATCGATGGCACCACCTGGCTGGCCTCTAGCGCCCAGCCGGGCGGAGGGAGATCCTCGGAATCACCCTCTGCCCAGCCAAGGGCCGGAGGCTGGCTAGGCGGCACCGTTGAGAGCTGCCTGACCAACGTCCGGCCCTCGGCTAGGCAAAGGGCGATTCTGAGAATCGTCCTCCACCCAGCCGCGGGTCGGAGGCAGTCTGGACAACCCTTGACAGTTCCGCCCGGCTTGCCTCTGGCTCCCAGCTGGGCAGAGAGCGATATAGAGAATCACCCCCAGCTGGGCAAGGGGTGATTTCGAGAATCACCCCCGACTAGGTGGAGGGCGATTCTGAGAATCACCCCTGGCTGGGTGGAGGGAAATTATGAGAATCACCCCTGACTGGGTGGAGGGCAATTCTGAGAATCTCACTCCCTCGACTGGACGGAGGGCGATTCTGAGAATCGCCCTCCACCCAGCCAGGGGCTGAAGGCAGGGTAGGCAGCCCTTGACAGCACTGCCCGGCCTATCTCTGGCCCCCGGCTGGAAGGAGGGTGATACCGAGAATCACCTTTGGCTGGGCTAAGGGTGATTCTCGGAATCGCCCTCGGCCTAGCTGGGGGTGATCCTCGGAATCGCCCTTTGCTGATTGGGGGGCCGGAGGCTAGCTGGGTGGTGCCATCGAGGACTGCCCAGCCTACCTCTACCTAGCTAGTGGCTGGCGGCAGGCTGGACAGCCCTCAACGACGCCACCCGGGTTGCCTCTGGCACTCGGCTAGGCAGAGGGTGATTCCTAGAATCACCATCAGCTGAGCGGAGGGATATTCTAAGATTCACTCCTGGCTGGGTGGAGGGTAACTCCGAGAATCACCCCAGGCTGGGTGGAGGGAAATTCTGAGAATCGTCCCCGACTGGGTGGAGGCTGGCCAGGTGGCGTCGTCAAGGGTTGCCCAGCCTACCTTCGACCCCCGACTGGGTGAAGGGTGATTCTCAGAATTTCCCTCCACCCAGTTAGGGGCCGGAGGCAGGCCGAGCGATGCTGTCAAATGTAGGAGATTGGGTTATGGATCTATTTTCAGGTTCATGTAAGTTTTATTATACAAATTTAAGTTTAAATATTTTATTTTTTACTTTTTATGTCTTTATACTAAAATTCTTACTTATTTCTTTTGTACTTGATGATTAGGTACAACACTAGCATTTTGCCTACCAAAAGGAAGAAATTGCATTGCCATTGAGAAAGACCTAGTGCAATGCAAATTTATTCAACAAAGAATTAATGCTCTTGAATTCCTTCCAGAAGCGAAGCAATAAGTTGGTTTGAGGAAAGGGGATTTTAATGAATCACTTGTGGAAAAAAAAGCAAATGAACCTCAACCACCATTATATGGAATGATTGGAAAAGGACACCTTGGAAAATTTTCAGACATGAAAGATCCATTAGAAGATGACAATGACCAAAATGAAGTAGAAAATGTTGCGGAAGAAGCCATCAATGATGTTCTAGATGATGTTGAACATGTATTAGTTGATAATGTTGGGGATCTTTAAGTTATGCTTGCAAACAAAGCTCATTTTCGAGATCTATTAATCAGTTTTACTTGTGACGTTTATACTTTGATATTTTATGAGAAGAATCCTTATTTTTTGTAAAAACCATGTGATTACTATTATTTTTTGACATAAAATTCAATAAAAAAGCTATTTTCTTAAGTTTTTTTGTTAAGATGTCCCAAAAATTAGTTTATTTAACATGTTATTTTTAAAAAAAAGTCTCTAAAAGTGTATTTTTTGCATTCTATTTGTATTGAAAGTTTGTAATTTTTTGTCATATCGTTCAAAATATTGGTTTTTTAGCAACAATTATTTGATGTGCATTGAAAAATTAATTAGCAATACATAAACTTGTAGAAAATATATACTTTATAATATTGACCCTTTTTTCATTTTTTATCTACGTGAAAAAGTGAAGATATCATTACAAATTTTTATTTTTTTAAAAAATATTTTTTTCTTTTTACAACACAAGTACATAAATGCACTTAAAAATAAACATCTCACGGAGAAAAAAGACATTAGAAAATGTATAGTGTCAAAATCAATCCTCTAAAAAAACGCTGGTGATGATACGCCGCCACTATTCAAAATTGACATAAAAAGCATCACAAAAAAAAAAGGTGCCAAAAACATGCTAAAAAAAAAAAAGATTCTGCATCACCATTTTTCAAAATCGGGTGTTTTTCTTGCTATGTCAAAAAGTAGGTACCAGTGCAGTTACCTATTTCATCGGTAACAATGTTCTCCTTGAGTGTGCATGTTAGACTAAGATTCAATTATCAACTTGGGAAACCCTCCAAATCCTGTTCTTAGATATAATACAGTTGCAATGGTTGAGTAATTGGATGGAAAAGTAGAATGGTAAGCCAAGTTGAATTACTCACTTGAGTAGTGTGTGACTGACAACATGGACTACATCGTTCCTTGTGTGGCAGAGGAACACAAATCTAGAATGTAGATTTAGAGAGTGTGGAATGAAACATTGTTGTGAGTGTGTGAGAGAGTTACTGAGAAAGGTTGAGAGAGCTTGTGTAAGTGTACACTATAAAGAGAGGTTGGGAGATCCTGAGGTGTATGAGGATCGAGTGAAAAGAGTCTTAAAAGTGTTGAAGGATGAGAATTGACCATGCAAATATTAGGAGAGTTAAGTGCATATAAGTATTGTGTATGCTGCAAGTGAAGAGAGACCAATGAGCTGCTAAGTGTGCTGCTTAAGAGTGGACATAATTAGTAGAGGAAAAAGAGATGCAGGGTTGTGAACAAAGGGTCAATGTGGTAAATACATAGCCGAAATCATGCATAATAGCTTCCAATTATAGTGAGTAGAGATTTTCTTATTGAGTGTGGGTTGGAGCCTACAAAAAATGGAGTTGGAGATTTTATCTAGTTGGTGTCTGAGGAGAGATTGGAGGTCGATGCCTCTTGCAAGTGGGCGATTGCATAAATCCATGAAGTTAGTGTTTTAAGGTAAGTTTATCAAGCATCTACAAAGAGGGGAGTTGGGGCTTATTTCTAGTAGGTGATAGCAAATAATCGAAGGGAGTTGGTGCTTCTTATGAGTGGTGGATCACAAAAAAATTAATGTAATAGAGTAGGAGTTTATATTTACATCATAAAGCAAAGATTGGTGGTTTTTCCATTTGGGTTTCCACATTAAAATCCTATGTGTTCCATGTGCTTGTTTCTCATGATATTGTTGTGTATGTTTATGTGATGATTTGATTTGTTGAAAATGTTATGATGGAATTTTCTCTCATGAATGATTTCCAAGATTAAAAGGAAATATAAATTGGCATTAAAAGTAAAATTAGCCTTAATATTGATTCACACCCCCCACTTTCAGTATTAAACATTGTTTCCAAAAATTGGTATTAGATCCAAGGCTCCTTTAAGAGCAACTTAACTGCTTGAAGGTAGATTGAGAGTAAACATGGATAATCAAGTTTGGATAACAATGGAAGGAGTACTATTCTTGAATGGATCATACTATGTGCTCCATAATATTATAATGGGAGCCAATTTAATGGCCTGTGATTTAGATGTTTGGTTGTCTGTATAATATGGAGAGAAGAATGAGTTTAATACAAAGGCCAATAGGATTATCATGAAAGGGCTATCAAAGTAAGATGTTGATAAAGTGAGACATTGTGAGATAACAAAGGAAATGCTAGACAAATTGCAATGTTTATATGGAGGATATAGACGCAAGAGTTAAGAAAAGGTTTATGAACCCTGTTGCTCAAATAGTATATCAAAATTGAAAAAGGTTGTTTCTTGAAATGACAAAGAGAAGAATAGAAGGAAGATGAAGAAGAAAACATCCTAGAAATAAAATGCTTAGAGGAGAGTAGATATTCCTCCTAATGTACAAGGTACTGCAAATCACCCCATAGATGGAGGAGAAGTGTCAAAAGAGCATCTAGGATGTTTAGAAGGTATGTTATTTCTATGTGATGAATGTAAAGAAATAGGTAATTTATCATTTATATGCTCATATGCATCCTCTAAAGATAGATATGGCCACCCATCTAGTAGTTGTGAATACAAAACTACATTTGTATGAATAGCTAATGAAGTTACCTCTGAAGAAAATGAAAGAACACTCTTTGAAAAAATAAGAGAGAGATCCTATGACGTTCACATGTAGAAGATAATAAGAGCATCCATGGAAGTGATGAGGAGGGGATATTTCTTAGACTCATGGAAGATTCCATAGTCATAAAGAGGAATCTAGATATTTGTGGTGCCTTTTCTAGTACCTATGATAGAACATAAAAGGGTATGAATGAAAGGATCCTTTTTAATAAGAAGTTGATCTTTGTTCTAAAAGTGATCAAGAATATAGCAAAAGAAATATCAAGCTAAAGGAGAAGTTGGATGAATATGAGCTTGAGAACGAGAAGTTGAGTGAAATAATTATTGATGTAAATGCTTAACAAGAGGAATCCAACAGATTGAATGAAAGGCTAACAAGTCATCTGAATGAGAAGAAAGGCTATTGTGAGAAACTACAAATCGAAGTAGTTTCATTGAGAAATGATATAGAAAAGGGAAATGATCATTTTTCTCAATCTCAGAAGCAAAAAAGCAGGCTCCAAGATTCTGGATGAAATTATTGACAAGCAAAGATCCTGTTTCAACAAGGTTGGCTTGGGATTCAATGAATAATCAATCACCAAAAAGGAATTGAAGGCCCCAACAACAATAAAGGAAAATAATTTATTGGATAGCAGTAACAACGAGGAAATAAGAAACAACGAGAGAAGAAAAAGAAGCAATAGAATGTTAAAAAACAACAAAAGAAAAAACAACAAAGGCAAGCAAGTAATAACCCTAAGAAGCAACAACTTCAAAAGAGAGGAGAAGAGACTAATATCCAGAAGAGGAAGTAGCAATAAATAATATCTCAAGGCAAAAATTAAAATGGCCATATAGAGTGAATTAAGAATGAGTAAAGGTCCTTTCCCCCTCTAGGACAAAGCTCTAAAAGAAAAGGTATTTTTAGTTATCAAAATCCTTTTTATCGCTATTTCTTTTCTTGAAACATTTTTGGACATAAATCCACAGATTGTAGATGGAATGAAAGAAAACAAAATGTGTTGGGTAGCAGAAACCCAAGAATGCATAGAATTCCTAAGATTGAGTATAGTAGTAGCAACAAGAGAGTTTATTATTACCCAAGTAGTGGGTATGATAACAGTAAGAGAGGAAATAGTGAAAGTGTTGTGAGAAATGAAAACTCCTTTTCTCTATTCCTAAGCCATATCAAATGCTACAATAATGGAAAATATGGGAACAAGGTAATAGGCTACAAATATGAGAAGACAAGCCGGGTGTCTTAGAATATGCATGCAAATGTAGTATATTGACCTTTGAAGACAAAAATAAATAATAGATCAAAGGAATGCTAGTTTGTCTTTAGCGCTCTATATGAAAAAAACATGCTGAATAAAAGAGGAAGAAATGATCAAAAGGCTCATCTCTCTCTGAAGAAAAATACGAGAAAAATTGAAAGGAATGATCCTTTCATTTTAGTGATGAACCCCTCTGAAAGTACTAGTTACATTAAACATAAGCATCAAGAAAATAAAGGAAGTATCAACCCTAATAGTTCTTCATTATAGGTAAAAAAGAAGAAAGCAAGAAGATATGGAGAAGGAAAGGAGAAAGTAAGGAAAAGTTCCTTCTAGATTTTCATAGTCAAGTTAAATCCCAAATTTGGGTAATTTAGAAAATGGAAGGTAATGCTCCTATCAATAATCAAGATATGAAGGTTTGAAAGAAAAAGGAGGATAATATACTCAAGGAGATTAGATCCTCAGTTTATTTTCATTAAAGGAAGAGATTGGCTTCAAGTGAAGCCAAAAGAAGTCAGATGCATGCTTCAAGTGAAGCCAAAAAAAGTCATATGCATGCTTCAAGAAGGAATAGACAAAGAGGTGCATATGAATGATTGGAGGTACGATCGAGTTCCTTTGTTGAGTACAAATATGAAATTATTTGTTTCTCATTAGAGAAATTTTGAGGTAAAAAATGGGCCTAAAAAATGTACAACAAAAATCAACATTATAAGAGAAAATAGGATTTAATATGATGATTTCAACCATGAGGGATGATTCATCATTTTTGGAGTAAAAAGGTAAAAAGCTAATTAAAAAAATAAATAAATAAAATCCACTTGTATTTTCAACTTATCTCCTTATGATTCTACTCAAATTTCAAGCAAGAACACTTGTTAAATGAAAAATTTATTTTTTCGCTCAAGGAGTACCCATGTTGCATACTTTTGATGAACCCTACTACACGAAAAATGCGAAACACATGAAAAAACATGATTATGCCTAGCAATCTTGTGTTCATGAACATAATTGGTACAAGATTTGCTTGTTCCTTTGTTTTCAATTGGTATATCTGTGTCAATTGGTAGTATTTGGTTCGGGTTTAGTAACATTTTTTATAAATGGACATCTATTTTTGAGAAGAAGGCATAAGAGTTGCCTGGTGCACTTTCCGATTTGTATCAATTTATTGGTACAATTGGTGTTGTTTAAGAATAATTCCTTTTCTATTAGGATCATAGTGGAAGAAGAGTTGATTGTTAGGATGCTCAAGAGGAGTGAGCACAAACTCTGAAGCGAAAACAACAATGAAAAATAAGCCGAAAGGCATCACTAACAATTGGTATGTTCAACAATGAAAATACCACTAGTAGTATGAAATTGTATAAAAGATGCATTGACAAAGAGGGCCGAAAACAATAAGGTGTTCATAACTAGATGAAATTTCAAAGAAGATATGGTATATGTTTAGGGGGAGAATATTATATATGTATAGTTCCTAGAGCAGCAATAACTACCAGAAGACAAAAGGACATGTTTTTCTAATGCTTGGTTTTGGAAATACCACTAGTAGTATGAAATTGTATAAAATATGCATTGACAGAGAGAGCTAACGACAATAAGGCATTCATAACTAGATGAAATTTCAAAGAAGAGATGGTATATGCTTAGGGGGAGCATATTATATATGTCTAGTTCCTATAGTGGCACTAGCTACAAGAAGACAAAAGGACATGTTTTTATAATGCTTGGTTTTGCAAGTGTATTTGTTTATGATGCGTGTGGATTAGTTTGAATAAAAGGCTTCAAATTCCTCTTCAACGAGATATCAACCCTTGAGAAGATAATTTTGGGAATAATGCACACTAGCAGCTCGACTCTTGGACATTATTTGAATGGGGGAAAGAAAGTGGTTTATAGCCCTTCATCATTGACGTCAAAGGGGGAGAGGGAGCTATTGATAGCACTATTGGTGCCTGATGCAGGAAGACAAATATCAATGAAAACCATTCATTATATGACATTATGTTTGTAGAATGTAGCATGAGGAGTGGCCATCAATGAGGTGTAATGAGGTTTTTCCATCAATGCCAAAGGGGGAGATTTTTGGAAAGTTGGCATTGTGAGGATAGAAAGTGGCATCAAGTGTGTTGGAATTAATGTCAACTAGGCTAGCATTGATGTTAGATGCATAGTGTGTTTGGCATTGATGTGTTAAGATTAGGGGTAGTCTTATGGTTGTTCCAGTCCTTAGTAGAGAAACATCATGATAGAAATCTTATAGCTATGGTGGTTAATTTCCCAGGATTTGAAGGTATTTATACCTCATAATACCAACTCATATGTTCCTGGAAGTAGAAAAGTTGGATAGTGCTTAGAAAGAGATTTCCAATGGTATTTTGAATTCCAAAAAATGCCTCCATGATAAAAAGATATGGCCAGTCAAAGTATGTAGATCAACATGTCATCAGGCAGGGTTCCAAGGCTTAAGGTTCCTCCTCTCCCATGTGTTTTGAAATAAATTTATTTATTAAAGAAATTTCAGACTTAGGCAGATTTTGGAGTAAATTTGGGAATTAGGCGTATTTGGCCTAGTCGAAGGCCAGGCTGCACAACAAAATTGAAAAGAGGAAATCCCCCCAAACCCCGGCCCTTTACCAAGTGGGACCCTTTACTCAGGTGTATTGGCCAGTCATAGGTTGGTTTATTTTATGGAAAAAAAAGGTGGATATTCGAGCTTAGACCCCTAACCTAGTGGGACCTAGGTGCATCAGTCAAGTCGGTGGTCAAATTTTCAGGCGAGTTCATCAAGAAAAGAAAGATCTGACCCCCGACCCCCAACATGTGTGGGACCAACTATAGGTGGTAGCTAGGGTGGCAGGATAGTTTCAACATAGGGTGATGTGGTAGCACGTGAAGAGGAAACATGGCATGTGTTTTTAGAATTTCCAGGTGGTCAAGTGGGCCAAATCCAGGTAACATGTTTCACCACCTAGGAGGCATCACATGGCCCAAATGATGTCAGCATGATATCACATGATGATGTGGTAATGCTTTTGAATTTTGTGCTAGAGGGTTGGTTTGGTAAATTTTTCTCATGTATTTGGCTTTTGGTGAAAATAAAAGAGGAAATGACCCTCTGTTGGGCCTTTAGGCTAGTTAGGTCTCCACGAATAGTAAGGGAAAATGTAGGTGCATAGCAAGAAAATCGACCTTTGACCTTTGATCTCCTAAAAAACATCGTTAGGTGTTCTTAGTGGTTGTTTTTAAAAGGTTTTATGTTTTATTAGGCCTTGGGCCTTTGATCTTATTACAATAAAAAAGTGTTGTGGAGAGTTCAAAAGGGTCATCGAGCTATATGGTGAAAAGCATTATTTGTGCATATAAAATTTCTTAAGCACTGAGGGCCTAACTTAAATATTTATGGGAATTTAGACACGAATGGACCAGAATCAATGTTTGGCACAAATTTCCACACGTAGAGAAGATCACCATATTTGGAAGGTAGCCAAAGATAGAGTGCCAGTGCACTAGAGGCGTTGCTGGAATTAATGGTAATTGCAGACAATAGAGAAACAAGACAGTAAGGACCACAATCATAAGAGATTATTAATGGAGATTGGTTCATACATAATTAGACATACATGAGTGTTCCCCATGCCACAAAGAATACAATGGAAAGGAGCTCTAGGTATTGAAGATTAGACCAAGCTCAGAGAAGCCATGTTGAAGTATATCTTGATCCATGTGAGCCTTAAAGAGAAACAATGGAGTGCCATTCTAATGTTCAGATATTTTATCAAGAAGAATTAAATGGTGGTACTCCTTGAGTGTGTAGGTTAGACTAAGATTCAATTCTTAGCTTGGGAAATCCTCAATAGACCATTCTTAGATTTAATACAACTATAGTGGTTGAGTGATTGGATGGAACAAAAAAATGGTAAACCATGCTAAAGTACTCACTTGTGAAGTGTGTGATTAAAAATAGGGAATGCATTGTTCCCTATGTAGCAATGGAACAAAGTTATGGAATGTAGACTCAGTTAGAAATTTGGGAATGTAACATTGTTGTGAGTGTGTGTTGCGGAGAGAACCTGTTTGAGTGTGTGTTGCGGAGAGGTAGAGAGATCCTAAGGTGTATGAGGATCGAGTGGAGAGAGTCTTAGAAGTGTTGAAGGTTGAGAACTGAATATGAAGACCTTAGGAGGGCTGATTGAATATGAGTGTTGTGTATGTTGCAAGTGAGAAGAGACAAATGAGTTACTGAAGAGTGGAAAAAATGAGCAGAGGACAAAGAGATGTAGGGTTGAGAACATAGGGCCAAGTTGATAAATATAGAGTTAAAATCAGGTAGAGTGGCTGCCAATTACTGTGAGTAGAGATTTCCTTATTGAGTTTGGGTTGGAGCCTACAAAATGGGGAGTTAGAGCTTCCATATAGTTGGTTTATGTAGTGTCCTATTTTACCTAATAAAATTTTGCAACACTAACAAGGGTGATTTTTGACAGGTTATGTATGGCAGACTTATATGTTGTGGACTCAAATCGATAACTTGATTAGGGAATATTGTTATATATATTACATACATGGTTATATCTCCTCTTATGTGTGGTTATTTGATTGACTAGGTATCTCATATATATTTTTTTATTTTTTTATATCAAGCTTATGACATGCAATTGTGACACATGAACATAAGTTACTATGTGGAATAGTTAACTGGCCATAATCTTGATGATGATCTATGGTTTATATCATTATGTATGCCTGACCTTATATTTAGTAGGATTTGTTAGGGAACTTAGTTACTTGCCTAGAGGTATTCTCCAATAATTAATGGTTGTGGAGGTCATGTATACATTGGGTAAAGTGTGATTGAATTAAATTTATTATGGATTTTAATTGATGTGTTTAATCCATGAGGTTATGATGTGGTATGTGGGAAATAATATGTCACCCCAATAGATCATCAGAAGCATGTGAGCTCATAATCAATCCGTTGAGGAAAATATTATAGCACAAAGTCCTAAGTTATTGGGATATATCTGAGGCATGGATTCTTGATTCTACTAGGATGTGGAGTCTTAGGTACAGGGCATGGGTGAAGAGTCCTACTGAGTCGGGAGAAGTGCACAATAGGGGTGTCGAATCCCTATAGTTCGACTAAGAACCACCACTCAAGGGATTATATCAACCTAGGGAATTAATTCTCATTAAACTTTAAAGTTGGATTAAATTCAATTTACCCAATTTAGAAGGGGATTTAAATAAATAAATGTTTAATACCATATATTAATCACTAATTATTATAAAATAAATGATAAGAAATATCCATAATAATTATTTATTTTTGTAAAAAAATAATAAGTAAAACTTTAAGTGGACACATGGATGGTAAAATTAAGTGATTTAGTAAAAAAAAAGGTGAGGAAATTTGGGGAAGTGCCACCACAGGGGGGTGGTGAATAATATGAAATATTGTAAATTAAAAAGAAAATAAATGTGTTAATTTTGCATGAAGGGTGATTTTTCACTCCATCCTATGTTTATATATAATGAACCATGAGTGGGGGAAAAACTAATAGGTAAAAAAATGCTACTCAAATGAATCCCTGAAAACCCTTAGCCAAAACAAATCCATGGAGATTAACCTGGTTGATGTAGTATGAGTGGTATGAGAGGAACATAAGTGATCCAGACTTATGCAGGAACATAAAAGAATACATATATAAACATAAACACAAAGATGTAGTAGACATAAATCTTCATTTCATTAATATCAAAGAACTGAAGGATGCTTACAAATAGAATGTAAACAAACTAGCTTGGTATATGGTAGCTTATATCTGGGGAGAGATGTGGTGGCTACATGCATTTTAACTATGTTACAATGAGGCTCAAAGGCCCTTTTATTATTGAACAACAAGGGAAAACCCTAAACAAACAAAACCCTAACCCAGGAGATGGAATTCCAAGAGTTGGTGGGCCCCGTTCGGGTTAGTTGGGAAGCCAACTTCCCAAGGTCGTAACTCAGTCATATGATCTTCATTTGGCGCGTACGATACCTAGTTGTAAAGATATATCCAAGTACTATAGGATTTGTGTGGCTACAAGCCTAACATTGACCTAAAAGAAGCAACGTTTATGGGTCAAAACAAATCCAGAAGTTCAAGACCCAAAAAACTACTAAAAATAGAAAATGATGCTATAATCGAGGAAATGGATGAAATAGACTGTGGTTCTAGGTGGAGTAGACAGGCGGCCACCAATATCCACTTGGATCAGTCCTACCCCCTTAGGAAGTAGTGGTCCCCATTATGTGTAGAGCCTCCATGAGGTGATGAAATTTTTGTTGAACCTGTTCCATGGTGAACCACTTGCCCTTAACAACTTTGACAACTCAATATAGTTGGATCCTCTACTGGCGAGTGTTCTTTATCTATGTGTCCGTGATCCTATTAGTTGTGGCATGTTCTATGCAACTTGGGTTGAGCTCTGTCGGTGTCGGCTGCTCAGCAACGTCGGATGTGTCCAACAATGGGGGAAAGTATGTTCGTAATCAATCCACATTAAAAATTAAGTGCAACCCAAGGAATGGTGGAATGTTAAGCTCAAAGTAATTGTCCCCTATAGCCTTGGTGATGATGTATGACCCATATCGGAGCAGGAAATGCTTGCAGTGGGGCCCCTTCTACAAATTAACCAAACTTTGTCGCCCACCTGGAACTTATGTAGCACTTGATGTTGATCATGACATCGCTTGTACTTGGAATTGGCTTGGTCCAATATGTCGTGGAATCACTAGAGGATGTGCTGAATGCGCTCAATGAAGCTTTTAGACCTGTCAGCTTCAGACTGGACATGAAACGAATCTACTAGAGTAGCTACAAATCGCATGGCCACATAGATGGGACATAGTGGTTGGAATCCCAACCCCACCTGAAAGGGGGTGTGGTCAGTTGAGCTATGGAGAGCTCTGTTGTAGCTTTGTTGAACATAGGGGAGGATTTAATTCCACATGCGTTGATTCTTAGAGTTTTACATGTGCAAAATGTGCATGATCATCTTATTGATGACCTTTGTTTGGACATCAGTTTGGGGGGGGGGGAGGTCATGGAATTAGTGAGCTTGGTATCCAACATCGAACATAGGATTGACCAAAATGCACTAAGGAATCTACTGTCCTGATCTGAGATAATGACATGTTGGACCCCAAAGTGTACCGACACTCATTCAAAAAAGAGCTTAGCAGTGGATTCTATTGTGATACTCTTCTTGTAGGCCACCAAAATGACCATATTAAAGAATTTGTTGATGGCCACAAAAACACAGTCGTTTCCATGGTTAGTAGAAGGAAGGATCAACATATGATCCATGGAGATGGATTCCCAAGGCTGACTAGGATTAGTCATAGGAGTATATAGGCCTTTCTTCTTGATTGTTGGTTTCGAAATGATGCAAACAATGCATGATATACTGTACCTCCTAACATCTTGTCGAATGTTCAACCAATAAAAATACTTCTCCAACAGAGCCACTATTTTTTATAATCCGAAATGTCCAATGATCCTAATTTAGTGTGCCTCCCAAATCATCTTGGCACGCTCACTTAATTGAATAGAGAGGTGTCCCAGGTAGCATAACAATGTGCCCTGGGGGTGAAAATATAGAACTTTCTTTCCTTCCAGGAGCATCTGGTATGTGTTACTGAGTTCTAGATCGCTCTTGTAAATATGCATCCACCATGAAGTCTCATGTCCCCAAGGCTTGAGAACAGTGGTCAGTGCTATAACTGGTGGTTGGATGAGATAGTCTACCCCATTATTGGTGCTGCCATTCTTGTACTTGATGTTCAAATGAAATTGTTGTAGATATATGGATCATTTCTGATGGAATTTTTTTTCAACTTTCCTTGTGTTTGTATGAACTACAGGGGTCAGTGGTCTGTGTGGATGACTATTTCCTTCCCCAGAATGTAATGCTTCCTTTTTTGGTATACCTGCACAATGGAGTACATCTCTTTGTCATAGGTGGGATATTTTTAGACTGTGTCTAAAAGTGTCTCACTATGATATGCCACCGGATGTCCTTGCTAATTAATAATTGCCCCGATAACATAATCGGAGGCATCTATTGCTATCTGGAATGGTTGCTTCTGGTCTGGTAATGTGAGCACTGGTGCAGATTAGAGGTGATGCTTCAACTTGAAAAATGCTCTCTTGGGTTTTAGACTAGAGGAAATTTTCTTTTGCTTCGCCCTTGGTGACTTTACTCAAAGGCCAAATGATATAAGAGAAACCCAACACAAACCTATGGTATAAATTGGAAGTCCCAGAAAGTTGCGTAACTATGTTGGGTCCACATGCATCACCCACTCATCAATGATGTCCCCTAGATATTGAACTAGAGTCATACCAAAAGTGCATTTCTCCAAATTTTCACACAACTTGTGTTGTCGTAGGTTTTGGAGGACCTCCCGAATATGGTGTAGGAACTCTTCCCAACTCTGACTGAAGATTAGGATGTTGTCCAAATACACTATCGCAAATGAGTTGGCGAAGGGCCGTGAGATTTCATCCATCAACCTCATGAAGGTTGTAGGGGCATTCGTCAACCCGAAATACATGACCAACCATTCAAAGAGGCCCTCATTGTATTTGAAGGTAGTCTTCCATACATCAGATGGTTCGATTGCCACTTGGTGATAACCAAAATTCAAATAAATATTGATGAAATATTTGGCCCAATTGATTTGGTCTTGAAGGCCATCAATCCATGGGATTGGATACATATTCTAGATAATGATCTTATTCAACGCTCGATAGTCATCACAGAGTATTTAGGTGCCATTTTTCTTCTGTATCAACATGGTTGGGCTCCCACAGGGTGATGAACTTGGCCTGATTTTCCCTTTCTACGATAGCTCCTAAATCTGCCTCTTAATTTCATCATTATCCAAAACAGAGCATCGGTATATTTGTCCGTTGGGTAGCGGTTTGACTGGGGTTAGATCGATGGAGTGTTTGACCAGACAATGCAGGAATACCCCTGTGGGTGAGGTGAAGATGTCCCTGTAATCCGCCATGACCTTTTCCATTTGCTACTATCGTGCGAAGGAGCGCTGCTTAGAGGCTGTGTATGTGGCCACAATATTCTTCTTGCCCCGAGGGAGAATTGGAAGGAAGACAAATTTCTCATTCTGGGAAACTATATTACTGCATTGCTTCGTAGAGGTCAAAGAGATGGTGGTAGGCAATGTTACCTCTAATATCTTGTATACCTTATTTCCCAAATAAATAATAATAGTACGAGGCTTAGATTGATACACAACATGATGCTTCTACAAGTATGGTTGGCCTAATAATACAATGCAAACTTCAATAGGAGCAACATCACATAATACCTCATCTTTGAAGGGCTTGATGTTGTAGGGAAGGTGACACTACTGGCTAGAGAAAATATCTCGTCCTTGGTGAAGCCACACGATGGTGTGTGACTGTAGTTTGGGTGTGGTTGGTAGGACCAACTGCTTCATGAACTCTGCTGATATAAGGTTCTTTTGGATTCTGCTGTTGACAATGAACTGCAGTGGAGAACCCTTCACCCACATATGTGAGTGGAAGAGCCACTCCCCCTCCTCTAAGGCTTCAGGTGCAATATTATGGATTTTAGTAGTTGAAATGATGGCACTAAGATACACATCAATAATCTATTTCCCTTTGTCATTCCCCTTGTCAAGTTCTAACTCAGAGTTGGAATATGCATCTGATTTATAAGCCTTCAAATCGACCACCAATGACTATTTTTATCAACACTCACTTGTGTTGTGAGTGGGGATCTGATGGAACTCACAACATTTCCCCTTGTCCTTCTTTGTCTTGATGGCATTATTCTTTGCTTGCGGCTTCGACAGGTTGTCCTGGGTCACCCTTCCTTGGATTTGTACTTTATTTTGAAGTTTGGGGGTGCCCTTCCCTTGATTTGGATTCACAGATGCAAAGTCTCACTTATTATTATTAAATTTATGCTCAATATTGGTAGCATAACGGTATGTTTCACAAAGCGAGGAGATGTCCAAGAACTCTATTTCCTCCTAAATGTGTTTGTGCAAGAAACTTTGGTACTTGAGCACCGTATGTTTTACAATAGATTTGACCATATATCTATGACGTCCAAATCTATCTGGCCTTAAAATATGGGAATGTCAAAGTTGACTTGTACCTTAAAGGGAGTGGCACCTCCAGAGTGGCTGCTAGATGAAGATGTGTCGCCTTTGGGTAGCCGTCGAAGGATCTAGGCAAATTTATCCATCATCACGTTCCTTTGTCGCTCGAGGGATTCCTTGAGTAATATTTTGAAAGGATCTCCTACTCCATTGTCTTTCTTTTCTTCTTCCATGGGAGGCCATCGGGGTTTGCGAGGCTGGTATTTCAAAGGTTCAACCAGTTCGAGCCCTAACTCCTTATACCCTGACCTTGTTGAGGACCTGCAAAGAAAAAGAAAGAAAGAGAAAACCACTTTGATACCACTAATCCGGACTTATGCAAGGACACAATAGAACAAAAATATAAACATAGACGCATAGATGCAGAAGAAATACATCTTCATTTAATTAATATCAAAGAACTGAAAGATGCTTACAAACATAATGGAAATAAACTAGCACGAGCAATGGTAGGTTATATCTGAGGATAGATATGGTGGCTACATGCCTCTGAATTGTGTTACAATGAGGCTCAAGGGAATTTTTAATATTGAACAAAAGGGAAAACCATAAACAACAAAAACCCTAACCTTAGGAGATGGAACACCAAGAGTTTTTGGGCCCTGTTGGAGATAGTTGGGCAACCAACTTCTCAGAGTTGTAACTTGGTCGTATGATCTCCGTTTGGTGTGCACGATACCTAATTGGAAATATCTCTCTGAGTACTACATGATTCACCACAGGCCCCTTCCTACGACAACAAGTCTACTGCAGACTTAAACAAAAATTCCGTTTAGGGGCTCAAAACAACTCCAGAAGTTGAGGAATCGAAAACTGCTAAAAATAGTAAATGCTGCTATAATAAAGGAAATGAATGAAATTGACTGGGAGTTTAGGTGGAATAGGAGGGTGGCCACCAATATCAACCTAGATCAATAAGAGACCTTCCTTATTTTTCCCATCATTTCTAACTTTTGAGGAGGCTGGTGCTAGTTTTGAGCACATACGTCTCGAGGGAAAAAGGCTTCCATTGGATATGGTTGGGTGGTGAATCTAACGGCATGTTGGAGTTAGCAAGAAATTTGTTGCATGGAGTTGAACTACTGTGTTCTAGGTAAAATTTCTGCTCTGTTATCTTTTGCTTAAATTAATTCCTTTGATAAAGATGTAGTTAAATTCTATGTGCAAATATAATTTGAACTTTTAAAAGTTCTAGTTACATTCATTAGCTTTTATTTATTCCCTTTTGGCATGCATCTCTTGAAAATTGAAGTTTTTTTAGAGGATTCTTTGTTTCAATATAAATGAATTTTGACACTTGCTTATCAATTAACTGTTCAATTTAACCTTAATTGTATGTTAAATTCTTTTACTGTGGGAGTTGGTCAATTTATTTTGCATTGGTTATCATTGTGATCATTTTTATCAAGGGAAAAGAGAAAGGTCACAAATTTAACTAACTTTTGGCAGGTTGGAAAGTGGCTTCAATAATATTTTGTAGTATAATGTGTATGAAATGCTTTCATATGATAATGTAAATACATGAGATTTTCATGCCTAGGTTGTCTTGCCCACATCCAAAATTCCAATATTTATGTCTGGTTACTCTGAATGCTAATGTGCAGGGTGCTAATATCATTCATAGCTTGAATGTCCTTAAAAATAAAAATAAAAACTCGATATACACAATAATGCTAATGATATGTAACCTTGGTGAATTTCTCATTTTATTTTTTCTTTCATAAGATAACACATTCGAATTGTTTTCATTCTAATTTATTTACCACAAACATGAGGATGTTATAATTTATATGTTCAAATGTTGCACAATTAAATTTTTTGGAACATAATGAAATATGTTGATCCAATCACTTTGCATTTGTATGTTGCTTGATGAGTTGTATCATACAACATTACCTCTTTTTAGCACTTTAGGCACATTTGCTTTCTTTCAACATACAGCAAGAATAAGAGATTGTATTATTTTTTTTTAATGTCTTAAATGGTAACACATTGGTGGAGCTTCCTTGCATTTGAGACAACTCTTAGTGGCTTGAGTATAAATGTTTAGGTGATTGATATTTCTGTTGATATAAGAATTATAAGCATGTATCACTATATCTATATATATATATATATATATATATATATATATATATATATATATATATATATATATATATGCCAATTTTCCAATGTTGAGTGCAAATAATTTAATTAGTAAAACATCTGTGTGCAATTGCCCCTTTTATCTCCATTCATTGTGACCTCGTTGGAATGTAAGCCAGAAGTTTGCATCAAGTTTAAGAGGTCAATTACAAATCATTTATGTTAATTATTTCATATTGGATTTCTTATCTCTGTGAAAGTTAACTATGAAGAAAATTACCAATAATGAAATAAGTATGGAAGAAGCATGAAACTTATAAGGCATGATTAACGTTTGTTTATAAAATATTAATATTTTTGAGTTTCTTTCCCATTTATATTAAAAATAAAATTATTACAAATTTAATTAATAAAAATATGTAATTATTGTTAATATGTACTTGGCATTGGCTCTGTCCAAAATGTCATGGAATTTATGGAAGATGTGTTGAATGCGCTCAATGAAGATGTTATCCCTGTCATATTTAGACAGGACATTAACCAAATCTACCGGAGTAGCTACAAATGGTATGGCCACATTGGTGGGTCATGATGGCTGGAATCCCAACCCCACCTGAAAGGGGCTGTGGCCAGTTGAGCTATGGAGAGATTTTTTGTAGCTATGCTGGACATAGGGGAGGATTTCATTCCATGTGCGTGGATTCTCGGAGTTGTACATGCAAAAAATGTGCAAAATCATCCTATTGAAGACCTCTGTTTGGCCATCAGTTTAGGGGGGAGGTCATGGACTTAGTGAGCTTGGTATCCAACATCAAACAGAGGCTTGACCAAAGTTTAATAAGGAACCTTCTGTCCTGATCTAAGATAATGACCTGTGGGACCCCAAAGTGTACCGAAACTCACTTAAAGAAGAGCTTAACAGTGGCTTATACAGTGATACTCTTCTTACAGGCTGCCATAATGACCATCTTAAAGAATTTGTTGACGACCACAAAAACACAGTCATTTCCATGCTTAGTAGAGGGAAGGATCGACATGTAATCCATGGAGATGGATTCCCAAGGCCGAATAGGAGTAGGAAAAGGAGTATATAGGCCTTGCTTCTTGATTGTTGGTCTAGAAATGGCACAGAAAGTGTAGGATCTGATGTAATTCACAACATCCTGTCGAAGGTTTACCAATAAAAATACTTCTCCAACACAACCACTGTTTTCTCTAATTCGAAATGTCCAACGACCCTATTTTAGTGTGCCTCCCAAATCATGTTGGCACACTCACTTAAAGGAACACAAAGGTGTCCCAGGTAGCATAACAATGCGCCCTGAAGGTGAAAATATGGAATGAACTTGCCTTCCAAGAGCATATGGTATGTGTTGTCGAGTTTTGGATCGATCTCGTAAATATGCGTCCACCTCGAAGTCTCGTGTCCACAAGAGTTGAACACAATGGTTAACACCATAATCGGTGGTCAGCTGAGATAGTTTGAGACATTATTGGTGCTTCCATTCTTGTACTTGATGTTCAAATGGAATTTTTGCAGATATGTGGGCCATTTCTGATGGTGATCGTTTTGCAACTTTCCTTGTGTCGGTATGAACTGTAGGGGTCAGTGGTATGTGTGGATGACCATTTCCTTTCCCAAAATGTAATGCTTCCATTGTTGGCATACCTGCACAATGGAATACATCTCTTTGTCATAAGTGGGATATTTTAAGACTATGTCTAAAATTGTCTCTGTGTGATATGTCACCAAATGTCCTTGTTGAGTAAGAATTTCCCCGATAGCAGAGTCAGAGGCATCTGTCGCAATATCGAATGGTTGTTGTAGGTCCAGTAATGCGACCACTGGTGCAGAGAAAAGTTGATGCTTTGACTCGACAAATGATTTCTCTTGGGATTCATACCAGAAGAAATTTTCTTTTGCTCCGCCCTTAGTGACTTGAATCAAAGGCGAAGTGATATGAGAGAAACCCAACTCAAACCTGTGGTAGAAATTGGAAAGTCCCAGAAATTTGCGTAGCTCTATTGGGTTCACATGCACCCTGTTGTACCTTAAGAGACAATCCCTTGGCCGTATTAAGGAAGCAGTGCTTAAGACATTTATACATGTATGTCACAAAATTTTAATATCAAAGGGTCCTTGCTTAATCACCTTCATATATGTTTTTATTAAACCATCAAGAATCAAATGCATTAAATGCTTCGCAATGCCATTATCTGCTGATATTAACTGGAATGATGAGAAGAGTATGAAGGAAGGAATCCCAAATTGATATGCTGATAAACAATATCTATCACTTTAAACTTCAGAAGAATTTTATGATAGAAGATTAGTTAAAATGAAGGAGCGCCCATTAAGGATTTTAAATCTTGTTCACATATGTAAAAAGAGACTTGCAGCTTCAATACTTCATTTTATTCAAGGATAGAAAATACATAATGTAAACTGGAAAACATATCAATATCAACAAATGCATTAGGGGAATTTTGAGGTCTAAAATGGGCCTCCTAAGGAAAATGTACAATCAAAATTCACTTTATGAGAACCAATCACATTTTAGTGGATAACATCATCCTTAATGGTTGAGGTGGCATTGCTTGAGTTAAAGGTACTTACTTGTCACCTTCTCAATGGTGGATAAAAACTCATGGTTAACCATGGTAGTGCTCTAAGTACTTTTAAAGTCATAAAATAAAGTAATCATAATAAATGTAATTTCACATTTTTTGAATGAAATATTATATTTCACACTTTTTGAATGAAATATTATTGTTGTCATTTCATATTTTTTGAAATAAACGATGGCTATCCCTACACAATCTTCATGTATTTACACACGTTTCATTAAATATTATATTTGTATATTTTCAAATATTTATTTATAAATCAAATCAATTAAATATGTAATATAAAATTAATACATAAAACAATATATTAGATTAGATTATTTTTATATAGTATATTAATTACATGTTATTATATAATTTAAATAATATAAATTTTAATTAATAGTATATTCTATAATTAAGAATTTATGAATTCATATTTATATTTTATTTTAACCTAGTTAAGTACAAAGGAAAAATGTATTAGTTGTTCAATGATAATGATTTTTTCTTGAAAATATCATTCTTATTTGTAGTCACATCAATACAATTTTTTTATTATTTTTATTTTGGTACAACTTTTGAAATGAGTTTAACCATGGTTACATTGCTTTTGGTGCAAAAGGTGAATTTAAAATTCATAAATATTATTTTATTGGTTTAGATATTATTTTATTATTTCCTTAGGAGGCCCATTTTAGACCTCAAAATTCTCCTAATGGCCAGAATCTTACTTTTCATTCATTAATCATTTGAAAACTGAGTACAAAATTTGTAGTCTGAAGGTCCAAAACTCAGAACCCTTTTCTTTCTTTTCTATATCTTTAAATACAATGAAAAACAATTTGTAACTGCTGAAACTACTCCTAACTGCTTCAACTACTTAGGACTTCGTAAACTGCCTATTACATGTCATCAAAATCTCTTATTACAATTACATTCTCTTAAAAGAGAAAAATAAAATAAAACTTAAATCCTATTCTATTTGCTAAATATGAACTGATGATACTGCTGCTATATTCTCTTGATTTGTTGTCTTGTTATTCTTTGAAGATGAAGGATCTTTAGGGAGATCAGTCATCCAGGCTCTACATTTCTTCCACACCTCAATGTTTTTTTTGGTTGAATTGATCAACCTGTGATATTCCAATCTAAAAGCAGTAATGCTGTTGAATGATGGTCTTTCTATAAACAGGGTCTTCACCAACCATAAAAGCTGAAAGTGCCTTTGAAGAAAATTAATCACTATTGCTCCTTTTAAAATCTGAGTCTTTTCAGGAGTATTTTCTCCTTTTCTCTTTTCTATTATCAGTAGTGGTTCATAAGACTCCCATGATAAAATACTACCTCCTAGGCCCCAACATGATGGAAAACCTGCCTTGGCTCTTTTTTCATATAAATTGTCAAACTTGATGACTGATTCCTTAATGTCTGTCAACTTTTTCTCAGTAGTCTTCTTGCAATTATTCTTGAAAATCAATTTTTTAATCTCTAAAACACATGAAATCCTGTCTTTAATCTCATTCTATTCCAACTCCTGGTCAATCTTGGAATCAATAAAATCAATAAATTTCTTTGCCCAGATGGCTCTGTGAATTGTCTTCTGTTTATCTGCCATAACCTACTCCTCAAAATCTCTGATAATATTTCTTTCTTCTGATATGATAGTCAGAGATCCCCAAGATGCTCTCATCTCTTCAATGATATCATTCCAAATGATGTCCTTAGCTTGTATCAGAGATATATTTCCTTTCAATTTCTCCTTTAGATTCTTAATCTTAGCATCAGCGGTTTGGTAATCTGTTCTATATTTACTGATTTCTCCATCCTTAGCTTGCATTATTTTCATTCTTGTCTCCAGATTAGTTTGTGCCTTTTTGCGATATCTCTCTGCCATCTTCAGTTCAGTGGTAAATTGGGAAATTTGTGCTGTTGGATCTTCATTTCTAGATGGTAAAATGAAATTACAAGTATGAGATTCAATGTGATTCTGTAATTACAATGTAGTTTGCTTCAATTTGGTGAGTTATTCTTCCTTTTGCAAGAGCTGCTAAAGAAGGTTCTCTTTCTCATTTTCTACTTCTGCAACCTCTGCTGCCATAGAGTGCTCTCCTGTAGGAAACTTCAAATTTTTCTTAAGAATAGATATTTCTGATTCTTCACTTTGCAGCAGCTTCTATACAATAGACCTGTCATTTGGATCTACCCCAATCTTTACAATAATCTTCTTGAGTTCTTCATTTTGTGTTGTTAAAGCCCTGGAATTGGCGTTCTCTAACTTCAACTGCTTGATAACCTTCCCTAGCATGTTCTCAGCTTTAAGAGCCATTGCATTAGTTTTGGTCAAATTATTCACAATCAATTGACCAGTTTGCATATGTAAATTTACTTTATCAATCAGAGGGATTTTTCTTACATAAACAGTCAGATTTACAGTATTAAAACTATTAGATGAGCTGATAGTCATACCAGAAGGATGATAAAGAGCAGTCTTAAACTGATCTTTTTCAAGATCCATAGCTGTTCGTAATCTTGTTTGATCCGGAGTTATTTGATACTCAGCTTGTGCTTCCATGCTAGCCTTCATTTTCTAGTTTCTTTCAGCAATATGAGAAAATACTTGTTTAATCAAGGGTACCTGCTCTTGAGCATCTTCTTGTCTTCTTGGTGAGGATGGTACATTTTTCTCATCTCCCAATTGTAGTGAGAAACCAAGTTGAGCACCTGCTAAGTCCTCATTTAACTTTGCTCTCTTTTCAGTTCTCTGCTCTTCATCTTCTGAGTCAATCACTACTTCTTTACTCCTCTTGTTAGAATTCTCTGATATGATAGGAGTTTGTATATTTGATCCCACATAACCTGCAAAATCCTTATTTTCCAGCTTCTCTATATCAGGTCTGCTTTCATGAATAAATGTTGAATATACATTTTCAATTCTCTTTTTTAAAATCACTTTATGGGGATCATAAGCCCATTTATCTCCTAACAATAAATGCATTCTATCTAACATCATGGTGACTTCATCAACAACCTGTCTCATATTTACTATAAAGGGACCCAAAAACATAGGTAGCTTAAACATATGACCCTTTTCATTGGCACGAAGTGTACTTGATCAACATTTAAACTCTGCCTAATGAACTCCAAAGAAAATAGCCTCATAGGCACAAAAACATGAAGTTTATATGGTTCTACCCCTGTCCCATAAAGTCTAATTTCTGAGATCTTCAAAAACATACCAATCACCAAACTTACAATTTGCTCCCAGCTCTAAGAATTCTTGAGATTTTGGTAGGAAGCATGGGGGAGGAACCCCATTCAGAATTTTGTATGCAGTAGACATAAAATGGTTTACAAAATCAAATAAACCCTCCTCATTCTGTTCTCTTCTTACTAGGTCAGTCCAAAACACTACTGACTGCCTCTTTTTGTTTGTGTCCATGATATTTAACCCCAGATGCAAGAATTCTTCTACATTTTGATAGAAAAATAGATAAATGATGAGAGAAGGGAACTTGAATGACCCAGTCAATGATAGGCTCATGAGCCGAGTATTAGCAACTTCTTTCCAGTATGAAGGGATATCCAGCACTACCTCTGGCTTCATCATCAAAGAAAACATTCCCGGAACTTATTTGTCTATGGTGTTGTCATATTCCTTCCCAAATATCTTCGAAATGCACCTCATCATAGGTTGGACGTCCTCGTCAAAAACTCCATGGAAAATTCTTTATTGTCAGGCACAAGCTGCATCGTATCTGGCTTTAGAAAAAATATAAGATGACTAAACTCTTGACCTGCAAGAATATCATAATGTGCTATCAATGAATCATTAGTGAATTGGACATACGACTCTGACTCAGGGTAACACAGAGCTTGACGAATTGATTAAGCTGAGACTTGCAGGACATTTTCTCCTTGAAAATTCATTACAAAACACTTTCCTGGGTACATGACAGACACTAGCCAATACAAAAACTCGGGAAAAAGGTGCATTCTTGGAATGCATGCCAACAATACATCTGTTTTGACCATGGCGGTGAAAATTGGAGAAGCTTTGTCATTTAGAGAGACCTGTTGATAGAACTAGAGATGGCCTAAGGAGCAAACTGTGTCTTAAATATCTCTCTCAGTTTCCATGAGAGGAATATGAATGGAAGAACTCGAAAGGGATGAACGCTTAGCCATAATTCAGCTTCGGGTGGAAAACAATTGACAAGGTGACAAACAGCAAGGAAAGACATAGGGCAAAAAAATCTTCAAATACAAACTAACAAAAATGACCTTATAAAAATGAGAATCAATATTAAATAGGTGGCGCAGGCATATGAATTAAATGCTGAGTTGACACACCAAAAGATCGTTAAAAGTACCCTGACGTGACTGATAACTGTCGCCAACTAGCTGCTCATGTCACTGCGGGAGGTCTCAAGGTATGGAGAGCTCGTTGATTCATGCCCCCGTAGTGAATCTCAACTGCAAATTTGGATTGGCCCCGCAGTCAACAGGGTCAACTGTGGAGGCATCTTCCTCGTTAACCCACGTGCCGAATGTGCCCACAGGTTGATACGTTTATTCCTTGCCTAATGAATCATCGGATCCCACTTCATGAACTACTCGCTATTTAGCTGTGTACTGGGACCTGCTTTCACAAAATTTTAAAGTATTAAACCTTAGACTTAATGTAAAAAATATTACATATTTTATGCTAAAGTATATGGAACTTAATACTTTAACATATATTTTCATAATTTTCTATTTTTATGTATTTTTGAAAATTAAAAATAAAGGATATTGCAAATGAGCCACAACATCTGGCTCCACCTGGGGATAGTGTTTTTTGCCACGAAACACTAAGAACTGCAGATTAGTGCCTTCACTTTGGGCATGGAGTCAAATTCTATTTGATGAAATATGTACAATGGTGAACCATAAAATCTCAATGCTGGAAGTAACGTTTTAGATACTGCCCATTCACAGGCAACTCTACTGTTTCTCCATCAAGATTCTCTGGCATGAATGTGTTATTTGATCTAGCTTCAACAATCCTGTATGGGCCATACCAGAGTGGATCAAACTTACCATGCTTTCCCTTTTATTCTCTTCTGGTATCCCATCTTAATACCAAATCTCTAGTTTGAAAAAGAATCTCCTTTGCTTTTCTATAAAAAATGGACTTCATCTTTTCTTGATAGGTGACCAAGTTTTCCCTGACTTTATTCCTTCTCTCACTTAATTCTATCACCTTATTCAGCCTTCTTACCAACAAATTAGGTTCTTCTTGTGCTTCTTGAAGAAAATAAATCACTGGTCTAGCCAATTGAGTAGGAAACAAAGCTTGAGTACCACATACCAATTCATAAGGGGACTTACCGGTAGATCTTCTAGTAGTCATTCTTACTTCCCAGAGAGCAAATATCAACTTTGAATCCCAGTTTTTCTGATTTTCATTAATTTTTTTCTTCAAAATCTTAGCCAATGTCTTGTTGGAAGATTCAACTAGCCCATTCCCTTGAGGATGATATGTTGTAGAATAAGAAAAAATGACATTATATGTTTGACAAAAATTAATGAATCTGACTGAATTGAATACCTGAGCATTATCTGTTACAATCTTGACTGGACACCCAAACTTGCTGAATATGTTTTCTTCCAGAAACCTCATCACTACATGATCATTTGCCTTTCTGGTAGGTATTTCCTCCACCCACTTTGTGAAATAATTAGTAGCAGTCGAAATCCAATTGAACTGCCCACTTGATGGTGGATTGATTTCTCCAATAAAATCTAATCCCCATTGTCTAAAAGGTTCTTCAACAAACACTGGGAGAAGAGGTAGATGAGCTAACCTTTTATTTTCTGCAAACAATTGAAATTTCTGGCAACTTATAACCATTCTATATACACCAGCAAACAAGGAGGGCCAATAAAAACCTGATTTAAGGATTTTATGTGTAGTAACCTTCCAACTATAATGGCCTCCACATAGATTTGCATGTTATTCTTTTATAACTTCCATTGATTCTCCTTTTGTCAAACACAACAAAAAAATGCCAGCAGGATCCTTCCAATACAACTTAGCATCAATTATAACATAAGGCTGAGATCTGAGCTTAAGAGATCTGTATTTTGTTCTGTTCAGTGTGGTTGGGCAAGAGAAAAAAAAGAAGTAATGGACAATATCCTTATACCAATAGGAACATAGGAACTTGTATTGATTGCTGTCTTGGTACTACTATGACTACTTTTCTCAGTAGATTCATCTAAAGGTGCCAACAAATTAATCCCCAAGGCTTGAAAATTAGACTCTGTCAATAACTTTGCCAACCCTTGTCCTTTGACCAACTTGGTAGGTTTGATATCTAAATCATATTCTTGAATCTTAGCTATTCATTTTTCTCTTTTACCTTCCACGTCACTTTGAACCAATACATCCTTCACAACAGAATTGGGTACACAAGCAACTATTTGAGACTGTAACACATAATTCCTAAATGATTTTAATGCTTTAAATAAAGCATATACTTGTTTCTCGAACAATATTATACTTGAGTTCAACATCCCTAAGAACTTTACTGAAAAATGCCACAGGCTGCTCTTTGCCCTCTTCATTCTTCCGCAACAGCACAACAGCAATAGTAGAAGGTGATGCAAATGAAAATATTTGAAAATATTTCTGATAATCTGGGTTGATCAAAACAGAAACTTCTTGCAGAGCTTATTTAATCCTGGAAAAGGATTCTCTTGCATCCTTGTCCCATTTTACCTCAACATTTTTCTTCAGCATATCTGTTATGTTCCTAACAATTTCAGCATAATTTTGGACAAATCTTCTTAGGAAATTAATATTTCCTACAAACCTCTGAATATAATTTTTACTTCTAGGAAAATGAATTGTTTGGATATCTTCAACTCTTGCTGGATCAATTTTCACCCCCTGATTTGAAACTATATGTCCCAACAACTTTCCTTCCTCCAAATAAAACAAGGATTTTTTGGGATTCAGTGACAACCTAAAATTTTTGCATTTTAGGAAAGCCTTATGAAAATGCTCCAAGTGTTCATCATCAGAACCTAAAAAAATAGTCACATCATCCAAATATATGACTACAAACTTATCACCCACAAATTCTATGTCCATTTCCCTTTGAAAAGTGGCACCTGCGTTCATGAGACCGAATGGCATCCTAGCATACATGAACATCCCCTAAGGTGTGGTAAAAGTTGTTTTCTTCTGAACTTCTTTTTCAATATCTACTTGGTTGTACCCAGAGAAACCATCAACCATATACAATCTATATGCTCCTATTACTTTCTGTAAAATGTAGTCCATCTTAGGCAAAGGATAAATTTCCTTTAGTGAGGCTCTGTTCAAATTCTTAGAATCAACACATAGCCTTATCTCTCCATTCTTTTTCCTCACAGGGACCAAATTAGAAACCTAGTCTGAATATCTAAGTGGGACTATTGTTTTTGCCTGCAACAATTTCTTCACTTCATTTTCAATTGGAGCAAGGAGCAATGGATTAATTTGCCTAATTTTCTGTCTGTGAGGTTTGAACCCATCTTTCAATGGTATTTTGTGCTGAATAATATCTAGATCATATGTCTTCAAATCCTCATAGGACCATGAAAAAGAATCCATATATTTCTTGAAAAGATCAATGTACCTTTCTTTATAATTCTTAGGAACTTCTTTGAATAACGTGACAATCTTGGGCTCCTGATGAGTTCCTAGATTACAATCTTCCATCTCACCTTCTTGAGATACCTTCTTTTGATTCAGTGCTACATCATTTACATCAAACATTATTTCAAGAGGAACTAATCCTCTGGGAAATATATTGTCTTCCAACTGAATTATATTTTGATCACCTATGGATTTCTTAATATTTTTCAAGTCATAATTCTGATTTGTTTGTTCACTTTCTTGATCTATTTTAGTATCTTCAAAGTTTTCAATCATTGTCAGGAAATGATTGATCTGCTCATCATCTTCAAATACCTTCCAATGCTTTACATTATTAGGAATTGAAGGTCTATGCCTCAACTCAATCTCATACCTTAGTATTGGATTAATGGTTGGCTTGAATGTACTAGCTGCAACTGCCAGTGAATCTACCATTCTGTTTTCTTCCCTTGGAATGAATTGATGATTCAAAGCTTCAAAATAATTCTCAATCAGGTCCCATACTTCATTCCTATATGACCTCAACCTTGGATGTTTGGTTTGACAGAGATTTTTAATCTGTCTTATAATCAACTCAGAATCACCAAAAATGGAAATGCAATGAACTCCCATTTGTTTAGTAGTTTGAAGACCTAAAATCAATGCCTCATATTCAGCTACATTATTTGTTGATTCAAATTCAAGTTTAAAATAAAAAGGAAAAATATTACCTTCTGGAGATATGAATAGAAATCCAGCTCCTGTGCCATCTTTTGAATAGGCACCATCAAAATAACACTTCCAAATTTTGTTTGAACCTAGCTCATTATGTAAAATTTATGAAGAGAGCTACTTATCTGAGTCTTCAGCAAATTCTGCATCTACATGCAGCATAAAACAAGAAAGATCTTCCTTTTCTTGACCATATATAGGGGAATTTCCTGCATCTTTCTTTGTGGTAGTTTTAACAAATCTTGTTTCTCTGTATAACCTTCTTTCTTCCCCATTGAACACAGGGATGATAGCATATGTAAAGTCTAGTTTAAAACACCTCCAAGCTTCGCTCCCCAAGACCTGGATAAAAGCATACCAAATCTGGCAAGAGTATCTGCAACTACTACATCCATCATGATACTTTTGGATGGAATTTGGGCCAGGGATACCACCATGTCCTTAATAAGCCCAACACATTTCACCCTTTTTGAATCAAATGAATATAGGTCTCTATAGGGCTTAGGAATTTTCAAATTTAACTTTTTCATTACAGATAATGGCATGAGGTTATGTGATGCACCAGAATCCAACATACAATTATGAAGAATAAAATCATGAAGAAGTAGTGATATATAAAATGGTGGAACAAAAGAATCTACCTCCTCTACATGTGGACGAAAAGTGACTACTAGTTTTTCCTCTTGCAAATTCACAGTATCACCAATATCATCAGACTGAGAAAGATTAATGAATTCTGCAATTTCCTTCTTGTAACCTGGTGTCTTAGCAAGCTCAAGTAGAGGTACTTGAATTTTGATCTTTTCTAGCTCTCTAGATAGACTGAAGGTTTGATTTTGTTCGACCATCTTCTCAGGTTCTTCTTGATTTTTGTTGGGATTAAAAATCTGATCAGACAGAGTAACAACCTTCCCCAAATTATTAGTATCGACAGATTTATTTTGGGAAGCCTCAGCCTATTGCTTTTCATTTCCACTCATTGGATTCGTAGGTTGTTTCCCCTTATATGATTATTTTACTGAGTTCTTTGGTTGTGGAGTCGCCATTGAAGAAGGAAATGACTCTGGATCTTTTTCCTCATCATCCCGAGTTCTTGATATTTTTCTTGACCTTAAATCACACTTCTTATGCAACTCTACTTGCATAAAATCTGTGAATTTCTTACAATACTCATCCATCTCTTCTTGATCAAATGACACCTCAACTTCGGTGCATTCTTCTTCACATTATTCTTCTTCTTCTTCTTCATCTTCGATGTAAAAAATATATATTTGATCTACCACTTCTTTCTTATCATCCTTAGAAGAATGTGAAGGTGTTGCTTCTATATACAGTGGTGCTTGAACTTGATCCTGATCTCTTCTTTCCCTCTGCAAAATCTGCAGGATTGTTTTCTAAATTGAGGATTAAAAACTCCTCTGTTTTTTTGTGCAGGATTTTTACTGTCTAGCTCCATCTTCACTAATTTATTTGAAAAATTATTGATAACCTTTGTCATGTCATCAATCCTCTAATCCTGTGATGATTCTTCTTTAGCCTTACCTTTCTCTTGCATTGACTGCTTTTCTTGTGTTTTTCCAGCAACAGCCATATTTGCTTCAATCTCCAAAGCATCAGTTTGGATTTGTTCAAGAGTGGGAGATATTCTCTCTCTCAAAGTGAAACTAAAATCTGACTCAAAAGCTCCAGCAAAAAAAACCCTTGCTCCAACAAGAGGAGGTTTCATTTTTGTGGGTAAAATATTATACAATTTTTTGAATCTTTTAATAAAATTATTCATGTTTTCATGAGAATTTTTATTGATTGCATTAAATTCAGTTAATGAATAACCATGATCTCTTTTCTCACCCCATATTTGGGTGAATTGTGTCTCTAATTCTTCCCAATTATTAATTGAGCCATTAGGTAAACCTTTGAACCATTTACTTGCCTCTCCATTCAGAGACTGTACAAAAAGTCTCATCACTACATCAAGATGTTCAACATTTAAATTCTCATCAAAAGTGAAAAACAATGGCAAGTGTTGTTCTGCAGTCACTTCATCTTCACCAGTAAAATGAGAAAGTAACTTGAGATATTCTTGGGGCATGGAATTCATAGGTTGTGGAATATTTAACGGTGCATACCTGTTCATCAAGAAAGCAGGGGTTGCCATGTTTGTGCCTTGGTTAACTGCTCCTTGAGTGGGTGGAGTTTAGGAACCAGTTCTGGGTATGGATGAATGGGGTAAAACAATTGATATGGGAAGGGGTTGTTGAACAATAGAAGAAGAACCAACAACTATGTTTGGTTGAGTTTCTGTAAATGTGAATGAAACAAACTCAAAATATTGTTCCTCTAATTTTGGTTCTTGAAAATGATCTGGTTGGGAAAATGATTCTTGTTTCGAGAAAATGAGTTTCCGAGAAATATCCTTGGATGAGGGGTTATGTGAACTACTGACAGGTGCAGGTAGAGTAGCATCAGGTGTAGAAAACTTCTTTGGTTTCTGAGCCTTTCTAGAAACCAATTTCTCAGGATTTTATAGAACAAGTGATTTATGTTGTACGACCTCGTATGTGGCCTTTTATACGCCATAATTATGAAATAAAACACAGCCTGATATTTCCTCCTCTCTGAACAACCAGAGGAAATATGATAAAAACCCAGGGAATGAATTTCATTTCTTCGATCCCCAGCAACAGTGCCAAAAAGTGTTGTACCTTAAGAGACAATCCATTGGCTGTATTAAGGAATTAGTGCTTAAGACATTTATACATGTGTGTCACAGAATTTTAATATCAAAGTGTCCTTGCTTAATCACTTTCAGATATGTTTTTATTAAACCCTCAAGAATCAAATGCAATAAATGCTTCGCAATGCCATTATCTGCTGATATTAAATGGAATGATGAGAAGAATATGAAGGAAGGAAGCCCAAATTTATATGCTGATAAACAATATATATCACTTTAAACTTCAGAAGAATTTTATGATAGAAGATTAGTTAAAATGAAGGAGTGCCCATTAAGGACTTTAACTCTTGTTCACATATGTAAAAAGAGACCTGCAACTTCATTACTTCATTTTATTCAAGGACAGAAAATACACAATGTAAACTAGAGAACATATGAATATAAAAAAATGCCAGAATCTTGCTTTTCATTCATTGATCATTTGAAAACTGAGTACAAAATTTGCAGTCTAAAGGTCGAAAACTCGGAACCCTTTTCTTTCTTGTCTATCTCTTTAAATAAAATGAAAAGCAGTTTGTAACTATTGAAACTACTCCTTATAACTGCTTCAACTACTTAGGACTTCGTAAAATCCCTATTACATGTCATCAAAATATCTTATTACAGTTACATTCTCTTAAAAGAGAAAAATAAAATAAAACTTAAATCCTAATCTACACTAGTACATTTGGCAGAAATTCTGACACTTCAGTTCTGACACTTTTGTCGTATTGTTCGAAATTTCCCCAATTTCTATCAATTTTTCAAATCCCGCCACAAACTGTCGCTATACCAACATTTAGGGACATCGTCGCTTTTGCGACATTTATGTTTGTCATTGGAAATGCGACGTTTTAAATTTTTTTTCGGTCTTACGATGTCTATGGGACGAAAATTCAAAATTGCGATGTATATTACACATTCGTCGGTATTACGATGCTTTGGAGAAAACGTCGGAAAAACGACCTTTCTCAAATAAACGTCAGTCTTGCGACGTTTTGAAGCCCAACATCGCAAGACCGATGTTTATTTGAAAAAAGTCGCTTTTCCGACGTGTTTTCAAAAGCGTCGCAATACCGAAATAAAAAGTGTCTTAAATTATTTACCATATAATTCACTTTTGTTATCGATTATCATAACCTTTACCTTTCTATCTATTTGGTTCTCCATAAGAGATTTGAACTCTTGAAATTTATTGAAAACCTTAGACCTCTTCCTTAGGAAATATATCCATGTCATCTTGGAGAAATTATCAACGAAGAAAACATAATATATGGATAGACCTAGTCATTGCATTGGTACTATCCCAAATACATTACTATTAATTAACTCCATAATTCTCTTTTCCCTTGTAGTACCAAATGGGAATTTAACACGATTTTGTTTCCCATAAATACAATATTCACATAAAGTGACTTTTAGAGAGTTACTATACAAAACTTTAATCATACCTTTGCTTTGCATAACTCAAATTATTTTCACATCTTTTAATGCTACAACCTGGTCTTTTTGACTAAACAAGAGGGTTGACCCATAAGTTTTATGAACATTTGCACTATTGCAACCACTTTGGTAAATATGCCCTTACAATTTGTATAATATGCCAATCTGAACACCTCTTATCAACACCATCACACCACGAATCATCTTACATGAATCCTTCTTAAATATGATATGCATGATTGCATCACCCATTTGACTTATAAAAATTATATTCCTAGCTACCTTGAAAATATGTGGTACCCATGACAATTTTCTACTCCAACAATCCTTTAGTATAACTAGTCAAATTTACCTTGACTAATTATCCTAGTGGTAGAGTCATCTTCTAGATAGTCATCCCCTATGTCATATTCTTCATATTTTCAATACCAATCCTTATAGGGTGTCATACATGATATGATGAGGCTTGAGTGTCAGTATTGCGACGTTTGGAGATAAGTGTCGGTATTGCGCCATAGGAAACTCGTTCGGGTCAAATTGTGTGAGGGAGGTCGATCCGTATAAAAAATGCTAAGTTGTGACCACCCATGTACCTTGTTCACGTTCATGCGACCCATTTGTCATTTTCTCCCTCGTACCTTCGACGTTCAGGCGGGTCGGGTCGGATTGGGTTGTGTGATGTCGCATAAAGAAATGCATTCGAGTCGGGTCTGGTTGGGTTGTGTTGTACCGTGAGGGTGCCCAAGGAAACATGTTCGAGAGGGTTGGGTCAGGTCGGGTCATGTGAGGGCGCCCAAGGAACATGTATGACAGGGTCAGGTCGTGTTGGGCCATGTCATGAGGAAGCCCAGGGAAACGCGTTCGGGTGGGCCGGGTCGAGTCGTGTGATGCCGCCCAAGGAAACATGTTCGGGTCGGGTCAGGTCGGGTCGTGCCATATTGTGAGGGTGCCCAAGCAAACACATTCGGGGGAGTCGGGTCGGGTCAGGTTGGGTTAGGTCATGTGAGGTTGGTCGTATCAAAATGCTAAGTTGTGACCACTAATGTTTCTTGTGCACGTTTGTGTGATCCTTTTTCCATTTTCTCCCTTGTGTGCCCTTTGTTCGGGTGGGTCGGGTCATGCCGTGTGAGGGCGCCACAGGAAACATGTTCAAGTTGGATCATCTAAGGGAGGTTGTATAAAAAATGTTAAGTTGTCACTGCTTGTGAGCCTTGTGCACGTTCGTACAACCCATTTGTTCGGGTTCATGAAACTCGTTTGTTGAGGTCACCCGATCAGGCGCGTTCGGGTCGGGCCGTTTCGTTCGAGGGCGCCTGTATCCGTTTTTCCAAGTTGTGACTACTCGGGTGCCTTGTGCACGTTCGGGCAGCCCGTTTGCCATTTTCTCCCTTGTGGCATAGCTCGGTCGGGCGTGCCATGTCGCGCCGTGTGAGGTCGCCCGACCGGGCGCGTTTGGGTCGTGTCGAGCCATTTCGTTTGAGGGCACCCGTATCAATTTTTATAATTTGTGACCGCCCGAGTGTCTTGTGCACATTCAGGTGGCCCATTTGACATTTTCTCCTTTGTGGCTCCATTCGTTCGAGCATGTTGTGTCGCACCGTTTGAGGTCGCCCGACCGGGCGTGTTCGGGTTGGGCCGTTTCGTTCGAGGGCGCCCGTATCAGTTTTGCTAAGTTGTGACCGCCCGGGTGCTAGCTTGTGCATGTTCAGGTAGCCCGTTTGTCGTTTTATCCCTTGTGGCATCGTTCGGTCAGGCACGCCATGTCGCACCCTGTGAGGTCGCCTGACCGCGCACGTTCTGGTCGAGCTGTTTTGTGTGAGGGCGCCCGTATTAGTTTTGCTAAGTTGTGACCGCCCGAGTCCCTTGTGCATGTTTGGGTGGCCCGTTTTCCATTTTCTCCCTTGTGGCATCGTTTGTTTGGGTGCGCCATGTTAGGTCGCCCGACCCGACGCATTCGGGTAGGGTCGTTTCATTCGAGGGCGCTCGTATCAGTTTTGCTAAGTTGTGACCACCCGGGTGCTAGCTTGTGCACGTTTGGGGCGCCTGTTTGCCATTTTCTCTATTGTGGCATCATTCGGTCGCGCATGGCGTGTCGCGCCGTATGAGGTCGCCCAACTGGGCGCGTTCAGATCGGGCCATTTTGTTCGAGGGCGCCCGTATTAGTTTTGCTAAGTTGTGACCACCCGAGTGCCTTGTGCATGTTCGGGTGGCCCATTTTCCATTTGCTCCCCTGTGGCATCATTCGCCGTGTCGCGCCGTGTGAGGTCACCTGATTGGGCGCATTTGGGCCAGGACGTTTCATTCGAGGGCGCCTATGTATCAGTTTTGCTAAGTTGTGACCGCCCGAGTGCCTTGTGCATGTTCGGGCAGACCGTTTGTCGTTTTCTCCCTTGTGGCATCGTTCGTTCGGGCGCGCTGTGTGAGGTCGCCTGACCGGGCGCGTTCGGGTCGGGTCGTTTCGTTCGAGGGCGCCCGTATCAGTTTTGCTAAGTTGTGACCGCTCGGGTGCCTTGTGCACGTTTGAGTTGCTCATTTTCCATTTGCTCCCTTGTGGCATCGTTGATTCGGCCACGTCGTGTCATGCCGCGTGAGGTCACCCGGCCGGGCGTGTTTGGGTCGGGCCATTTCATTCGAGGTCGCCCGTATCAGTTTTGCTAAGTTGTGACCACCCGGGTGCCTTGTGCACGTTCGGGTGGCACGTTTTTCATTTGCTCCCTTGTAGCATCGTTTGGTCAGGCGCGCTGTGTTGCGATGTGTGAGGTCGCTTGACCGGGCGTGTTCGGGTCAGGTCGTTTCGTTCGCGGGCGCCCATATTAGTTTTGCTAAGTTGTGACCACCCGAGTGCCTTGTGCACATTCAGGTGGCTCATTTTTCGTTTGCTCCCTTATGGCATCGTTCGTTCGGGTGCGTCATGTCGCGCCGTGTGAGGTTGCCCGAATGGGCGCGTTTGGGTCGGGCCATTTCGTTCAAGGGCACCCCTATCAATTTTGCTAAGTTGTGACCGCCCGGGTTCCTTATGCACGTTCAGGCGGCCTGTTTTCTATTTTCTCCCTTGTGGCATCGTTCGTTCGGGCACGTCGTGTTGCGCCATGTGAGGTCGCCCGAACGGGCGCGTTCGGGTCGGGTCGTTTCGTTTGAGGGCGCCCGTATCAGTTTTGCTAATTTGTGACCGCCTGGGTGCCAGCTTGTGCACGTTCGGATGACCCGTTTTCTGTTTGTTCCCTTGTGGCATCGTTCGGTCGGGCGCGCTGTGTCGCGCCATGTGAGGTCGCCTGGCCGGGCGTGTTCGGGTCGGGCCGTTTGGTTTGAGGGCGCCCGTATCAGTTTTTCTAAGTTGTGACCACTCGGGTGCCTTGTGCACGTTCAGGTGGCCCGTTTTCCATTTTCTCCCTTGTGGCATCATTCGTTCGGGCGCGTTGTGTTGCACCGTGTGAGGTCGCCCAACCCGGTGCGTTCGGTTCGAGACGTTTCGTTCGAGGGCGCCCGTATTAGTTTTGCTAAGTTGTGACCACTCGGGTGCCAGCTTGTGCACGTTTGGGGGGCCCGTTTGTCGTTTTCTCCCTTGTGGCATCGTTCAGTAGGGCGTGCTGTGTCGCGCCGTGTGAGGTCACCCGATCAAGCACGTTCGAGTCAGGCCATTTCGTTCGAGGGCACCCGTATCAGTTTTGCTAAGTTGTGACCGCTTGGGTGCCTTGTGCACGTTCGGGTGGCCCGTTTTCCGTTTGCTCCCCTGTGGCATCGTTCGCCGTGTTGCGCCATGTGAGGTTTCCCGACTGGGTCGTTTCGTTCGAGGGCGCTCGCGTATTAGTTTTGCTAAGTTGTGACTACCCGAGTGCCTTGTGCATGTTCGGGTGGTACGTTTGTCGTTTGCTCCCTTGTGGCATCGTTTGTTCGCCTGCGCCGTGTGAGGTCGCCTGATTGGGCACGTTCGGGACGGGCCGTTTCTTTCGAGGGCACCCGTATAAATTTTGCTAAGTTGTGACTGCTTGGGTGCCTTATGCACGTTCGGGTGGCCCGTTTGCCATTTTCTCCCTTGTGGCATTGTTCGTTCGGGCGCGTCGTGTCGCGCCGTGTGTGGTCGCCTGAACGGGTGTGTTTGGGTCGGGCCATTTCGTTCGAGGGTGCCCGTATCAGTTTTGCTAAGTTGTGACCGCTCGATTGCCTTCTAGACGTTCGAGCAACCCGTTTGCCGTTTGCTCCCTTGTGGCATCGTTCGGTCGGGCGTGCTGTGTCACGCCGTGTGAGGTCGCCCGACCAGGTGCGTTCGAGTTGGGTTGTTTCGTTCGAGGGCACCCGTATCAGTTTTGCTAAGTTGTGACCACCTGGGTGCCTTGTGCACGTTCGGGTGGCCCGTTTTCCGTTTTCTCCCTTGTGGCATCATTTGTTCGGGCGCTTCGTTTGAGGTCGCCCGACCGGGCGCGTTTGAGTCAGGCCGTTTCGTTCGAGGGCACCCATATCAGTTTTTCTAAGTTGTGACTGCTCGGTTGCCTTGTGCACATTCAGGTGGCCCATTTTCCATTTTCTCCCTTGTGGCATCGTTCGGTTGGGCACGCTTTGTCGCGCCGTGTGAGGTTGCCCGACCGGGCGCGTTTGGGTTGGGCCGTTTCGCTTGAGGGCGCCCGTATCAGTTTTGATAAGTTGTGACCGCCTGGGTTCCTTGTGCACGTTTGGGTTGCCCGTTTTCCATTTTCTCCCTTGTGGCATTGCTCGTTCGGGCGCGTCGTGTCGTGCCGTGTGAGGTCGCCTGACTGGGCGCGTTCGAGTCGGGTCGTTTCTTTTGAGGGCGCCCGTATCAGTTTTTCTAAGTTGTGACTGCTCGGGTGTTAGCTTGTGCACGTTTGGTGGGCCCATTTGCCATTTTCTCCCTTGTGGCATCGTTTGGTTGGGCTTGCTGTTTCACGCCGTGTGAGGTCGCCTGACCGAGCGCGTTCCGGTCGGGCTGTTTCATTCGAGGGCGCCCGTATCAGTTTTGCTAAGTTGTGACTACCCAGGTGCCTTATGCACATTCGGGTGGCTCGTTTTCCATTTTCTCCCTTATGTCATCATTCATTCAGGCGTGCCGTGTTGCACTGTGTGAGGTTGCTCGACCAGGCATGTTTGGGTCGGGTCGTTTCATTCGAGGGCGCGTTCGGTTTGGGCCATTTCGTTCGAGGGTGCCCGTATCAATTTTGCTAAGTTGTGACTGCTCATTTGCCTTGTGCACATTCGGGCGGCCCATTTTCCGTTTGCTCCCTTGTGGCATCATTCGGTCGGGTGCGTCGTGTCATGCCGTGTGAGGTCACCTGACCGGGCGCGTTCGGTTTGGGCCGTTTCGTTCGAGGGCGCTCGTGTGAGGTCGCCCGACCTTAAACCCTTAACCTCTAACCCATTTAACCCCCTAAAGCCCTAACCCATTTAACCCCCTACCCTAACCCTTAACCCAAAAAATCCTTAACTACTAAATCCTCTAACCCCCTAAACCTCTAAACCCCTATAACCCCTTTAAACCCCTAAACCCTAACCCCTTAACCCCTAACCCCTAGCTAAAATCCTGAACTACTAAATCCCCTAAGCCCCTAAACCTCTGAATTCCTAACCCATTTAACCCCCTAAACCTCTAACCCTTAACCCCTAACCCCTTAAACACTAATTCCCAACCCCCAACCCATTTAACCCCCTAAACCCCTAAAGCCCCAACCCATTTAACCCCCTAAACCTCTAAACCCCTAACCCATTTAACCTCTAAACCATAAACCTCTAAACCCTTAACCCCTAACCCCTAAACCCTTAACCCCTAACCCATTTAACCCCATAAACCCCTAGTAAACCCCTAACCCATTTAACCCCCTAAACCTTAAACCTATAAACCCTTAACCCCTGACCCCTTAAACCCTAAACCATTAAACCCTTAACCCTAACCCCTTAAACCCTAATTCCTGAACCCTAACCCATCTAACCCCTAAAACCTAACCCCATTAGCCCCTAACTTCTAACCCCTAAAATCATTACCTGCTAAATCCCCTAACCCCCTAAGCCCCTAAGCCCCTAACCCATTTAACCCCCTAAACCCTAAACCTATAACCCCTTAACCCCTAACCCATTTAACCCCCTAAACCTCTAAACCCCTAACCCATTTAACCCCTAAACCAGAAACCTCTAAACCCTTAACCCCTAACCCCTAAACCCTTAACCCCTAACCCACTTAACACCGTAAACCCTAAACTTATAAACCCTTAACCCCTAACCCCTTAAACCCTAAACCTCTAAACCCTTAACCACTAACCCTTAAACCCTTAACCCCTAACCCATTTAACCCCCTAAACCCATAAAGCCCTAACCCATTTAACCCCCTACCCTAACCATTAACCCCAAAAATCCTTAACTACTAAATTCCCTAACCCCCTAAACCCTAAACCTATAACCCCTTAAACCCTAACCCATTTAACCCCCTAAACCTCTAAACCTCTAACCCATTTAACCCCTAAACCATAAAACTCTAAACCCTTAACCCCTAACCCCTAAACCCTTAACCCCTAACCCATTTAACCCCCTAAACCCTAAACCTATAACCCCTTAACCCCTAACCCATTAAACCCTAATTCCCAACCCCTAACCCATTTAACCCCCTAAACCATAAACCTCTAAACCCCTTAACCCCTAACCCATAGCTAAAATCCTTAACTACTAAATCCCCTAAGCCCCTAAACCTCTAAATGCCTAACCCATTTAACCCCCTAAACCCTAAACCTCTAACCCTTAACCCCTAACCCCTTAAACACTAATTCCCAACCCTCAACCCATTTAACCCCCTAAACCCCTAAAACCCTAACCCATTTACCCCCCTAAACCCTAGCCCCTAACCCCTAACCCATAATCCCCTAACCCCTAAGCCCCAATCCCCTAAGCCCTCCAAATTCGAATTAGCTTTGAAGAAGTAATTGTTTTCTTACTTCTGTCTAATTCACTATATACTCAGATCATGAATGTGAGAAGGCTGTTTGCAGATTATATTATTATTGTATCAACAGTGTAATTATTTCTGTGTTGTTATATATTTCTAGTCAAAAACCTCATCTTCAGAAACAATTTCTTGTCATTTTCAAAATTGACTGCTTCATTGAGCACAACATGCAGCTTATCTAATACTTTATTGAAGCTAAGAGCTCCATCTATGGGGCAAGCTGCTTTTCGGGCGCTAACTCCATTATGTGTGGGGTTAATTAACCCTATGCCTACAATGTTTATTGTTTGCATATCGGATTGTGTGGGGGTAGATAATTTGTAGCCATATCACATAGGCCCCATTCACTTACGAAGGTTCCCCAAACTATGCCCCCAATTTGGTTGATCTTGTTGATCAGCTTGAAAATTTTGAATTTTCATTGATGATTGATTTTCCTCTCGCTCGAATGCAAAAGGAAGATGAATTTCATCTTTTTCCTCCATAATTTCCACATTCGACATCTATTGTAGCTATTCATCTATGCTCATCTGGAATCACCACAAGTTGTATTTGCAATGGATTCTTGATGTTGATCTCGACGAGATTTCTCCTCCTCAAAAAACATATCCTGGTTGTAAGCATGGTTGTGGTATGTTGATGTTCAGACAAAAAATATAACTTGTAGCCCTTGATCTGCTAGGGGCCAGTTACTTTGATATTAACGGTGGTGTATTCATACTCCTTTTGAATAAGCAATAAATGGTCAAGGAAATTGACCAATATGTTGTCAAGTTTTATCTTATCCATTTATGGGGGAAGCTGATTTTCGGCTAACTCCACTGCTTTTGATCTCAATTTTTCCAATTTCTTCCTTCTCTCATATGATACCTGAGCCTTTTCCTTTCTCTTCCCTTCTAATTCCGTAATAGTGTCATAGTGATGCTAGCCAACTTCTTTGGAAAGCCTTCCTAGCTAGCAGACAATACTTGTGACTTGGCTGAAGCCTCAACACTTTCAGAGCATTTGGAATGACCATTCTCTTCTTCTGGTCATATGGTGGGGGAACCCCTTCCAAAGCCCTTCGGCCAGCCTGTTTTCCGTTTTCTCCCTTGTGGCATCGTTCGGTTGGGCGCGTCGTGTCGCGCCGTGTGAGGTCACCCGACTGGGCGTGTTCGGGTCGGGCCATTTTGTTCCAGGGTGCCCATATCAGTTTTGCTAAGTTGTGACCACCCAGGTGCATTGTGCACGTTCGGGTGGCCCATTTTCCATTTTCTCCCTTGTGGCATCATTCATTTGGGTGCGTCATGTTGCGCCGTGTGAGGTCACTCGATCGGGCGCGTTCAGGTCGGGCCGTTTTGTTCAAGGGCGTCCGTATCAGCTTTGCTAAGTTGTGACTGCCCAGGTGCCTTGTGCACATTCGGGTGGACCGTTTGCCATTTTCTCCCTTGTGGCATCGTTCGTTTAGGCGCGTCATGTCGCACCGTGTGAGGTCGCCCGACTGGGCACATTTGGGTCAGGCCACTTCGTTTGAGGACGCCCGTATCAGTTTTGCTAAGTTGTGACCGCCCGGTTGCCTTGTGCACGTTTGGGCGGCCCGTTTTCCATTTTCTTCCATGTGGCATCATTCGTTCGGGTGTGCCGTGTCGCACCGTGTGAGGTCGCCTGACCGGGCGCATTCGGGTCGGGTCGTTTCGTTCGAGGGCCCTCGTATCAGTTTTTCTATGTTGTGACTACCTGGGTGCCTTGTGCACGTTTGGGCAACCCGTTTGTCATTTTCTCCATTGTGGCATCGTTCGCCGTGTCACCCCATGTGAGGTCGCCCGACCGGGTGCATTCAGGCTGGGCCATTTCGTTCAAGGGCGCCCATATCATTTTTGCTAAGTTGTGACCACCCGGGTGCCTTGTGCACGTTCGAGCGGCCCGTTTGCCGTTTGCTCCCTTGTGGCATCATTCGGTCGAGTGTGCCGTGTGAGGTCGCCCGACCAGGCGTGTTTGGGTCAGGCCGTTTCGTTCGAGGGTGCTCGTTTCAGTTTTGCTAAGTTGTGACTGCCCGGGTGCCTTGTGCATGTTCGGGCGGCCCGTTTTCCGTTTTCTCCCTTGTGGCATCATTCGGTCGGGCGCGCCATGTCGTGCCGTGTGAGGTCGCCCGAACGGGCGCGTTCAGTTCAGGCTGTTTCGTTTGAGGGCGCCCATATTAGTTTTGCTAAGTTGTGACCGCCCAGGTGCATTGTGCACGTTCGAGCAACCCATTTTCCGTTTTCTCCCTTGTGGCATCGTTCAGTCAGGTGCGCCGTGTGAGGTCGCCTGACCGGGCGTGTTCAAGTCGGGCCGTTTCATTCGAGGGCGCCTGTGTCAGTTTTGCTAAGTTGTGACTGCTCGGGTGCCTTGTACACGTTCAGGTGGCCCGTTTTCTATTTGCTCCCCTGTGGCATCGTTTTTCGTGTTGCCCCATGTGAGGTTGCCCGACTGGGTGCGTTCGGGTTGAGTCGTTTCGTTCGAGGGCACTCATATCTATTTTGCTAAGTTGTGACTGCCTGGGTGCCTTGTGCACATTCGGGCAACCTGTTTTCCGTTTGCACCCTTGTGGCATCGTTCGGGTTGGGCCATTTCGTTCGAGGGTGCCCGTATCAGTTTTGCTAAGTTGTGACCACCCATGTGCCTTGTGCATGTTTGAGCGGCCCATTTTATTTTTACTCCCTTGTGGAATCATTCGGTCGGGCACGCCGTGTTGTGCCATGTGAGGTCACCCGACCGGGCATGTTCGGGTTGGGCCGTTTCGTTCGAGGGTGCCCGTATCAGTTTTGCTAAGCTGTGACCGCCCAGGTGCCTTGTGCACATTCGGGAGGCCCGTTTGCCGTTTTCTCCCCTATGGCATCGTTCGCCTGATTATCCTTACCAAACCAAAAATTTCATTGAAAATAATCATTCATACCATAACATTACTACTTCCCTTTTAACCACATAAAAATTATTTTCAAGTTACCATAATTCATCTTTAATATCACATAATTATATTAAAAAATCAACCAAAATCCCTAGTTTATGAAATAAAAATTCAACAATTTTATATAATTAATAATTTAAATAAATATCTTAGATCTAATCTCATTAATAATTATTTATAATCAACAATACCACTTATTTACCCAAACCCCTTATTAACCCCAAGAAAAGTCTCACACATTTTATTTAATGGAATTTGAGTGGCCTTAAAAAACACACGTATTTCATTTCAAAATGTCAAAAATTTTCAAATATAATTTTTTTTTAATTTCCCTCGTTCATTTCCCTCTAGTTGCATGGCTTGTCCAGGGAAGGAGGGAGGATGTGGAAAATCCTATTTGGAGGGGAAGTTCAGGGTTAAAACAAAGTCGCTCTATCTATTAGCTCTGCACCCAAAGGTTTTCAAATAAGCGGAAGTTGCAAAAGGGTTTCTGAGCCATCTTTGATATTGGGGTTTCGTTGTTCTTTTGGTTTGGTTTCTGTGGGTTTCGTTGAGTTTTCTTGTAGGTTCTGAAGTCTGAGGCATCACACGCAACATCATCACATCTACAGAAAACACACCTATATCTTTGGCACTTCAATTATAATATTCACATCACATCCATAATCTTGGAGAACTAGCATTATCTTTGTGAGGAAATATGTATGTAAGAAAAAGACTGGAACGTTGACCTAAAGCCATATGTCCTACATCAAAAAAAAAAAAATTGATCTTCATATTCGTTGATTGCATCCTAGAGGAGTTACCTGTAGATCTATTGAAATAGGAAGCAACCTAATGATGCTTTTCTTACCATAATCATTGAGCGATCTTCTGCAACAATTCTTGATGTATTGAGCGGAAACAGAGGGGCAGTTCAGATTTGATCCAAATCTGAGTTGGGTCGATAGAAAAAATGCGAGAGATCTTTCACATTCAGGGGGGCCAATGTGGCACCAGATCGGCTCCAAGTTCTGGGAAGTGGTCTGTGAAGAACATGGGATCGATCCTATTGGGAGATATTAGGGCACTTCAAATCTATAGCTTGAAAGGGTTAATGTTTACTACAATGAGGCGAGCTGTGCGAGATTTGTGCCCCAAGCCGTGCTCATGGATCTGGAGCTTGGCACCATGGATAGTGTGAGGACTGAGCCTTATGGATAGGTCTTCAGACCTGATAACTTCGTTTTTGGCCAATCCGGGGCTAGAAAAAACTGGGCCAAGGGGAACTACATGGAAGGGGCTAAGCTCATTGATTCTGTGCTCGATGTCATTAAGAAGGAGGCTGAGAACTGTGATTGCCTACAAGGTATGTGTCTTTTTTAGATTCGAATCCTTGACCTTGTGTTTTTGAAATGTAGGATTTCATTTGCTAAATTGATGTGGGTTTTTGTTGTGTACAAGGTTTCAAGTGTGTCACTCTTTGGGAGGAGGTACTGGATCTGGATTGGGAACCCTCTTGATCTCCAAGATTAGGGAGGAATACCCTGATAGAATGATGCTCACATTCTCTATTTTCCCATCTCCTAAGGTGTCAGACACAGTGGTGGAGCCTTACAATGCCACACTCTCTGTTCATTAGCTGGTAGAAAATGCAGATGAATGTATGGTGCTTGACAATGAGGCTCTCTATGATATTTGCTTTAGGACTCTTAAGCTCACCACTCCTATCTGTAAGCACTCTTGGTTTTGGGATCTTAGCAAGTTTGGTTTTTTTATGGAATTTATTAATTTTTAATGACATTGAAGTTACCAGGGAGGTGTTTTAAGTCTATTTATATGCCTGTAAATATGATTACCAGTTTAAAAAATTGTCAGTTTGGGTTCACTCAGGAGATTTCTTTTTTCGTTTTGATTTCTTGTTCTATCGAATGAAAATATTCATTTATGTGGTCAGATTTTCAAGATTTTGTTTAATTCTACTCAGTAGGACATTTTATTTTTATACTTGAAGTCCAAGTTTGAAATATCTTGGTCTCATTTTAGACAAATTCCTCATAATTTTCCATAGATATCGTTCTTAAGTAGGGAGAACTTCCAATGGTTTATCACTTTGAAGCTCTGTTCCATGCCAAACTAGGTTATGCTACCTATGATAAGGAATTTTTTTTCATAGTTTAAATAATTAAACATTGGTGGCACTTCTTCCTCGGAAAAGGAAAATATTCTACGTACAAACCATAAACCATTGAAATTTTGCAATTCGTCAATTCAAACACATATCCAAACTGAACAAGCATAATGTCTGCAATAATTACATCATTATCTAATAGCAGGAGGAATCCACAGATGAGATAATAGAGTCTATACCTTCTCAGCCATCCCCGCAGGGATACTTGTTACCAGATTAATCATTAGACATCATATGCAGTAATTATGCCATGACTAAAAATTGGTTTATCCTACTTATCCATATTTTGTACTCATTTTATATAATTTAGCTTTCCTGAAATATAATCTTCAATAAGTTATTGTACAAATTGAATTATTCATGTGTGTTAGTTGGTGCTAAATAAACTACTCAAATAATATCATTCCTTCTCCTTGGAAGGCACCTTTCAATCGATGAGGCTCTTCAATTCCTTCTGCAACATATTTCCGAATCATGCTAAAGAATATTAATGATTATATATATCACTACTCTCATTGTAGCTTGTCTATGCCTCCCAATCAAAAGCTTGGCATATGTTAGCATCTACCAGTGCCTTCTTAACCATCAGAATCTAGTTAAATGAATTTCATTGCTGGAAAGTCTACAAATCAACATAATCATGATTACATCTTCATAATAGTGTGTTGTTTTTCCAACATGGTTTATTGATTCCCTACAGCAATAACAATGATGCACCAAAAGCTACAGTACTAATCTTCCAACAAATTTGGATACACTTCAGGTTGCTTCTCTCCCTATGTTTTTTAGTCTTAGACCGACGACCATACTGAGATTATTAATAAGACAATTGTGCACAACTTATCATTAAATCATCAATACAACAAACATTGGGACAAATACCTCCATGTCAAAGTTATGTTATAACACCACATGTTTGCATTGATCATTCAACTACTAGTTTGTTTTAGAAGTTTCAACCCCTTGTGTCACATCAACTTTTAGTGTCCCTCTTTGCCTCTTGCACATCACATGAGCAGATAGAGTAGGACAAAGATGCTACATTCATAGAGCTCTTGTTGCAAGGTTTAGCTCAGATTTCTTGGGCGTGTTTTTTGGTATCAAGCCCCTCTAAGTGTTTAGTATATGGCACATTTGTGTTATTTCAAGCTGACTTCACCACAACGTGCTCTTATTACACCTACTGCAAGGCATGATATATTGCATTTGATTTGCATTGAATGCTATTATTTTGGACATTGACCAAATTTTTTTCCCAATTCCCTTGAGGGTTACATTAGGCATCAATTTTTTTATTTAAATGCATTTATCTCTCATGCCATTGGTTGATCAACTGGGGGTATTATTTTGGAGCCAATAATGGCCATCTTGGGACAGAGTAAAATTCCATATTTCCAACCTCCTCTTTGAGAATATGTATTATATCAAAACAAGGACCACCAAAAATAGGTAGACTTCAATACATCTACTCTGTAGAAAAGCGAGCATGTCTTTCCAGGTTGACTAGATCTTACAATACAAATTTAGGCATTGGCTTCAATATTTATTACAGAAATCAAGGAAAAATTAATGTTAAGCAAGGATTATATGGTAAGGACCTTAAATTTCCTTCATGAATTTTATTGTGTATCTCAAGTGTATAATTTAGCAGTTTCTCTTGTAGTGGTTTGTCCCTTTTGAGATGCTCTGGTAGACATTGACATCTAGTGTGTTTGTAATTCCTATATCTATATGGCACATTAGATTTGTAACTTGCTTAGAGATACTTGACATCATCTTTTGGTGTCATTCTTCTAAGAGAGGCCTTCAACTTTAAGGTCTTTCTATTCTTTCGAGCAAGTGTAAATTTCTGTTTCGAGTGTGCATAAAAACCTAAAGTTAATGAAAATATCCTCTTGTGTTTTTTGAACAAATTTTTCACCTTTACATTTTACAATCTATATCTTTGGTTTGCTCATCTTGCTTCATCTTTTCCTTTATCACTTAGTAAACATTGTAGAAAAAATATTCGTGGTAATTTTCACACTAAGCTTCCTAGGAGATTTTGTTGTCTAATTCTCGACCAAAGATGGAGATATTTTTAATATATCTAAAATTTTCATTTATTATTAAGAAAAGAAGTTGGCATTCTACTAGATGCATCGTCAATGGATTTTACAAAGAACCTTGCACCAACATGCAATATAGTTTGCAGTGGCTCACATATGTTGCTGTCTATATGAATCAATTCAAGAAGTCCTTTAAAAGGGATTGTGGTATCTTTAAGGAATTGTCCTAAGGATGCTTACCTTTAAAAGGGATTGTGGTATCTTTAAGGAATTGTCCTAATGATGCTTGTCATAAAAGTAATTTATAGATGACTACAAAATTTATGATGAATCCACATCCCACCCATAACCAAGTTTTCCTCATCTCTACTAGTTTCTACATAGATGACCCAATCTACAGTGTCACAACTCCACACTTGCAATACCCGTCTACTAAAGCTGTGTAAACTACTGTACAAAATTTTATACCATGATCCCGGAGATTGCACTTTCTCTGATCTGGGAAAAAATTCTTTCTTTGTCTATTGATAAGTTGTAAGCAAGCAAACACCTCAAACTTGGATGTGGACAACATGACTTAACAAGGTGATGGTTCCCTTTGGAATGTTCCTCATAAATCAAGGGACTTAGTGCATTCTAGGTTCTAAAAGACTTGTAATTCTATGTAAATATTAAATTTTTGACATTTGTTACAAATCAACGAAAATAATATGGATAACTATAATAAGGGATACTTACTACTCTCTAAATTGCCAGCAATGCATTCTTCCTTTATTTTATGGAAGGGTTTTATAAATTTAGGGACACGTGTTGAGTTTGCTTTACCCTTGTTTTAGCTTATAGAAATTTCATTGGAATGTAAGATCATAAGAAGTTTCTTTTCCAATTTTTATTGCGGTGGTAATTGGTACACGGGTTCACATTTGTTTGTCAAAGGGTGAAAAATTTCCCAACTTGCATGGGAAAATTGATGTGAGAGGATTGGAGTTTCAAATTTTGGATGCACCATCATCCTTTTCTGTAGTGCCATGCATTTCTTCTGTTTTAGTTTACACATACTGAAGGTGTGCTTAGTGCTATTGCAGGTAGTCTGGAAAGGACCTTGGTTTTGCACAGAGTTCACATCCTTATCTTCTCCAAAGTGTTTATGTTCAAATTAATTATTTTCTGGATTATATTATGTTCCACTACAAACTAATTTCTGCTAAGATTTACTTTTGTTCTTCATATTCAGATTCAAATGTTATGAGTATTAGTTGGCACTGGGGGACAATTGCTGCAACACTGACGAAGAGTATCAAATTCAAATGTTATGCCCAGAAAAGACCAAAATGTCTCAATGCCATTTCAAAAATCCATTGAAATCCTTTATCCTTGCTACCTCTCCTAGTGGGCCTATTATTTAGAGAACCAAGGGACCACCCATGAGGTTGGGGGTCCCAAATGATTGCCTTGAGATCCACAATGATTGCACATGTTCCTGTATACTGTGTTGCTACAACATGCACTCTTGAGCTTTAAGCTTTGCAACTTGTGATTCAGGGAGATCCTTGTCTAATTATATCTTGTGAATGAGAGATAAGAGCTTCTTTGCTCAAATGGTCTGAAGCCGGTCTTAAGAGATTCTTCCTTGCTCAATGGGCTTGAAGCCGGTCTTATGAATATCTATATTGAAGGGAGAGGGTGTAGTCATACCTGTACAAAGCCCTCTCAAAGGCCAACATGTGGAAGGTTCAGAGTATCTCAAAGGAACGAGACTCCAGAGAGGGGGAAGATGCAAGAAGACCTTTCACTTTAAATCTTGCAATTTGTTTGTTGACATTCACAGAAATGCTTCAGAAGTTTACGTACTCAAGTTTTTTATAGCAAGTATGCATTGTCATGTTTTTAAAGCATCAAATTTCCACAAATGCCAAGAAATTCTTCTTATCCAAGGATTAATAACATCAAGATCACTTTGATTATTTACGGTTATCCAATGTTTCTTGCCTCTTTATAGTAATGAATCATGATTATATCCACTTTATTATGCAATTCTCCTTTGGCATGTTTTTCTTCCTCCTTACATTTATTCACAAGATTCACAGATGGATCTTTCGGTAACAAACAATTTAATAACTATATAAATGTGACAATTTAATTCCCCACTCATTTTTTTTTAAATATTTATTTCAGTTTTTATAAACTATTACCAAATTATTGTTATCCCTGTGTAACTCTGAAAAATTTAGTTTTTATAAACTATTATAAAATTATTGTTATCCCTATGTAACTGTGATAGTTATCCCTGTGTAACTCAGTGAGATTTAGTTTTTCAACTTCAAACTGTGAGAATTGATATTACAGTGCGTGGGAAAAGTTACGGAGAATTGTCGAATTCTTCCCTACAAACGAGGTATTGGCCAATGGCAGTATACGCATGTTGTAGTACAGTTTGTGTGTGTCACAGGAATAGAAAACAGTGGGATAGAATGGACAAAAGATTTTTTTTTAAATATTTATAACCGTTCATCGGTATTGTGATGCTTTATAAGCGTCGATATTGAGACGCTTTATAAGCGTCGGTATTGCGACACGTTCTAAATTTTTAAAACCGTTCGTCGGTATTGTGACACTTCTACCCAATGTCGGTATTGCGACACTTCTGCAGAGCGTCGGTATTGCGACACTTCTGCAGAGCGTCGGTATTGCGACACTTCTGCAGAGAGTCGGTAGTGCGACACTTCTGCAGAACATCGGTATTGCGACACTTTAGCAGAGCGTCAGTATTGTGACACTTCACAAGCGTCGGTATTGCGACACTTTGCCAGCATCGGTATTGCGACACTTCACAAGCGTCGGTATTGCGACACTTTGCAAGCATCGGTATTGTGACACTTTGAAAAACGTCGGAAAAATTGTCGCTCTTCCGACACTTTATTGAAGTGTCGGAATTGCGACGTAATGGCTAACCAAATTTTTTCCGGCCTCAAATTGTCGCTCTTGCGACAACTATGTGTTGGAATAGCGACGAAGTGGCCGTCGAAAATTGGGCCAAATTTACTAGTGCTATTTGCTGAATATGAGTTGATGATGCTGCTACTGTATTCTCTTGATTTGATGTCTTGTTCTTCTTTGAATATGAAGGATCTTTAGGGAGATCAGTCATCCAGGCTCTACATTTCTTCCACACCTCAATGTTTGTTTTGGGTGAATTGATCAACCTGTGATATTCCAATCTAAAAGCAGTAATCTTGTTGAATGACGGTCTTTATGTAAACATGGCCTTCACCAACCATAAAAGCTGAAAGTGCCTTTGAAGAAAATTAATCACTGTTTCTCCTTTTAAAATATGAGTCTTTTCATGAGTATTGTCCACTTTGATTTTTGCCAATATAAGTTGTTAGTATGAGGCTTTCATTGTAAAAGATCACTTTAGCTACACATAACAAATAGCCCTAACATCGAATATGGCTGCAAAATATCTTTAAGTTTGCTGCACAAATTTAGATCTAAGCACAAAAGACATTAAGCAGATAAAATAAATATGTCTCCATAAATCCAATAGACAAGACAAGAAGAATGTATTTGAAAGAATTTTGTATTATATCAAAGAATGGGGTACCTAAAAGGAAAACAAGAAAGGTGTCTTTCGGTTCTCCTCAGTGGGATGGGTTCTTGAAAGTCCTCAGTGTTACAGATCTAACATTTCTCTCTCTTATGGGTGTAGAAAAGCAAACATAGAACTCAATGGGAGTTCACAAAGCAAAATGGAAAATGGTGACCAAGAGTAGATCCAGAGTGATCTAATGCAATGAAGGTGACTAATGAATGGGGAAAACCCCCCTATTTATAACAAAATATTGGGGCCGTCTAGAACTCGGTGCATGAATAAAATATTATTAATTGAATTCTAGAAGCACCTTTTAAAAATATTTTATTATATTTGTTGGATGGAAAAGGATTCTTGACTTGGGTCAATTCCTTTATTTATAAATAATAAATAAATAAATGATTTATTTATCATTTTAGGGGAATGATGGGAATATAATTAAGTAAATAATGGTTTATTTAATTATTTATGGATGATTTAGTCAAATTTAACTAAGAATATTATTTAAATAATGATTTAAACAACTTGTTCTTAGGAAATAATTAAATAAATAAGGATTTATTTAATTAATTTCCTTGTTTTGGGTTAAATATGACCAAATGAGTTATTTTATATGGTGAAAGCAATTTTACTTAGGGTAAAATTGGTCTTACATGGTGTACTTGGGTTCATCTAATAATAATAGGTTAGATGACCAAAAACATGGTGTAACAGATTGCCCCCCAATGTATGAGTGTTAGGAGCAAATCGTATGACCGAAGTACGTTGTAAGAACTCAATCACTAGATATCAAAAGGGAAGAGAGAGAGAGAAGTGTAATGTTGTCTGATGTGCTAAAGGACTAGACTCTGAGGAGATGAGACTTACAGGTGCAACAAGTCTCTAGATTATGAAGTGGTACCTGTGCTAAAGGCGGCGGGGGAGGCATACCTATGCCCGCCGAGACAAAGTACAAAGAATAAGGTGCCCGAAAAACCACGAAACGCAATAATGAAGCATGTGCTGGCCTAAACATGAGCCAAATAAATAACACGATGAATCCCACATACACCCAAATGCCCCCTACACGCGGGGAAGGGCTCGCAAAATTTGACCGATACGTGCAAATCGAAGAGGCGCCGCAAGCGGTTGAGGATGATATCATCAAATGGGAGGAGTTGCATCAAGGGAGGAAATGAAGTCATCCGGGCATGTGGGGGGCTACCTGCAGGCCCACCCCCTCATGAGGGTTGAGACATCTCACACATGCCCGAGAATCACCAATAGCTGCTGCTGCGTCACTGGACCATCAAGTGTATATATCACAATCATGCTGGGAGGAACTCGAACCAATGGTACACTGCCCCCTAGACCTGGCTTCTGGAATAAATGAGTTGATGTCGATAGAAGCAGGTCTGCCATGGGTGAGGAAATAAGGGAACCCTAACTAAGGCATGAGGGAAAATAGTAGAGTGACAGACAAGTAGACACTGATGATGATGATGCAATGATGAAAGGTCCAAAGGGGACCCGAAAAAACATGAGTACAAAATGGTATCTCATGACGGAAATCGAGACGAACAAGAATAAATATGGAGGCCAAGCGGTGCCCCAAGGAAAAGTGTTTTAAGTGAAGAAATCTGATTTGGAGAAGAGGGAAAGAAAGACTTCGTGGACAACATGTGTCCTGGTGAAGTAGCGAATTATAAAAACAAACATATGCTGGCTATCTACAAGAAGATAAAACATGCATTTCGAGTGGGAAATGCTAAGGGTAATATCTCTTAAGATAGAGTGCATTGCGAGGATTAGGAAGGGGGTGGCCTTCAAAGTCCTCTAAAAGATATGCTCCCTTCCCAAGATCTTTACTGATGATATAAGGACCTAGCCATAATGAGTCGAAATTCCCATGACCAAGGGTATCGTGGGCCTGGTCGTATACTAGAACAAGGTCACCTTCATGAAAGGTGCGAGGGTGTACTTTTCAGTCATACTGAGCTTTGGTGCGCATTTTGGCCGCTTCGAGAGTTTGCAATGCAACACGACGGTCTTCAGAGGTGCGCTCAAGCATAATAAGTCACTGTTCGAGAGGTTGGGTGCCAGGGAGAAGTTCGACGGCCAAGTGAAGGGAAGGGATTTCACACTCGATTGGTAAGATGGCCTCCTCGCCAAAGACAAGGTGGAAAGGAGTGAAACCGGTGGTGGTTTTAACAGAAGTACGATAGGCCCACAAAGCAGGGAAGAGCATGAGATGCCAATTGGTTTTGTGCTTATTCACCGTTCGTTGAAGCATGGTCTTAAGAATTTTGTTGACCGCTTCAACTTGACCATTACCTTGGGGGTAATAGGAAGATGAATATTGGTGTTCAAAACCCAATAGGGAGGAGAGCTCATGCCAAATTTGATCTTTGAAATGTCGGCCATGGTCGGAGACTAACTGTTTTGGAATGTTGAATCGGGCAATGACATGGTTAAAGAAAAAGAGGGCTACAGTGGCTGCCGTATTGTTGAACGTAGGCATATCTTCGGCCCATTTAGTGAAATAGTCAACCGCCACGATGATATACTTGTGGTTACCAGTAGATGGAGGTCGACATTCCATGAAGTTGATGGCCAATTTGCAAAAAGGACCGGCTGTGATGACAGGATGGAGAGGAGCGGGAGGAGCTCGAGCCTTGGGGGCGAAATGTTGGCAATTGGAATAGTGTTTGACTGCTTCAATGCAATCATTGAAGAGAGAAGGCCAAAAATACCCAGCGCGCATGATTTTTTGGGCGGTGGCGAGGCCGGAGAGGTGGCCACCACAAGCGCCACTATGACAGGCATTTAGGACTTGCTTGGCTTCAGTGTGGGTGAGGCAACGACGAAGGACAGTATCTACGCCGCGACGATAAAGGTCATCGGCGATTAGAAAGTAGTGAGAGGCTTGGTGTCGGATACGTTGTCGAGCATCATGATCAAGGTGAAGGGCTAACTTTTGGGTTCGCAAGTAAGTAAGGATGTCACCGTACCAAGGATCGTCGGTGGTGATGGCAAACAAATTTTCATTGGGAAGAGCGTCATTAATTGGAGTATCTTGCGTCCGGGTAGGCAAATCAGAAATGAGTTCAGCGAGGACTAAACCTTTCTTACTTTTTGGGGTGAAAAATTCAAGGTCGAATTCTTGGAGAATAACGACCCAATTGGCGTACTTCCCATTGAGGATGCGGCAACTCAATAGGAAAGCCTTGGGGTTGGAATCAGTCACAATCTTGGTGGAACACATGAGGATATAATGACACAATTTTTGGACCGAGAACACGACAGCTAGTAATAATTTTTCTTCATGCGAGTAGGACACAGGTGGATCGGAAAGGTTCTTACTAACATAATAGATCACATGTTCGACACTGTTATCATCCTCCTGGATAAGGACACCAACAACCGAATAGGTGGAAGCAGAGATGTATAGAATGAAATCTCGGTTAAAGTTAGGAGGACGGATCAAGGGAGTGGATGTGAGAGCATGCTTGAAGGCATCAAAAGACTCTTGAGTGTATGTATCCCAGACAAAAGGGGTGTGAGATCGAAGAAGTCTAAGGAAGCCGTGTGCGGTAGTGGCATAGTCAGGAACGAATCGGTGAAGAAAATTAGCTTTTCCTTGGAGACTTTGTAGCTGGCGTAAGGTACGAGGCAGAGGAAGTTCAAGAATGGCTTGAACCTTCAAAGGGTCGAGAGTTATCCCGTCTTTAGACACGATGAAGTTGAGGAGACGACTGGTGGGAACACAAAAGACGCATTTCAAAGGGTTAAGGCGAATGTTATACTTGTGGGATCAAAGAAAAATGGTACGCAGGTCATGAAGGTGTTGCGCCCGATGTTTAGAACATGCAGTAAGGTCGTCTAAATAGGCAAGGATAATATGGGCTAAGTCATGGAAGCAATAAGACATGGCTCGTTGAAAAGTGGCGTCGACGTTTTTAAGGCCAAATGGCATGAATCAGTATGCGAAAGTGCCCCACAGACTAATGAACGCGGTTTTAAGTTGATCAGCATGACGGATAACAATTTGGTTGTATCCGGAGAAGCCATCCATAAAGGAGAGAATCCCGTGCCCTGCAAACTCATTGATGATTTGGTCAATAAATGTTGTGGGGAAGTTGTCTTTGGGACAAGCTTTGTTCAGATCGCGAAATTCGGTGCAAACACGAATGGTGCCTTGTTTTTTGAGGACGGGAACTGGGTTAGACACCCAAGTGGTATATTCAATGGGGTAAATGAAACCAGCCGTCCGGAGCTTGTCAATTTCAGCTTTGATGGCTTCACGTCTAAAAGGATGGATGGGTCTCAAATTTTGACGAACTGGAATAGCATTAGGCCATGTGTCGATGTGATGTTCGACAACGGCAGGATCGAGTCCGGGAATTTCTGAGTATGACCAGGCGAAAACATCACGGAATTCTTTGAAGGGTTTTGTGTAGGCTTCAATTTCTTCCGGGGTGCATTGGGCGCCCATGGTGATATGTTCTTCAATACCTGGCTTGACAGAGATGTCGATTTTGATGGTGGGAGAGATATTAGCCATATTTCCTTCTTCGAAAGCGTCAGGTGCAGGAATGGGGTTTTTGAACCAATCAACTTTATCAGGAATGAAGTCTTTGGATTCGAGGGCATATTGGTCATGGGATTGATGTGGGAGGAAATATGCACGATGGTGCATATCGTCCCATGGAAAATCAGGGTTGGTCATGGCTTCCATGATGTCTTCATCGAACTGGAAGATGGGAAGAGAGGATGGAAGAGGTTGACCGGAGGAGGTAGAGGGATGAGACTCTTGGTTGGGATGGGAAGGGCTCACAGGTACGATGTCATGTGAGGTGACAGAGTGAGCAGTTGAATGATCAGGCGAAGCATCGGGGGAAGGTACTAAGGGGTTGGTATCCGAGAATCGCGGTGATGAGGAAAGGTAGGAAATGGTAGTTGAAGTTTCAGTCATTTCAGTATCAGGAGGAGAAATGGTAATCGTGGTAGACAGGTGGTCTGGTGTGAGGGAAGAAGGATTACGGGCGAGGGCGGCTTCGAATTTTTGGTATGTGGCTAAAGAAGCATGATACTCATCAAGGCGGGGGAAAAGGTGGGTATAGTGGCCATGGAAATTGCACAGAGAACAAGGGTGATTGGTGCGCAAGTTTTTAAGTTTAGGGGTAGAATCTGGTATGGTGACATGGACTTCTGGGATGTCTGATTCTGGAAACGTTTCATTAACCATGGTCTTGAGAGGTGGTAATTCAGGACAGGTATGAGTGGCATGACCAACAACATCACACAGAGCACACTGGATGGGATGCTTGGGAGGTCGAGGAGGGGCAGGGTTGGGTAGGGTAGGTTTGTCCTTTGATGCCCCCCTACGAGCTTTGCCATTTTTACTTGGAGCGGTTGCAACAGGAGGCAATGCTTGTTGAGGTGACTGAGGTACCAGCGTAGCAAGAGAAGTCATGGGGATTGATTGAACCGAGGTCAAAGTAATATATGGTTTAGGTTGACCTGGCGGAGTGGTGGCCAGAGGGTCAAGATACCAGATGGGTATACCCAAGGTCAAGTTGGGGAGGGATAGGGTGGCCAAGGTAGGGACCAAAGAAGCTCCGAGAGGGGGAGCGAGGAAAGGGACCTGACCAGCATGGTAATGGCCAGGAGGAATGGTGCCAAGGGGGTGGATTTCAGGTGAAATCGACCCATGAGGAGTGGCAGTAGAAGAAGATTCAGAAGGAAGAAGGGTGGCTAACGGGGGTGAGGGGCTAGGAGCTGGTTGAGGTTGAGGTTGCTGACTAGCCAAAATGGGCGCGGTAAGGTTAGCCCAAGATGATTGCATCATGCAAACGTTCGCCAAGTTAGGATAAAAGACTGGAGGAGAGTAAAAAAAGGTGCCAAGCAAGGAGGAGTCTTTGTAGACGCCGGGGGAAACACTGGTCAAATAATCAAAAGTTTGATTGTTGGTGACAGTAGAGATGGTGGACTCAGGGGAGGTCTGAGATTTTGGTTCATGGTAAGTCAACTGGTCAATGGCGAAAATCTTTCCATTATGAGGGAAGAACATCTTGCGGTGGATTGCGGATGGGACGACAGACGTGGCATAGGTGTAATTACGCCCCGAAAGGATGTTGTAGTCAAGAGGGGCGTCGATAACTTCAACGTCAACACAAATGGTCTGCCGAAAAGGGCGATATGATAGTTACAGAATAGGCCAATGGGCTGGGAGGCATTGCCATCCCATGCACGAAGGGTGATGGTGGAAGTGGCCAATTCAGGGGATCCGAGTTGTTTCCAAACTGAAGCGGACATTACGCAGGTAGGTGCCCCCTCATCAATAATACACTGGGAAACATTGGCGTTTCGGATTTTGACTGGGATTTGGAAGGCAACCGAAGGAGGGAGAGGGGGATGGTATGACTGACGGGTGTCGAAAACAATTAATTGATCATCAGCAGGATCTACAGTGCCCACGACAGATAGTAGAGCCCTCTTTTGAGAAGGACAGGACTGGAGAAGTTCCAGTGTTGAAATCGCAGCAGGAGATTGGGCCAGATCATCTACTATGCTGTATGAATGGGCAACTCGAGCAGAGGCAGCATTTCAGTGTAAGGTCCCTTAGGAGTCTTGGGGTGAACCTCAGCTTTGGGCGGAGGGAGTTGCAAGGGACCATTGGGTGTCGATAGAGGCTCTGTAGGACCTGACGATGGAGACTCGGAGACAGACGGAACAGGAGGTGTGGAATACTGACGGGACCATGTTTGAAGGTTGAGGTCTACAGTGAGAGGTGGGTCAGAGGCCATCATAAGAATCTGGTAATCAGAGGAACAAGAAGGGGAAGGTTGACTGGTTACCGGGGCATGGTTGAGTGGCCACAAATCCTTGTTGGGGGAAAGGATCGGTAAACCCAGCGGGTTGAGAAGTAGCTGGGGTGAGAGGGATAGTAGGGGAGGAGTGTTGTCCCCGCACGGTGGCCTGAGAATCCCACATCTACTGCATTTGTGGTAATAAGGGACAATCGTGAGTGTAATGACCATAAACACCGCAACACGAACAGGGCTTATTGGTGCAAAGTGGCCTGTTCAGCTTGGGCTGAGAACCCTGTGTCTGGTTAGCAGTGTGAGGATCAATATTTGAAGGATTGGGTCCACGGTTACCAGGGGCAGATTGATTGACTTTCCTCTTTCTTTGAGAAGGAAGAGAAGTGGTCATGTCCTGCTGCGCAAATACATGCCCTAGAGGGGGTAGTAAATGCTGTGGCGGGGGTTGATAAAGCAAGGGGGTGATAGGTCCAAATGCTAGAGGAGCTGGGACACCAGGATGTGGGTAAGGATAAGGGTTAGGATGGGTAGCAGTGAGGTAAGCAAGAGGAGGGGAAAAAGGGGGATGTATGCCATATCCTGGATACATGCTACCTAGAGGGGGAAAGGCGCTAGAGGTGCTGGCCCCTCCTGGAGGGAAACCATAGCCCATATTAGGTGGGGTGGAGGTATGGGAAAGAGCTCCAATGATACCATCGGCAAAGTGAGATGCCCCCAGGGCGTTAGTGCCACCGGGCTTGGGGAGGTCGGGAAGGACGGTATAAACATAACCAGATTGAGCATAAATAAGGTCATATTTCAAGGCTATTTGGAGGGCGGCTTCTTCGGTTTGAGGGAAATGGGAGGCGACATCTTTGCCAATGGGAGGTAAGAGAGAGCGAAGGAACCAGTCCATATAAACCCAATCTTCAAAGGGAGGAGCTCGACATAAGCTTCGTCTTCGCCGCCATTCCTGGAGGTGAGCGGAAAGGCGGGTTGAAGAGGATTAACGGAAGGAGGTTAAAAGCTCGGTACTAGTGTCATATTGGAGGGGGAGCTGGAAATAAGATAAAAAGGCTTGGGAAATGGTTGCAAAAGTGGTATGGGAGGAGGTGGCCTGTTCAACATACCATTTAGAAGCTTCGCCTGTAAGCGTGCATTGGAAAAATCTAAGATGAATGGAGTCATTGGTAATGGAATTGGAGGAACACCACATATAGAAGGATCGAAGATGGTTGGAGGGATCTTCACTAGCAAGGCCTTCGAACTTGGGAATTTTGGAAGCGAGCTTGGTTGGCATAGCAGGCCAACTAACATTATGGTGGATAGGATCATTGATTAGCTGATTGAAGTCGGGGAGACTAAGGCCGGCCATATAAGGGAGCAATGGGGCAGTCGAGGTAGGTCCCAAGGTGGTTCCACTGGAAACAGACCCAGCAGTAGTACTGGGGTTGCTGCTGGTAGTAGGCCCTGAAGTTGACATGGTAAAAGTGACAGGGGGAGAACCAAGAGTAGGGGGAGAACCCAAACAATTAGAGGAAGAGTCAGAGTGCTGACTCAGGGGAGGACTTACTCGATGACGACGGGAAGGAGGAAGTCGACCAAGCGAAAACTGAGGGTGAAGGCCAAGAAGTCTCTGAGAAAGGCACCTTGGGGGCGCAATGATGACGGAAGAAGAAAAATTTGACAAGGGCAGGGACAAAATCAAGTGAGGTCAAGGGCAGAGAGGTGCAGTGACAATTGATTTTAAAGTCTTTGCCAAGCGGTGTGAACCAGGCACTTCTTCAGTTAGGGTCAGTGTGTGGCGTGCGTTAATTTTAATTTTTTAAACCTAGACATTTTGAGAGCAAAAGAAAAAGTGTGCTGCGTAACTGAAAATAAATCTGCAGTAAATAAGACTAAAAGAACAGAAAATGAACAGCTACCAATGCATCAACTTAACCCAAGAAGGTGGGTCTCTCAAAACTAGTCTATAAGAATGAAAAAACTAAGCAAAGCATGTGAAAAAGAGGCCGATAGATCAAATGTCGGGAGGGACTGGGATCTAAAGGAGAAATCTGCTGAAAAGTGGTGCAGAGAACAACAAAGAGGCAGAGGCAAGGTTGCTGCTAAAAAGGAGGAGATCAGCTAAAACTAGAAGAGACAAGGTAGTGGCCTGAGAAATGAACCCAAAAAAAACGATATGAGGTGATTTGAGAGGGAGCAGAGCTGATATAAAAGGATCTGAAATGGAGGTATCAGATCTGAGAAAATAAGGCTGAAACTCTACAAATTCTGACGTCTGAAACAATAAAGACTCTCCCACCAAAAGTGGAGGGTACTAGAGCTCTAAGGGGCAAGATTCCGTCTTAGTTGAGTAAAGCAGATCAAAAATAGGTCTAAACGGGCAGAGACAGAGGCTGGAAAACCTTGACAGAGGCTTCAGACAAACCCAGAAAAAGTGCTGGAAAATTTGCAGAAAAAGGGCAAGTCGCAGGTTCTGACTTGATTTTAGTCCAGGTCGCAGGTTTGGGTAGAAAAGTGCGTCCTCAAGCTCAGGTCGCACTTTTTGGGCCGATAAGTGCGACCTGCAGATTTGGCTCTCTCAGCGGCAGATTTCAGAAAAATTTGTTGTCTCAGCTGTGGCTGATGTTTGTCACCTACGCAATAAGGCCAGAAACACACGAAATTTAAAAATTTGACTGTTTGAGGGTTTTTAGGGGTGAAAAACACCATAAAAATAGGAAAAATAGAAAATGGAAGAGAAACCCTAGGGTCTGAAACAACTGGATATGCAGGAATATATAAAACGACATCGGTCGCAAAATAAAACCTGTGTGGAGTCACCAATTGTTAGTATGAATCTTTCGTCATAAAAGATCACTTTAGCTACGCATAAAAAATAGCCCTAACATCGATTATGGCTACAAAATATCTTTAATATTGCTGCACAAATTCAGATCTAAGCACAAAAGATATTAAGCAGATAAAATATAACATAGCTCCATAGATCCAATGAACAAGACAAGAAGAATGTATTTGAAATAATTTTTTGTATTATATCAAAGAATGGGGCAATTTGAGAGGAGCAAGGAAAGCCCTGTTCTCCTGCAGATGGCTCTTGAAAGTCCTTTCTGTTTACATTCAATACTTTCCTCTGCAGTGAGACATGCAAACATAGCACCGCAATGGGAACAAGGCACAAAATGGAAATGGTGGTGACCAAGAGTAGATCTGGAGTGATCTAATGCAATGATGGTGACTAATGAATGGGGAAACCCCCCCTATTTATAACAAAATATTGGGGCGGTCTAGAACTCGGTGCATGAATAAAATATTATTAATCGAATTCTAGAAGCACCTTTTAGGAATATTTTATTATATTTGTTGGAGGGAAAGGATTCTTGACTTGGGTCAATTCCTTTATTTATAAATAATAAATAAATAAATGATTTATTTATCATTTTAGGGGAATGATGGGAATATAATTAAATAAATAATGGTTTATTTAATTATTTATGGATGATTTAGTCAAATTTAACTAAGAATATTATTTAAATAATGATTTAAACAACTCGTTCTTAGGAAATAATTAAATAAATAAGGATTTATTTAATTAATTTCCTTGTTTTGGCTTAAATATGACCAAAAGAGTTATTTTATATGGTGAAAGCAATTTTACTTAGGGTAAAATTGGTCTTACATGGTGTACTTGGGTTCATCTAATAATAACAGGTTAGATGACCAAAAAAATGGTGTAACATCAGTAGTGGTTCATAAGACTCCCATGATAAAACACTTCCTCCTAGGCCCCAACATGATGGAAAACCTGCCCTGGCTCTTTTATCATATAAATTTTCAAACTTGCTGACTGATTCCTTAATGTATGTCAATTTTTCTTAGTAGTCTTCATGTAATTATTCTTGACAATCAGTTTGTTAATCTCCACAGCACATGAAATCCTGTCTTTAATCTCATTCTCTTCCAACTACTGGTCAGTCTTGGAATCAATAAAATCAATAAATTTCTTTGCCCAGATGGGTCTGTGAATTCTCTCATGTTTATCTACCATAACCTGCTCCTCAAAATCTATGATAATATTTCTTTCTTCTGATATGATAGTTAGAGATCCCCAAGCTGCTCTCATCTCCTCAATGATGTCATTCCAAATGATGTCCTTAGCTTGTATCAGAGATATATTTCCTTTCAATTTCTCCTTTAGATTCTTAATCTCAGCATCAACGTCTTGGCAATTTGTTCTATATTTATTGATTTCTCCATCCTTAGCTTGCATTATTTTCATTGTTTTCTCCTGATCAATTTGTGCCTTTTTGCGATCTTTATTTGCCATCTTCGGTTCAGTGGTCAATTGGGATATTTTTGCTGCTGTATCTTCATTTCCAGATGGTAAAATTAAAGTACAAGTATGAGATTCAATGTGATTCTGTACTAACAATGTAGTTTTATTCAATTTGGTGATTTCTTCTTCCTTCTGCAGGAGCTGCTGAAGAAGGTTCTCTTTCTCATTTTCTACTTCTGCAACCTCTATTGCCATAGAGTGCTCTCCCGTAGGCAACTTCAACTTTTTCTTCAGCACAAATATTTCTGATTCTGATCTTTGCAGCAGCTTCTGTACAATAGACCTGTCATTTGGATCTACCCCAATATTCACAATAATCTTCTTGAGTTCTTCATTCTGTGTTGTTAAAGCCCTGGAATTGGCTTTCTATAACTTCAGCTGCTTGATAACCTTCCCTAGGATGTTCTCAGCTTGGAGAGCCATTGCATTAGTTTTGGTCAAATCATTCACAATCAATTTACCAGTTTGCATATGTAAATTTAATTTATAAATCAGAGGGATTTTTCTTACATCAACAGTGAGATTTATAGTATTAAAACTCTTAGATGAGCCTATATTCATATCAGAAGGATGAGAAAGAGAAATATTAAACTAATCCTTTTCAAGGTCCATAGCTGTCAGTAATCTTGTTTGATCCGGAGTTATCTGATACTTAGCCTGTGCTTCCATGCTAGCCTTCATTTTTTGGTTTCTTTCAGCAATCTGAGCAAATACTTGTTTAATCAAGGGTACTTGCTCTTGAGCATCTTCTTGTCTTCTTGGTGAGGATGGTACATTTTTCTCACCTCCTAATTGCAGTGAGAAACCAGGTTGAGTACCTACTAAGTCCTCATTTAGCTTTGCTCTCTTTTCATTTCTCTGCTCTTCATCTTCTGAGTGAATCACTGCTTCTTTACTCCTCTTGTTAGTCTTCTATGATATGATAGGAGTTTGTATACTTGATCCCACAAAACCTGCAAAACCCTTATTTTCCAACTTCTCTATATCAGGTCTTCTTTCATGAATAAATGATGAATATCCATTTTCAATTCTCCTTTTTAAAATCACTTTATGGGGATCATAAGCCCATTTATCTCCTAACAGTAAATGCATTCTATCTAACATCATGGTGAATTCATCAGCAACCTGTCTCATATTTACTATAAAAGGACCCACAGACATAGGTAGCTTAAACATATGACCCTTTTTCATAGGCACGAAGTGTACTTGATCAAAATTTAAACTCTACCTAAGGAAGTCCAAAGGAAATAGCCTCATAGGTACAAAAACAAGAAGTCTGTATGGTTCTACCCCCACCCCATAAAGTCTAATTTCTGAATGATCTTCAAAAACATATCAATCACCAAACTTACAATTTTCTCCTAGCTGTAAGAATTCTTGAGCTTTTGGCAAGAAGCATGGGGGAGGAACCCCATTTAGAATTTTGTATGCAGTAGACATAAAATGGTTTACAAAATCAAATAAACCCTCCTCATTCTTTTCTCTTCTTACTAGGTCAGTCCAAAACACTACTGACTGCCTCTTTTTGTTTGAGTCCATGATATTTAACCCCAGATGTAAGAATTATTATACATTTTGATATAAAAATAGATAAATGATGAGATAAGGGAACCTGAATGACCGAGTCAATGATAGGCTCATGAGCTGAGTATTAACAACTTCTTGCCCGTATGAAGGGATATCCAACACTACCTCTGGCTTCATCATCAGAGAAAACATTCCCAGAACTGATTTTTCTATGGTGCTGTCATCTTCCTTCCCCAATATCTTCGAAATGCACCTCAGCACAGGTTGGATGTCCTCGTCAAAACCCCCATGGAAAATTCTTTACTATCAAGCACAAACTGCTTCGTATCTGGCTTCCAAAAAAAGTTAAATTGATTGAACTCTTGACCTGCAAGAATATCATAATGTGCTATCAATGAATCATCAGTGAATTGGACATATGACTCTGACTCAGGGTAACACAGAGCTTCATGAATTAATTGGGTGAGACTTGCAGGACATTTTCTCCCGTACAATTCATTACAAAACACTTTCGTGGGTACATGACAAACACTAGCCAATACACAAACTTGGGAAAAAGGCGCGTTCTTGGAATGCATGCAGACAATACACTTGTTTTGACCATGGTAGTGAAAATTGGAGAAGCTTTGTCATTTAGACAGACCTGTTGATAGAACTGGAGATGGTCTAAGGAGTAGACTATGTCTTAAATATCTCTCTAAGTGTCCATGAGAGGAATATGACTGGAAGAACCCGAAAGGGACGGACGCTTAGCCATAATTCAGCTTGGGGTGGAAAAAAATTGACAAGGTGGCAGACAGCAAGGAAAGACACAGGGCAGACAAATCTTCAAATACAAACTAACAACAATAACCTTATAAAAATGAGAATCAATCTTAAATAGGTGGCGCGGGCGTATGACTTAAATGCTGAGTTGACGCGCCAAAAGGCCGTTAAAAGTACCCTTACGTGGCTGATAGCTATTGCCAACTAGTTGCTCATATCACTACGGGAGGTCTCAAGGTACGGAGATCTCGTCGGGTTGATGCCCCCGCAGTGAATTTCAACCGCAGATCTGGATCAGCCCCGCAGTCAACAGTGTCAACTGCGGAGGCACCCTCCTTATTAACCTGTGTGCTGAATGTGCCCGCGGGTTGACACTTTTATTCCTTGCCTGATGAATCATCAGATCTCGCTTCATGAAATGCTCGCTATTTTGCTATGTACTGGGACCTGATTTCACAAAAGTTTAAAGTATTAAACCTTAGAATTAATGTAACAAATATTACATCTTTTATGCTAAAGTATATGGAACTTAATACTTTAATATATATTTTCATAATTTTCTATTTTTTTTATATTTTCGAAAATTAAAAATAAAGGATATTGCAAATGAGCCACAACACACCCCCCACTCATCAATGATGTACCCCATATATTGAAGTTGGGTCATTCCAAAAGTGAATTTCTCCAAATTTGCACACAACTTGTGGTGTCACATGTTTTGGAAGACCTGTCGAATATGGTGTAGGCGCTCTTCCCTACTCTGGCTAAAGATTAGGATGTTGTCCATATACACTACCACAAATGAGTTGGTGAAGGGTCACAATAATTCATCCATCAGCCTCATGAAGGTTGTGGGGGATTCGTCAACCCGAAACACATGACCAACCATTCAAAGAGGCCCTCCTTGGATTTGAAGGTAGTCTTCCACAGATTATATGGTTAAATTGGCACCTGGTGATAACCAGAATTCAAATAAATATTGATGAAATATCTGGCCCACTTGAGTTGGTCTAGAAGGTCATCAATCCGTGGGACTGGATACCTATTCTGGACAATGATCTTATTCAATGCTCGATAGTCAACATAGAGTCTCTAGGTGCCATTTTTCTTCTGTACCAACAGGATTGGGATCCCACAAGGTGATGAACTTGGCATGGTTTTTCCTTTTTGAAATAGCTCCTAAATCTTCCTCTTAATTTCATCATTCTCTAGAATAGAGTGTTGGTAGATTTTTCTGTTGGGAAGCGATATACCTGGGGTTAGATTCATGGAGTGCTTGACCAGACAGTGCAAGGGTACCCCTCTAGGTGAGGTGAAGATGTCCATGTATTCCTCCATGAAATTGTCCATTTTCTGCTGCCATGCGAAGGAGCCCTTCTTGGAGGTTGTGTATGTTGCCACAATATTATTCTTTCCTTGAGGGTGAATAAAAAAGAAGACAAATTTCCTAGTCTGGGAAACAATATTACTACATTGCTTCGTAGAGATCAAAGATATGGCGGTAGGAGATGCTACCTCTGATATCCTGTATAACTTATTTCCCAAAGAAATAATAATAGCACAAGGCTTAGATTCATACACAACATGACGCTTCTACAAGTATGGTTAGCCTAATAATACATTGCAAACTTTAATAGGAGAAACATCACATAATAACTCATCTTTGAAGGGCTTGATATTGTAGGGAAGGTGACACTATTGGTTGACACAAAGATATTGTCCTTATTGAAGCCACTCGATGGTGTACGAATGTAGGTGTTGTTGAGATTCAACAATAAGATCCTACTGAAATTTAAGCACCTACACTAGGATGGAGCCTCAGGCTATTTTTAGGTGTATGTATATTGATAGATGTATGTGCATAATCTATTTATAGAATGCATGTCTATTTATAGATGCATGTCTACTATTATTATCCCTTAATATTAGTTGGACAATAAAATATAATATATTCTCAATGAGCATCTGGAAATAGTTAACTGAAGTGGAAAATCAGTTAGCTAAAGGAATTTCAAGTTAAATGGTTGGTTGGTGGGACATGCAGGTTGAATTAGTTGTAACTGAGTGATTCAATGCTGTAAAAGAGTTGGAAGTGCAGTTGTGCAAGTTGTAAGGTAGTTTAACTCAGTTAAGTGAGATAAACTTAGTTGTGCTAGTTGTAACTGAAGATACACTAGTTAGAGATCAAGTGAATTAATTATTAATTAATTCACAATCAGTGGTCTCACATGCAACTGAAGATTTACTATTATTAATTGCATGCATGTCAGATCCAGTGGAGACCCAGTTGAGTTATAGGTGAAAGGGAAGTAAACTATCAGTTGTGACATTATTCGGTTGCACACATGCAACCACACACACATTGGATGTGCCCATGAGGATTGCGCTGTTAAGGCATGCAAGACTACATTCATTCAGGGATTGCTATCGACAAGGATTGTGTAGTGGAGGCAGGCTGTTTGTAGACAATAAATTAGCTAAGGAAATTTCCAATTTTTGTATGACAGTGTGAGACAATTAGCTCATGTACTGAGGGCTCTTGGATTGGAGCTTTGTATGTAATTTTTTCATGATTCATGATATAATATACAATAGAATATAGTGGGATTTTTTAGCTGTAATATTTCCCTGGTAAATTATCTGTGTTGTGTGTGATTGATCTTTCTTCATGATATTATAATTGGCGATTGTGTTTTTAATTCCGAAAATATTTGTAGAAGCGATTCTATATTTAAAAATAACACATTGTTAGATCAGGAGAATCCAATATATACATCTATTTTGTATAATTTCTACATGGTATCAGAGCATAGGAAATTGCAGAAGTGAAGCAGGAGCTGAGTTTGTTGGTGGAAATAATTCGAATTTGCAGAAAGACTTTCTTGGTGCTACAGGTGATTCAAGATCGAAATGGCTTTCAATGGCTTGAGGTTAGAGTATGCACTTGAGGGCAACTTAAAATACATTTCTTGGAAGGATAGCATGGAGGCATTACTTGAAGATAATGGCTTGAAGGAATTCATTGACAATGATGTTCTTAAGCCCGCTTCATTAGATGTTGCCAATCTTGATGCATGGAAAAAGAAAATGGCAAAGGCGAGGAGGATCCTTTTGTAGCGAGTACGAGACCACATTGTCTCAAGCCTCCATGGGAAATCCACACCATATGCTATGTGTAAAGCTTTGATGGATCAATTCCAAAGCAACAACGACAATAGGAAATTGGAGCTCAAAGATAAACTCAGAAAGATCAAGATGGAAATGGGCGACACCATTCCAAAGTATCTCAAGAAGTTTGTCCAATGTCAGGATGAACAAGGGAGTGTGGGAATAAAGGTTGCTGATGTTGATTTGGTGAGCTTGGCTCTCTTGGAATTCCTAAGAGTTTGCAAAGTTATGAAGACTTTGTTAACAGATGGGAAAAATTACCGGATTGGGAACGACTGTGGTTGGATCTGGTGCAGGAGGAGTTCAGGCAGAACACCAGAGATGGCTCTACATCAAGGCATGATGATGAAGAGGATTATGCTTTGGTTTCCAAGGCAAAGAAAGGAAAGGGGAAGAAATTCCATTCTAAATCCAAGTCTAAAGGTAAGAAGCTAGATATGTCCAAGGTGAAGTGTTTTCACTGTCATGAACATGGGCATCTTGCTACTAACTGTCCACAAAAGAAGAAGAACAAGAAGGCTGTTGCAGCTGCAGTTGGTCAGGCCCTTGCCTCAAAATTTGAGCTTGACTTCTCCTTTATTGCATGCATGGTGTCAAGTGCATTGGGATCGGTGTGGTATTTGTATAGTGGTGCTTCCTTTCACATGACGAGAGATAAGGAAATTTTCAGTGACTTGGAGGAGAAAGATCTCTAGATGCATATAGAGATGGGTGATGATGGACAATACAGTGCTACCAAGATTGGTACCATTACCTTTCAGAGGGATTTAGGTAAGCCATTTCTATTAAAATTTGTTATGCATGTTCAAAGTCTGAAGAAAATTTGGTCTTAGTCACAATGTTGGAGGACAAAGGCTATGATGTTGTTTTTAGTGATGGAAAAGATTTCCTGCGACATAAAACAACGGGTCAAGCTAAGAGGATAAGGATTCGAGTGAAGCATCTATACAAGCAAGAGGTAGATGGCTGCACTGCCATGATGGGAAAGGCAGAAAAAGTGGTGAGATGGGATGAGGGTGAATTATGGCACATACGATTGGGCCATCTTCATCATGGAGCCTTGAAATTCATTCATCAAATGTCTACTGGAATTCCAATGGGAACAATTTCTTAGTTAGATCAGTGCAAGGGTTGCACCATGTGGAAGTATGTAAAGTCCACCTTTCATGAGAAGGAGAACTGTGCTATGGGGATTCTTAAGAGGGTTCACATAGACATTTGTGGACCATTATTGGTTGCTTCAACAACAAAACGTAAGTACTATGTAATATTTGTTGATGAATTTTCTCATAAATGTTGGATCTTCTTCATGTAGAAGAAGGATCAAACATTCTCAAAGTTCTGTGAGTTTAAGGCATTGGTGGAGAAAGATTCGGCGAAGCAAGTGAAGGATCTTAGGAGCAATAATGGTGGAGAATACATCTCTAACGAATTCAATATCTTCTGCAGTAAATAAGGAATTTGAAGAGAATTCATAACGCCTCATAACCCACAACAATATGGGGTCGTGGAGAGGAAGAACACAACGATCGTGGGTGAAACGGGAGTGATGTTGCATGATAAGGGCCTAACAATGCATTTGTGGGTGGAAGCATGCAACACTGTGGTTTATGTGCAAAACCATTGCCCTAATAGAGTACTTGGCATGAGTACACTCGAAGAAGATTTCATTGGTAAGAAACCAGATGTTTCACACTTTAAGATTTTTAGCACATTTTTTTATGTGCATGTGACCAAGGATGCCAGGAAGAAGATGGAGCCGAATGCTGAAGTTAGGATTTTTGTGGGGTACACGGAAACACCCCATAATTATCGTGTGTATTTGAAAAACAACAGAATGACTGTTGTGCGATGGGATATAAAATTTGATGAGGGGAAAGCCATGCGGTTGTCGCTTGAGAGGGAGCTGGACTTGCATGTGGAGAAGGAACTGCTGGTTCCCAAAGATGAGTCTCTAGATGTGGATCAACCATAGGAGGATTTTCATGGAGTGGAGGAAGCCACTCATGCAATTCCATACATCAGAAATGGTAGAAGGCATACCACAGAAGGTGATATGCTGAGACTTGATGCTGCACAGAATGTAGGAGCCCCTAGTTCATAGTGCAAAAAAAGACAGTCTCCTGACCGATTTACTGGATACATGGCTCTCATGAGAAAATGTATTCTAACTGAACCATCTTCCTTTTAGGAAGCAGTGCAGGATCTGACATGGGTAGATGCAATGGTGGAGGAGTATGACTCCATTGTAAAAAAAATGCTTGGGAAATTGTTCCAAGGGCAGTTGATAAATCAGTGGTAGGTTCAAGATGGATCTACAAGGTAAAGAAAGCTGTTAACGGGAGTGTGGAGAAATACAAGGCCAGATTTGTGGCCCAGGGCTTCTCACAGACCAAGGGGATAGATTATGAAGAGACCTTTGCACTTGTCGCAAGGTATTCTTCCATAAGATCCATCCTTTGTCTCTCAGCGCAGATGGGCTAGCACATTCATCAGATGGATGTGAAAACTGTGTTTCTCAATGGGATCATTGAGGAAGAGGTGTACATAGAGAAACCTGAAGGTTTTGAGATATTTAACAGTGAGTCACATGTGTGTTGACTCAAAAGAGTGTTGTATGGGATGAAGCAAGCACCCCGTGCTTGGTACACTCGGATAGACAACTATTTCACTAGATTGGGCTTCACCAAAAGTGAAGAAGATTCAAACCTATACCAAATAGTAGTGGAGGGTAAGATTTTAATCATTGTTCTTTATGTTGATGATTTAATATTGATTTTTTATGATCAGCTGATACACTCATGCAAGGAGGATATTGCAAGGGAGTTCAAAATGAAGGATATGAGCCTCCTTCACTATTTCCTTGGATTGGAAATATGGCAGCGAGTTGGTGAAATTTTTGTGTCTCAAGGCAAGTATGCAAGGGAGATACTGGGTAAGTTTCACATGGAGGGCTGCAAACCCATGGATACTCCTCTTCCAGGAAACTGGAGGAAATAGGATGCTACTTCTAGAGAGGTAGTGGATGCTATTGTCTATCGATAGTTATTGGGTTTGCTAATGTATTTAGTGAACACGAGACCAGACATTTGCTATGCAGTTAACCGACTAAGTCAATTTATCGTTAAGCCTACCAAGCTCTTTTGGAAGGTAGGGAAGCATGTCCTGATATACCTGAGGGGAACATTAGAGTATGGTTTATGGTAAAGACAGACGGATGGAGTGAAGTTGCATGGCTCCAAGGATGCAGATTGGGCAGGCAGTCCATCGGATAGAAAGAGCACATCCGGGGGGATCTTTAGTATAGGGTCTACAACTATTTCTTGGTACAACAAGAAGTAGAGATCTGTGAAACTCAGCTTAGCGGAAGCAGAATACATGGCTGCGAGTCAAGATGCATGTGAGGCTATATGGATGAGAAAGATCTTGGTTGGTTTTTTTGGTTCTCATATGGATCCGACAATGATTCATTGTGATAATCAGAGTTGCATTAAACTCTTGATTAATTCTATGTTTCATGATGGATCGAAGCATATAGATATTCGGTACCATCATCTCAGAAATTGTGTGCAAAGGAGAATCATGTTGCTTCAGTACATTCCCACGGAATATCAAGATGTAGATATTCTGACGAAGGCACTCACTAGGAGAAAATTCGCATACCATAGAGACAGGATCGAGGTGAAGGATAATCCCTTTCTCATTGATAGGGAGTGTTGAGATTCAACAAGAAGATCCTAGTGAAAATTAAGCACCTACACTAGGATGGAGCCTCAGGCTATTTTTAGGTGTATGTCTATTTATAGATGTAGGTGCATAATCTATTTATAGAATGCATGTATATTTATAGATGCATGTCTAATATTATTATCCCTTAATATTAGTTGGAAAATAAACTATAATCTATTCTCAATGAGCACTTGGAAATAGTTAACTAAAGTGGAAAATCAGTTAGCTAAAGGAATTTCAAGTTAAGTGGTTGGTTGGTGGGACATGCAAGTTGACTCAGTTGTCACAGAGTTGGAAGTGCAATTGTGCAAGTTGTAAAGTAGTTTAACTCATTTAAGTGAGTTAAACTCAGTTGTGCTAGTTGTAACTGAAGATACACTAGTGAGAGATCAAGTGAATTAATTATAATTAACTCACAATCAGTGGTCTCACATGCAACTGAAGATTTACTATTATTGATTGCATGCATGTTAGATCCAGTGGAGACCCAGTTGAGTTCTAGGTGAAAGGGAAGTAAACTATCAGTTGTGAAATTATCCAGTTGCACACATGCAACCACATACACATTGGATGTGCCCATGAAGATTGCACAGTCAAGGCAGGAAATACTGCATTCATTCAGGGATTGCTATCAGCAGGGATTGCGCAGTGGAGAGAGGCTTTCTGGAGACAGTAAATTGGCTAAGGAACTTGCCAATTTTTGTATGACAGTGTGAGAAAATTAGCTCATGTACTGAGGGCTCTTGGATTGGAGCTTTGTATGTAATTGTTTCAAGATTCATGATATAATATACAATAGAAGATATTGGTGTTTTTTAGCTGTAAGCTTTCCCTAGTAAATTATCTGTGTTGTGTGTGATTGATCTTTCTTCATGATATTATAATTGGCGATTGTGTTTTTAATTCCACAAATATTTGTAGAAGAGATTCTGTATTTAAAAATATCACATTGTTAGATCAGGAGAATACAAGATATACATCTATTTTGTATAATTTATACATGGTATACGAGCATAGGAAATTGCAGAAGTGAAGTAGGAGATGAGTTTGTTGGCTGAAAGAATTCGACTTTGCAGAAATACTTTCTTGTTGCTACAACTGATTCAAGATCGAAATGGATTTCAATGGCTCAAGGTTAGTGTATGCACTTGAGGGCAACTCCAAATAAATTTCTTGGAAGGACAGGATGGAGGAAGTACTCGAAGACAATGGCTTGAAGGAATTCATTGACAATGATGTTCCTAAGCCCGCTTTGTCAGATGTTGCCAATCTTGATGCATGGAAAAAGAAAATGGAGAAGGCAAGGAGGATCCTTTTGGAGGGAGTACGAGACCACATTGTCTCAAGCCTCCATGGGAAAGCCACACCATATGCTATGTGTAAGGCTTTGACAGATCAATTCCAAAGTAGCAGCGACCATAGGAAATTGGAGCTCAAAGATAAACTTAGAAAGATCAAGATGGAAATGGGCGACATCATTCCAACGTATCTCACGAAGTTTGTCCAATGTCGGGATGAAATGGGGAGTGTGGGAACAACTGTTGCTAATGATGATTTGGTGAGCTTGGCTCTCTTGGAATTCCTAAGAGTTTGCACAGTTATGAAGACTCTGTTAATAGACGAGAAAAATTGCCGGATTGGGAACGACTGTGGTTGGATCTGGTGCAGGAGGAGTTCATGGGGAACACCAGAGATGGCTCTTCATCAAAGCATGATGATGAAGAGGATTGTGCTTTGGCTGCCAAGGCAAAGAAATGGAAGGGGAATAAATTCCATTATAAATCCGAGTCTAAAGGAAAGAAGTTAGATATGTCCAAGGTGAAGTGTTTTCACTGTCACAAACATGGGCATCTTGCTACTAACTATCCACAAAAGAAGAAGAACAAGAGGGTTGTTGGAGCTGCAGTTGGTGAGGCCCTTGCCTCACAATTTGAGCTTGACTTCTCCTTTATTGCATGCATGGTTTCAAGTGCATTGGGATCAATGTGGTATTTGTATAGTGGTGCTTCCTTTCACATGACGGGAGATAAGGAACTTTTCAGTGACTTGGAGGAGAAAGATCTCCAGATTCATATAGATATGGGTGACGACAGAAAATACAATGCTACCGCGATTGGTACCATTACCATTCAGAGGGATTCAGGTAAACCATTTCAATTAAAAAAATTTATGCATGTTCCAAGTCTGAAGAAAATTTGGTCTCAGTCGCAATGTTGGAGGACAAAGGCTATGATGTTGTTTTTATTGATAGAAAAGATTTCCTGCGACATAAAACAACTGGTCAAGCCAAGAGGATAGGGATTCGAGTTAAGAATCTATACAAGCTAGAGGTATATGGCTGCACTACCATGATGGGGAAGGCAGAAAAAGTGGTGAGCCAGGATGAGGGTGAATTATGGCACAGCCGATTGGGTCATCTTCATCACGGAGCCTTGAAAGTCATGCAGCAAATATCTACTGGACTTCCAATGGGAACAATTGCTCAGTTAGATCAGTGCAAGGGTTGCACCATGGGGAAGTATGTAAGTCCACATTTCATCAGAAGGAGAACTGTGCTACGGGGATTCTTAAGAGAGTTCACACAAACGTGTGTGGACTGTTCTCGGTTGCTTCAATAGAAAAACATAAGTACTATGTAATCTTTGTTGATGAATTTTCTCATAAATGTTGGATCTTCTTCATGTAGAAGAAGGATCAAACATTCTCAAAGTTCTTTGAGTTTAAGGCATTGGTGGAGAAAGAGTCGGGGGTGCAAGTGAAGGCTCTTAGGAGCAATAATGGTGGAGAATACATCTCTAATGAATTCAATATCTTTTGAAGCAAAGAAGGAATTCGAAGAGAACTCATAACGCCTCATAACTCACAACAATATGGGGTCGCTTAGAGGAAGAACACAATGATTGTGGGTGCAACACGAGCGATGTTGCATGATAAGGGCCTACCAATGCATTTATTGGTGGAAGCATGCAACATTGCGGTTTATGTGCAAAACCATTGTCCTCATAGAGTACTTGGCATAAGTACACTCGAAGAAGATTTCATTGGTAAGAAACTAGATGTTTCACACTTTAAGATTTTTGGCTCATTTGTTTATGTGTATGTGACTAAGGACGCCAGGAAGAAGATGGAGCCGAATGTTGAAGTTGGGATTTTTGTGGGGTACATAGAAACACCCCATAATTATCGTGTGTATTTGCAAAACAATAGAATGACTGTTGTGCGATGGGATATAAAATTTGATGAGGGGAAAGCCATGCGGTTGTCTCTTGAGAGGGAGCTGGACTTGCATGTGGAGAAGGAACTGCTGGTTCCCAAATATGAGTGTTTAGATGTGGATCAACCACAAGAGGAGGTTCATGGAGTGGAGGAAGCCACTCATGAAATTCCATCCATCAGAAATGGTAGAAGGCATACCACATAAGGTGATAGGCTGAGACTTGATGCTGCACAGAATGTAGGAGCCCCTACTTCACAACGTAGAAAAAGACAGTCTCCTGACCGATTTACTAGATACCTGGCTCTCATGAGAAAATGTATTGTGACTGAACCATCTTCCTTTTAGGAAGCAGTGCACGATCTGACATGGGCGGATGCAATGGTGGAGGATTATGACTCCATTGTAAAAAAAATGCTTGGGAAATTGTTCCAAGGGTAGTTGATAAATCAGTGGTAGGTTCAATATGGTTCTACAAGGTAAAGAAAGTTGCTGATGGGAGTGTGGAGAAATAAAAGGCCATATTTGTGGCCCAGGGCTTCTCACAGATCGAGGGGATAGATTATGAAGAGACCTTTGCACCTGTCACAATGTATTATTCCATAAGATCCATCCTTTCTCTCCCAGCGCAGATGGGCTAGCGCATTCATTAGATGGATGTGAAAATTGCATTTCTCAATGGGATCATTGAGGAAGAGGTGTACATATAGAAACCTGAAGGTTTTGAGATCTTTAACAGCTAGTGGTATGTGTGCTGACTCAAAAGAGCGCTGTATGGGATGAAGCAAGCACCCCGTGCTTGGTACACTTAGATAGACAGCTATTTCACCAGACTGGGCTTCACCAAAAGTGAAGCAGATTCAAACCTATACCAAATTGTGGTGGAGGGTAAGATTTTAATAATTTTTCTTTATGTTGATGATTTAATATTGACTGGTGATGAGCCGCTGAAACACTCATGCAAGGAGGATCTTGCAAGGGAGTTCAAAATGCAGGATATGAGCCTCCTTCATTATTTCCTTGGATTGGAAATATGGCAGCGAGTTGGTGAAATTTTTGTGTCTGAAGGAAAATATGCAAGGGAGATACTGGGTAAGTTTTACATGGAGGGCACCAAACCCATGGATACTCCTCTTCTAGGAAACTAGAGGAAATAGGATGCTAGTTCTGGAGAGGTAGTGGATGCTACTGTCTATCGACTGTTAGTGGGTTTGCTAGTGAACACGATACCAGACATTTGCTATGCAGTTAACCAGCTGAGTCAAGCTATGGTTAAGCCTACCAAGATATTTTGGAAGGTAGGGAAGCATGTACTGAGATACCTGAGGGGAACATTAGAGTATGGTTTATGGTAAAGACAGATGGATGGAGTGAATTTGCATGGCTTCACGGATGCATATTGGGCAGGCAGTCCATCAGATAGAAAGAGCACATCTGGGGGGATATTTAGTATCGGGTCTACAACTGTTTCTTGGTACAACAAGAAGCAGAGATGCGCGGCACTCAGTTCAGCGGAAGCAGAATACATGGTAGGGAGTCAAGATGCATGTGAGGTTATATGGATGAGAAAGATCTTGGTTGGTTTGTTTGGTTCTCATATGGATCCGACAGTGATTCATTGTGATAATCAGATTTGCATTAAAATCTCGATTAATCCTGTGTTTCATGATAGATCTAAGCATATAGATATTCGGTACCATCATCTCAGAAAGTTTGTGCAGAGGAGAATCATGTTGCTTCAGTAGATTCCCAAAGAATATCAAGATGCAGATATTTTGATGAAGGCCACCAGGAGAAAATTCAAATACCATAGAGACAGGATCGAGGTGAAGGATAATCCCTTTCTTGTTGATAGGGAGTGTTGAGATTCAACAAGAAGATCCTAGTGAAAATTAAGCACCTACCCTAGGATGGAGCCTCAGGCTATTTTTAGGTGTATGTCTATTTATAGATGAAGGTGCATAATCTATTTAGAGAATGCATGTCTATTTATAGATGCATGTCTACTATTATTATCCCTTAATATTAGTTGGACAATAAGCTATAATCTATTCTCAATGAGCACTTGGAAATAGTTAACTAAAGTGGAAAATCAGTTAGCTAAAGGAATTTTGAGTTAAGTGGTTGGTTGGTGGGACATGCAAGTTGACTTAGTTGTAATTGAGTGATTCGAAGTTGTAATAGAGTTGTAAGCGCAACTGTGCAAGTTGTAAAGTAGTTTAACTCAGTTAAGTGAGTTAAACTCAATTGTTCTAGTTGTAACTGAAGATACACTAGTGAGAGATCAAGTGAATTAATTATAATTAATTCACAATCAGTGGTCTCACATGCAACTGAAGATTTACTATTATTAACTCCATGCATGTCAGATCCAGTGGAGACCCAGTTGAGTTCTAGGTGAAAGGGAAGTAAACTATCAATTGTGACATTATTCGGTTGCACACATGCAACAACATACACATTGGATGTGCCCATGAGGATTGCACAGTCAAGGCAGGAAATACTGCATTCATTTAGGGATTGCTATTAGCAGGGATTGCGCAGTGGAGGCAGGCTGTCTGGAGACAGTAAATTGGTTAAGGAACTTGCCAATTTTTGTATCACTGTGTGAGACAATTAGCTCATGTATTGAGGGCTCTTTGATTGGATATTTGTATGTAATTGTTTCATGATCCATGATATAATATATAATAGAGGATAGTGGGGTTTTTTAGATGTAAGCTTTCCCCGGTAAATTATCTGTGTTGTGTGTGATTGATATTTTTTCATGATATTGTAATTGACGATTGTGTTTTTAATTCCGCAAATATTTGTAGAGGTGATTCTGTATTTAAAAATAGCACATTGTTTGGTGTGGTCAGTAGGGCCAATTGCTTCATGACCTCTGTTGATATGAGGTTTTTTTGGCTTCCATTGTCGACAATGAACTGCAATGGAGAACCCTTCACCCACATCTGTGAGTGGAAGAGCCACGCCCCTCCTATGGATCTTCGGGCTCAATATTCTGGATTTTTGTGGTGGAAATGGTGGCACTAAGATAGACATAAATAATACATTTCCCTTTGTCATTCCCCTTATCGGGTTCTAACTTAGAGTCGGAACATGCATCTAATTCATAAGCCTTTAGCTCAACCACCAATGAATGTTTGGCTCAACAGTCACTTGTGTTGTGAGTGGGGCTCTTATGGAACTCACAACATATCCCTATGTGCTTATTTGTCTTCATGGCGTTATTCTTTTCTTGCGGATTTGACAGGTTTTCTTAGGTCACCCTTCCTTGGATTTGTACTTTGTTCTGTGGTTTGGGGGTGCCCTTCCCTTGCTTCGGATTCACAGATCCAAAGTCTCACTTCTTCTGCTTAAATTTTTGCTCAATCTTGGCAGCATAACGATATGATGCACCAAGCGAGGAGATGTCCAAGAAATCCATTTCATCCTAAATGTATTTGTGCAAGAAACTGTGGTACTTGAGCACCACATGTTTTTCCAAATATTTGATACCCAACTTTGTGCATAGGGTATGGAAAATATTTGTTAGCTCGTGCAAATCTTGATCTCTTTACCACCACAAAATCATCCATTGTATGTACTTGTCCTCATATCTCCCCACGGAGTAATATTGTTCCTTGATGACGTCTCAGAATTAATTCCAAGTGGGTGCGACTGAGAACAACGAGGGTTCTCTCCCATCCCTCTGTTCATAGTAGGTTTCCCACCAATCCTTGACATGGGGGGAGACTTTGAGGAGTGAAAAAGTAATATTTCTTGATTGGAAAAGTCGCGAACCATAAAGTATCCTTCCAACAGCTTTAACCATCTATCTATGGTGTCTGCATCTATATGGCCTTCAAATATGGGAATGTGAAAGTGGACTTGTACCTTAAAGGGAGTGGCACCTCCAGAGTGGCTGCTAGATGAAGATATGTCACCTGTGGGTAGCCACCGAAGGATCTAAGCAAAATTATCCATCATCATGTTCCTCTGTCACTCGAGGGTTTCCTCGAGTAATATTTTGAAAGGATCTCCTACTCCCTTTCTATCTTTTATTCTTCCATGTGAGGCCGTCAGGGTTTGCGAGGCTAGTCTTTTAAAGGTTCAACTAGTTCGAGCCCTAATTCCTTATACCCTGACATTGTTGGGGACATGCAAAGAAAAACAAAAAAAGAGAAGACCACTTTGATACCACAAATCCGGACTTATGTAAGAACACAATAAAATACAGATATAAATATAAACACATAGATGCAGAAGAAATAAATCTTCATTTAATTAATATCAAAGAACTGAAATATTCTTACAAGCATAATGGAAATAAACTAGCTCGGACGATGGTAGCTTATCTTTGAGGAAAGATGTGGTGCCTACATGCCTCTAAATTGTGTTACAATTAGGCTCATTGACCTTTTAATTATTGAACAACAAGGGATAACCCTAAACAACCAAAACCCTAACCCTAGGAGATGGAACACTAAGAGTTTTAGGGCCCCGTTGGAGATAGTTGGGCAACAAACTTCCCGGGGTCGTAACTTGGTCATATGATCTCCATTTGGCATGTACGATGCCTCATTGGAAATTTCAAGTACTACATGATTTGCAGTAGGCCCCTTCCTACGGCAATGAGCCTACTGCAGACCTAAAAAAAACACCGTTTAGGGGGGGTCAAAACAACTCCAGAAGTTTAGGGCCCCAAAAAATGATAAAAATAGTAAATGCTGCTATAATCAAGGAAATAGATGAAACCGACTGGGGGTCTAGGTGGATCAGGAGGGTGGCCACCAATATCCACTTGGATCAATAAGAGACCTTCCTTATTTTTCTCGACATTTCTAAATTTTGAGGAAGTTGGTACTAGTTGTGAGCTCATACGCTTCGAGGGTTCCAGGGAAAAAGGCTTCCCTTCGGTATGATTGGTTGGTGAATCTAACTAGTCTGTTGGAGTTAGCAAGCAAGTTGTTGCACGAAGTTGAAGTATTGTGTTCTAGGTATAATTTATGCTCTATTATCCTTTGCTTAAATTAATACCTTTGATAAAGATGTAGTTAAATTCTATGTGCAAATAGAATTTGAACTTTTAAAAGTTATAGTTACATTCATTAGCCCTTATTTATTCCTTTTGGCACACATCTCTTGAAAATTGAAGTTTTTTCGAAGGATGCTTTGTTTCAATATAAATGAATTTAAGACTTGCTTATCAATTAATTGTTCAATTTAACCTCAATTGTATGGTAAATTATTTTACTATGGGAGTTGGTTACTGTATTGTGCATTGATTAAGAGAAAAGAGAAAGGTCACAAATTTAACTAACTTTTGGCAGGGTGAAAAGTGCCTTCAATAATATTTTGCAATATAATGTGTATGAAATGGTTTCATATGATAATGTAAATACATGACATTTTCATGATTAGGTTGTCTTGCCCACATCCAAAATTCCAATATTTATGTCTAGTTACTCTAAATGCTAATGTGCAGGGTGCTAATATCATTCATAACTTGAATGTCTTTAAAAATAAAAATAAAAACTCGATATACACAATAATGCTAATAATATGTAACCTTGGTGAATTTCTCATTTTATTTTTTCTTTCATAAGCTAACACATTTGAATTGTTTTCATTCTAATTTATTTACCATAAACGTGAGGATGTTATAATTGATATGTTCAAATGCTGCACAATTAAATTTTTTGGAACATAATGAAATATGTTGATCCAATCACTTTTCATTTGTATGTTGCTCGATGAGTTGTATCATACAACATTACCTCTTTTTAGCACTTCAGGCACATTTGCTTGCTTTCAACGTACAACAAGAATAAGAGATTGTATTTTTTTTTTAATGTCTTAAATGGTGACCCGTTGGTGGAGCTTAATTGCATTTGAGACCACTTTTAGTGGCTTGAGTATAAATGTTTAGGTGATTGATATTTCTGTTGATGTAAGAATTATAAGCATGTCTCACTCTTTTTGAGTCATTACACCGGTTCTAATTATAATGCCAATTTGGGTGCAAATAATTCAATTAGTAAAACTTTTTGTTTGACTAATTAGTAAAACTTTTCTAATTATATACGCCAATTTTCCAATGTTGAGTGAAAATAATTTAATTAGTAAAACATCTGCGTGCAATTGCCCCTTTTATCTCCATTCATTGTGACCTCGTTGGAATGTAGGCTGGAAGTTTGCGTCAAGTTTAAGAGGTCAACTACAAATCAGTTACGTTAATTATTTCATATTGGATTTCTTATCTCTGTGAAAGTTAACTATGAAGAAAATTACTAATAATGAAATAAGTATGGAAGAAGCATGAACCTTATAAGGCATGATTAACATTTGTATATAAAATATTAATATTTTTGAGTTTCTTTCCCAGTTATATTAAAAATTTAATTAATAAAAATATGTAATTATTGTTAATATGTTAAGTATATAAATTTATACCAAATTAATACATTGATAAAAAAAGGGAAAATACTTTATTTGAAAATGAAAGAAGACCAAGGTAATTTTAACGATATTGAACCTTCTTCCTTTTTTCATTTGTGGTTGTATAGCGTTTGATTATTACAGCAAGTAGATTCTAGGATGACCGTGGTGTTACTTGAGCGTTTCAGGTAAATTCTAATATGCTTTGGACATCAATGTAAGAAAATCGTAGTAATACCAAAATACACAGACGTTGACCTCTTCATAATTCCAAATATTTAGACCGTTTAGATATAGACAATTTGTGTGATCAAATGGGTTAAAATAAAATTTATGTTGTAATTTTTGTAATAATATTGTTTTTTTCCAATAATTTACATTATGGGTCTTTAATAAAGAAAGTTAGCTCTTTATGGAGAGAATCATATGATTATTCCCTTAGAATTATTTTATGCCTTAGATTCCTCGTTGTGAGGGCCAAGAATAATATATTACTTCAAGAACTAAATAAACTTCCAATATGAATCTAGATACTCTCACGTATTTTATAAAAAGATGAATATAGAACAAGGTTCAAGCATTCTAGACAAGAGAATGTTTAAAAAACCACTAGGTGGTATCATATTTACGCTATAGGTGGTAGCTTTAATTTAGACCGACTTAAATAATGCCAAAGTCAACTTTGCTATAGATCCCTAGTTGAGTTGAATTAATCCCTAGTTGAGTTGAATTAATGCATGATGTTACATGTTGGTTATTACGTGTGACTATTGAGTTTTGGTCAACAATTATCCTCGATGGCTTCATGCTCTAAAGTTTATTAACTTTATTTTATTTTGATGACAAAAGAGCTCTAAAACTTAGGAGGAAGGGTTGGTGAAATGCATGGGTTGCACATGTGATTAATGTCTCATGTTTTACATGTATCAGGGTTGGATATCTATGGAAAAGTGTTTAGTTTTAAAGAGTAACCTCTATATAATGATCAGTGTTATTTTATACAACCCGTGAAATATGCATTTAAGGTAGACTCTTCTTAAATAATAAGTTATAAAACATGTGACCAATTAGTTTCTATTCAGTATAGAATCAAGAGTCTTTAGTAGATCATCTAAACGTACAAATTTGTAACGACTGGTTGAACATGATGAATATTATTGATATCTATATTTTATTCAGTTAGTAATTAGGAAATTATCTAAAAATTATAATTAGGAAAAATCAGATTGGCTACTTTCTTTTGATTGACTAAGTAACAATTTTAAGGTTCTAGGACATGTATTTTTTTCTTTATGCTAAAAAGTTTGTTCTTCACATTGCATTCCATTCACTTCTTAATATCTAATTTTATTTGCAAAATTTATAATATAATTGAAAACAAATTTTGAGAAATATTTGAGATTTTAAATGTCAAAATTGTTAGTTTAAATCCTTCAAAATTTAAGAAAAAACATTTTTAATTATAAGGATAAGATGTATATTCCCAAAAAATTTCGGTATTGAATTTTAGATGGTCGAATTTTTTTCATATCGAATTGAATTTATATTCGTATTGGAATTCAAACTTGGTAACTATACTTGAAATTTGATCCACCGATCACCAAAATTACTAGGGTTTCCATGTGTGATAATGATTAGCCCATCATCATAATCATTAAGGCTACAAAAATCTATGCCCCTGTGCCTTGAGTTTGGATTTATTTGAATCCCATCAATGTCATTCCCTTGGATACCTTTGAATTTCAAATTGTTCCTTTTGTGAGGCATACACAGACCTTGAATAAGAAATGATGGAAATGCAGACTTGCAGATACAAAGTTTTGATAAATTCTTCCATGCATGAGTTGTCGTGGAAGAGATTTAATCCATTCATTTTATTCTTTCCATTTCCATTGGAATTATGTGATTCTACCATCCGCGAGAACCTCTACGGGTCCATGCCCTTATCCATTGGGTTTACCATTTCCTGCACTTCTTCCTGTTACACATTCTCTCCTGCCGATCTCATTACAACACCACACAAAAAAGAGAGAGCATATTTACAAATGCACACATGCACACATCTACACTAATCTACTAATATATGTACACAGATTTAAACTTGGAGGATTGGCATGATCACAACCCCTTTCTTGAGAGAGTCAAGGTTGAACCAACTCTGATACCCACATAGAAATTGAATTTTGAGACATAATACTAAAAAATACACACAAAACAATATTCTTTATTGCACACCTTTGCATTCAATTACCACATGTTTATGCAGTTGGTCTTACATCCAAGTAATTCCAAACATAGATATGCAGGTTGAGATATTCTCTTAGCAAAATCCCAAACAAAATCTAAGCTCTCATAGAAGCATTATCTCCAAGTATTACTATGCACTCAAGTTTGGATACATGCCTTTTGACAACTCAACTTCTCTTTTCATAATTTTATTTCAAATAGATGTAGTTTATTTGATGTTTTATTTTTATTTTTGGAATTTAGAGGAATTTTATTTTATTTTTTATATGAATTGTGAATTTCAGTTATTTAAAATGTGCTTTTAAATATATAAATGAATTTATTGCCTTGAAAAACTTCACGTAGTGGGGTTAGACAAATTTCAAAGCATAAACTTACTACTTCCAAAAAATCCCCACAAATATTTCAAATAAAATTAACAAAAAATATATAAAAAAATCAAATAATTAAACTATACATTTCAAATATATGTAATATTATAAAGAAAAATCAAACTCATTTTCCTACCCACTTTTTTTTGGTAAAAGCTTCTTCCTCACATAGTAACTGATGCAACACGAAATTGCATTTTAAACAATACCGTGGACCTGTGGGTTATGGCCCACATAAACCCTTTTAATCACAACGGATTCGGAGTATTATAAACATGCATACGCGTGAAATAAACAATGTTTACTTTATTAGAAATTTAAACACTTTTTAAACAACTCGCATTCTTCCCCAAACAACATGCATGCATGCAAAACTTTGGTTCTAGGGTCCCACAACATGGTGACCAATTAGAAGCAGATCGCATATCGAAACTTTTACGTTACCGTAGATCGCAACATATGAAAAATAACCTTAACGTTAAACAATCAGAATGTCGATGTGAAGTTGCGATGACGATGTTGCATCACAAAGTTGCAACTTTTACACCTTATCACATTTTGTTTGCCCGCAAGTTTAACTCTTTACCGATAACGCTAAACCATAATTTATGCGATGTGCACTCATGCGAAATGCTGGCACGTGGCCCTTCTCCTCATCGCATCGCAAAAAACTTAACTTGTGAAGTCTTAACGCTATCCACTAAATTCTGTAATGTGCAAATTCACGATTTTACATCCACTGTTGATCTGCACCCTGATTCAACGATCCTCGCTGCTTGCCCTTCGTCGCATCACATCGGAAGTTATTTTGTTTAACTTGCGAAGTCATCATAGCTGTTGGTTTCTTCTCCTTAAGATCTGCGATCTAATCATGACGGTCCACTCACTTGTACGGGGTTCTTCTCTGTCGCCTCATCCTTTAGTCTGTTTCCTGTCGATGGGGTTTTCATTCAACAATCCGTGTTCTGCCATAGTTCATATATGCAAAGTTGATAGGAACTTTGTCCTCTAGCTCACAATCACACGGTCTATTCATTAACAGAAAGAATGTAGATATATAATAACACACAAACACAAAAAAATATCTATATTAATCCTGGATATATAACAACACACAGATTTCATTAGTACATTGAACTCAAGTTATAGGTTAAGGCCACTCTGGCTCGAATAACATATTTTCCCTGCGACGACATTGCACTCTGCTCTCCCTTTCATACAACACAGACTCACTTTATAAATAAATTACAAGCGAGTGGATCATCTAAGATCCACGAGTTCTTCTCCCAAAATCGCTCAACTAAACCCATAAATCTCTCTATTCGATTAAATGGCGGATAATTACAATAAATCAAGTCTTCTAGAGACTTATCGCTTCCATCATTTCAACTCTGTTTCACAGAATTTGCCCTGATTTACAAACAATTGTCCACATTTCACCCTTCACAACATTGAATTTGAATTATGGTCTGATGCTCTTGCATTAGACTCCCAAGGTACAAAATTTCTATGACCTCCTGGTCATATGCCTTCTTTGTCTATTAGCAATTCTACCCACATCCTCTGTGGAATTTCCTTTGTGATATTTTTGTGAGCTACAAAAAAGCCTATGCAATAACAAGTCCTCCCTGCTACACGATACCTCACCAAGCTTCTCTCTGAGCTCAGTATTTCAACATCTCTCTGGTTCTCTATTCTCTGGAACCATTTGAGCACTTCTGGCTCTAGGCTGTTGCAATCTTCTCACCTTTCTCAGTTGCTACCTGCAAAACAATATAAAGACCACAAACTTACCAATATTCAACATATTTTTACCTCATTATTTCTTTGCATGCAAACTCTTTCTTTCTCGCAGGAAATATTTCCCTCCTCTGATACCACTTTGATGTAGCACGAAACTAGATTTTAAACAATACCGTGGACCTGTCAGTTATGGCCCACATAAACCCTTTTGCTCGTAGTGGATTACAATATTAGAGTATTATAAACATACATATGCATGAAATCAATAGTGTTTACTTTATCAGAAATTTAAACAATTTTTAAAAAACTCACAATCTTCCCCAAACAACATGCATACATGCGAAACTTTGGTTCTAGGGTCCCACAACACAACGACCAATCAGAAGTGGATCGCATGTCAGAACTTTTATGATGCCACAGATCACAGCATATAACAAATACCCTTAACGTTAAAAAATAAGAATGTCGATGCGAATTTGTGATGAAGATGTCGCATCGCAACATCACAACTTTTACAACTTATCGCATTTCACTTGCCCGCAAGTTTAACTCTTTATCGATAGCACTAAACCATAATTTATGCGATGTGCACTCGTGTGCTATGCCAACACATGGCCCTTCTCCTCATCGCATCGAAAACAACTTAACTGGTGAAGTCTTAACGCTATCCACTAAATTTTGCGATGCACGAATTTACAATTTGCTGTCCACCATTGATCTGCGCCCAGATCCAACGGTCCTCGCTTCTCGCCCTTCTTCGCATCGCATCGAAGTTATTTTGTTTAACTTGCAAAGTCATCTTAGCCGTCGGTATCTTCTCCTTCATATCTGCGATCTAATCATGACTGTCCGCTCACCTGTACGTGGTTCTTCTCCGTCGCTTCATCCTTTAGTCTGTTTCCTGTCAATGGGGTTTTCATTTGATAATCTATGTTCTGCCATAGTCATCTATGCGAAGTTCATAAGAACTTCGTCCTCTCGCTCACACTCACACGGTCTATTCATTAATAGAAATAATGCAGATATATAATAACACACAGATACAAAGCAAAATCAAGATTAATCTTGGATATATAACAACACACAAATTTCATTAATACAATGAACTCGAGTTACAGGCTAAGGCCACTCTAGCCCGAATCACATATTTTCCCTGCGGCTACATTGCACTCTGCTCTCCCTTTAATACAAAACAGACTCACTTTATAAAGAAATTACAAGCGAGTGGATCATCTAAGATCCACGAGTTCTTCTCCCACAATCGCTCAACTAAACCCCTAAATATCCCTGTTCGATTACATGGCAGATAATTACAATAAATCAAGTCTTATAGAGACTTATCACTTCCATCATTTCAGCTCTGTTTCACGGAATTTTCCCTAGTTTACAAGCGGTTGTCCACGTTTCACCCTTCACAACATTGAATTTAAATTATGGTCCAATGCTCCTGCATAAGTAACTACACCATATTAATGTTATTGCCTTTATATTCTCATAGAAATAAGAAACATAGATATCCCTCTCATAGCAATAACAAACATAGATATCCCTCCAGTAAGGTTTTATGCAAAATTCTTAATGGCCATGAACTAAGCCAATCATTGGCTTAGTGTATGGCCACAGTGATGTATGGGAATAGATGGAGGAAAATATTTCCAGGTGATTTTTCCAATGTATGAACATGGTGGATGTGACTTACAGTAGTTCGAGGGATGAAGAAGGTTTTTGTATCAATTAAGGAAATTAATCCAAGTTACTGTGAAAATGTACCTTCCTGATCTGAAAATGAAAGTATTTGTTTTTCTATTCAAAGTATTCATTTCCATTAAATTAAGTGTGCAAAGTGTTTAGATATTCTTGTAAGTGAAACAAAGTGTTTTTGTTATCTGTTTATGAACTTTGGTGTGAGGGAGTGTTGTTTTAATTTATTGTTTAACAAATTTAATCTGAATAACACAACAGAATAACTTCACCATAAACCCACAACAACATGATGAGGCAGTTCACCCCTCCTGGGCTACATCTGTCGGGTCCAAGGCTCCCAATGCGCATGTCCTTGATATATTATGATGCTCAAATTAGTAATACAGTGAGTAAAAGGTATAAACAGACCAAACCAGCTGTGAAAATGGATTCAGAACATAAAAATAAGCTAAGAATGACTCTGATTTCACCTAAAACAGTGAAGTGTAGTCCAATGCAGCTTCGTTTCCCTTAAGGCCCTGATGGCTTCCCAAGCTTCTATGAAGTGTAAATGGCTGAAGAACACCTCCAATGGCTCTGCAACATGTTCCAATGGCTCCATAATGCTGAGATTACTCGAAATCAAAAAAAATTTCCTCCAAAAGGTTCTGTCTAGTGGAAGTTATGATCAAAACAAGATTTGTTCAGTTTGGCCTAAAAGACCTCCACCAAACTTGGGAGGACTGCAGATAACTCCACTAAAAAGGCGAACTGCCTAATCTGGCAGAACCATGTGTTCAAAATGGCAGAACATTAAATTTAACTGGCAGTGTTATGGCACATTCACATGCATATGTTTCGGAGGTTAACTGTCGGTGGTTAATTTTTAAGCCCCCGTCCATGGTCATGGGTCAGAGGTCCCATGGTGGATAGGCTAGCACCCGAGTCCTTAGCCAAAAACTCCGCCGACCGTTTTGTAGTGACCCATGCTCGTGCATGTCTGACTCGCGGGTAGACCCTGCACGCTTGTTTATTGCTAACCCGTGTTCACAACCAACCATATTTGCTCTGCGTTCAGTGCTAACCCCGTCGGTTCAACGTGTGACCTCCGTCATTTATCTCCGCCCACCCGTTCATGGGTAGACACCACCCGATGTTTACTTGCAGACCAACCATTCATCGTTCAGACTCTACCCGCATTAAACCATGGCATGATACTTCATGTAGTCTCCACCTGTGGGTGACCTGTGCCCATTCGGGTCGGGTCAGATCGGGCCCGACTGACTCGTAGCGTGCAGCTCGGGTTAGGGCTGACCATGGAGTTTTTAAACCAATTTTTTTTTCAAACACAACTTGAACCTTTAGGCCTGGGCCCATGTGGCAGCCTCCAGGCAGGCCACGTGGCACCAACTGATAGGCCATCTCCATTTTTATAAAATAACGAAATTTTCCATTTCACATTAATTTTTGAAGATGCCAATTTTTCTTTCCAAAGTGATGTTTTGAAGGTTACTCGGCAAAGTTAAAACTTGAATATCTTCCACATTCGGCATCGGATTTGAGTGTCGTTCACGGCATTAGGATCGTAATGAAGAACACTATCCGATCGATCAATTTATTATCAGTTCTAAGCAGTTCCAAATTTGAGCATTTTTTTCACTTAGGACATGATCACCTGATCACACCTCCCCATTGGGAAGATTTTGGACCCCAAAAGCCTTCAATTACCTGTTAAGAATATGAGGGTACAGGTCCCTCACCATTTCCACCTCAATCCACTTTTCCTTACTCGATTTGCTGCCTTTAAGACCAACCCGAACATAATCCAAATTTCCCCTCCTTGAAGTGTGTGTCCTTCTGTCAAGGATAGCATCCTCTTTCAATTCATCCAAAAATTATGGTGAGAAATCCTCGATGGATGGTAGCTGAATGTCACTTTCAATATCAACAATTAAAGGAGGTTCATACAAACGTAAATTTTCCACATTCACAACGGAATACATTTGCACGTATGAAGGCAAAACTAATTGAAAATCATTATTTCCAAATTTCTTAAGGATCTTGAATGGATCATAACGAATAGGCTTCAAATTTTTACCTTCTCCTTGCATTCTTTCCTTACTAATATGCAACCATACCTCATCCCCTTCTTGAAACTTATGATCAATTCTGTGCTTATCATGCCTCTCCTTGTACTTGCCTTGAATTTTTTCAAGCTGTTCTTGAACTTGCTGATGTATGAGCTGAATTATTTCAATGAAAATGCGAGCTTTGTTAATGTCACTATGACCATCAATGGCCACATCCTTGTCAAGAATAAAATATAAAGGTGACTTAGGCAAATTCCCAAAACAAGCTTCAAAAGGTGAAGTATTTATAGAAGAGTGCTTGGCCCGGTTGTAAGTATGCTGAATGTAATGCAAATGCTCATCCCAAAGCTTGGGATGCTTGCTGCAATAAAATCTCAAAAGATGTACAATGGTTCTGTTCACTACCTCTGTTTGGCCATATGTTTGCGGATGGAAAGTAGTACTCTTCTTCAACTTGGTGTCCACCATCTTCCATAAATTGGACCAAAAATTCCCCACAAATCTGGAATCCCTGTCACTAACAATAGAAGTAGGCAAGCCATAATGAACCCATACATGTTGAAAATATAAATTAGTAGTTTGTTCAACAGTTATAGATTTCTTACATGGCATAAGAATACACATCTTGCTGAAACGATCAACTACTACATAAAGATAATCATGCTGCTTTCTAGATAATGTTAGCCCTCCAACAAAATCCATAGAAACACTTTCCCATGGTCTAGAAGGTACCGGAAATGGCGTATATAAACCAAGCTTCATATTACTAGGCTTGCTTGTAGCACATAATGAAAAACCTCTCATGAAACGTGAAACACTATCTACCATGCGAGGCCAATAACAATACCTCTGTAAATGTGCCACCGTTTTGCTTACCCCGAAATGTCTAGCTATGAGAGAAGAATGAGCCTCTCTCATCATGCTTAATCTCTCCCCCTGTGGTATACATAACTTTCCCATATGAAACAGAAAATTATTATGCAAATGATAATCATTCTCCTCAACATGATTCCATTCACTCAAGTTAGCATACACATCCTTAAAATCAACATTCGATGCATACTGTTTTATGTAGCTCTCATGCACAATATAATCATTCTTAAGCAAAGTACTAGCACTAATAATAGGCCTTGAAAGCATATCAACAACCTTGTTGTAAATACCTTTCTTGTACCTTGTTACCAAGTGAAATTGTTGTAGGAATCCCATCCATCTGAAATGCCGTGACTGCTGCAATTTACTTTGCGATTGCAAGTACTGTAAAGGCTGATGGTCGGTATGAAAAATTGTTTCTTTGACCATCAAATAATTTTTCTATTTTTTGACAGTTTGTACCAATGCATACAACTCTTTATCACATGTAGGATAATTCACAACAGTACCATTAAATGTATCAGAATGAAATGCAACAGGCTTACCATGCTGTAAGAGAACTGCACCCATGGCGTAATCACTTACATCTGTCTGAATCTTGAATGGCTGTCTCAAGTCCGGTAATGCAAGAACTGGAGCTGAACTTATCTTCTCTTTCAAAGACTCAAAAGATTTTTGTTTCTTACCTCTCCATTGGAAAGCACGCTTCACACTAGTCACTGCATACATAGGAGCTGCTATGGCAGAGAAGTTAGAAATAGACTTCCTCCAATATTGAGCTGCACCCAAAAAACTTCTTACCTCTGTAATGGATTTGGGAGTAGGCCAATTAACAATGGCTTATACTTTGGAAGGATCAATTCTCAAAGCACCTCCTCCTACTATGTGTCCCAAATAAACCAAATAAGTCTTTCCAAATTCACACTTTGACATTTTAAGAAATAACTGATTTTTCTTCAAAACATCAAGTACTTTCTTAACATGCATGACATGCTCTTCTCTAGTCTTGCTGAAAATTAATATGTCATCTAAGTAGACAATAACGAAATCATTAAGAAAAGGATGTAAGACATCATCCATTACCCACATGAAAGTTGCAGGTGCATTGCATAAACCAAACGACATAACAAGCCACTCAAAGAGTCCCTGTTTGGTTTTAAATGCTGTCTTCAAAATGTCACTTTCTGCAATTATAACTTGATGATAACCACTACGTAAGTCTAACTTAGTGAAATATTTAGCATCTTTCAGCTGATCCAACAAATCATCTATCCTTGGAAGTGGGTAACGATTCTTTACCGTTATTTTGTTCAATGCCCTGAAGTCCACACACATGCACCAAGTTCCATCTTTCTTTGGAATCAACACTATCGGTGACCCACATGGCGAAGTGCTTGGTCTTATGAATCCTTTGTCCAACAAGTCTTTAATTTTCCTCTTGATTTCAACATTCTCCATGATAGACAAGAGGTACATGCCGATTTTAGGAAGAGGACAATCTTGATGTAAATTGATCTCATGTTGAATCTCCCTTTTAGGAGGTAAACCTGTTGGCTCCTGAAACATATCATGCTGTGCATCAACTACATCATATAAATCTGATTTAAGCTTGGAATCACAATTTTCAAATGACTCATGATTCATATCAACCTTGGGCTTAACCATAAGAAGTTTAAAACTCTTGCTAGAATTGACTAGCCTTTTTACCTATCCCGCATTTACCATCGATATATTTGTCTTCTTGCGATGTGCTCTAAAAATGAAATCCTTGCCATCTTTAAAGAGATGATATTTGTTTTCATGGAGATGGAAGATTTCTTTCCTATCAAATAATTAAGGACTTCCCAAAACAATTCCTAATATATCAAGCGGCACCACATCAAGTTCAACTGTGTCAATAAAGTGTGCAGCTATGGTGAATCACAATATGCACTTTCTTGAGACTTGTAAGTTTGCATCCTTACATATCCACCCAAGTGGATAAGGCTTTGGATGTGGAATGGTCTCAAGTTTTAGCTATTTGACCAAGTCTTCTGATATGAGATTTTCTTGTGACCCAGTGTCAAACAGTGTGTCAATTTTAGTATGTTTTGAGACTACCCTCACATGGAACAATTCAATTCTTTCTTCCTCACTAGGAGCTTGTACATGACAGTTTGAAGTACTAGTGCTTGCTTTAGTTTTATTTTCCTTTCCATTCATACTTTTCAAACCCATGGCTGCAATTTTGGTTTCATCCCTTGAATCATCACCAAATCTTTAGGTGTAGTTGTAGTAGCTGCAGTTTTCTTCTTTCCCTTGTTTTTGTTAAACTGGTTTCTTTTTTCAGGATGTAATTTCCAACAGTTTTTCTCTTCATGGCCCTCTCTTGAACAATGTTTACAAATGAACTTTTCACTCTCTTGTTTGATAGATGCATTCTTTTTACCTTTTCCATTAAAGGTTTTATCTTTGTTCTTCCCTTTGAAAGGCTTGTTTCTACCCTCATCAAAAGTGTTTTTCCCTCTAGCCTCTAAATGAGTAGCTTGTACACAAAATTCATCTAGACTAGTAGGATTAAACATAAGGATAGTGTGTTTAAGGTAACTGTGCAACCCACCTATATACTTCAACAAAGTATCTTGTCTTTGCAAGTCTACCCCTAATAAGAGTGCTCTTCTCCTAAATTCTTGGGTATAGTCTTGCACATTCTGTCCCTTAAGCTGTCTAAAGTTTTGCCAGTTCATTATAGCCTTTTGAAGATGAGAAAGAGCATAAAATTGTTTCTTGATTGCAATAATAAATTCAATTCATGATAGAGTAATCTTACCATGTTTCTTGATTTCCTCCTTGGTCTTGGCTTCCCACCATACCAAAGCTGCTCCATCCATCCTTAGCGAGGTTAGTTGTATTTTGGTGTCATCATCATGCAGATTTTGAATCCTTAAATAGACTTCCAATTGTCTGATCCAATTATCTAATTTCTCTGCATTAAATTCACCGTTAAACATTGGCAATTCAAATTTGACATAAAGCTTTAAAAAATGATTTTTACCAGTGGTTTTCGACTTATGTGACTGATTTACCGAAGTCGAGGAAGACGATGTCGAGGAAGACGATATCGAGGAAGAGGATAACGATGGAGATGGTGGATCACCATTTCCTCCATTCCCTTTCTTGACTGATCATTACCCTTCTTTCCTCCTGAGGAATCCTCTCCTTCTTTTTGATTTTTAGACCCTTCTCCAACAATCCTATCATTTCTCTCTTGATAGAGGATCCTTACCATTTCATTCATATCCAAGAAAGCTTTCCGAAATACACTTTCTTCTTCCTTGGGATCCATCTCTTCAGGAGCTTCACCTTCTCTTGAAGACATACTTTTTTATGCTTCTAGGGCTCTTGAAGATGGTTCTCTGACCATTCTTGGTTTTGGATTAGTTTGTGCACTAACCAAGTTTCCTTCACCTCTCTTGAGTTTTAACCTAGTCAACATCAAAACTTGCAAACAAATGACTTAATCTTTGCACAAAAAAATGCTGGGTAAAAGCTCTAGCTCTAAACCATAGCTTTGATACCAATTGATCTGAAAATGAAAGTATTTGTTTTGCTGTTCAAAGTATTCGTTTCCATTAAATTATGTGTGAAAAGTGTTTGGATAGTCTTGCAAGTGAAACAAAGTGTTTTTTTATCTGTTTATGAACTTTGGTGTGAGGGAGTGTTGTTTTAATTTAATGTTTAACAACTTTAATCTGAATAACACAGCAGAATAACTTCACCATAAACACACAACAACATGATGAGGCAGTTCACCCCTCCTGGGCTACATCTGCCGGGTCTAAGGCTCCTAATGGGCATATCCTTGATATATTATGATGCTCAAATTTGTAATACATTGAGTAAAAGGTCTAAACAGACCAAACTAGCTATGAAAATGGATTCAAAACATAAAAAGAAGCTAAGAATGACTCTGATTTCGCCTAAAACAGTGAAGTGTAGTCCAATGCAGCTCTGTTTCCCTCAAGGCCCTTATGGCTTCCCAAGATTCTCTGAAGTGTAAATGGCTGAAGAACACCTCCAATGGCTTTGAAACCTGTTCCAATGGCTCCAGAATGCTGAGAATACTCGAAATAGAAAAAAAAATTCCTCCAAAAGGTTCTATCTAGTGAAAGTTATGATCAAAACAAGATTTGTCCAGTTTGGCCTAAAAAACCTCCACCAAACTTGGGAGGACTGCAGATAACTCCACTAAAAAGGCGAACTGCCTGATCTGGCGGAACCGCGCGTTCAAAATGTCGGAACATTAAATTTAACTGGCAGTGTTATGGCAGATTCACATGCATATGTTTTAGAGGTTAACTATTGGCAGTTAAGTTTTAAGCCCCCGCCCATGGTCATGGGTCGGAGGTCCCATGGTGGATAGGATAACACCTGAGTGCTTAGCCAAAAACTCCGCCGACCATTTTGTAGTGACCCATGCTCGTGCACGTTTGACCCGCGGGTAGACCCCGAACGCTTGGTTATTGCTGACCCACGTTTACAACCAACCATCTCTGCTCTGCATTCAGTGCTAACCCTGTCGGTTCAACGTGTGACCTCTGTCGTTTATCTCTGCCCGCTCGTTCATGGGTAGACACCACCCGACATTTACGTGTAGACCAACCATTTATCATTCAGACTTTACCCGCGTTTAACCATGGCTCGATCCTTCGTGTAGTCTCCGCCTGCGGGTGACCTACGCCCATTCGGGTCAGGTTGGGTTGGGCCCGACTGACCCGTAGCATGTAGCTCGGGTCAGGGCTGACCATGGAGTTTTTAAACCAATTTTTTTTTTCAAACACAACTTGAACCTTTAGGCCTGGTGCCACGTGGCAGCCTCCAGGTAGACCACGTGGCACCCACCGATAGGCCATCCCAATTTTTATAAAATAATGAAATTTTCCATTTCACATTAATTTCTGAAGATGCCAATTTTGCTTTCTAAAATGTTGTTTTGAAGGTTATTGGGAAAAATTAAAACTTGAATATCTTCCACATCTAGCATCATATTTGAGTGTCGTTTGCGGCGTTAGGATCGTAATGACAAAAAATATCTGATTGATAAATTTATTACGAGTTCTGAGCAGTTCCAAATTTGAGCATTTTTTTCACTTAGGACATGATCACCTGATCACTTATGATGAAGCATATGGGAGCAGGAGGATCCTACAAAGTACAACATAGAGCTAAAGACGAGTACTTAGCATACGCTAAGAAAGGAGCATACACCTAGAATTAATCAAGATGTGGAAGGTCACGAGTTTGTTTTCACGATTCTTGTAAATTTTCAAGTTGTTGAGATTTCAAATGTTCTCAACCTACAAAGACTAAAATGCATTGTCCTTTTTATGTACGTTGGGTTTACTTCTGAGAATAGAAAACAAAATCAAAATTACTAGTCTAACATTTGTTAATTACGCCGATAGGCGTCCCCCTATTGGAATTGGCTACTTTAATCATTTTACTAATTAAAAAATCTGATCAGATGGTTTAAATTTAAAGATGCCAGTATATTCTTGTCGTCGCCACTATATCAATGGATGGAATTCACACCACTAACTTCCCTACATATCTAAACCATATGATTAAACCATTTTTAAATTATATTTTTACAAATCGTGATTATAAATTTACCATTCCATTTGTAAATTTCCACCTATTAAGATTAACATGAAGTGGGAGGATTACAAAAAAAAATTAGACATGTATCATAGTAGTGGAAATGTGTGATCTATTGACAGTTTTCAATTTCAAAATGTTAATAATGCGTGTCCAATTCCAAATAACAAGTGTCGAAAGTTTTCAATTTCAAAATGTTGATAACATGTTCCCAATTGCAAATAACAAGTGTCCTTTGCTTGCCTCGGTCCTTTACATTACCTTGTATGTCCTTTTAACCATTTCATTATGTTCTAACTAATAGCCCTACTTCTCTTCTTGGGTCATGAGAGTAGTAGAAAAACAGTCAGGATATATTGCTCATAACACTCAGGATGCACGCATAGAACAGACTGAAATTTTGACAAAAAGATATGGCCACGCCTATTGAAATTTCAAGTGTGGAAGTACAAAAAAGATTGTTGAGCTTCACACATTCATCAATAAATTGGTAAGAAGATGTTTCTAATTGTTTAAATACAATAATATCTTCAATAAATGGTTAAATCAGTGTGATTATTTGTTTAAATTGCAAAGATCAATTTGATTGCTTTGTTGGATCATGGAGATATGTGCTTAATAAAAATATGTAGAGAAGTAACAAAAATAAGGCAATTTTTTAATTCAAATTAATCCATTGTTTCATGCAGCTATAGAAAATAGTTTGTTTTTTTCATTGTGTTGTAAGTTATTTTCTATAATCAATTTATTTTTATTTTTTATATAATTTCACCCTCTCAATCTTTTTTTCTTATATAATGGAATATCAAAATTACGGAGATTAACTTTCAATTAAAAAAAAAAAGGTTTATCACTCATTGTTAATAAAATATCATAATTACAAATATTAACTTTTCATTTTCTGAGAGAGGTTTTTCGCTCACTATTAATAATCCTCTATCTATGCTGATTTTGGTTTAGATATAACGTATAATTTTTTAATGAGAATGAATTACATATCATCATTGCATCTTTGTAACATGTAATTATATTTTCACAAAATTTATTTTCATTTTTGAGCAAGTATAAAGATTTCTACATTATTGGGAGAGTAGACATGTAATTTCCGAGGGGAAGATGGCTGTAGCGAAGATGCAAAATAATTTTAAGGTATGCCCATAAAGTGCCAACAACGCTATTAGCGGGACCATTGCAATTTCCAGAAGGGAAGATAGTTTCACCTATTTTATCTAACACCATTGCAATTACAATAATTTATAAATAGTATACTCACCCTCTATTAGGTCTGAATTATAGAAGAGGACAGCAATCACATATGATGGCTGATGAAAACGTTCTTAGATGATACATATGACAGGCTATAACGTGCAGAAAGAAAGCAACCAAAAAGTGTGGAAACATATGGAAATCTTGATAGGTGTTCCACCTGCTTGTTTTTAATAATGTTCCCAAAAGTAATTTTGGATAAATTCGGTATTAATTTATGATTTTGTATTTATTTAGATTTTGTATTAATTTATATTTGTGCTTCTTGTTTTATTGTTATTCAATCTGTTTTCTAGAAGTGGTAGCTATAACTTTAACAAATAGCACTAAATAACACAATAATATAATTAACTTATAAGAAAGAGAATAAATTAGATTTTGAATTTAATTTAATTTAAAATGAATGTTTTTTAACCATATAAGAATTCAAATATTTTTACATTCTCATCATATTTACACTAAATTAATGTGAATATTATTTTTGGGTTCTATTAAAACACAAATACATTGAGATATATATTTAGAAAATCAAATACATTTCATCTTCCTTGAATTTAAATACTTTAGAAAAATAATCATCTTTACATCTTCAATAATTTTAAAATGCACTTATGTAATAATATTCCATCCTTGATGAGATAAGAAATATTTCCTATGTGAGAAGATGGAGATGGCTTTATGTTAGTTATTTATATTTTTCTTTGGAAAGATGAATTGAGAGATTGATAATATGCATAACTAGGATGAGGTTGTTTTTAAAATTTTAATTCTAGATTTAACTATAGTGAATGATTGAATAATATACTACATAAATATTTTGATCTATTATAGGAACCCACAATAATAACTGTAAAACCAAAATGGATACAAAATTTATTTTTTCCATTGATCCTTTTCAAATTCAATGAGTTACAACATTTTAGTTTGTTTGGTTGTTATTTATACCAAAAAATCTTGAAGGAACATTTTAAAACTGGTTCATAAATAATTCTTATATACCTATTTAGCTAATTGTATACTAATGAAGCTATATTGCCCCTTTGTGGAATTCAATATTGGTACTTTTCAGAGTGTGGTAATTAAAGTATTGGTGTAGTGCTAATTACATAATGAGAGATTCTTATATATGTTTTAAATAATTGAATTTCGATATGTTTTAAAGAATTGTTTTTATAATTTTAAGTAATTTTTATAAATAATGTTGTATAAGGAAGACATCTTCAAAGTATTGAAGAAACCAAATTTTATTTAAATTTATTGTTGAGTAATTTTGTTTATGATAACTTTGTGTCTTATCTATAAAATTATCATATCAAAATATTCAACCTTCCAATAATTTTTATTATTCAAATAACTACAATTTTCCATAATAATGTGTTGCATTTAAAAAATTTAAAGTTGACTAGCATTTCAATGTTTCATCACATTTAATAATCACAATTCTAGTGGTTGTAAATCCACTACTATGACAACTCTAAATGATCAATGATGTAAAATTAAGGTGATATTTGATATAACTAATTGTACTTATATTTAGATTTAAATTTTTAAATATTCAAGTTAGATTTAGAAATATGAAATTTAATATTTAGATTTAATATTATTTATATTTAATATTAACGGTACAGTATTAAGTAACTTAATAATAATAATATTAGGTTTATTTTTAATGATAATGTTATTCTAGATTTATAATAATATTAGATTTGTATAATAATAATTAATAACATTATTAATGATTATCAATAATTATATTTTAACATTAATTTTAACTAATATTAAAATTAACAACAATTATACAATATTAATATGAATGGTTACTGAATTTTCTCTTAAAAATTAACATTTAAGATAATGATAATATTAATAATATTAATAATATCATTATTACTAATTATAATTAATTAATATTACCTTACATTAATATTATCAATTAATAATAATATTAATTAATGGTAGTAGTTTTATGTTTAATATTATTAATATTAAAGGTCAATTCACTAATGGGTGAATACTTTACCTATCCTTACTTATATTATGTAGGACAATTTTGTCTATATGATAACTTTTAGGCTCATTGTGTTATATAATATATTTAATACTATTTTAAATTTAGAACTTCTTTATATATTTTAATAAATTAAAATATATATTAATGGGCTCCATATTATAATGGATTAACATATTCAAATTTTATAAAATATATACTATTAATTTTTTATTTCTGTGTCTAGGTGATTGATGTTGATGCAAAATTATGGTGATATTTGAGTTAGTACTTATTGTCGTATAATTGACTCTACTTATATTTAATATTTATGATATATGTGATAATAATTTATAATTATGTTTAATATTAAATTTATTAATACTAAATTTAGGATTTTAAATATTAGGTTTATATTTTTAAATATTAAATATAATATTATTTTGGTTTAATATTAGGTTTAGTTTTAATAATAATATAATATTATCATTTTAGATTTATAATAATAATAATAGATTTGTATATCCTTGGATGCGGGTGACAACAGGAGTACAAATGAAAATTGCCTCTCCCAAGCCTATGAGGACGAAGATCTGCAGCGTAGGTCCTCACCTGATGTGGATCCTCAAACCAGTAACCATCCGCACGAGATGAATGAGATAAGGCATGATGAAGACATGCTTGGGCTGCGTCACCCCCTCCAGGGTACCTCTATACAACAATCATCTTAAATGATTACCTGGATTGATATGCCGATGGGCCATAACTCTTCACTCGAGCCCGCTCATGATAACGGTTATGGTACGCAGCTGCATGCAAGGATCAATCATAACCTTCCCCTTCACATCTGTCACATGCCTTTTAAAAGGAAGGGAACTCAGCACAAAGAGATACACAGTCAACTCCTTCAATCATTTTTGTTGATTCTATTCTTCCCTCCTATGCACCCAGTCCGCTGCACAACCCTTTTCCTACAGCTGCGCTGCGCAAAAATCCCTGGGCTGCGTTTTATCTAGCCTGCACATCTTATCCCAGCTCCATCTGTCCCACTAGTCTCAATAGTCTGTGCGCATCCATTACCTCGCATCCCTTGAAGTGCTTTCCCCCTCATCGTTCCCCTTGTCCACTTGCTTCTCCCTTGCTTTGATCCTCTCCCCCTGCTGAGCATACCTCCATATCTGTCACACCTCTGCTTCAGCAGGCCATGGCACCTAGGTTGCGCCAAAGAACCATCCGTGAAGGGAAGAGAGGGGAGCTCCCCGATTGTTACCACTGTAGGACGAACAATCTCCTGGAGTTCGTTGAAGGCTCCTCCTCAGGCAGTTACGCTAAACAGAGCCCCGTACTGGATCGAGAAGAGGAGGCCCCCAAGCAGGCTTCGCAGAGAGGCAGATGTGGACCTCGAAAGTCCACCATTGTGCAGCAGGAGCACCTCCCGCCTCGCAAGATCGAACCTCTTCCGACTCATGAGGATGAGGGTGATGATATAGATGTATAGATGATGGATTCTGAAGGTACTTGGACGTGCATCCCTGACGCAGAATATCCAGTGGCTCCCATCCTTTGCACAACGGTCCCCAAACCTATGCATCCACCCATTGATACAAAGGAAGAGGCTGCGCAGGCATATGCTTGCCCCATAGTGGAGGAAGATCTAGACAATAATGATGAAGTTGAAGACTAAGGACTACGAAGCTGCTCAATTTTTCTTTGTTTTTTGTCTTTCTTGCTATCACCACGAAATTTCAAGTTATACTTATGCTTCCACATATTTTGTAATTTTTGGATACCCTAGTGCTTCTGCACATTTTGTAATTTCTTGCTTCAAGTATTTTTCAGGCTGGTTTTCCCATGGATGCAACCTCGAAACCGCACAACTAACGTTGGGATTGGTTAAGCGCAACTTACTAACCCAACTTGTAGCATATATACTGTTTCTATTTTTGAATTAATATATATTAGCCTAATTTACCAAAAAATAAAATAAAATAATAAATTTGTATAATAATTATTAATGATTATTATTAATAATATTTTAACATAAAATTTCATTAATATTAACATTTTAATAATTATACAACACTAATATCAATTATTAATAATATTTTCTTCCTAAAAACATTTATAAAATTAATAGTAATTAATATTATTATGTTTAGGTTTCAATTTAATAATATTAAGTTATTATAGTAATGGTTAATAACATTATTATTCAGTATTGTTAATACTATTTTAATGTTAATTCTCACTAAATTAATATTAACACTTGTATAATATTAATAACAGCTATAGAATACTAATACTAATATCAATTATAGAATATTAATATTAATATTAATATTTTAATATTTTTACTAATATTAATATTAATTAACAAATTTTAATATTAATATCATTAACATTAAATACGAATAAATAGGAATAGAATTTTAATATTAATATTAATTAATATGATTTCGAATATTTATATTATTGTTAATATTTATAATCATTAATTTTAACATCAATTATTTATATTAATAACATTAAATAACTTTAAGTTTTAGGTTTAATGTGTTATATAATATATTTAATGTCCTGAGGATGAACCACATTAGCTAGTTCGAAACGTCAACCTAATCCTAATGATGTGTTTTTTCCGAAAATATTTTTATTTACATTATGGATCACAAAAGTATTAAATCTAATAATATATTTTTTTTATATACTTTAGTAAATTAAAATATATATTAATAAGCTCTATATTATAATTGGTTAGCACATTCAACTTTTATTAAACATATATTATTATTTTTTTATTTCTATATGTCTAAGTAATCAATGTTGATGCAACATTATGGTGATATTTGAGTTAGTAATTAATTTTGTATAATTGAATCTACTTATATTTAATATTGATATGTGATAATCATTTATAATTATGTTTAATATTAAATTTAGGTTTTTAAATATTTGGTTTATATTTTTAAATATTAAATTTAATATTATTTAGGTTTAATATTAACCTTAGGTTTTATAATATTAGGTTTAGTTTAATAATATTATAATATTATTATTTTATATTTATAATAATAATAAGTTTGTATAATAATAATTAATAGCATTATTAATGATTGTCATTAATAATATTTAAAAATCAAATGTTAATAATATTAACGTTTTAATAATTATACAATATTAATATCAATTATTAATAATATTTTCTTCATAAAAACATTTATAAGCTTAACATTAATTAATATTATTAGGTTTAGGTTTAAATTTAATAATATTAGGTTATTATAGTAATGGTTAATAATATTATTATTGAGCATTCTTAATACTATTTTTAACATTAATTCTCACTAAATTAATATTAACACTTCTATAATATTAATAACAATTATAGAATACTAATATCAATTATAAAATGTTAATATTAATATTAATATCTTTAACATTAATAACATTAAATATGAATAAAATTTTAATATTATTTAATATTAATATTAATTAGTATGAGTGCGACTATAAATATTATTGTTAATATTTATAAACATTAATTTTAACATTAATTATTAATATTAATAACATTAAATAATATTATCATGGTCATGGTCCAATGTCATATTATGACAACCATGGTCATCCATGGTACAATATCGCATTGTAACAAAAATTGTCTCAATAGGAAAATCAACCTTGGTCCAACATCACAATATGAAAAATATTGTCTCAATTTGAAAATCAATCATGGTCAACCATGGTCCAACAACGCATTGTGAAAAAGATTGTGTCAATATTAAAATCAATATGGTTAATGATGGTCAACCATGTTTATTTTAGTGTTTATAATTATTCAAATGTCACATTTTGACAAAGATTGACTCAATATGAAAATCAGTCACGGTAAACCATGGTCAATTATGGTCAACCATGGTCAATCATGGTCAATATGAAAATAAACCATAGTTAATCATGGTCAACCATGATCCATCATCACATTGTGACAAAGATCATCTTAATATGAAAATCAACCATGGTCAACCATCATCGACCATGGTAAACCATTATTGACCATGGTTAACGATGGTTTGTCACGGTCAATCATGGTTTGACGTCGCATTCTGACAAATATTTTCTTAATATGAAAATGAACCATAGTCAATCATTGTCAACCATGGTTAACCATGGTCAATAATCATGGTCACGTTTTGACGAAGATTGTCTCTTGGTCCAACGTCACATTATGTCAAATATGGGCATTCATGCTTAATCATGGTCCAACATCGCATTGTGACAAAGATTGTCTCAACATGAAAATCGACAATGCTCAGCTATGGTCCAACATTTTATTGTGACAAATATTGTTTCAATATAAAAATAAATCATGGTTAATCATTGTTGACCATTGCATTGTGAAAAAATAGTGTGTTAATATAAAAAAAAAACCATGGTCAACAATGGTCAAAAATGTTTATTTTAGGGTTTATAATATTTATCTTAGGGTTTATATTTATTGAGTTTATAATATTAAACACTTAGTTTTAATATTATTCCCTTGGGTTTTTAGTGTTAATCCCTTGCATTTATTAGTCCATTGGGTTTATAATATCAATCCCTTGGGTTTATAATCATGGTCAACCATGGTCCAATGTCACATCGTGACAAATATTGTCTAGATATGAAAATCAACCATCATCAACCATTGTCAACCATGGTACAACATCACATTATAACAAAGATATCTCAATATGAAAATCAATCATGGTCAACCATCTTCGATCATAGTTAACCATGGTCAAATGTCACATTGTGACAAAGATTGTCTCAAATGAAAATCTATCATGGTCAATCATGGTAAATATGAAAGTAAACCATGGTTAATCATGTTCAACCATGGTCTAACATCCCATTGTGGAAAATATTGTGCCAATATCAATATCACCCATTATCAACCATTGTCAACTATTATCAACCATGGTTCAATGCCACATTGTGACAAAGCTTGTTTCAATGTGAAAATAAACCATGGTAAATCATGGTTAATGATCGTTAACAACGATGGTCACATTGTGAAAAATATTGTCTGATGGTCCAACATCACATTCTCACAACCATGGTCATCCATGGCCAATCATGGCATAACGTCGTATTGTGACAAAGATTCTCAATATGAAAATCAACCGTGGTCACCCATTGTCAATCATGGTCAACCATGGTCAACCATGGTCCAACGTCACATTGTCACAACTTGATTATCTTAGTATGAAATTCAATCATGGTTAACCATGGTCCAACGTCACATTGTGACAAATATTGTCTCAATATGAAAATCAACCATGACCAACCATGTTTTTTTTAGGGTTTATAATATTTATCTTAGGGTTTATAGATAATGGATTTACAATATTAATCCTTTGGGTTTTTAGGTTTTTAGTATTAATATTTTTATTTTTTATTTATTTTGTGCCTTAGGTTTATAGTATCAATCCCTTGGGTTTATCAATCTAAGGGTTCATATTCCTAGGGCGTAATATTATTGATAGGGTTTAGAATATTAATCCTAGGTTTTAATATAGATCCCTTAGTTATGTAATCCCTTAGGTTTATAATATAAATTCCTTGGGTTTATAATATTAATCATAGGGTTTATATTCCTAGGGTTAAATATTAAGCATAATGTTTACAATATTAATGTCTTGGGTTTTTTAATTTATGGTTTATATTGCTAGGGTTTATTATTAGTCCTAGGGTTTTACGTTGTTCCCTTGGGTTTATAATCACTTGGGTTTTTAATATTAATCCTTTGGGTTAATTAATCCCTTGGGTTTATAATATTAATCGCAAGGCTAATGATATGAATATTAGGGTATAATGTTTATTTTATGGTTTATAATATCTATCTTAGGATCTATATCCCTTTGGTTTATAGTATTAATTTGTTCGGTTTAATATTATTCCCCGAGGTTTATAATACCTCGTGATTTTAGCATTAATCCCTTGTTTTTATTAGTGCCTTAGGTTTATAATATCAATCCCCTGGGTTTATTAATCTAAGCGTTCATATTCCTAGGGTATAATATTATTGATAGCGTTTATAATATTTTTTTTTTAAGTAGGACTAATTCTATTATATATAAGGAAACTAGTACAATTCAGGCACAGTGTCAGCTGTGGAAGCCTGAACACTGTGTATAGATGCCAAGCTTATCATCGAGTGCTTAGACTGCCCGTATCGGGAAACCAGTCTTTTTAAACTACAAAACTTAACTGCCCGCATGCGGGAAACCGGTTTCAAAAACTTAGTAACTGTAATAGCATAGAAATAAAAACAACTGTTTCTGGACCACTGTATGAGCTGGTCGTCCCAACAACAGAAAGTATCATAGACTATGAAACTGAAACAAAAAACCTGGAGCGCAGTGCTGAGGCTAGTCATTCGTCGGGGAAGGAGGTTCTTCAATGATTCTGCAGCCGAAATATTCTCCACTGTCTTCGTCACCAAAGTCGCCTGTGTCCATTCTTTCTCGGGTATCTTCCACGTTTTCCTGTTGCCCCTGAGGCTCGAGAGGAGAGGAGACCGGCACCGCCGCACCTAAGATTCCAGAAGCCGGAGAGAAGAGAGCAGAGGCCGAAGAAGGGGGAGGGTAGTTGGGAATTTCCTCCCTCAGAGTGACGGAGATGAGGGCCGTGAGGACAGCATTGGAAGCAGTGGGGTAAAATTTAAGTTCAGCATGCTGCGAGGATTGTCTGAAGGTTGGACGAAGAGGAGCTAGAGGGACCGCCCTTGAAGAAGTGCCACCATGCACAGGAGCCTGAGAGGAAGGGGGCGAGATGGCAGCTCCAGGAGTTGATGTCGAAACACCAACACGACGTCGCCCTCTACCTTTACCACCACGCGGAGGCAGGGCGGGGTTCGGTGCATCTTCAGAAAGAAAATTAATGGGAGGGGGCCGACTGTCACCTCGACTTAGGCCTCGCCGAGCTCTCATTCTTTCACGGAGACGCGGCATAATCAAGCCAATGCCGCTGGGGCGAGAGGGTGCAGGAGGAAGAACAGAATGGTCCAGGGGAGGAGGATCAGTGATAGCGGAAGGCCCAAGACTGATAAGACACGAAGAGGCGGAGGGAATAGGCAGGGGGTCACGACACAGGAGCTCACCACCTCTGAGCAGAGAATTAAAATAACAATGGGGGGTTTGAGAAAAATTACAACCTGGACTCAGCTCGATGCAGGACTGCAAGGAACATCGCCTCCCTGTCGATGTTTTCTCAGTCGCCTCAATCGCACCAGACCTGCAAATGCCGAACAACGGAGTGGGCGCACTCACCTTACCAGAGGCCTTAACATCATCATTCAGCTGAGCCATCGAAAAATGAAACACCTCCATATCCTCCTGCAGATTTAGCCGACCAAGGCGGGTAGAAATTGCGCGAGCGAATTCATTAATAGCAGAGTTAATACGAATGCCGGGAGCCATGTGGGCTGCCCAGGCTCCGTCCATGGAGAAATACGCGTGGCAGCGTTCCCCCGGCGTGACGTTAATCAGCCGGATCCGGCACTGGTTGGTCCTGACATACCAACTGTGTGCAGTTCTGTAGCAGTGCTTCATCATGGATATAGTTGAGGGTGCCATGAGTGAGGTTGCTAATACTTTCAGTTCCAAGATTGGCTAAAAGGTCTGCAACCTTATTGCCTTCCCTCTTAACGTGCTTGAAGGAGATCGCTCTGTGTTGCATGAGCCACTTGCTTAACTTGTTAATTCTGGCCTCAAGACGCCAACTGTGAGACACTTTCTCTGAATTGGTGCCCCAAAGAAGCCGCTGGGAGGCATTGATAAGAACCTGAGAATCTCCCTCTGTGATGATGGGAAAGAGATTATAATGGTGCGTAAGACACAGGCCTTGCCATAATCCCTCCAATTCAGCAGAGTTATTGGTGTCCCAACCAATGGAGCCATAAAAGATGAATTGCGCTTCACCTTTGTAATTTCTGACTATTCCCCCGAATCCAGCTGGGCCAGGATTCCCTTTGGAAGCGCCATCAAAGTTAAGCTTGTAAACACCTTCCGGTGGAGGAGACCAATGCAAGGGGGGATCGGGAGGGGAGTGAGCAATGAGGGAGGGGCGCGACGGAATTTGAAGGTTCCAATTCTGCCAGATAGAGATTTCTTGGGGAGTTTTAGGGAAATCTTCTTCATTCCAAGAACATAGAGCCAAGGATTCCTGCAGATTGGAGCAGAAGGAGAGCCAGAGAGAATCAAGGGGGGTGGTTTGACTTTTAAAAATGCGCCGATTACGCTCTTTCCACAGAGACCAGAAAACTAGGCCCGGAAGAAGGATCCAGAGGGCATTGAGGATGGGAGAAGAGTAAGGGCGGTGAGGCCAGAAGCGAAGAGTCATGGTAATATCCCCAGTAGGTTTGTTCTTCTGGCAGCGAAAGCAGCATTTTTCCCACAAAGAGTTGGCCAGAGGGCACAACAGGAGAAGATGCTGGATAGTTTCCACATTTTGCAGGCAATTAGGACATTGAGACGGTCCAGTGAAACCTCGTTTGACAAGGTTATCCCACGTCAGGATTCTTTTGTGGCTTAAGAGCCAAAGAAACGTGGAGATTTTGGGCCAAGTCAGCTTGTTCCAGATCAAGGTCCAAAGAATATCCCGGGGCAAGGATACAGGATGCAGCAGAGAGTAAGCTTCTTTTGTGGTGAACATTCCTCTGGTGGAGTAGCCCCATCTGAGAATGTCATGATCCTCAGATCGTCTTATTTGGCGGCGGTGAAGCTCTGTGCTGAGGGATTCCAGATCGAGTTCAGGTGCTTGAGGAACTATATTCTGAGGAGGATTCCATTGTCTGAAGTCGTGGTTGTCATCAGCAGTCCAATATTGACCAACCTTTGCGTCCTGATCAATGTTGTTACCTTCCATGTTGATGCTGGGGAGGAGCTCGATAAGAGGAGGTGATTGCTGCCAAGAATCATGCCAGAATCTCGCATAGTTGCCACTACGAATTTCCCAGAAGCTATTTTGCTGGATGAGCTGATGGTGTTGCCTGGCTGCATTCCAAATGAGGGAGCCTGTTTGTCTCGGAACCATTCTGATCAGATCAGCAGGGGGTCTATTATTAGCATATTTAGCATTCCAAAGCTTGGCCCAAGGAGTGTGAGGTTTAGAAATCCACTTCCACCAGATACGGGCAGCCATCACTTCATTGCTGTGACTGGGATCTCTGAGATTGAGGCCACCAGCTTCCTTGGGAGAGCAAACCGTGTCCCAGTTCACGAGAGCCCACTTTCGATTTCTACCAGAGGAGCCCCAAAGAAAGTTCCGTTGCAGAGCTCTAATTTGCTTTAAGACCCACTTGGGAGCAGCTAGAACGGAGAAAAGGTAGAGAGGAATAGATTGGAGCACCGCTTTGATAAGAATGAGCCTGCTGGGAAGGTTTAAGGCTCTGTAAGTCCAGGAGGCCAGTCTAGCTTCCAATTTGTCCAAGAGCTTGACCCAAGAGGAGTTTCTGACGGCAGAGTCAATGAGCAGGGCGCCCAGATACTTGTCAGGGAGAGTGGCAACGGAGAATCCAAGGATGCGAGCAATATTGGCCTGAGTGAGGGGGGGGGTGTTGAAAAAGAACACTTGTGATTTGGATTCATTAATAGTGAGACCAGAAGCAAGAGAAAACAGTTGAAGTAAGTCATTAAAGGAGCGAGCTTCTTGAACAGAGGGGTGACCAAAAAGCATGTTATCATCCACAAATTGCTGGTGGGTTGTGGTGGGAGCGCCATGGAGGGAAATGCCCCGCAATTTGTGATGCTGAACTTCTTTATGAATCAAGCGCCCCAGGCCTTCCACCATGAGAACAAAGAGGAAGGGAGAGAGAGGGTCCCCTTGCCTGATTCCTCTAGAGGGATGAAAGGGAGGGGAAGGAGCCCCATTGACCAGAACGGAGAAGGAGGGGGAGGAAATAAGACTCATAATCCATCTGATCCACATCGGATCAAAGCCAAAAGCATTTAAGATTTGCTGAATGTAACTCCAATTTAATTTATCGAAGGCCTTTGAGAGATCAATCTTGAGAAGCATACCTGGCTTTCGGCAGATTTTTAAAGAGTGCATAATTTCATGCGTTAAAATTATGCCATCCAGAATTTGGCGCCCTTCAACATAGCCCGTCTGCTCCGGAGAGATGAGGAGAGGTAGAAGAGGCTTGAGTCTGTTGGCTATGACTTTGGAGATGAGTTTGTAAATAACATTGCAAAGAGAAATAGGCCTGAATTTGTCCGGTTTGCTAGGTTGATCCTCCTTAGGGACAAGCGCTAAAAAAGTAGTGTTGAGAGAGGGTAAGATCCAATGCATGGCTCTTGACTCTTCAACCAACTGCCAGACTTCAGATTTGATGAGATCCCAGAAATAGTGGAAGAAGTTAGAAGTAAAACCATCAGGCCCCGGTGCTTTGCCATCTTTGAACTGTGCCATAGCCTCATCCACTTCTTGGGGAGAGACTGGACGAAGAAGCATCTGGTTATGCTCTGCTATGACCAATTTTGGAATGAGCTGAGCGATTTGATTGATGGCGGGTTGTCGGTTTATGTGAGGCTCCTGCAGAATTCCCTTGAAATAATCGGTCAGTTCCTTCTCCATTTCCTCGTGTTTCTCTGTTTTTTCTCCCTGTTGGCTGATTATGTGACTAATTCTGTTCTGCATCCTGCGCTGTATGGTGGAAGCGTGGAAGAACTTGGTGTTCCTTTCACCCTCCTTTAACCATCGTACTCTAGACTTCTGCTTCCACAGGATTTCTTCCTGTTTGTATCGGTTCTCAAGCTGAGTTTGGAGCTTGGACTCCTTAGTGGCTAATTCCTCTGTTCGCCCCTTGGAGATGAGTTCCTGCTGTACCTCATGCATCTGTTGCTCCAGAATATTTTTTTCCTCGAAAATATTGCCGAAGGTGGATCGATTCCAGTGCTTGATTTGACCCTTGAGGAATTTTAGCTTTTGCTGGAATTGGTACATTTTCGAACCTTTTGGTGGTTGAAAATTTCTCCAAGCAGTATGTATTAGCTCCTTGAAGGAAGGATGAGTCAGCCAGAAGGCCTCGAACCTGAAGGGTTTCCTTAGCTGGGATCCTATATTTTTCCACTGAAGAAGAATGGGCCAATGATCCGATCCAGCATAGGGCAAGATTGAACTGGAGATGTCTCCTCCCATGTGAATAGCGTTGTCAGATATAAGGAATCTGTCCAACTTGGAAGCTATTTGCTGTCCCCCTACACGTCGATTACTCCAGGTGAAGATGCCATTGGAAAAGGGGAGGTCAATCAACCAGCTATCATTGATGAAATTTTTGAAATGACTGCTTTCCAGTTCTGATCTGGGGCGTCCTCCAATTTTATCGTCCGATCTTAAGATCATATTGAAATCACCTCCAACTATCCAAAGAGGGTGGGATCTGTTGGCATTGAGATGCGCCATAGTGTCCAGGAGAGCTGTTTTATTATTCTGCTCCTGAGGGAAATAGACATTGGACAGATGTCCATGTATGTTGGTGCCTATAGGGTGAAAGGTGGCTTGAATGAGATTGTGCCCTGCATGAAAGTTATTTAGCTGCATGGTGCTAGTATCCCAGGCAATAGCTAGTCCTCCAGAAGCCCCGGAGGCATCGACAGCAACTGAACTACTGTTGGGCCAAACCTTTGATAGTATGGTCCCAAACAGATTACTATTACATTTGGTTTCCTGGAGGAAGAGGATTTGAGGTCCTTCCCTCTGAATCATGGATTTTATCATTCGAACCTTTCCAGGGGCGTTTAGCCCTCTGACATTCCATGAGACTAGCTTCATGGAGAACTGGTATTCAGTGGTTGGAAAAACCGGGTCAACTTGGGATAATTCCCTGATTCCACCAGCATCGCCCCTATCTGTATGGTGCGCTGCCATTCTGGTTTCCTTCCTCTCTTTTTATTTTCCTTCAAGACCTTCAAGCTGTCCCAATGGCTTCCTGGCTGTACCCCCAATTTCTTGTGCTGGTGAGCTTTGGATAGAACTACCTCCAAGGACTCGATTTGATGTGGCTGGATTTTATCGAATTCTTTCTTACGGCAAGCATCTTCTAGACTGAAAAGATCAAGTTTCCCCACATCGAAGCTTTCCGAGTCTTCCTCCATGTGGGATGTCTGCGAGCTTTCCTGAGGGGCAGGACTTTGCATGTCGAGGTTAGGAGAAGGGTCCTCGAGGTCCATAGTCTGAGGGTTCCAGGAAACTTGTTTCTGCTTGGGGGAAGGGGCGCTTTTAGGAGTGGGGTGCAGGGGCACAGAACCTTGGGCGGGATCCAAGGAGGGAGAAATGATTGGAGTTGAAGGGGGGGCAGACTGAGCCAAGGGAGGAGGGTCAGTAGGGGAATCTTCATTCAAAGCATCTGGCTAAGCAAGGGCTGCAAAACTATTACTCGTGGACGGAGCCGAATTGGAGGAGCTGGGTTTTGGCCCAGACTGGGCGGTTTTCTTGTTATTCCTTCTTCTGGAAGGAACCTTGGTGAATCCATCCTTATCTTCTTTGTCTTCAGCGCTAGGGCTTTTAGATTGGACAATGAGAGGGCAATCTCTGAAGAGATGCCCATGAGCATGGCACCTCCTGCATCGAAAGGGCACATGCTCATAATCTAACGGTTGAATCCATTCATAATCATCATGAAACAGACTTACCGCGTCTGGAAGAGCTCTGTCTAGCTGCATGTACACGCAGATTCGAGCGTAAGAGGTGTATCTTCGAAGTTTCGTTTCTTCAGCGACTTTGATGAACTCTCCCAAGCCTGATCCGATCGCTTGCAAGGACTCCTCATCCCAATATTCCAGAGGCAATGAATAGAGTCGAATCCAAACCGGGGCCCAGTTGAAATTTTCCTGGTCAGGATTGAACCTTTCGATTCAGTTGCGAAGATATAGCCCTGCTGAGTTGAAGAAATAGGGGCCTCCATCCATAACCCTATTTCTGTCCTCGATGCAGTTGAAGTCGGCAGTGAAGAAGCCTTTGGGGCCTAGCTGCAGGCTCACTTGCCCTTTGGGCTTCCATTTAGACGCGATCCATCCCTGTAGGGCTCGCTCAGTTGGCCAAAACCCTATAAATTTTCCTATGAGAGCGTGATCTCTCATGTATTGGATTCGTGCATTGATCCGATGGCTGGGCAGATCTATTTTGGGTCTTTCTTGTGCAATTGGTTTGCAGGTGGAAGATGTTGCCTGCGGCCCCGCCGTTTGTGGATCGGAGGTCGAGTTCCTGTTACCCTCGGATTCCTGCTCTGTGGCTGGATCCTTCATCGTCTTATCCGTTTCATTTAGCGTTCCTTGCTCTGTGACAGGGGGAGGCGGATCACCTCCCCCCCTAGCTTGATTCATTGCTACGAACTATGCGGAGCCGTTTGCAGAAGAGTGCGCCGACAGGGGTAGGCGAGTTGCAGGGTAAGGGTTTCTCAAGGCAAGAAAGCTGGAAACCCTAGCAGAGCGCTTCATCGAGCAGAACACCATCGCGTTTATAATATTAATCTTAAGGTTTAATATAAATCCCTTAGGTTTATAATCTAAATTCCTTTGGTTTATAATATTAATGAGATGGTTTATATTCCTAGGATTTAATATTAAGCCTAGTGTATACAATATTAATCTCTTAGGTTTACTATTTTTAGGGTTTATGTTCCTAGGGTTTAATATTCATCATAGGGTTTAATGTTATTCCCTTGGACTTATAATCCCTTGGTTTTTTAATATTAATCCTATGTGTTTATTAATCTCTTGGGTTTATAATATTAATAGTAAAGTTCATCATATCAATCTTATGGTATAATGTTTATTTTAGGGTTTATAATATTTATCTTAGGGTCTATATCCCTTGGGTTTATAGTATTAATCCATTGGGTTTAATATTATTCCCCTAGGTTTATAATCCCTTGAATTTTTAGTATTAATCCCTTGGGTTTATGTGAAGTTGGGTTACACTTTTTTTCCTTTTTTGAGAAAAAAATATCATTTTTTTTCTGTTCTTAAACTTTCTGCAAGCCAAAACAATTTTTCTATTTAGAATTTCATTTTGCGATAAAATAAAGTTGTCAGAAATTTTATTAGCTTTCTATTACTTATTTTTTGGAATTTTTTTATACACATTTGATATGTCAACTTAGAATTTCTTTGAGTGTGTGTTCTTTAACAATCAAAGGATTCATAAAAAGTGTTGTTCAAACACGTTGGTGTATTCTTTAAAATCTTTGTGTTTTTGAGAAACAAAATGAGTTACGATAATCTAGACAAAGTCTACTTTATTTTAGTTATATTTACGAAACCAACTGATGCATATCATAATTACTATAATTTTTTGAACTGATTGAATATGAAAAAACTGCATATTTCGAATATGTTTCGGCTCACAAAAAATTTCTCAACACATAAGCTATAAACTAAAAATATAAAAACTACCCATCATAGATGATGGACCAATGTAATGCACCATAATTTTTTCAATTTTTTTTATAGTGTATTTTGGAAGATACAAAATATTGATTTCAATGAACCATAATGACCTTCAGAAATTGTTTGCATCCATTTTATTACAAAATTAATTAAAATTAGTAAATATTTATGAAATTCCATCAAAGTTATATTTCCTGAAAATAGATTGAATTATGCAAATGCTTGTCTTGGTTCCAACCATTAATTCATAAATTTTCATGGATTTTAATCAATCCAAAGATGAAGAAATGTGTTCAGAGCTCTGCTCTGCATAATTGCAGACATGTTAGTTCGGCCGAACTTCTAAAAAAAAATTTCGGCCAAAGTTTTTACAAAAGTTCGACCGAAATTTTAATTGACTTTACATCCGCTGAAAAATTCAACGAAGCCCCTCCAAATAAAACATTTCGTGGCAATATAAATAGGTGTAAACAGATTCATTATTTTCGCATAATTTCGCACATTTCTTCATTTGGTTTGATTTTGCAAAGGATTTTTTTGGGCTTAATTTTCCAAGGACTCTTTTTGGCTTAACATTCAAACAACATTTTTTGGAGGTATGTGATACATTTTTTGGATGCTTTTTAGGCTTAATTTTCAAAGGACATTTTTTTGAAGGTATTTTGTTTTTAGAGGTTTTGGGCTTAATTTTCAAAGGACATTTTTTTGGAGGTATTTTGTTTTTAGAGTTTTTTGGGCTTAATTTTCAAAAGACATTTTTTGGAATTTTTTTGGACTTGATTTCGAAAGGACTCTTTTTAGGCTTAATATTCAAAGGACATTTTGTGGAGGTATTTTTTAAAGTGATATTTTTTAAGAGGCTTTTTGGGCTTAATTTTAAAAGGACATTGTTTGGAGGTATTTTGTTTTTAGAGACATTTGTTTTAGAGGTTTTTGGACTTAATTTTCAAAGGACATTTTTTGAAGGTATTTTTTAAAGTGACATTTTTTAAGAAGTTGGGCTTAATTTTCAATTGAAATTTTTTGGAGGTATTTTTTGGGGGTTTGATTTTAAATGGACATTTTTTGAAGCGACATTTTTTTAGAGTACATTTTTTGGGTTGAAGTAAATCTTTTATAATAATTTTTTAAAATGAGTTTTTGTCTAACTTTTTAAATGAACTTTTTTTGTAGGACTTGGAAGGAAATACTTTGAGCTTCATTTCATTTTTACAAGACATTTTTTTCTTGGATTTTTTAAAGTAAGTGTTTTGGATTGAAGTATGTCTTTTGTGAAAAAATTTAAAATGATTTTTTTTTATTTTTTTTTTAAATTAAATATTTTGTGTTTCTTTTTTTAATTGAGTTTTTATCTAAATTTTTGAAAGAAAATTTATGAAATTTATACTCAATTAACATGGAAAATCGAAGGAATTTCAAGATAAAGTATGATCGAACAAGAGACCCTGAGGAACGTAGAGAACATGGGAGAGAATGTCACAAAAAAAGAGAGAAAAGAATGCTCAAATATTGAAAAGGAAAATCAACCTCAACTAGAAGTTGAAGCAGGTATGTAAATGTAAATATTATAAATTTGATATTTAAATTTTCCTATTGTAAATTGTGAAGCTTAAATTTTATTTGATGAACTAATTTGAAAAATATTTTGCAATGTAAACAGAGAGAGATATTCCTCAAAACATTGAGGATGAGATACAAAATTTTGAAAGAGAAAGTGAAAGAGATATTGAACCAATGATTGAAGATGGTGAAAATGTTGAAAGAAATTCAAGTGAATAAATTGAATCACCAGGTATATATATATATATATCTGTGTGTGTGTGTGTGTGTGTGTGTGTGTGTGTGTGTGTGTGTGTGTGTGTTGAACACATGCATGTATTATTGAAATTATACATATTTATTAATTTAGTTATTTATTGAATATGTAAGCTTATTATGTACTATTAATTCGAATATGTACAGATGAAATCAATATCAATGATGAGATGTTGGAAAATGTTGACACTAACACATGGAAAATAAAAAGTTGACCAAGTTATACGATATCGTGTTAATTGCATTTTTGATTCATTCTTCATAAAGGAAACTGTGCCAACTCAAGCCTAATTGTTGAAAGGTCTCTTAAAATTAAGGAAATTAAAAGAAGCTATGACTTTATTAGGTATTCAAAATCAACAAAAGATAAAAAAATGAATGAAAATGTGATACAAAATATAAATAGTGCTATAAATTCAATTAGAATATCTATATAGAAAAATGTTTTAGATTCACATAGAGAAATACATATGGCAGTGGTTTCATCAAGTACAAAAGAGAATCACTTGGTAAAATCTATGGCACGAGCATTAGGAACCTCACGAAAAACTTTGCACAAACATTGGAAATTTTGGTTGCAAATAGATGTAAATGTAGAAATTTGTTGAATAATGATTAATTATCCACCGAGACTATCCTGATCACATACAATTCGAATTTATATGCAACACATAATCTCTTCCACTCAGATCATCAAACATGCGGAAATAAAATCAAGCGATAACACATCAAATCATCATACACATTAACACGGTATGTATGGGGAAAGCTTATAGCTGAAAACCCCGCAGCTATTGTGTATATTATAATGGAGAAATCATGTAACAAACTCAGTACAATACTCCTCACAAGTACTCGGTACTTTCTCATGAAGTTACACACAATCTAGCTCAGTTTTGAACAGGTTACTGGTTCAAAACTCACCGCCAATTGCCTTGCCTCTATTGCGCAATCCAGGCCTGTCTATATAGAGATCCAAGGTTCGAATCTCCTTGGCTTGACAGCGCAATCATCATGGGAAATTCCTCCAAGTGTGGTGCAAATCTCTTGCACAACTGATGTCGCCACTGATAGCTAACTCCACCCTTTCATCTACCTCTTTCACTGGTCTCCACTGAACTGTCCATGCACTGTAGTGAACTGATGTGTTCTTGAGTTGAATAATGAGTTACTAACTAATGAATTAAATAATATTTAATTCACTCCACTCATAACTAATTGATTAGCTAGTTAAACTAATCTCAACCAGTTCAACTAAAATAAACAGAACACAACTCCACTAGCTGTCTCATTAACTCCACCAAACATCTGCCACTGAAGTCCTAACTGAAGTCAACCATGCATGATGCCATCAAACCCTTGGGAATAGCGTAATTCCTCTGTCAGATGCATGAGCCACTTCCAAGGCTCAAACTAAAGTGCTCCAAGAGAGTAAACTGAAGTTTATAGTCCAAATATTATTAAGGGTAAATAATATTTGACTTCCCTATTTTTAGGATAGGCAGTCTAAAAATAGACATCGACCTATCGACCTATATGTCTAAAAATAGAGGTCTATCTATTTTTACCAACTTGACCAACCATCCATAAATAGCATCCTGCAACTCATAGACCATGATCCATATGTCTAAAAATAGACATAGTCTAAAAATAGACTTTGCGCCAAAAATAGCCTGCGGGCCCACTTAATGAAGGCGACTTCATTCCACTAAGCTCCATCATCTTGTTGCATTTTCAACACTCCCTCTCGACGAATGTGGATTATCTGCAACACTTGTCACCTCTATGAAATTCGAAACTTGCTCTGGTGGCGCCTTCGTCGGGATGCGGCATCCGGATCCTGGTGGAACATGTGAAAACATCATGATTTGCGTAACCACAATCTACGATGTGATGATGCCAATGCGCGCGGAAAGCCATCTTTGCCCTCTAGCGATCCTCACAATGCATGCCATAGACCATATCCCGATGTGCCTCTAATATAGCGCAATACATGCTTGCCTGCCTTCCAAAAGAGCTTGGTAGGCTTAACCATAGCTTGCGAAAGCTGGTTAACTGCATAGCATATATCGGGTCGTGTATTGACCGGATACATAAGCGACCCCACCAACTGTCGATAGACAGTGGCATCCACTACCTCCGCTGAAGTAGCATCCTCCTTCCTCCAACCACCAGGAAGAGGAGTGTCAACAGGCTTGCAGCCTTGCATGTTGAACCTCTCCAGAATCTCCAGGGCATACTTGCCCTGAGAAACAAACAGTCCTCCACTGCGCTGCCAAATCTCCAATCCCGGGAAATAATGAAGGATGCCCAGGTCCTTCATCTCAAACTCTCGTGCAAGATCCTCCTTGCATGAAAGTATCAACTGCTCATCGCCAGTCAAAATCAGATCATCTACATACAGTACGATGATCAACGGCTTCCCCTCCACCACAATCTAGTACAGGTTTGGATCTGCCTCACTCTTGGAGAATCCAAGCCCGGTGAAGTAGCTGTCTATCCGAGTGTACCAAGCACGAGGTGCTTGCTTCAGCCCGTACAGTGCTCTCTTGAGTCGGCACACATGCAACTCACTGCTGAAGATCTCAAAACCTTCAGGCTGCTCTATGTACACTTCTTCCTCAATAACTCCATTGAGGAACGCAGTCTTCACATCCATCTGATGAATGTGCCACCCCATCTGCGCTGAGAGAACAAGGATCGTCCGTATGGAAGAGTACCTTGCGACAGGTGCAAAAGTCTCCTCATAGTCAATCCCCTCGATCTGTGAGAAGCCACGGGCGACAAATCTCGCCTTGTACTTCTCCACACTCCCGTCAGCCGCCTTCTTCACTTTGTAGATCCATCGCGAACCCACCACTGATTTCCCCACCGGTCTTGGGACAATCTCCCATGCACTGTTCCTGACGATCGAATCATATTCTTCGATCATGGCATCAACCCATGCGGGTTCCTCCACAGCTTCCTCAAAAGAGGATGGCTTCATCACAACACATTGACTCACAAGAGCCATGTATCCAGTGTACCGATCCGGTGACTGCCTCTGTCTGCGCTGTGCTGTAGGTGGTCCTACAACCTTCTCCGCATCTCGAGCCAGTCGCTCAGCTTCTGTAGTGCGCATGCGCCCTCTGATGGTTGGCGCTGCATGGGTGGTTTCTTCCACCTCCTGAACTTCCTCTTGTGGATGATCCACATCCGGAAGCTCCTCCTTAGGAACTAACAGCTCCTCATCTGCATGCAAGTGTAGCTCCCTCTCAAGCGAACACTGCATGGCTTTCTCCTCCTGGAATTTTATATCCCGTCGCACAACAGTCTTGCGACTGTCTGGCACATACACCCGATAGTTGTGAGGTGTGTCAGTGTACCCCACAAATATTCCAACTTCAGCAGTTGGATCCAGCTTCCTTCTCGCATCCTTCGTCACATGCATGTAGACAGGAGATCCGAAAATCCGCAAATGGGAAATATCGGGCCTCTTGCCAGAATAAGCCTCCTCTGGTGTACTCATGCCAAGAACCTTGTGAGGACAACGGTTCTGCACATACACTGCTGTATTGCATGCCTCAGCCCACAAGTGAAGGGGTAGGCCCTGATCATGCAACATCGCCCGTGCAGCACCCACGATCGTTCTGTTCTTTTGCTCAGCCACCCCGTTCTGCTGTGGGTTATGGGGTGCGATGAGCTCTCTCTGAATCCCTTCTGCGCTGTAGAACTCCTTGAATTCGGCCGAGATGAATTCACCACCGTTATCACTCCTTAGAGCAATCACCTTCTTCCCCGACTCCTTCTCGACCAGTGCTTTAAACTCACAGAACTTTGCGAATGTATCGCTCTTCTTCGGCATGAAGAAGATCCAACACTTTCGAGAGAAATCATCAACAAAGATCACATAATACTTGTGCTTTGCTGTCGAAGCAACTGAGAAAGGACCACACACGTCTGTGTGAACTCTCTCAAGGATCGTCGTGGCGCGACTATCCTTCTCGTGAAAGGTGGCTTTCACATGCTTCCCTAAAGTACACCCCTTGCACTGATCTGACTGCGCAAGAGTGCCCTTAGGAAGCCCAGTAGAAATCTGCTGCAGTATCTTCAAAGCTCCATGGTGAAGGTGGCCCAATCTCCTGTGCCACAGTTCGCCCTCATCATCTCGGCTCACCACTTCTCCCGCCTTGCATGCCATTGCTACGCAGCCATCTACCTGCAACTGATAAAGGTTCTTGGTTCGAACCCCTATCTTCCGGGTCTCTCCAGTAGTCTTACTGCGCAGGAAGGCTTTTCCTTCGCTGAAGACAACATCATACCCCTTATCCTCCAACATCGCCACAGAGATCAAGTTCTTCTTCAATCCAGGTACATGCATAACATCCTTCAATACAAAGGGTTTACCAGACTCCCTCTGAAAGGATATGGCACCGATACCAGTCGCACTGTATCTACCATCATCGCCCATCTCGATGTGCACACCCAAATCTTTGTCCTCCAGATCTGAGAACAAATCCCGATCTCCCGTCATATGAAATGACGCACCGCTGTCCAAGAACCACACCGATCCCATCACACTTGAAACAAAGCATGCGATCAGTGAAAAGTCAAGCTCGAACTGTGAAGCCAAAGCCTCTCCATCTGCAGATCTTCCCGCTTGCTTGTTTTTCTTCTTCTTTGGACAATTGGTAGCATAATGTCCGTGATCATGGCAGTGAAAACACTTCACTTTTGCCATATCCTGCTTCTTTCCCTTTGCACAAGAATGAGAGGTTTTCTTACCCTTCCCTTTCTTTGCTTTGGCAACCAAAGCGCAGTTTTCTTCATCAGCTCCCTTTGATGAAGATCCATCTTGAGTAGTCCTCCTTATCTCCTCCTGCATGAGATCCGCCCAAAGGCGCTCCCATCTCGGCAGCTTCTCCCGACCATTGACACTATCTTGATATGAGTGCAAAGCCTTCGGAAGACCAAGGAGAGCCAGGTCGACCATGTCCTCGTCTTCGACAGTCACCCCCACACTTCCCAGCTCATCTCTGCACTGAGTGAACTTCGTGAGGTATTTGGCGATACTGTCGCCTTTCTCCATCTTGATGTTCCTGAGCTTATCTTTGAGCGCCGGCTTCCTTTGGTCGCTCTTACTCTGGAATAGATCCGTCAAATATTTCCACATTAAATATGGAGAAGCCTTTCCATGCAGGCTGGATACAATATGATCCTTGACGCCCTCCAACAGGATCCTTCGACACTTCGCCATCTTCTTTTGCCATGCTTCGACTTCAGCAGGATCAGTGGGATTTTGGACATCTGTATCTACGAACTCCTTCAGACCATTATCTTCTAATACTGCTTCCATGCGATCCTTCCATGCAACATAATTCGAACTGCCTTCAAGAGCATATTCGAGTCGCAAACCGTTGAAAGACATTTTCAACATTGGCACCAAGAAAACAAAACTGCTGCAAAATTTTGAATTCCACCTCAAAGCTCAGCTACTCTAGATCTGTGAGAAAAAATTATTTCTAGCACAGAGATTGACTGCAAGGGGCATTTACCAGACCTTTCACTTTCCGAAGAAAGATGAATCCGGAGGCTACCTGGCCCGCATGCAGACTCTGTCTATCGAAATAAGTTTGTAATCACTGTGATGATCAATCTTTGCTTCAATAGCTCCGATACCATGTAGAAATTTGCTGAATAATGATTAATTATCCACCGAGACTATCCTGATCACATACAATTCGAATTTATATGCAACGCATAATCTCTTCCACTCATATCATCAAACATGCGGAAATAAAATCAAGTGATAACACATCAAATCATCATACACATTAACACAGTATGTATGGGGAAAGCTTATAGCTGAAAACCCCGCAGCTATTGTGTATATTATAATGGAGAAATCATGTAACAAAATTAGTACAATACTCCTCACAAGTACTCAGTACTATCTCATGAAGTTACACACAAACTAGCTTGGTTTTGAACAGGTTACTGGTTCAAAACTCACCACCAATTGCCTTGCCTCTATTGCGCAATCATGGCCTGTCTAAATAGAGATCCAAGGTTCGAATCTCCTTGGCTTGACAGCGCAATCATCATGGGAAATTTCTCCAAGTGTGGCGCAAATCTCATGCACAACTGATGTCGCCACTGATAGCTAACTCCACCCTTTCATCTACCTCTTTCACTGGTCTCCACTGAACTGTTCATGCACTGTAGTGAACTGATGTGTTCTTGAGTTGAATAATGAGTTACTAAGTAATGAATTAAATAATATTTAATTCACTCCACTCATAACTAATTGATTAGCTAGTTAAACTAATCTCAACTAGTTCAACTAAAATAAACAGAACACAACTCCACTATTTGTCTCATTAACTCCACCAAACTTCTGCCACTGAAGTCCTAACTGAAGTCAACCATGCATGATGCCATCAAACCCTTGGGAATAGCGTAATTCCTCTGTCAGATTCATGAGCCACTTCCAAGGCTCGAACTGAAGTGCTCCAAGAGAGTAAACTGTTGTTTAGAGTCCAAATATTATTAAGGGTAAATAATATTTGACTTCCCTATTTTTAGGATAGGCAGTCTAAAAATAGACATCGACCTATCGACCTATAGGTCAAAAAATAGAGTCCCATCTATTTTTACCAACATGACCAATACTCCAAGAATAACATACTGCAACCCCTGGACCATGCTCCATATGTCTAAAAATAGACATAGTCTAAAAATAGACTTTGCGCCAGAATTTGCCTGCGGGCCCACTTAGTGAAGGCGACTTCATTTCACTAAGCTCCATCATCGTGCTGCATTCTCAACAGTAAATGATGAACTTGATTTTTGGAGAGCTATTTTTAGGCAACCATACAAAGATAAACTTGGAGAAAATGTTAAAAAAATAATATATGAATATTGGATGAAATATTCACGTTTTTCACCAAAAGCAAGGGATGTGATGCGAAGAAGAATAGTGCGAAATCAGTACGAAGAACATCCAAAAAATTTCTTGGACACCACTAAGATATAGTTGTTAAAAAAGTTCAAAGAAGAGAATCCCGAAATTTATGTATCAATCAGTTCTTTTGTGCAGCAAAAACCATGGTATGTAAAACCTATCACTGTACGCGACACTTGTTGTTGTCATTATCATGTGGAATTTTAGTTATATTATGACACATTCCTTAATTTTGGTAAAACATTTTGGAAAGGTTCACCTCCTCCTTCCACTATCCATGATTTCATATTTCAAATTCTATGTGGAAGAGAAATCCATGAATTATTTTACCAAAAGAAATGTGTTGGTGGTAAAAAATGCGATGATTGTGGAAATTTTACTAAATTTAAAAACAAATATCGTACTGATATAAATGATAAATCATTGTGAAACATGAAAGTGAAATGAAATAGATATGAATATATCCATACATTGATTCAAGATTCAAGTGCTAAAGAATTGATTTACAAGAAGAAGTGATTTTTTTGATAGATTTTTTGAGAAATTTTGAGGTAGAAATTTATAAATCCACCAAGCATTCCCATAGAGCTTGTTGGCAGGACTTGCAATTCAAAAAATCCTGTGAATTTTTTCCACCAGGGACCATTTTGTCAGTAATTGATTTTGCAGAAAACTACACATTTGTTCCAAGAAAATAAATTTAGAGTGGATACTATCATTTTGACCAAGTATCCATGCTCATCCATATTCTATATATACATGATGAACAAAATGTTGATCATATAGACATTAGGGGAATTTTGAGGTCTAAAATGGGCCTCCTAAGGAAATTATAAAATAATAGTGGAAAAAATCAAATAAGATTTGATGACATCATCAAATTTTAGAGGGAAAAATGAAAAAACTACTTTTTCAACTCATATTTTCAACTTATCTCCCAACTTTTTTACTCAAATTTCGAGCGGGAGTACTCATTGGATGCGAAATTTAATTCCTCATCCAAGGAGTACCCATGTTGCATACTTTTGATGGGTCCTACTACACGAAAAATGAGAAATACATAAAAAAACGTGATTACAATCACGTTTTTTATGTATTTCTCATTTTTCGTGTAGTAGAGTTCATCTAAAGTATGCAACATAGGTACTCCTTGGATGAGGAATTAAATTTTGCATCCAATGAGTACTCCCACTCGAAATTTGAGTAAAAATTTTGGGAGATAAGTTGAAAATACGAGTTGAAAAAGTAGTTTTATTATTTTATTAATTTTTAATATTTTTACCCTTTTATTTAAAAAATGGTAAATCATCCCCCATGGTTGACATCATCATCTTGAATCCTATTGGTTGTTATAAAGTTTATTTTTGTTGTACATTTTTCTTAGGAGGCCCATTTTAGACCTCAAAATTCCCCTAATGAATCACCAGTGAAAATCAACATGTTTAAAGAATATCACTTTTATATCAGTGATGATCGTACACATGAGACATATTTTGTACAACACTATTTTGGAAAGATTTATGACTCCTTGGAAAGTTGTGGAATAAAATTCAATGAACATTGCATATGGTCAAATTGATGTGCAGGTCAATTCAAATCTTCATGATCATTATTTTGGTTGTCGTCTTCATATGAAAAACTACATTAAACATTGTTGGAATTTCTTTGAGACTGGTCATACATAATGGTGCAGGGGCATGCATAAAACGAGCACTTCGTATATATCAAATGGACTCCTCTGCAAACCGACTTGTCTCAGCTAAATAAGTTGTTCAATGGTGCATCACTGCACTAAGCCATGAGACTAACCGATCAAGGGAAGTGCGAAGGTACATTCAATTTAATTTTTATTGGATTTATAATTTTAAACAATGTAAATTTATCACAAAGATTATCTTTGATGGTATTTTGATATCATATTTATATTCTTCTTTGAATTTTCCATATAGGTTTTTTTGGCATATTGGGGTCGAGGATGTAGATATATCGATTGGAAATGATGTTGAAACAATAAAGGGGACTCGAAATTTTCATTCAATTAAAACAAAGTTGTCCACAAATGTGTTTGCATTGGATAAAAGAACATATTCTTGTTTTTGTCATGCTTGCATAGACAACACAAAATCCAATGATGTTTGTGAAAACAAAATGTATGTAAAAGATTGGCAACATACATAGCTAAATACAAAGGGGAAAATGTCTATTGCAAGGTTTGAAGAATTGCAATCAAAGGAGACTATAATATCATCCGATGGTGATCGAGTTTCTGATCTTGTTGGAGAAGGTAACATTTCAATTGCTTTCAAATGATTTAAAGATCTAGAAATAAATTTAAATATGCATAATTAAATGTTAAATTTATTTTATTGTGCAGGAGATGTTTTTGTTGTAATTGCACCTATTGACAATGATGAAAATGTTTTTGCTGTAATTGCACCTATTGACGACATCACATTGTTCAAATCTCATGGTCGAAATACTATTGATACTTTTAAATAAATATTGAGATTATTAAATATATTAACAAGGGAAAGCGCTAGAGATTCTCCATCATGCATAATCGTACGTTGGATTTGGTGATAATTGTCTCCATATTTTGGCTTTCTGACCCGCAAAACATAATTATTTTACATGGGAGGGAAGGAGGGAGGGAGTTGTGGTTTTTGAGGGGAGGAGTCATTCAAAGGTTATGAAAGCGGTTCATTAATGAAGGCGCGTGTGACATGTATTTTCTTTAGTTTAAAGGTTCGACTCTCGAGCTCCACTCAAGTAGTTTTGTGTGACACGTATTTCTTTTGGTTTACATCTCGACTCTCGAGCTCCGGTCCAGTAGTTTTAGTTGTGGTCTCCTAAAAGCTTTTATAGCAATATTTTTGTTAAGAAAATGGAGAACTATCTTCACGGGAGAGGTTAAGGAAGGGAAGTGAAGTGGTAGGAATTAAATTTCTCAAAAGAGGTGCAGGCTCAATTAAGCTTCACAAAATCTCCTGATCATAATTTTAGTGATTTTTTTCTCAATATGATAAATGATTGGGCTCTTAACTAGAGTTAACCTAATTATAGTGATTAATAACCACAATAATAATATTAGCTTTTAGTTTGTTGACATCATAAGCAATATATATAGAGCACAGGTAATATATAGAGTAGAGAGAGGTAATTTTAATTATTTTGACTAAAAATATATTAAAATAATTAAAAATGTTGATAATGTTATTTTTGTTAATCTGGTTGGAATGGTAGTGATATATGGTAATTTTATTTTAGGTAAAGTTTTTATTATCAAAAGTTGATTTAATTTATATATATTTTTTATAAAAAATAATAATAAAATGATTTCATTTAATGATAATTAGAATTAGATAAAAAAATGATGACTAAAGTTTTAGTCTAATTAAAATTTCATGTGGTGGCATAATATTCATGGCAATGTTTTAGAATTATAAATTGATATAAAAAATGCACCCCTTTTCCCTCTGTTAAAACTTGAAAAGTAGAGGATTCACATTAATCCTCCACTATTGACTTGAGATCACACAATGTCATGATGGTATTAACCTACTAGACTATGGGCTCTAATGCATAGCAACTTTTCTAGTCCTCGTGAGTTACTTGAAGTACTAAGTCTTCATTCGAATTGTACACGAATGCAAGAGAATCACCAACTTGAACCTTGTTTCATCTTACCCATAGATTTCTCTTTTTATATAATCCAGTAATGTCCAACCATCTCTACCTCTAACTATGAACTCATGAGCATGAGATATAGTCTGCATGAGTATCGAAAGCATACAGGAAGTGATGATTTCCATAGGCATATGTGCATGTTCCATGTAGAAACATTTGGATATCTCTATGGATTTTGTTGATGAAGATGGAATCAATAGGTCATTAATTAAAGCTTCATCTAACTGGATTCCTAGCCATCTTCCTGCCAATGTTATTTCCTATGAAAGTGTAAGTCCACAGAAGCCTGCTTTGGAGTCATTATAAGCTGCAATGTTTTGTTCACTTTGCAATGAACATGTGCTTGAGATGTTAGTTATACTAGAGAGGCCTAGTGGCATGCATGGTAATGCCAATGTTATTTCCTATGAAAGTGTAAGTCCACAGAAGCCTGCTTTGGAATCATTATAAGCTGCAATGTTTTGTTCACTTTGCAATGAACATGTGCTTGAGATGTTAGTTATACTAGAGAGGTCTAGTGGCATGCATGGTAATACAACTTCTGATAGGTAGTAAGCTCCATTCAAATTGGCATCGATTGTCTCTGCAAATGCCTTCATTGGATCTTCATCATCCATAATGGTATTTGTTCTTGCAACTTTATTAATCAAGACATGGATACAACCACCAAACCATCGTTCTTTGACAACAATCTTAATTTTTCCCAGATGACTAATATCATCATACCCAAAGTGGAAGCAATCAAATAGTAAATTAGAAGAAAATGTGATTTTAAAATCACTTCAAGCTTCCATAGTTCCATTTTCAAGAATTTTAATATCTAACCCTGAAACTTTATATCCCTGTCCGAGAAAATTGTGGACAAGGCACCTGCCTATTCCATATGCTTTAGAAAATCCTCTAATTATAACACAATGTAAATCACCATTGTGATAGAGCATCCCTTTTTAATCTATCCCTTTTTACTTCGGGTATGTGGGAAATATTCATCTGCATATTTTTCTATCATAAAGCAGTGAGTAAAATTTTATTCCATTTGTGTCAATGTTAAGGTTAAGCACATGGATTAAAGTTTTATATATTAGATGAGGAGGCTATGTATTACATATGGTATTGAATGAGCTTTTGGGCTCTTTAGATATATATCTAAAGAGTCCAAATGCTCATTCAAGACCATATGTAATCCTCATCTAACTTAGAAAGGGATTTACAATACTATATTTGAGTTGGCTAGCTCCATTTCAAGATATTATGGTTATCCAAGAGGGGATATAAAAAATGAAAAGAAGGATATTGAACTGTAGGTTATCCAAGTTGGACATAGAACCAATGGAGAAACCTAAGGAAACACTATGTTTCCAGGTCGAACCTTTGTAGAGGTTCCAGTACCTGAGAGTAAAATCCAGTTTGGGGTTGTTAAATCCAATATGTTCTATATTTCTTACATTTCTTCCCTCCTATTTTTCTTTCCAATCAAGGTTTATAAAACAACATGAGAAGCAACATGAGACTTGGAACAATCATTTTCATTATCTATATGGAAGGCAAGAAGGATTATATCCCCTTAAGCTTAAGCTTATGTAGTTTGTCAATTTTTATCATATATTTTTTGGTAAGGGTAAATGTTTTTTACCTATAGTACAAGTCATGAGTTCCCCAATAAGAAAAATCTTATTGCTTCCTATGTTTGTTCTTATTATATACTTTGTTGTTGAATTATGTAGGCAATATCACTCTCGACTTATTTTAATTGATAAGAAAAATAAAAGGCAATTTATCACACTTCATTTCACGATAGGTGAGATTATAGTAAGAAATTGTTCCCATTTTGGAAAAAAAAAATTGATTTAAATTTAATGGAAGTTAAATCCAATCAAGGATTTGACCTTGAAGGTATCATTTCTTGAGACTTTCATCCTTTCTAGTGACTTGGCATATACAAAATCAAAAAAACAAGTAAAAAGGAATCACAAAATCGAGGACCCATGAACATAGAGGTAGAAAGTATTGTATTCCCGAATCAGTAGTTATATGAATGGTTGAAGCCCAAAAAATTGTTGAAGAATTGGCTATTGAGGAGCCTATTTCATTTGAATATCAATATTTAACCATATATGACACCCATTATGATAAGTCTACTAACAAATTGCAATTTGAAAATATTCAAGTAAAAACTAAGAAGGTAGTGTGTCAAATGAATAGTGAAATAAATGTTTTAGAAGTAGAACCTTCTAGACCCTTTAAACTACATCATATTATGAGAGATGCTCTTGCTCATTTTATAACATAGAAAGAAGATAAAAGATTAGGACTTGAAAAGAGGACATATGAGCTTGCAAAAGCTTGTAATTCATAAATCCATTTTTCTATTCAAGAACTTGAAGTAAAAGTAACATTCCTCTAGGATTAGAAAAGCACCACATTTTTTTGATGGAAATTATGAGTGATTGAGATTACAAAATGTCGGCAAATTTCTAGAAACAATTAATTGCTTTTCTAAATAGATCTATAAATTTAATTAAAATGAGTTGAATATTTTCTTAAAAAATTCAACACTTTTAGTGCAGTTTAGAGAAACGAGTAAGGCTTACCTATGAGAAAAAAAAACTTAAACAAATCAAAGCAACTTTGTATCTAAAACCTCTATAAAATTTCACTCTTGACTATATATAAATGTTATGAACAATTAATTAAAACCTAATTTCTTTTTTGATACACTTGAAATTACTCTATATATACTCTACATATGTATAGAATATAAATATATTAAAACAACTAAAAGACTAAAGCTAATGTTTAATAAAAAATTAAAACAGTTTTAAAATATAATGTATTAAAATGACTTGAAATTTTAAAACATGATGTGTTTAATATCCCCAAGTACACTTTGTTTTCCATGTTTCATGGTTAATTTTTATAATGTCTAGGATCATTTTGGGTATGATTTCAACTCTACGTTGACTAGAAAAGAGCCCAAAACAATTTTATATGAAGAAATCAAGTTTCACCAGAAAAGGGAAATATGCGGAGCAAGAAGATTATATATTCATAAGTTATATGAATATCTGAATATCAAGGAAAAGGAAAACCCTTATTGCTTCCTATGTTTTTTCTTGTTAGATACTTTGTTGTTGAATTATTAGGCAATATCACTATTGACTTATTTTAATTGATAAGAAAAATAAAAGGAAATTTATCACACTTATTTTTACTATAGGTTAGATTATAGTAAGAAATTGTTATCATTTTCAAGAATTTTTTAATTTAAATTTTAAATGGAAGTTAAATCCAATCAGGGATTTAAATTTTAAATGGAATTTAAATCCAATCAGGGATTTGACCTTGAAGGTATACTTTCTTGAGACTTTCATCGTTTCTAGTGACTTGGTATATCTAGAATTAAAAAAAATCAAGTAAAAAAGAATAAAAAAATTGAGGACCCATGAACATAGATGTAGAAAGTATTGTATTCCCGAATCAGTAGTTATATGAATGGTTGAAACCCAAAAAATTGTTGAAGAATTGGTTATTGAAGAGCCTATTTCATTTGAATATCAATCTTTAACCATATATGACACCCATTATGATAAGGCTACTAACAAATTGCAATTTGAAAATATTGAAATAAAAACTAATAAAATAGTGTGTCAAATAAATAGTGAAATAAATGTTTTAGAAGTAGAACCTTCTAGACTCTTGAAACTACATCATATTATGAGGGATGATCTTGCTCATTTTATGGCATAGAAAGAAGATAAAAATTTAAGACTAGAAAACAAGATATATAAGCTTGCAAAATCTTTTAATATAACACTATTATTTATGAATCTATTTTCTATTCAAGAACTTGAAGTAAAAGTAACACTCCTCTAAGATTAGAAAAGCACCACATTAGAAATTACTATATATAATATAAATATATTAAAACAACTAAAAGAAAACTAAAACTAATGTTTAATAAAAAATTAAAACAATTTTAAATGTTTAATAAAAGATCAAAACAATTTAAAAACATAATGACTTGAAATTTACTTAGGGAAACGTACATATTTCAGTCAACTAAGAATGCAAATTGCTAACTATTATATCTGCATTCAAAACTCAGTCTGCAATAAATATATAAAATTGGAATTCAAATAATCTAAGCAAATTTTATGATAGCTTTTGATTGAACGGAAAACATTTCAACCTATATATTAAAAGTTGAAAATTACTGAGGATAAATCAAAAGTCAGCTATCATAATTGACTTCATTCAAATCTCTAAGGTTGTTGCACGTTTGATGAAGGTACCTTCCTCATCAGCACAGTTAAGGTACTGTGAATTTATTAGCTACAAGTAGTCTGTTTGAATAGAAATGAACTGTCATGGAATTATGATGAATTTATGTAGATTAATAGGTGGGTACAGACTGTATGTTAGCCTGGTTGAGAATATGTTACGATTTTACCCTTAGTGGGTATTACCTGCTACTTATAACTAAATTTTTATTTTTCATGATGATTAGTAGTATCCAGGTTATGCCAAAACATAAACACATGATAGTGTTATCATAGTAGGTAGACCCTGTCGGGACATAGTTGTCAAAGCATACATAGGACATAATTATGTGATTTTATTTATTTTTCTAAGTATGACTAATTCTATTATGTATAAGGTTATTGGTACAGAACAGGCACAGTGTCAGCTATGAAAGCCTGAGCACTGTGTTTGAAAAACAAGCTGTTCCAAGAGTATCTGGACTGCCCAGAGTGGGAAACCAGTCCTATTAAACATAGAGTCTTAACCGCCCTTGAAAGGGAAACCGGTTTTGAGTACATGTAAACTAAAAAAACATAAAAAGAGATACCAGAGTTCAGAAACCACTTTTCCAACTGATCTGCAAAGCTACAAAGTCTAGATTTATCTATAGAACTGGAACAAAAAACCTGGAAAGCATTGCAGAAGCTAGCCATGCGTCGGAGAAGGTGGTTCCTCGATGACCCTCCAATCGAAATCCTTGCTGCTGTCATCCTTCCCAGAGTCGAGAGTGTCCGTCCCGCAAGAGTGCGCCACCGTAAGTCATTGCTGCTCCTGAGGAGAAAGAGGGGAATTGACAGGAACAACCTCTGCGCTGGGAAGACCAGAACCTGGTGGAGGGAGCAGAGAAGCCAAACGGGGCGCAGGATGGTTGGGGATTTCTTCACGCAGAGTAACCGTGATGTAGGCCGTGAGAACAGAATTGGAGGTCGTGCTATCAAATCTGAGCTCCGCACGCTGCGAAGACTGCCGGATGGTGGGCCGAGCGATTCCAGGAGGGACAGGCTGGGGAGGGCTGCTGCCAGGTGCGTGAGCATGGGAAGGAGAAGGCGGAGCAGCGTCCATGGAAACAGTGACAACATCCCCAGAGCGACTACGACCACGTCCTCTTCCACCACGCGGGATCGAATTGAAATCATGAGCATCGTCGGCGGAGAAAGAACTGGGAGGGGGGCGACAGAGACCTCGGCTGAGGCCTCGTCTGCTCCTCATCATTTCACGGAGACGAGGCATGTCGCCAGAGGAACGACGAAGGTGACCGGGGTCGAGAGGGGCAGCATTGATAGCAGGGGAAGGGGTGAAAGGTTAAACAATGTGGAGAATGGCAGGAGGAGCAGGAAAACGACCAAGAAGCCCGCCACGCAAGTCGGTGCCAGCACGGGAGAGATAATTGAGCAAGAAATGCGGACTCTGGGAGTAATGAAAACCTGGAAACAAATCAATGCAGGCGTGCAGAGAGCAGCACCTCGCGGTGGTGGTCTTCATGCTAGCCTCGATCGAACTAGGAGCACAAATACCATTCAACGGGGCGGGCGAGCTCATCGAACCAGTGGCGTCGTCGGAGCCTTCCGAATTACCCTCCATAACATGCACCACCACCATAACAGTTAACAGGGTGAGCAGACCAAGATGAATAGCCATCGCGCGAGCAGGGCATTAAGAGCCTCATAAATGCAGGTGTCGGGAGCCATGTGGGCTACCCTGGCCATCGCCATGGGGAAGTGCGCATGGAGGCACGTCCCGTCCGAAACATTAATCAACCGCATCCGGCCTAATTATGTGATTTTATTACAGTCAATTAATTATGAAAATAATATGCTATCCTCACATAATAATAACGCTGCTTAAGGTGTTCCCTGCAGTTCCGGTTACAATATCCATTTCTTGTTCGATCAGTCACTTCAGAGTGACAAACAGATGGGATAAAAGCAGAGATTGTGAATATGAAAGGAGATCTAGAGTGGCCCAAACACTGAATATAAAAGCAGCCAATGGGACAAAAGTATGAATATAAAGCAGGGAAGTAAGGCTACAACAGGGAGAAATATGCGCATGAAAGCCCATGGGCAGTCAGTCAATTGACATTTGACAGTGCTACTTTTTTCCATAAAATGTAGTTGTGGTCATGGTCTTTTAAACAATAATTTTGCTGATATTTATGACCAAAATTTTCGGTATAAAAATGTTTGGTAGAAGGTCAAATTATGCTGATTTAATTGAGCTTCCAGGAGCTGAAGGTTGTCATCCAAGTGAATAAAATAGTCGATCTGTTGGATGAATTGAACGATAATAACACTTCTTATGGATTTTTTTACCAGGTTATCAAATTAAATTCGAGGTAGGCCACTGTTTAATTTGTATAGATATAAATAATGTAGAGAAATAAGAAGTAATTTATCTATCCATTTTACATCATTTCTCTGCAAGAAAATTTCCTATTAAGCTTGAAAACTGAGACCAACTCCAATTTACATCATTTCTATGCAAGAAAATTTCCTATTAAGCGATACAATTCCAGAGTTGAGAGGACCAACCTTACCCGCGCGGACGGCAGGAGCAACAGGGCGGCGACAGCAGCACAAGGGCGTTGACAGCAGTAAAAATGCGAACACGATAGACAACCCGCGAACAATGAAACAGTGAACAGAAAAATTTTGCGGGCGATTTATTTATAGAAAATAGTTCGGCCGAACTATTTTAAAAGTAAAAGTTCAGCCGAACTCATAGTTCGGCCGAACTTTAATTGCCGGTTTTCCAAACTCCGGCAAAAATTCTGTTTGCCAGCGCCGTCAGTGTGCCGTCGTTGTTAACGAAATCTAGAGTTTGGCCGAACTTTACAGGAAAGTTCGGCCGAACTTGTAAAAATTTTCGACTGAACTATTGTTGGAAAAAATTTTCGGGCCCCGATTCTCACAAAAGTGTAACCCAGCTTCACGTTTCCGCCCTGAAGTTTAATTTTCGATGCATCTTCGTATTTATGGTTACATGTGTATTCTGTTGCGTTCCTGCATAAATCTGGATCAACCATGAATCCTCACCGACACATAGGGGGAATTGTGCCGAGGTCCACAACTTGAATTTTAATCGATAGGGGGGTCACACAATGGGCAGTTAGCCTAAATCGTCGATCGTCAGATTGATGGTTGTGGCTGATTGCGCTAACCACCTCTCAAAAACACAAACATCCTAAAGGGGGGTGTGCAAACCACAATTGTTTTTGTGATAGTGGAACAGGGCGGACGACGTGGGAAATGGAGATAGGTAGCATAGTGTTGAAAAGGGCTAGGATCCTTAGAATTTTTTTATAAAGGAAAAGGGTGAAAATCCAAGGCTCCTGACCTCTTTATCTCTCATCTAATCATAGAGAGGTGGTGTAATTTTATTGGCCCACAAGGATGATGTAGATGCATAGGTGGATGATGATATCAGCAGTGACATGGATTCTACTAAAAATATCTCAATTGTATTAAAAAAATGGATTCTATTTTTCTCTATAAGAGGGGTTGAGAATGAAAGTGACTTTTAGTGGAATGAAATTATCCTAAAGGGTGTCTAAATTTGAGAAAGCTTTGCAACACCTTGTTGTTGGAAAGACATTCTTTAGTCCATGGAATCCACCATTTGAATAAGAGTTAGGTCGATTCCATGGTTGATCACATGGAAAAACTAAAATTCTTGACAAGCGTCCCTCAACTTTTTAAGCTCTTCTTCGCTTCCCCTCTGCTGCTGATCATCGCTTTCTGCCTTTGATTTCTAGTGAAGGGCAGTGAGATCGATAACTGGAATATCGAATTCAGAAGAGGATGCCATGTTTCAATTTTTGGGTTCACAACAATGAATAAGAATGGATAAGATTGAGGCAATAGTTTGTGTTAAACAACTGGATTTAATGAAGTGAAAAAATGAATGGATCTTTTCAATTATACTAGTTTATGAAATGAAATGATATGATATTTTAACGTTTATCAGAATAAAAATAGTTTAGGAGACATCAAAAATAGTTTAAGGGTCATCAATTTCTTATTTTTAGCCTTTTGCAATTCAATCATTTTCTTATTTAAATAGATAATAAGCTAATCTAACTTTTCAACATCCTTAATGACAAACACTATACTTTCAAATCAATATTTCTAATTCAAATATTGATAGATTTTGGAATATTCTCTTAAAAAAAATTAAACAATTAAATTTCATTTTGTCCATTAGATTCTTAAAATATACCATTTAAAAATAACATGATTACATAATTTTTTTTAAAAAATTATATAATAAATAATCTATATAAAAATAAAAATGGCTTTATAATTTAAACATTTATAATCTTAAAAAATAAACAAAATACAAGTGTGCACGGATTTGAATATGCATGGGTCTCTTTTAAATTATGCATAACTTCCTCGATTAATAATTCATAATTAATATAGATTACACAAATATTTAAAAGGTGTAATGTTGTTAGTGGTAATAGCCTTCTTTTTTCTATTATTTTTTATTTTTTTAAATAGGGTGGTGTAAATTAAGTTAACGATTAAATTATTTAGTAATAAGGTTGATGTATGTGATTAAAATTAAATAGGTTAGGAATATTTTTATCATTATTTTTAAATTTACAAGATTGATGATAAATATTACGATTGATTAATGAATGGTTAATTATTATTTAAAATTTACATATGATATTTAATAAAAAAATAAAAATATTACATATTAAATTTAGGAGAAAATGGAGTTAGAAGGATACTATAATATGTGTATGAAGTTGTTATCTATAAGCATTGATTATCTTATATTTTTATATATAATTATAATACAATCGGATTACAAATCACAAATATAATAATTCTTAATTATAAAATATGAATATTACAAAAAAAAATAACGACAACAATAATGTTTATATATCATAATCCTGGTGTTGGAAATGTGTTGTCATTGATGGTAAAAGAAAAGCATTGGTGGTCAAGAAAAAGAAGATGACGACAAAGGTGTTGTAAGGAGATTGGTGAGGCAAGCACTAATAGTGCATAGAATTTGGAGCTTGATCCAAGTGGATATCGGTGGCCACCCACCTATTCCATTTGGAGCAGCACCCTCAATTCTTGTAGCTTTTCACATTCAACACAACTTACTATTTTTAGTAGGTTTTCGGGTCCTCCACTCCCGAAGCCGTTTTGGGGCCTTAATGATCTAGGTGGATATTGGTGGCCACCCACCTATTCCATTTGAACCCCCACCATCATTTCTTTCAGTTTTTAAGTTGTAGCACAACTTACTATTTTTAGAAGTTTTCCGGGTCCTGAACTTTCGAAGCTGTTTTGAGGCCCTAGACGATGTTTTTTGGGCATCATTCATCAAGCCAATATAATTCCGTTCCAAAATTCATATTCGCGACAAAAATTGTAGTCCTCGGATAGATATTTCTAACAATGTATCGTGTGCGTCAAACAAAGATAGTATGCCAAAGTTACGTCCCCGGGAAGTTGAAACACCAATTTACCCAAACGGGGCCCATAGTTTGGCGCTTCATCTCCTAGGGTTAGGTTTTTGGATGTTTAGAGTTCTCCATTGTTTCTCAATAATTAATAGGCCCTCGAGCCTCATTGTAACACAGTTCAGAGGTCTGTAGCCGCCACACCTCTTCTTAGAGATTCGCTACCAATACCCTGGCTATTTTATTTCCATTATGTCTGTAAGCTTATTTCAGTCATTCTTTTATTAATAAAATGAAGAATTATTTCTGTTGCATCTCTATGTTCATGGTTATTTCTGTATTCTGTTGCGTTCCTGCATAAATCCGGATTAGTGGTACCAGAGGGGTCTACTCTTTCTTTGTTTTTCTTTGCATGTCCCCAACACGGTCAGGGTATAAGGAGTGAGGGCTCGATCTGGTTGAACCCTTGCAAGATCAGCCTTGTAAACCCTGACGACCTCCCATGGCGGAAGAAAAGAAAGACGAGGGAGCAGGAGATCATATCAAAATATTGCTCGAGGAGGCTCTCGAGAAACAAAGGAACTTTAACACCAAGCTCACCAAGTCCATAACTTTCCATCCCCAAACTGATTGCCAGACAAAGGTCGTCAACAAGATGATTGTACACATTCTGCACATGTACAATTCAAATCATCCACGCACATGGGATGAGAGCCTCCCCTATGTACAACACAGTTATAACTGGGTTCTCCACAGCTCAACTGGCCACAACCCCTTTGAGGTGGGCTTGGGATTCCAACCACTATGTCCCATTGACGTAGCCATGCCATTTGCGCTACTCAGGCCGATTCGGCTCATGTCCAGTCTGAAGCTGACAAAGCGAACAGCTTCATCAAGCGCATTCAGCACATCTGCCAACAAGTTCATGACATATTGGACAGAGCCAGTGCTAAGTACAAGCAACGACATGATCAACATCGGGTGCCACACAACTTCCAGGTGGGCGACAAAGTGTGGCTACATTTACAGAAGGAGTGCCTCACTGGACCCACCAGAAGCTTCGCCCGCTCCGATATGGGATGTGAACCATCACCAAGGCTGTAGGGAACAATGCCTTCAAGCTCAGTATTCCACCATTCCTTGGTCAACACCCATTATTCAATGTGGACCACCTTCGTCCCTACTTCCCACCTCTACTGGACACCTCTGACATTGCAAAACAACTCACACCAATAGAGTTAAACCCAGACTGCATGGAACAGGCCACCACATATTGTATCATGGACATCCAAATCAAGAACACTCGCCAACAGAAGATCCAACTATATCAGGTTGTCAAAGCTGGCCAACTCCTGCACCAAGGCAAGTGGTTCACTAGGGACCAAGTTCAGCAGAAGTTTCCTCATCTCATGGAGGAACTCAATGGAATGGGGACCATTGCTTCATAAGGGGGGAGGAATGATCGAGGTGGATATTGGTGGCCACCCACCTATTCCACTTGGGGCCCCACCATTGTCTCTTTCAGTTTTTCAGTTTCGGCACAAATTACTATTTTTAGCAATTTTTCGGGTCCTGAACTTCCGGAGCTGTTTTGAGGCCCTAAATGACGTTTTTTGGGAAAATCGGGTGCAACATGGATCCATTGACCGAGGTTGCTCACATCATAAGTTTTATTCCTCAGATAGATCTTTCTAACGAGGTATGGTGCACGTCAAACGAAGATCGTATCCCAAAGTTGCGTCCCTGGGAAGTTGAAACACCAATCTACCCAAACAGGGCCCATAGTTTTGGCGCTTCATCTCCTAGGGTTAGGGTTTTGGATGTTTAGGGTTTTCCCTTGTTTCTAAATAATAAATAGGCCCTCGAGCCTCATTGTAACTCAGTTCAGAGGCCTGTATCCACCACGTCTCTTCTCACAGATAAGCTACCAATGCCTTAGCTAGTTTATTTCCATTATGTCTGTAAGCAAATTTCAGTTCTTTGATATTAATGAAATGAAGTTTTATTTCCGATGTATCTTCGTATTTATGGTTACATGTGTATTCTGTTGCGTTCCTGCATAAATATGGATCAGCCATGAATCCCCACCAACACATAGGAGGAATTGTGCAGGGGTCCACAACTTGAATTTTAACCGATAGGGGGGTCACACAATGGGCAGTTAGCCTAAATCGTCGATTGTCAGATTGATGGTTGTGGTTGATTGCGCTAACCGCCTCTCAAAAACACAAACATCCTAAAGGGGAACGCGCAAACCACAATTGTTTTTGTGATAGTGGAACAGGGCGGACGACGTGGGAAATGGAGATAGGTAGCATAGTGTTGAAAAGGGCTAGGATCCTTAGAATTTTTTATAAAGGAAAAGGGTGAAAATCCAAGGCTCCTGACCTCTTTCTCTCTCCTCTAACAATAGAGAGGTGGTGTAATTTGATTGTCCCACAAGGATGATGTAGATGCATAGGTGGATGATGATATCAGCAGTGACATGGATTCTATTAAAAATATCTCAATTGTATTAAAAAAATGGATTCTATTTTTCTCTATAGGAGGGGTTGAGAATGAAAGTGACTTTTAGTGGAATTAAATTATCCTAAAGGGTGTCTAAATTTGACAAAGCTTTGCAACACCTTGTTGTTTGCAAGACATTCTTTCATCCATGGAATCCACCATTTGAATAAGAGTTATGTCGATTCTATGGTTGATCACATGGAAAAACCCAAATTCTTGACAAGCATCCCTCATCTTTTTAAGCTCTTCTTCGCTTCCCCTCTGCTGTTGATCATCGCTTTCTTCCTTTGATTTCTAGTGAAGGGCAGCGAGATTGATAACTGGAATATCGAATTCAGAAGAGGATGCCATGTTTCAATTTTTGGGTTCACAACAATGGATAAGAATGGATAAGATTGAGGCAATAGTTTGTGTTAAACAACTGGATTTAATGAAGTGAAAAAATGAATGGATCTTTTCAATTATACTAGTTTATGAAATAAAATGATATGATATTTTAACGTTTATCAGAATAAAAATAGTTTAGGAGACATCAAAAATAGTTTAAGAGTCATCAATTTCTTATTTTTAGCCTTTTGCAATTCAATCATTTTCTTATTTAAATAGATAATAAGCTAATCTAACTTTTCAACATCCTTAATAACAAACACTATATTTTCAAATCAATATTTCTAATTCAAATGTTGATAGATTTTGGAATATTCTCTTTAAAAAAATTAAACAATTAAATTTCATTTTGTCCATCTAACCTTGCAACACCCCTAATGACAAATACTATGTTTTCAAATCAATATTTCTAATTCAAATATTGATAAAGTTTGGAATATTCTCATGAAGAAATTAAACAATTAAATTTCATTTTGTCCATTCGATTCTTAAAATATACAATTTAAATATAACATGCTTACATAATTTATTTTTTTAAATTATATAATAAATAATCTATATAAAAATAAAAATGGCTTTATAATTTAAACATTTATAATCTTAAAAAATAAACAAAATACAGTGTGCACGTATTTGAATATGCATGGGTCTCTTTTAAATAATGCATGACTTCCTCGATTAATAATTCATAATTAATATAGATTACATAAATGTTTCAAAGGTGTAATGTTGTTAGTGATAATAGGCTTCTTTTTTCTATTATTTTTAATTTTTTTAAATAGGGTGGTGTAAATTAAGTTAACGATTAAATTATTTAGTAATAAGGTTGATGTATGTGATTAAAATTAAATAGGTTAGGAATATTTTTATCATTATTTTTAAATTTACAAGATTGATGATAAATATTACGATTGATTAATGAATGGTTAATTATTATTTAAAATTTATATATGATATTTAATTAAAAAAATAAAAATATTACATATTAAATTTAGCAGAAAATGGAGTTAGAAGGATACTATAATATGTGCATGAAGTTGTTATCTATAAGCACTGATTATCTTATTTTATATATATAATTATAATACAATCGCATTACAAATCACAAATATAATAATTCTTAATTATAAAATATGAATATTACAACAACAATAACAACAATAATAATGTTGATATATCATAATCTTGGTGTTGGAAATGTGTTGTCATTGATGGTAAAAGAAAAGCATTGGTGGTCAAGAAAAAGAAGATGACGACAAAGGTGTTGTAAGGAGATTGGTGAGGCAAGCACTAAAGGTGCATAGACTTTGGAGCTTGATTCAAGTGGATATCGGTGGCCACCCACCTATTCCATTTGGACCAACACCATCAATTCTTGCAGCTTTTCACATTCAACACAACTTACTATTTTTAGTAGGTTTTCGGGTCCTCCACTCCTGGAGCCGTTTTGGGGCCTTAATGATCTAGGTGGATATTGGTGACCACCCACCTATTCCATTTGAACCCCCATCATCAGTTCTTTCAGTTTTTAAGTTGCAGCACAACTTACTATTTTTAGAATTTTTCCGGGTCCTGAACTTTCAGAGCTGTTTTGAGGCCCTAAACAATGATTTTTGGGCATCATTCATCAAGCCAATATAATTCAGTTCCAAAATTCATATTCGCGGCAAAAATTGTAGTCCTCGGATAGATATTTCTAACAATGTATCATGTGCGTCAAACGTGATAGTATGCCAAAGTTACGTCCCTGAGAAGTTGAAACACCAATTTACCCAAACGGGGCCCATAGTTTGGCCCTTCATCTCCTAGGGTTAGGTTTTTGGACATTTAGAGTTCTCCATTGTTTCTCAATAATTAATAGGCCCTCGAGCCTCATTGTAACACAGTTCAGAGGTTTGTAACCGCCACATCTCTTCTCAAAGATTCGCTACCAGTACCCTCGCTATTTTATTTCCATTATGTCTGGAAATTTCATGGCTATTTCTGGATTCTGTTGCGTTCCTGCATAAATCCGGATCAGTGGTATTAGAGGGGTCTACTCTTTCTTTGTTTTTCTTTGCATGTCCCCAACGCGGTCAGGGTATAAGGAGTTAGGGCTCGATCTGGTTGAACCCTTGCAAGATCAGCCTCGCAAACTCTGACAACCTCACATGGCAAAAGAAAAGAAAGAAAAGGGAGCAGGAGATCCTATCAAAATATTGCTTGAGGAGGCTCTCGAGAAACAAAGGAACTTTGACACCAAGCTCACCAAGTCCATAGCTTTCCATCCCCAAACTGATGGCCAGACAAAGGTCGTCAACAAGATAATTGTACACATTCTGCGCATGTACAATTCAAATCATCCACGCACATGGGATGAGAGCCTCCCCTATGTACAACACAATTATAACTAGGATCTCCACAGCTCAACTGGCCACAACCCCTTTCAGGTGGTCTTGGGATTCCAGCCACTATGTCCCATTGACGTAGCCATGCCATTTGCACTACTCAGGCCAATTCGGCTCATGTCCAGTTTGAAACTGACAAAGCGAAAAGCTTCATCAAGCGCATTTAGCACATCTTCCAACAAGTTCATGACATATTGGACAAATCCAATGCTAAGTACAGGCAACGACATGATCAACATCGGGTGCCACACAACTTCCAGGTGGGCGACAAAGTGTGGCTACATTTACAGAAGGAGTGCCTCACTGGACCCCACCGCAAGCTTCGCCTACTCCGATATGGGACATAAACCATGACCAAGGCTGTAGGGAACAATGCCTTCGAGCTCAATATTCCACCATTCCATTGTCAGCACCCATTATTCAATGTGGACCACATTCGTCCCTACTTCCCACCTCTACTGGACACCTCTGACATTGCAAAACAACTCACACCAACAGATTTAAACCTAGACTGCATGGAACAGGCCACCAGATATTGTATCATGGACATGCAAATCAAGAACACTCTCCAATAGAAGATCCAACTATATCGGGTTGTCAAAGCTGGCCAACTCCTGCACCAAGGCAACTGGTTCACCAGGGACAAAGTTCAACAGAATTTTCCTCATCTCATGGAGGAAATCAACGCAATGGGGACCATTGCTTCATAAGGGGGGAGGAATGATTGAGGTGGATATTGGTGGCCACCCACCTATTCCACTTGGGGCCCCACCATTGTCTCTTTCAATTTTTTAGTTTCGACACAAATTACTATTTTTAGCGGTTTTTCGGGTCCTGAACTTCCGGAGCCGTTTTGAGGCCCTAAATGACGTTTTTTGGGAAAATCGGGAGCAACATGAATCCATTGACTGATTTTGCTCACATCATAAGTTTTAGTCTTTAGATAGATCTTTATAACAAGGTATGGTGCACGTCAAACAAAGATCGTATCCCAAAGTTACATCCCCAGGAAGTTGAAACACCAATTTACCCAAACAAGGCTCATAGTTTTGGCGCTTCATCTCCTAGGGTTAGGGTTTTGGATGTTTATGGTTTTCCATTGTTTCTAAATAATAAATAGGCCCTCGAGCCTCATTGTAACTCAGTTCAGAGGACTATAGCCACCACATCTCTTCTCAGAGATAAGCTATCAATGCCTTAGCTAGTTTATTTCCATTCTGTCAGTAAGCAAATTTCAGTTCTTTGATATTAATGAAATGAAGTTTTATTTCTGATGCATCTTCATATTTATGGTTACATGTTTATTGTATTGCATTCCTGCATAAATCTGGATCAACCATGAATCCCCACCGACACATAGGAGGAATTGTGCAGGGGTCCACAACTTGAATTTTAACCAATAGGGGGTTCACACAATGGGCAGTTAGCCTAAATCGTCGATCGTCAGATTGATGGTTGTGGCTGATTGCGCTAACCCCCTCTCAAAAACACAAACATCCTAAAGGGGGACATGCAAACCAAAAAAAAATTTGTGACAGTGGAACAGGGCAGACGACGTGGGAAATGGAGATAGGTAGCATAGTGTTGAAAAGGGCTAGGACCCTTAGAATTTTTTATAAAAGAAAAGGGTGAAAATCCAAGGCTCCTGACCTCTTTCTCTCTCCTCTAACAATAGAGAGGTGGTGTAATTTGATTGGCCCACAAGGATGATGTAGATGCATAGGTGGATGATGATATCAGCAGTGACATGGATTCTATTAAAAATATCTCAATTGTATTAAAAAAATGGATTCTATTTTTCTCTATAGGAGGGGTTGAGAATGAAAGTGACTTTTAGTGGAATTAAATTATCCTAAAGGGTGTCTAAATTTGACAAAGCTTTGCAACACCTTGTTGTTGGCAAGACATTCTTTCATCCATGGAATCCACCATTTGAATAAGAGTTGGGTCGATTCCATGGTTGATCACATGGAAAAACCCAAATTCTTGACAAGCGTCCCTCAACTTTTTAAGCTCTTCTTCGCTTCCCCTCTGCTACTGATCATCGCTTTCTGCCTTTGATTTCTAGTGAAGGGCAGCGAGATCGATAACTGGAATTTCGAATTCAGAAGAGGATGCCATGTTTCAATTTTTGGGTTCATAACAATGGATAAGAATGGATAAGATTGAGGCAATAGTTTGTGCTAAACAACTGGATTTAATGAAGTGAAAAAATGAATGGATCTTTTCAATTATACTAGTTTATGAAATGAAATGATATGATATTTTAACGTTTATCAGAATAAAAATAGTTTAGGAGACATCAAAAATAGTTTAAGGGTCATCAATTTCTTATTTTTAGCCTTTTGCAATTCAATCATTTTCTTATTTAAATAGATAATAAGCTAATCTAACTTTTCAACATCCTTAATGACAAACACTATATTTTCAAATCAATATTTCTAATTCAAATATTGATAGATTTTAAAATATTTTCTTAAAAAAAAATTAAACAATTAAATTTCATTTTGTCCATCTAACCTTGCAACACCCCTAATGACAAATACTATGTTTTCAAATCAATATTTCTAATTCAAATATTGATAAAGTTTGGAATATTTTCTTGAAGAAATTAAACAATTAAATTTCATTTTGTCACTTCGATTCTTAAAATATACAATTTAAAAATAACATGCTTACATAATCTTTTTTTTAAATTATATAATAAATAATCTATATAAAAATAAAAATGGCTTTATAATTTAAACATTTATAATCTTAAAAAATAAACAAAATACAAGTGTGCACGTATTTGAATATGCATGGGTTTCTTTTAAATAATGCATGACTTCCTCGATTAATAATTCATAATTAATATAGATTACATAAATGTTTAAAAGGTTGGTGTAAATTACGTTAACGATTAAATTATTTAGTAATAAGGTTGATGTATGTGATTAAAATTAAATAGGTTAGGAATATTTTTATCATTATTTTTAAATTTACAAGATTGATGATAAATATTACGATTGATTAATGAATGGTTAATTATTATTTAAAATTTACATATGATATTTAATAAAAAAAATAAAAATATTACATATTAAATTTAGCAGAAAATGGAGTTAGAAGGATTCTATAATATGTGCATGAAGTTGTTATCTATAAGCATTGATTATCTTATATTTTTATATATAATTATAATATAATCGCATTACAAATCACAAATATAATAATTCTTAATTATAAAATATGAATATTACAACAACAATAATGACAACAATAATGTTGATATATCATAATCCTGGTGTTGGAAATGTGTTGTCATTGATGGTAAAAGAAAAGCATTGGTGGTCAAGAAAAAGAAGATGACGACAAAGGTGTTGTAAGGAGATTGGTGAGGCAACCACTAATGGTGCATAGACTTTGGAGCTTGATCCAAGTGGATATCAGTGGCCACCCACCTATTCCATTTGGACCAGCACCATCAATTCTTGCAGCTTTTCACATTCAGCACAACTTACTATTTTTAGTAGGTTTTCGGGTCCTCCACTCCCGGAGCCGTTTTGGGGCCTTAATGATCCAGGTGGATATTTGTGGCCACCCACCTATTCCATTTTAACCCCCACCATCATTTCTTTCAGTTTTTAAGTTGCAGCACAACTTACTATTTTTAGAAGTTTTCCAGGTCCAGAACTTTCGGAGCTGTTTTGAGGCCCTAAACGACGTTTTTTGGGCATCATTCATCAAGCCAGTAAAATTCCATTCCAAAATTCATATTTGTGGCAAAAATTTTAGCCCTCGGATAGATATTTCTAACAATGTATCATGTGCGTCAAACGAAGATAGTATGCCAAAGTTACGTCCCTGGGAAGTTGAAACACCAATTTACCCAAACGGAGCCCATAGTTTGGTGCTTCATCTCCTAGGGTTAGGTTTTTGGACGTTTAGAGTTCTCCATTGTTTCTCAATAATTAATAGGCCCTCGAGCCTCATTGTAACACAGTTCAGAGGTCTGTAGCCGCTACATCTCTTCTCAGAGATTCGCTACGAGTACCCTAGCTATTTTATTTCCATTATGTCTGTAAGCTTATTTCAGTCATTCTTTTATTAATAAAATGAAGAATTATTTCCGCTACATCTCTATGTTCATGGTTATTTCTGTATTCTGTTGCGTTCCTGCATAAATCCAGATCAGTGGTATCATAGGGGTCCACTCTTTCTTTGTTTTTCTTTGCATGTTCCCAACACGGTCAGGGTATAAGGAGTTAGGGCTCGATCTGGTTGAACCCTTGCAAGATCAGCCTCACAAACCCCGACGACCTCCCATGGCAGAAGAATAGAAAGACGAGAGAGTATAAGATCCTATCAAAATATTGCTCGAGGAGGCTCTCGAGAAACAAAAGAACTTGATGATGGATAAATTTGCTCAGATCTTTCAACGACTACCCACCTACGGCACATCTGCATCCAACAGCCACTCTGGAGGTGCCACCCCCTTCAAGGTATAGGTAAACTTTGACATTCCTATATTTGAAGGCCAAATAGATGCAGATGTCGTAGATAGATGGTTGAATTTGCTGGAATGGTATTTCTCAGTCCATGATTTATCTGATAGAGAAAATATTATTTTTTCACACCTCATAGTCGCCCCCCATGTTAAAGACTGGTGGGAAACCTACTGTGAGCAAGAGGAAGAAGGGGAATCCTCTCTGTTCTCGGCCACACCCACTTGGAATTTGTTCCGAGACGACATCAAGGAACAATATTACCCCGTGAGGAATGAGGACAAATAAATCCAATGGACCACGATGCGGCAACAAAGGGATCAAGATGTACACGAACTGATGAATCTGTTCCATACCCTGTGCACAAGGTTAGGTATTAAAGATTCAGAGAGAAATTTGGTGCTCAAGTACCGCGGTTGTCTGCATAAACACATTCAGGAGGAAATGGAGTTCCTTGACATTACATCGCTTGGCACGACATACCGCTATGCCGCCAAGATCGAGCAGAAATTTAAGCAGAAGAAGCGAGAGTTTGGATCGGCAAATCCGAAAGGTGCCCTCGAACCGAATAACAAGGGGCAAGGCCAAAGCGGTGCAACTGAGAAAAACACCAAAAATCCAAAGAAGGACACAAGGAAGTGGTGTGAATTTCATAGTTCTGCCCCACTCACATCACAAACAAGTGTCGGGCCAAACAATCATTGGTGGCCGAACTAAAGGCACTCGAATCAGATGCATTTTTTGATCCTCAGTCAGAACCAGATAAAGGAAATGACAAACGGAAGCAGATCATTGATGCGGATCCCAGTGCCATTGTTGCGACCACCAAGATCCAGAGGGAGGATCAAGAGGATCCAGAGGAGGGGGAGCGCCTCATCCATTCGCAGATGTGGGTGAAGGGTTCTCCGCTACAATTTCTTGTTGATAGCAGAAGCCAAAATAACCTCATTTCAGCAGAGGTCATGAAGCGACTTGGCCTACCGACCATAGCACACCCGCAGCCATATACCATCGGGTGGCTCCACCTAGGGAGAGATCTCCGCATCCGCCAGCAATGTCGCCTTCCATATAGTATCAAGCCATTCACAGATGAGGTATTGTGTGATGTTGCTCCTCTTGATGTAGCTGATGTATTATTGGGCCAACCATACTTGTGGAGATGACATGTTGTGTATGAGTCTAGGCCTCGTGCTATTGTTATTACTTTGGGAAATAACTTGTACAGGATATCGGAGGTAGTACCGCCTCCTGTCATCTCTTCAACTACTGCAAAACAACGCAGTAAGATTGTTTCCCAAACCAGGAAATTTATTTTCCTTACAACTCGCTCACAGGGAAAGAAGAATACTGTGGTCACAACCTCAAAATAGGGCTCCCTTGCGCAACTGCAGCAGATGGACAAAGTCATGGAGGAATATGAGGACATTTTCTCCTCACTCACAGAGGTTCCTCTACACTGTCAGGACAAGCACTCCATTGATCAGACTCCCAACTCACCACCGCCTGATGTTGCCATGCATCCTGCAACTACACATACAAAATCCACACATGTACTGTCTAAGGCTGATAAAGAAACCAAATTTACTAAATGCATCCAGCATGTCCACCCGCAGGTGCATGACATCTTCAACAAATCTAATACCCAGTTCAACAGAATTTGCCTCATCTCATGGAGGATCTCAATGCAAAGGGGACCATTGCTTCCTAAGGAGGGAGGAATGATCCAGGTGGATATCAGTGGCCACCCACCTATTCCATTTGGACCAGCACCATCAATTCTTGCAGCTTTTCACATTCAAAACAACTTACTATTTTTAGTAGGTTTTTGGGTCCTCCACTCTCGGAGCTGTTTTGGGGTCTTAATGATCCAGGTGGATATTGGTGGCCACCCACCTATTCCATTTGAACCCCCACCATAATTTCTTTCAGTTTTTAATTTGAAGCACAACTTACTATTTTTAGCAGTGTTTCGGGTCCTGAACTTTCGAAGCCGTTTTGAGGCCCTAAACGACATTTTTTGGGCATCGTTCATCCGGAAAATATGATTTCGTTTCGGAATTGATATGTGCGGGTAGAAATAATTGTATTCCTCAGATAGATATTTCTAACTATGTATCATGTGCGTCAAACGAAGATAGTTTGCCAAAGTTACGTCCCCGGGAAGTTGAAACACCAATTTACCCAAACGGGGCCCATAGTTTGGCGCTTCGTCTCCTAGGGTTAGGTTTTTGGATGTTTAGAGTTCTCCATTATTTCTCAATAATAAATAGGCCCTCGAGCCTCATTGTAAACTAGTTCAGAGGTCTGTAGCCTCCACATCTCTTCTCAGAGATTCACTACCATCACCCTAGCTATTTTATTTCCATTATGTTTGTAAGCTTATTTCAGTCATTCTTTTATTAATAAATTGAAGCATTATTTCCGCTGCATCTCTATGTTCATGGTTATTTTTGTATTATGTTGCGTTCCTACATAAACCCGGATCAGAGCTATTTATTTTATAGCAAATCACCTCAAATTGTGGTGGAACCCAAGTAGATTGGTAGAGGTTTGAAAGAGATTTTCAGTGGTATGTGGAAGTCCAGAAATGGCCTCCTAGAGAAAAATTTAGAGCTTGTCAAAGATTAGAACCCGCAAAGTCAAATTGTGTAGAGTTAAAGTTGGTTGGAGGTACTTTGGAGCACGTGATAGTTTTGGCACATAATCAAAGATAGCGGAGTTGTCGGTGAAGTCACTATCCATAGCTCTAGGCAAATATGGAGCAGACATTACAGTAGCAAAAAGCAATGTCATTGGTCCAAGCCAGAACCCACATGACAGTTAAGCTCGGAAGTGGGAGCCTGGTGGGTGTGCTTGACAAAAACTTAAGGAGCACTTAAGGGAATTAGTAAGATGACATGGGTTGGGTGGACATGGTAGAACATCAGTGCAAGGGAAAATATAATTTCAGTCATGCGGATGTCATGAAGAAATTGTAGTAGAGGCAGGCAGAGAGTTTTAAGAGCGATAGGCCCCCACTTGACAGGTTCAACAACATACATGTCCTAAGGTAGATCAGGCTGTAGAAATTTTAAATACAATTATGTATTACCGGACTCCCCTGATCTAACAATTAAAGCCACTGTTAAATACATAATTATTCTACTCAATTCTTTGCAGAAATTAAATCGCTAATTGCAAACACATGAAGAAAAATCGATCTCACATAACAAGATGTTTTTACTGGGAAAGCTTAAAGCTAAAAACTCTAACTATCATATATTATGTATATCATGGATCATGAAACAATCTCATACAAATCTCAACTCATAGAGCTCTCAGTACAATATACAATCGTCTCACACTGTCATACAAAAATTGGTTCACACATGCACCAATTTACTCCCTCATGACAGCCTGCCTCCACTGTGCAATCCCTGTTGAAGAAGATCCCTAAATGAATTCGATCTTGCCTTGTCTTGACTACGCAATCCTCATTGGAAACTCCAATGTGTGTGTAGATGCATTGAATGCATCACTATACTCACAACTTATATTTAAATAGACCCTTTCACCTATCTCTCCACTGGGTCTCCACTAGATCTGACATGCAAGTAGTTAACTATTGTATTTCTTTAGTTGAAAGTAAGAAATTGCTTGTGAATTAATTAAATAACTAATTCACTGATCTCTCACTAGTGTATCTTTATTTACAACTAGCACAACTAAGTTTAACTCACTTAACTGAGTTAAACTAAATAACAACTCACATAACTACTCTTCCAACTCTGTTACAACTTTATCACACTCAGTTACAACAAAGTCCATTGTGCATGTCCCACCAACCAACCTTGGAATGTGTAATTCCTTCAGCTAACTGGTTTGCCACATCAGTTAACTAAACTCAAGTGCTTCAAGAGAATAAGTTATTATTTATTGTCTAATTATCATTAAGGGCTAATAATAATCGATATGCGTTCTATTTTTAAATATGAGATCTATAAATAGACTTTTCCCATGATCTAAAAATAAAAACTCATCTAAAGATAGAATTTTCTCAATCATCTAGAATTAGTCTCCTGCTAATTTTAGAATATGCTCCCCATTCTAAAAATATACATACACCTAAAAATAGCCTGCGGGCCCCACCTAGTGAAGGTGCTTAATTTTCACTAGGATCATCATCTTGCTGAATCTCAACACTCCCTCTCAACAAGAAATGGAGTAGCCTTCACCCCGATCCTGCCTCTATGGTATTCGAATTTTCTCCTGGTGAGCATCTTCGTCAGAATATCTGCATCCTGATCTTCCGTAGGAATGTACTAAAGCAACATAATCTTCCACTGCACACAATATCTTATATGATGATACCAGATATCTATATGCTTAGATCTATCATGAAACAAACGATTAATCGAGAGTTTAATGCAACTCTGATTATCACAATGAATCATTGTAGGATCTAAATGAGAACCGAATAAACTGACCAGGATCTTCCTCATCCAGATAGCCTCACATGCAGCTTGACTTGCTGCCATGTATTCTGCTTCCGCTGAACTGAGTGCCACAGATATCTATTTCACCTCATCCATCTGTCTATACCATAAGTCATACTCAGATGTGCCCCTAAGATATCTCAGGACATGCTTTCCTGCCTTCCAAAAGATCGTGGTATGCTTAGCCATCGCTTTACTAAGCTGGTTCACCGCATAACATATGTTCGGTCTTGTATTAACTAAATACCTGAGCAAACCCACCAAATGTCGATAGACAGTAGCATCCACTACCTCTACCGATGTAGCATCCTCTTTCCTCCAGTTTCCTGGAAGATGATTATCCATGGGTTTGCAACCCTCCATGTCAAACTTACTGAGTATCTCCCTTGCATACTTGCCTTGAGACACAAACAATTCACCTTCTCACTACCATATTTACAATCCAAGGAAATAATGAAGGAGGCCCATATCCTTCATCTCGAACCACATTGCAAGGTTTTCCTTGCATGAGTCTATCAATAGCTCATCACCAGTCAATATTAAATCATCAACATAAAGAACAATGATTAAAAGCTTACCCTCCACCACAATATGGTATAGGTTTGCATCTGCCTCACTCTTGGTGAAGCCAAGTCCAGTGAAATAGATGTCAATCCCAGTGTACCAAGCACAGGGTGCTTGCTTCATTCCATACAACGCTCTTTTGAGTCTGCACACATGCGACTCGCTGCTGAAGATCTCAAATCCTTCAAATTGCTCAATGTACACTTCTTCCTTAATGATCCCATTAAGGAACACAATCTTCACATCCATCTGATGAATGTGCCAACCCATCTGCGTTGAGAGAGAAAGGATGGTCCTTATGGAAGAATACTGTGTGACAGGTGCCGCAAGGTTTCTTCATAATCAATCCCCTCAATTTGTGAGAAGCCCCGGGCAACAAATCTTGCCTTGTACTTCTCAACACTCCCATAAGTAGCTTGCTTTACCTTGTGGATCCATCTTGAACCTACCATTGATTTATCACCTACCTTGGAACAATTTCCCAAGCACTGTTTCTGACAATGGAGTCATACTCCTCCACCATTACATCTACCCATGTGGGCTCTTGTACTGCTTCATGAAAAGAAGATGGCTCTCTCAAAATAAATTTTCTCATGAGAGCCATGTATCCATTGAATTGGTCAGCAGAATGTCTCTATTTGCATTGTGAAGTAGGGGCTCCTACATTTTGTGTCACATCAAGCTTCAACCTCTTAGCTTTTGCGATATGCCTTCTGCTAGTTCTGTTTTTTGGCTCTGCGTGAGTGGACTCCTCCACTCCATGATCCTCCTCCTGTGGATGATCCACTTCTAGAGGCTCATCTTTGGGAACAAGAAGTTCCTCCTCTGCATGTAAGTGTAGCTCCCTCTCAAGCGACAACTTCATGGCTTTCTCCTCATTAAATTTTATATCCCGTCGCACCACAGTCATTCAACTGTTTGGAAAATACACACGATAATTATGGGGTGTTTCTGTGTACCCCAAAAATATCCCAACTTCAGCAGTCAGCTCCAGCTTCTTCTTGACATTCTTGGTCACATGAACATAAACATATGAGCCAAAAATCTTAAGTGAGAAACATCCGGTTTCTTACCAGTAAAAGCTTTTTCAGGTGTACTCATGCCAAGTACTCTATGAGGACAACGGTTTTGCACATAAACCGCACTGTTGCATGCTTCCGCCCACAAGTGCATTGGTAGGCCCTGATCATGAAGCATAGCTCGTGCAACACCCACGATCATTCTGTTCTTCCTCTCCACGACCCCATTTTGCTGTGGGTTATCATGGCGCTATGAGTTCTCTCCGAATTCCTTCTTTGCTACAGAAGTCTTTGAATTCGTTCGAGATATATTCACCATCATTACCGCTCTGCAGATCCTTCACTTGCTTCCCCAACTCTTTCTCCACCAACACTTTAAACTCACATAACTTTGATAATGTTTGATCTTTCTTTTGCATGAAGAAGATCCAACATCTATGAGAATAGTCATCAACAAAAATAACATAATACCTAATTTTTGTTGTTGAAGCAACCGAGAATGGCCCACTCACGTCTGTGTGAACTCTCTCTAGGATCACCAAAGCACGATTATCCTTTTCATGAAAGGTGGTCTTCACAAACTTACCCATAGTACATCCCTTGCACTAATCTATCTGCGCAAGTGTACCCTTGGGAAGTCCAGTAGAAATCTGCTGCAAAATCTTTAGTGCGCCATGGTGAAGATGGCACAATATCCTGTGCCATAATTCGCCCTCATCCCGGCTCACCACTTCTTCTTATTTTCCCACCATTGCAGCGCAACCATCTACTTCCATCTTGTAGAGATTATTGACTCGAATCCCTATCCTCTTGGTTTGACCCATTTTTTTATGTCGCAGGAAATATTTTCCATCGCTGAAAACAACGTCATAACCTCTGTCCTCCAACATCGCGATTGAGACCAAGTTCTTCTTTAGACCTGGAACATGCATAACATATTTCAAAAGAAATGGTTTACCTGAGTCCCTCTCAAAGGTAATGGTACCAATTTCGGTCGCACTGTATCATCCAGCGTCGCCCATCTCTATATGCATTTGGAGATCTTTCTCCTCCAAGTCGATGAAAACCTCCTTATCTCCCGTCATGTGGAAGGAAGCACCACTATCAAGATACCACACCAATCCCATTTCACTTGAAACCAAGCATGTGATCAAGGAGAAATCAAGTTCAAATTGCGAGGTAAGGGCCTCACCAGCTGCAGCTCCAGCAACCTTCTTGTTCTTCTTTTTCTGTGGGCAGTTAGTGGCGAGATGCCCATGTTTGTGACAGTGAAAACACTTCACCTTGGACAAATCCAGCTTCTTGCCTTTAGCCTCTGATTTTGAATGGGATTTATTCCCCTTCCCTTTCCTCACTTTGGCAGCCAAAGCATAATTCTCTTCATCATCATGCTTTGATGAAGAGCCATCCCTGGGGTTCTACCTGAACTCCTCCAATACTAGATCCGACCACAGTCGTTCCCAATCCGGCAGTATTTCCCGTCCATTGACAGAGTCTTGATAACTGTGCCAACTCTTAGGAAGACCCAAGAGAGCCAAGATCACCAAATAATCATCAGCAACCGTGATTCCCACACTCCCCGTTTCATCCCTACATTGGAAAAACTTCATGAGGTACTTTGGAATACTGTCGCCCTTCTCCATTTTGATTTTTCTGAGTTTATCCTTTAGTGCCAACTTCCTATGGTCGTTGATGCTTTGAAAAAGATATGTCAAAGCCTTCCACATTGAAAATGGAGTGGCTTTCTCATGAAGGCTTGACACAATATGGTCTTTCACACCTTCCAACAAAATTCTTCTCGTCTTCACTACTTTCTTTTGCTGGGTGTCAAGTAATGCAACATCCTTCGAGGTGGGCATAGGAAAATCGCTATCGATGAACTCCTTCAACCCATTATCTTCAAGCACCGCCTCCATCCTATCATTCCATGCAATGTAGTTCGAGCTGCCCTCAAGTGCATACTCTAACCGCAAACCATTGAAAGTCATTTCGATGTTTACTCAACTGTCGCACCAAGAAATTCTTGCAGCAAATTCAAATTGTTCCACCAACAAAACTCAGCACTGCTTCAATATTGCAATCTTCAGTGATTAACACTACTCTGATACCAAGTAGAAATTTTAAATACAATTATGTATTACCGGACTCCGTTGATTAAACAATTAAAGCCACTATTAAATACAGAATCCTACTACTCAATTCTTTGTGGAAATTAAATCGCCAATTGCAAACACATGAAGAAAAATCAATCGCACATAACAAGATGTTTTTACCGGGAAAGCTTAAAGCTAAAAACCCCAACTATCATATATTATGTATATCATGGATCATGAAACAATCTCATAAAAAGCTCAGCTCATAGAGCTCTCAGTACAATATACAATCGTTTCACACTGTCATACAAAAATTGGTTCACACATGCACCAATTTACTGCCTCCTGACAACCTGCCTCACTGCGCAATCCCTACTGAAGAAGATCCATGAATGAATTCGATCTTGCCTTGCCTTGACTATGCAATCCTCATTGGCAACTCCAATGTGTATGTAGATCCATTGAATGCATCACTATAGTCACAACTGATAGTCAAACATACCCCTTCACCTATCTCTCCACTTGGTCTCCACTGGATCTGATATGAAAGTAGTTAACTGTTGTATTTCTTCAGTTGCAAGTAAGACACTGCTTGTGAATTAATTAAATAATTAATTCACTGATGTATCACTAATGTATCTTTATTTACAACTAGCACAACTAAGTTTAACTCACATAAGTACTCTTCCAAATCTGTTACAACTTTGTCACACTCAGTTACAACGAAGTCCATTGTGCATGTCCCACCAACCAACCTTGGAATGCGTAATTCCTTAAGCTAACTCATTTGCCGTATCAGTTAATTGAAATCAAGTGCTTCAAGAGAATAAGTTATTATTTATTATCTAATTATCATTAAGGGCTTATAATAATCAACATGCATTCTATTTTTAGATATGCGATCTATAAATAGACTTCGCCCATGATCTAAAAATAGAAACTCGTCTAAAGATACTTTTTTCTCAACCATCTAGAATTAGTATCCTGCTAATTTTAGAATATGCTCACCATTCTAAAAATAGACATACACCTAAAAATAGCCTGCGGGCCCTACCTAGTGAAGGTGCTTAATTTTCACTAGGATCATCATCTTGTTGAATCTCAACACTCCCTCTAAACAAGAAAGGGATTATCCTTCACCCCAATCCTGCCTCAATGGTATTAGAATTTTCTCCTGGTGAGCGTCTTCGTCAGAATATCAGAATCCTGATCTTTCGTAGGAATGTACCGAAGCAACATGATCTTCTACTGCACACAATATCTAATGTGATGATACCGGATATCTATATACTTAGATCTATCATGAAACACAGGATTAATCGAGAGTTTAATGCAACTTTGATTATCACAATGAATCACTATAGGATCTAAATGAGAACCGAACAAACCAACCAGGATCTTCCTCATCCAAATAGCCTCACATGCAGCTTGAATTGCTGCCATGTATTTCGCTTCCACTGAAATGAGTGCCACAAATATCTATTTCCTGTTGTACCAAGTAACAGATGTAGATCTGATATTGAAAATCCCTCCTCATGTGCTCTTTCTGTCTGTTGGGTTGCCTGCCCAATCTGAATCCGTGAAGCCATGCAACTTCACCTCATTTTTCTGTCTGTACCATAAGCCATACTCATGTGTTCCCCTGAGATATCTTAGGACATTATTGCCCTCCTTCTAAAAGAGATTGGTAGGCTTAATCATCACTTGACTAAGTTGGTTCACCGCATAGCATATGTCTGGTCTTGTATTAACTAAATACATGAGCAAACCCACCAACTGTCAATAGAAAGTAACATCCACTACCTTTGTCAATGTAGCATCCTCTTTCATCCAGTTTCCTGGAAGAGGAGTATCCATAGGTTTGCAGCCCTCCATGTGAAACTTACCGAGTATCTCCCTTGTATACTTTCCTTGAGACACAAACAGTTCACCTTCTCGCTGCCATATTTCCAATCCAAGAAAATAATGAAGGAGGCCCATATCCTTCATCTTGAACTCCTTTGCAAGGTCCTCCTTACATGAGTGTATCAGCTGCTCATCACCAGTCAGTATTAAATCATCAACATAAAGAACAATAATTAAAAACTTACCCTCCACCACAATCTAGTATAGGTTTTCATCCGCCTCACTCTTGGTGAAGCCAAGTCTAGTGAAATAGCTATCAATCCGAGTCTACCAAGCATGGGGTGCTTGCTTCAGCCCATACAGTGATCTTTTGACATTGCACATATGTGACTCACTGTTGAAGATCTCAAATCCTTTAGGCTACTCAATGTACTTCTTCCTCAATGTTCCCATTAAGGAACGTAGTCTTCACATCCATCTGATGAATGTGCCAACCCATCTGTGCTCAGAGAGCAAGGATGGTCCTTATGGAAGAATACCGTGCAACAGGTGCAAAGTTTTCTTCATAATCAATCCCCTCGATCTGTGGGAAGTCCCGGGAAACAAATCTTGCCTTATACTTCTCAACACTCCCATCAGTAGCTTGCTTTACCTTGTAAATCCATCTTAAACCTACCACTGATTTATGAACCGGCCTTGGAAAAATTTCCCAAGCATTGTTTCTGACAATGGAGTCATACTCTTCCACCATTTCATCTACCCATGTGGGCTCTTGTATTGCTTCCTGAAAAGAAGATGGCTCGCTCACAATACATTTTCTCATGAAATCCATGTATCCAGTGAATCAATTAGGAGACTGTCTCTGTTTGCGCTGTGAAGTAGAGGCTGCTACATTCTGTGTCACATCAAGCTTCAACCTCTCAACTTGTGTGGTACGCCTTCTGCCAGTTCTGATGTTTGGATCTACGTGAGTGGACTCCTCCACTCCATGATCCTCCTCCTGTGTCTGATCCACCTCTAGAGGCTCATATTTGGGAACAAGTAGTTCCTCCTCTGCATGCAAGTATAGCTCCCTCTCAAGCAAAAACTTCATGGCTTTCTCCTCATTAAATTTTATATCCTGTCGCACCACAGTCATTCGACTATTTGGAAAATACACACGATAATTATGGGGTTTTTCTGTGTACCCCAAAAATATCCCAACTTCAGCAGTCGGCTCCAGCTTCTTCCTGGCGTTCTTGGTCACATGAACATAAACAGATGAGCCAACAATATTAAAGTGAGAAACATCCAGTTTCTTACCAGTAAAAGATTCTTCAGGTGTACTCATGCCAAGTACACTATGAGGACAACAATTTTGCACATAAACCGCAGTGTTGCATGCTTCCGCCCACAAGTGAATTGGTAGGCCTTGATCATGTAGCATAGCTCATGTAGCACCCATGATCGTTTTGTTCTTCCTCTTCGTAACCCCATTTTGCTGTGGGTTATGGGGCGCTATGAGTTCTCTCTAAATTCCTCATTTGCTACAAAAGTCTTTGAATTCGTTCGAGATATATTCAACACCATTATCGCTCCGTAGAGCCTTCACTTTCTTCCCTAATTCTTTCTCCACCAATGATTTAAACTCACAGAACTTTGATAATGTTTGATCTTTCTTCTACATGAAGAAGATCCAACATCTACGAGAATAGTCATCAACAAAAATAACATAATACCTGTGTTTTGTTGTTGAAGCAACCGAGAATGGCCCACACACGTCTCTGTGAACTCTCTCCAGGATCACCGAAGCACGTTTCTCATTTTCATGAAAGGTGGTCTTCACAAACTTACCCATAGTACATCCCTTGCATTGATCTATATGCGCAAGTGTACCCTTGGGAAGTCCCGTATAATCTGCTGCAAAATCTTTAGGGCACCATGGTGAAGATGGCCCAATCTCCTGTGCCATAATTCTCCCTCATCCCGGCTTGCCACTTCTTCTTCTTTTCCCACCATTGCAGCGCAGCCATCTACCTCTAGCTTTTAGAGATTCTTGACTCGAATCCCTATACTCTTGGTTTGATCCGTCATTTTATGTTGCACGAAATATTTTCCATCGCTGAAAACAACGTCATAACCTCTGTCCTCCAACATCATGACTGAGACCAAGTTCTTCTTTAGGCCTAGAACATGCATAACATCTTTCAACAGAAATGTTTTACCTAACTCCCTCTAAAACGTAATGTACCAATGTCAGTCGCACAGTATTGTCCATATTCATCCATCTCTATATGCATTTGGAGATCTTTCTCCTCCAAGTCGCTAAAAATCTCCTTATCTCCCGTCATGTGGAAGGAATCACCACTATCAAGATACCATGCCGATCCCATTGCGCTTGAAACCAAGCATGCGATCAAGGATAAATAAATTTCAAATTGCGAGGCAAGGGACTCACCATCTGCAGCTCCAGAAGCCGTCTTGTTCTTCTTTTTCTGTGGGCAGTTAGTGGCGAGATGCCCATGTTCGTGACAGTGAAAACACTTCACCTTGGACAAATCCAGATTCTTACCTTTAGCCTTGGATTTTGAATGGGATTTATTCCCCTTCCTTTTCCTTTCTTTGGCAGCCAAATTAAAATCTTATTCATCGTTATTCTTTGATGAAGAGCCATCCCTGGTGTTCCGCCTGAACTCTTCCTGCACTAGATCTAACCGCAATCATTTCCAATCCGGTAGTTTTTACCATCTGTTGACAGAGTCCTAATAACTGTGCCAACTCTTAGGAAGACCCAAGAGAGCCAAGTTCACCAAATCATCATTAGCAACTGTGATTCCCACATTTCCTAGTTCATCCCTACATTGGACAAACTTCGTGAGATACTTTGGAATACTGTCGCCTTTCTCCATTTTGATTTTTCTGAGTTTATCCTTCAGTGCCAACTTCCTATGGTCGCAGCTACTTTGGAAAATATCTGTCAAAGCCTTCCACATTGCAAATGGAGTGTCTCTGCCATGAAGGCTTGACACAATATGGTATTTCACACCTTCCAACATAATCCTTCTTGTCTTCGCTACTTTCTTTTGCCAGGCGTCAAGTAATGCAGCATCCGTCGAAGTAGGCTTAGGAACATCGCTATCGATGAACTCCTTCAAGCCATTATCTACAAGGACTGCCTCCATCCTATCCTTCCATGCAATGATGTTCAAGCTGCCCTCAAGTGCATACTCCAACTACAAACCATTGAAAGCCATTTCGATGTTTACTCAACTGTCGCACCAAGAAATTCTTGCAGCAAATTCAAATTGTTCTACCAACAAAACTTAGCACTGCTTCAATATTGCAATATTTAGTGATTAACACTGATCTGATACCATGCAGAAATTTTAAATACAATTATGTATTATCGGACTTCACTGATATAAAAATTAAAGCCACTATTAAATACATAATCCTTTTACTAAATTCTTTGCGGAAATTAAATCGCCAATTGCAAACACATGAAGAAAAATAAATCACACATAACAAGATGTTTTTACTGGGAAATATTAAAGCTAAAAACCCCAACTATCATATATTATGTATATCATGGATCATGAAACAATCTCATACAAATCTCAGCTCATAGAGCTCTCAGTACAATATACATTTGTCTCACACTGTCATACAAAAATTGGTTCACACATGCACCAATTTACTGCCTCCTGACAGCCTGCCTCACTGTGCAATCCATGCTGAAGAATATCCCTGAATGAATTCAATCTTGCCTTTCCTTGACTGCACAATCCTCATTGGAAACTCCAATGTTTATGTAGATCCATTGAATGCATCACTATAGTCAAAAATGATAGTCAAACAGACCCTTTCACCTATCTCTCCACTGGGTCTCCATTAGATCTGACATGCAAGTAGTTAACTATTGTATTTCTTTAGTGGCAAGTAAGACACTGCTTGTGAATTAATTAAATAATTAATTCACTGATCTCTCACTAGTGTATCTTTAGTTACAACTAGCACAACTGGGTTTAACTCACATAAGTACTCTTCCAAATCTGTTACAACTTTGTCACACTCAGTTACAATGAAGTCCATTGTGCATGTCCCACCAACCAACCTTGGAATGCGTAATTCCTTTAGCTAACTCGTTTGCCACATTAGTTAACTGAAATCAAATTCTTCAACAGAATAAGTTATTATTTATTGTCTAATTATCATTAAGGGCTAATAATAATCGACATGCATTCTATTTTTAGATATGTGATCTATAAATAGACTTCGACCATGATCTAAAATTAGAAACTCGTCTAAAGATAAAATTTTCTCAACCATCTAGAATTAGTATCCCGCTAATTTTAGAATATGCTCACCATTCTAAAAATAAACATACACCTAAAAATAGCCTGCGGGCCCCACCTAATGAAGGTGCTTAATTTTCACTAGGACCATCATCTTGTTGAATCTCAACACTCCCTCTCAACAAGAAAGGGATTATCCTTCACCCCGATCCTGCCTCTATGGTATTCGAATTTTCTCCTAGTGAGAATCTTCGTCAGAATATCTGCATCCTGATCTTCCTTAGGAATGTATCGAAGCAACATGATCTTCCGCTGCACACAATCTCTGATATGATGATACTGGATATCTATATGCTTAGATCTATCATGAAACATAGGATTAATCGAGAGTTTAATGCAACTATTATTATCACAACGAATCATTGTAGGATCTAAATGAGAACCGAACAAACCGACCAGGATCTTCCTCATCCAGATAGCCTCACATGCATCTTGACTTGTTGCCATGTATTCTGCTTATGCTAAACTGAGTGCCACAGATCTCGATTTCCTGCTGTACCAAGAAACATATGTAGATCTGATATTGAAAATCCCTCCTCATGTGCTCTTTCTGTCTGTTGGGCTGCATGCCCAATCTGCATCCGTGAAGCCATGCAACTTCACCTCATCTTTCTGTCCGTACCATAAGCCATACTCATATGTGCCCCTGAGATATCTCAGGACATTCTTGCCCACCTTCTAAAAGATATTGGTAGGTTTAATCATCGCTTGACTAAGATGGTTGACCGCATAGCATATGTCTGGTCTTGTATTAACTAAATACATGAGCAAACCCACCAATTGTTGATAGAAAGTAGCATCCACTACCTCTGTCAATGTAGCATCCTCTTTCATCCAGTTTCCTGGAAGAGGAGTATCCATGGGTTTACAACCCTCCATGTGAAACTTATCAAGTATCTCCCTTGCATACTTGCCTTGAGACACAAACAGTTCACCTTCTCGCTGCCATATTTCCAATCAAAGGAAATAATGAAGGAAGCCCATATCCTTCATCTCGAACTCCTTTGCAAGGTCATCCTTTCATGAGTGTATCAGCTTCTCATCACCAGTAAGTATTAAATCATCAACATAAAGAACAATGATTAAAAGCTTACCCTCCACCACAATCTGGTATAGGTTTGCATCCGCCTCACTCTTGGTGAAGCCAAGTCTAGTGAAATAGATGTAGATCTGAGTGTACAAAGCACGGGGTGCTTGCTTCAGGACATACAGTTCTCTTTTCACACTGCACATATGCGACTCATTGTTGAAGATCTCAAATCCTTCAGGCTGCTCAATGTACACTTCTTCCTCAATGATCCCATTAAGGAACACAGTCTTCACATCCATCTGATGAATGTGCCAACCCATTTGCGCTGAGAGAGCAAGGATGGTCCTTATGGAAGTATACCGTGCAACAGGTGCAAAGGTTTATTCATAATCAATCCCCTCGATCTGTGGGAAGCCCCGGGCAACAAATCTTGCCTTATACTTCTCAACACTCCCATCAACAACTTGCTTTACCTTGTAGATTCATCTTGAACCTACCACTGATTTATGAACCGGCCTTGGAACAATTTCCCAAGCATTGTTTCTGACAATGGAGTCATACTCCTCCACCATTGCATCTACCCATGTGGGCTCTTGTATTTCTTCCTGAAAATAATATGGCTCTATCACAATACATTTTCTCATGAAATCCATGTATCCAGTGAATCGTTCAGGAGACTGTCTCTGTCTGTGCTGTGAAGTAGAGGCTCCTACATTCTGTGTCGCATCAAGCTTTAGCCTCTCAGATTTTGTGGTACGCCTTCTGCCAGTTATGATGTTTGGCTCTACGTGAGTGGAATCCTCCACTACATGATCCTCCTCCTGTGTCTAATCCACCTCTAGAAGCTCATATTTGGGAACAAATAGTTCCTCCTCTGCATGTAAGTGTAGCTCCCTGTCAAGCAACAAATTCATGGCTTTCTCCTCATTAAATTTTATATCCAGTCACACCACAATCATTCGAATGTTTGGAAAATACACATGATAATTATGGGTTGTTTCTGTGTACCCAAAAAATATCCCAACTTTAGGAGTTGGCTCCAGCTTCTTCCTGGCGTTCTTGATCACATGAACATAAATAGATGAGCCAAAAATATTAAAGTGAGAAACATCCAGTTTCTTACCAGTAAAAGCTTCTTTGGGTGTACTCATGCGAAGTACTCTATGAGGACAATGGTTTTTCACATAAACCGCAGTGTTGCATGCTCCCGCCGACAAGTGCATTGGTAGGCCCTGATCATGCAGCATAGCTCGTGCAACACCCATGATCATTCTGTTCTTCCTCTCTACGACCCCATTTTGTTGTCAGTTATGAGGTGCTATGAGTTCTCTCTGAATTCCTTCTTTGCTATAGAAGTCTTTGAATTCGTTCGAGATATATTCACCATTATTATCGCTCCGTAGATCCTTCCCTTTCTTCCCCGACTCTTTCTCCACCAATTATTTAAACTCACAGAACTTTGAGAATGTTTGATCTTTCTTCTTCATGAAGAAGATCCAGAATCTATGAGAATAGTCATAAAAAAAATAACATAATACTAGTGTTTTTCTGTTGAAGCAACCGAGAATGGCCCACACATGTCTGTGTGAACTCTCTCCAGAATCACCGAAGCACGGTTCTCATTTTCATGAAAGGTGGTCTTCACAAACTTACCCATAGTACATCCCTTGCACTGATCTATATGCACAAGTGTACCCTTGGGAAGTTCCGTAGAAATCTGCTGCAAAATTTTCACGGTGCCATGGTGAAGATGACCCAATGTTCTGTGCCATAATTCTCCCTCATCCCGGCTCACCACTTCTTCTTCTTTGCCCACCATTGCAGCGCAGCCATCTACCTCTAGCTTGTAAATATTCTTGACTCGAATCCCTATATTCTTAGTTTGACCCATCGTTTTATGTCGCAGGAAATCTTTTCCATCGATGAAAACAATGTCATAACCTTTTTCTTCCAACATCGTGACTGAGACCAAGTTCTTCTTTAGACCTACAACATTCATAACATCTTTCAACATAAATGGTTTACCTGACTCCCTCTCAAAGGTAATGGTACCAATGTTGGTCACACAGTATCGTCCATCTTCGGCCATCTCTATATGCATTTGGAGATCTTTCTCCTCCAAGTCACTGAAAAGCTCCTTATCTCCCATCATGTGGAAGGAAGCACCACTATCAAGTTACCACTCTGATCCCATTGTGCTTGAAATGAAGCATGCAATCAAGGATAAATCAAGTTCAAATTGTGAGGCAAGGGCCTCACCAGTTGTAGCTGCAGCAGCCTTCTTGTTCTTCTTTTTCTGTGGGCAGTTAGTGGCGAGATGCCCATGTTCATGAAAGTGAAAACACTTCACCTTGGAAAAATCCAGCTTCTTACCTTTAACCTCAGATTTTGAATGGGATTTCTTCCCCTTCCCTTTCCTCACTTTGGAAGCCAAATCACAATCCTCTTCAGCATCATTCTTTGATGAAGATCCATCCCTTGTATTCTGCCTGAACTCCTCCTGCACTAGATCTGACCACAATCATTTCCAATCCAACAGTTTTTCCCGTCTGTTGACAGAGTCTTGAAAACTGTGCCAACTCTTAGGAAGACCCAAGAGAGCCAAGCTCACCAAATCATCATCAGCAACTGTGATTCCCACATTTCCTATTTCATCCCTACATTGGAAAAACTTCGTGAGATACTTTGGAATACTGTTGCCCTTCTCCATTTTGATTTTTCTGAGTTTATCCTTCAGTGCCAACTTCTTATGGTCGCAGCTGCTTTGGAAAAGATCTGTCAAAGCCTTCCACATTGAAAATGGAGTGTATTTCCCATGAAGGCTTGATAAAATATGTTATTTCACACCTTCCAACAAAATCCTTCTCGTCTTCGCTACTTTATTTTTCCAGGCGTCAAGTAATGCAACATCCATCGAAGTGGGCTTAGGAACATCGCTATCGATGAACTCCTTCAAGCCATTATCTTCAAGCACCGCCTCCATCATGTTCTTCCATGCAATGTAGTTTGAGCTTCCCTTGAGTTCATACTCCAACTGCAAACCATTGAAATCCATTTCGATGTTTACTCAACTGTCGCACCAAGAAATTCTTGCATCAAATTCTAATTGTTCCACCAACAAAACTCAGCACTTCTTCAATATTGCAATCTTCAGTGATTAACACTGATCCGATACCATGTAGAAATTTTAAATACAATTATGTATTAACTAACTCCCCTGATCTAACAATTAAAGGCATTGTTAAATACATAATCCTTCTACTCAATTCTTTGTGAAAATTAAATCGCCAATTGAAAACACATGAAGAAAAATCAATCACACATAACAAGATGTTTTTACTGGGAAAGCTTAAAGCTAAAAACCCCAACTATCATATATTATCTATATCATGGATCATGAAACAATCTCATTCAAATCTTAGCTCATAGAGATCTCAGTACAATATACAATTGTCTCACACTGTCATACAAAAATTGGTTCACACATGCACCAATTTACTACCTCCTGACAACATGTCTCCACTACGTAATCCTTGTTGAAGAAGATCCCTGAATGAATTCGAACTTGCCTTGCCTTGACTGAGCAATCCTCATTGGCAGCTCCAATGTGTGTGTAGATGCATTGAATGCATCACTATAGTCACAACTGATAGTCAAACAGGCCCTTTCACCTATCTCTCCTCTGGGTCTCCACTGGATCTAACATGTAAGTAGTTAATTGTTGCATTTCTTTAGTTGCAAGTAAGACACTAATTGTGAATTAATTAAATAATTAATTCATTGATCTCTCATTAGTGTATCTTTAGTTACAACTATCACAACTGAGTTTAACTCACTTAACTAAGTTAAACTAAATAACAACTAACATAACTACTCTTCCAACTCTATTACAACTTTGTCACACTCAGTTACAACGAATTCCATTGTGCATGTCCCACCAACCAACCTTGGAATGTGTAATTCCTTTAGCTAATCGGTTTTCCACATCAGTTAATTGAAATCAAGTGCTTCAAGGGAATAAGTTATTATTTATTGTCTAATTATCATTAAGGGATAATAATAATCAATATGCATTTTATTTTTAGAGATGCGATGTATAAATAGACTTCATCCATGATCTAAAAATAGAAAACCATCTAAAGATAGAATTTGTTCAACCTTCTAGAATTAGTCTACTGCTAATTTTAGAGTATGCTCACCATTCTAAAAATAGACATACACCTAAAAATAACCTGCGGGGCCCACCTAGTGAAGGTGCTTAATTTTCACTAGGATCATCATCTTGTTGAATCTTAATAGGGGCACCATGAATCCCCACCGACGCATAGGAGGAATTTTGTAGGGGTCCAAAACTTGATTGTTAATTGACAGGGGGTCACACAATGTGAAATTAGCCTAAACTGTTGATCATTTGATTGATGGGTGTGGATGATTGCGCTAACCCCCTCTAAAAAAAACAAACATCTTGAGGGGGGACGTGAAAACCACAAGTGGCTTCGTGAAAATGGAACAGGGCGGACGACGTGGGAAATGTAGAGAGGTAGCATAGCGTTGAAAAGGGCTAGGACCCTTAGAATTTTTTATAAAGGAAAAGGTTGAAAATCCAAGGCTCCTTACCTCTTTCTCTCTCCTCTAACAATATACAGGTGGTGTAATTTTATTAGCCCATAAGGATGACGTAGATGCACAGGTGGATGATGATATCATAAGTGACCTGGCCCAATGAGGGTTGGAAACGTGGCATGTAGATTTGGGGTTTTCAAGTAGCCAAGTGGACCATTTTTGGGTGACACATGGACCACCCTGAAAGCGACACATGGCATATGTGATTTCAGCATGATGTCATCCCACTAACAGGGCCTTGTAAGGATTTGAAGTGGCACACAAAGGTACCGGCGAGTTGACTGGGCATCGAGATGACATGGCAGCTATAAAAACCAACTCAACTCAAAACTGCATTAATTAGGTGTAGGTATAGTGGGTATACCCCACCAGGACATTTCATCCTTGAAGGTCTAACCTAGAGGAATTGTTGAGTGCACAAAGGAAAATGGCATCAGGACATGTCACACTAACAGGAGGCAACGAGAACCAATGAGAAGCGAGCAAATGGCCCCACGGGACATGTAATCCCACAAGGACAATCCTAGAGGTGTTTAAGCATGGAAAATGAAAAGCACCAAGATAAAGGTGTCGAGAACCAAGCACCAGCACTTGGTCACATACAACAAACAGATTGAGGGTGTGGAGGCAATTGCAAAGGAAATTAAGCCCTTGAGGCGTAAAGGATCCAAGGGTGTGCAGAGTTTAAAACTTAGCACCATGACAAGATTTTATGGAAACTTGTTCACCACATGCGTGGTCAATTTAAGTGCTTAAGTGGAAATATTAGCAGAATAGATAGATTAAGTGATGAAATTGGCAATTAAGCCAAAGTTAGAACTTGATAACTCTAGTAAAGTCCCCGTCGAACCCTATAAACTGCTAGAATATCAAAAATTTACAACTTAGTCAAAGATTGAGCCCATAATAGAAAAAACAGGTTTCTTAACTTGAAGAACACATTAAGAATACATATTTTGAATAGAAGAAAGACAAAAATAAAAATCTCATGTAATGATAAAAGTGAAGATAGCTCAAAAGAAAAGAAGTCTAATTTAGTAGCAAAAAATATTTATAATCAGAATGGACTGAGGAATTTTGTAAGTGTGTGAATGAAAGATTGGGTGTTGGTGTGATGGTGTGATGGTGTATTTCTCAGTAATCACAAATTGTTGAAGTTGTTGGACAAATTGTTTTATTTTGTAAGAAAATGTGCTATTCATCATTCTAGTTTGAAATTGGATGAAAGTTGAATCATTAATGTCACGCAAGTTGTAGCTGATAAAATATAGAGTTGTAGCTAGAGAAATTTGTAACAACAATTTGTAGCTTACCTTGTGAAGGAATTGAAGTGAAGTTTGAATAATTTGTGTGTTCCTTGAGTTACTCATATTATTTCATGTCATGCTCATGTGAATGAATTTCTTATGGTGTACTACTATTATTTCATTAGTGAAAGAAAGATTTTAAATTGTGAAAATTCTTACAATATTTCTTTACCCCCCATCCTTTCAGTATTGTCCCAGTTTTAAAAATTGGTATTAGAGCATGATTACTTCAAATCAGTTTAACAGGTGGAAGAAATATCAAGGACCATGGTAAACTAGGAAGGGGGATTTACTAACAGGGAACCTATGTTCAATTATACAAACTATGTATTTTGGAAAGTAAGGATGAATACCTACATTCATTCACTTGGAGCTTATGTATTGGATGTTGTGGAAGAAGACTATCAAAATCCTTTAGCAATAAGTCTCAAATATCAAAAGATGGATTTCCAATTCAAGGTTAAAGTCATGAATGCCCTGCTTATTGGCCTACTTGAATCAGAACTTGTCAAAGTGATGGACTACACATCTGCCAAAGTTATCTGGGAGAAGATGAGTAGTTGCTATGAAGTTGAAAACAAGGTAAAACAATCTAAACTTCAAGGTCATAAAATTTAATTCGAGTCTTTATTGATGCATGCTGATGAAGATATTACAAAATATTATTTAAGAGTTGATGAGGTTGTGAACACTATAAGAGACCTTGATGAGAATCCTGATGAAGTTGTAGTAGTTCAAAAGGTATTGAGATCTCTTCCTGAGATATTAAATCCCAAGGTTTTGGCCATTGAATAAATGACCAATCTGAACGCTCTCATGCTAGACCAATTACTTGGCATCCTTATTGCCTATGAGATGATAATTTTTAATGTCAAACATGTAGCAAAAGAATCATCATTCAAAGCATATAAGAATCCCAAGGAAGAGCATGGTGATTCATGTTGTGAATTTTATGAAGAAGAAGCCAAGTTTGTGAGGAACCTTAAGAGATGCTCAAGAAAGTATAAAGGTAAGCTACCTTCGAAGTGTTTTAATTATGGAAAAGTTGGTCACTATGCATCAAAGTGTACTGAAAAGAAGAAGAAATATTATGATCAAAGAGAAAAATTCAGGAAAGTATAGAAATATAGAAAGAAGGCTAAAAGGAGAGGTCTCTATGTTCAATAAGGAAACTCCTTTGAAAGTGAAACCAACCACTCCTTAGATGATCCAGAGATCAAAAATAGGATCAAAATTGAAAGTTCCTGGAATCTCCCAAAATTGATGTCGAGTCGTAGTGTTCGTTGCCCTAATTCCAACGACGCTTGAATCGCCTCAATGCGACATCGTATGAAGAAGTTATGGCATTCTAAAGTTTTTGGCCAATAACTAAAAATTCAATAGCAAGGCTGATTGGGTTGCTAATTGTGTAGTCTGTAAAACTAACATCATCAACTAACTGTGCAGGGTAATTTCAGTGGTGGACCAATCTGGTCTCAGCACGTGGCATCACTGTACAAGTTGTATTTGGCATGTTCTCGTTGGTTCGTACTATTTGAGGTGGTCCAATAAGAGGTCGTAACATGGCCCAATCAGAGGGTGCCACGTGGCACCCCATGGTTGGCCAAAAATTTTATATAGGCCTAAAATCCTCAGTAGGGTTTGACCCCTCAACTCGCAGTGCAATAAATCCACTCTCTACTGTCACACCATCATACAATTTCTTAACCCATATAGCGCACGAGTTATATTTCATTGTCATATTTTTTTTTTTTTTGGAGGAGGCGTTGAGTGGCTAGCCCTAGCCTCCAAGTCACATTACCACCATATGTCCAAGCAGAGGTGGAAGGGAGTGGGGATGCGCACTCAGCCCTGGCCCCTGACCACGTTAACCACCATATGACCAAGTGGAGGAGCTAGTGAAAAAAGATGAGGCACTTGGCCCTAGCCTTGGTCACCTGAGCACCCATAAAACTATGGGCGGAAGGCTATGTTGGAGGGCGGAGGCAGATAATCCCAGACCCTTGGTTCTCGGTGAATTTTGTGACTGTTACCTAGGAGCTCCGACAATCGGGGTGAGCATTTAGCCCTGGGCCCCAGCCACATCACTTTCGACATGACCTTATCCTAACACAACAGAAACCAAAGCTGACAGGGGCGGGTAGTTGGCCCCAACCCTATGGCGCTACGTGAAACAATTTTTTCGCATATGGGTTATTTGTAAAATTAAAGGGGAAAAAAATTTCACTTTTTTCGGTTGGAATTCTCCCAGTCCCAGGAGAAGTTGTTGCTTGAAAAATTGTGTAAAGGGCGAAATCGTCGAATAGTTAGCAGGTTTTGCCAATTTGAAGAACAAATAGCAAGGCTTGGCTTGGAGAAGCATATATTGCTTAGTTTTTAACCTTTTAAACTCAAGAAGAGTCTATATAGGGGTTTTTGAGTGTCTTGAACTCAATGGAAGCCTCTGTGTTTTTATTTGAGCAATTTATGATGGAATATTTTCAAAATCAACTATTTTAGTACTAGAGGCAGAGTCAGTTTTGAAGCAATATGAAGGCATTTTTTAGCATGGAGAGAGCCTAGTCAGAGGTTTTCCAGCCTTTTAGTTTCATTTGCAACAGTTGTTACTTCAATAGAGAAGCTATTTTTAGTATTTTCTCAATATGTTCTCATAAGAGAAGTTATTTTCAACAATTCATTGTGGAATTTTATGTTTTTGTGTTTGGATTTCAAGTGGAGTACAAGGACTTATTGTGTTTGATTCCTTTTTATGTTGACATTTGTATGACTTGTCGTAGGGAGTCATCTTTCTGAGAGAGAATTATTTGTAGGAGAAACAAGAAACTCTTGTGTCAAAAATTTGTATGTACTCATTTGTTGCTAAAATCAATATAGCAGCTCTTCTTCGCTTCCCCTCAACTATTGATTTCTTTTTGCTTTCGATTTCCAGTAAAGGGTAACAAGATCAATGACTGGGAGATCGATTTCAAAAGTGGATGCCATGCTTCAATTTTTGGGTTCACAAGAATGGATAGGATTGGGGCAATAAAATGCCTTGTATTTTCCTATGAGTGTTTAGACAACTATTCCAGGGTTCAAAAGAAGCGCCACAGGTAAAGTGCTATAGGGTGGTTGATTACGCAGAGTCACCCAACCAAACTGCAGGGTGTAGAGGACAAAAACCTGCGTGTGGTCACTATGATGCTCAAAGGTTGACCACGCGAATGAGTTCCTTCGGTAGCCATACCACGAACAAAGGATAGAGTTAACCCCCCAGAGCTGCTGACGTTAACATCTGGGCCAGCCAATAAGAAGCGCTCCAGGGGAAGACACTCTAGTCCACCGAGGCTCCATCAACCTACCGAAAATCCTGGTGGGGACCATCCCCCTCCCCCTTCAAATCTGAAAGGTAAAGTGGTATGGTAAATATTTAAGTGTGAATTGCGCCACACGTTGGGCATGTGCCCTCTCACCTACTCGGTCACCCTCCACCAATCCCCGTGTACCGTGTGTCTGTCGGCTGATGTCCTCCTGATGTCATCCCTATAGTTGTCCTCCTCTTGCCCTAAAAAGTTATTCCCCCCGTCTTTTACTCATGACCGTTGTTTGTTACTGCTTTCATTGTTACCAGCCAAGAACTCGGGTAAAATCCAGAAGGATTTCATAGAAATGTCTGATTAAAATGGGGAGCCTATGTTCGACGATCCAGAATTCTTCGACACCAATGTTGAGAAATTGAAAATTGGGATGAAAAGGAAAACAAGCTTTTAACACCTCCCATATTAGGAGCATCTCAAGATTACCCACTTATTATATCCCATGCATATATTTAAAAATGTTACATCTTCTTTATGGAGGCGCATATCATCGGAACAAACTGACACATTGGTTGTTAGGAAGTATATTATTACTTCAAAAACTAAAAATAAACATTGGCCAAGACGATTAGAAAGTACAGGATCAGAGGTAGTTGGTCCCTCTAATTGGTATTTCAAAGAAGGTGATGTTCCATCAATTTTAAAAAAATATGATCTTTCTTTGGCAAAGGAAGTTATAATGGGTGTGAGGGTGCCATCTTCATATGGGTCTTCACTATGGCGCTGCTTCACCATGGATGACCATTTGTCGGGGTTGAAATCACATGACCATTTGAATCTTCTAAGAGTACGTATAATGTCAAAAGCATGATTTTATTATTTTTTATATTAATGATTTTTATCTCATGTAGGGATCATAAAAGAAACTAATTTTGTATATTATTGCAAGTGTTTATAACTTTGCAGTGTCATTATCCTTTCTTCGTGTGTAGTTGTGTGAAACATGAATTCCCTCAAGTGCTAGGATGTTCCATATCTAAATTATCTGCATTTGTACGTTGGATCACGTCAAAGGATATTCATGTGGCTAGCATTCCACGGTGGCGTCAAGAGATAGTTGAGATTGTTTGTATGTTTGAGAAGGAACTGCTGACGAGTTTCATGGACTTGCAGGTTCATCTTCTAATCCACCTAGTAGATGAGTTTGAATTAGTTGGGGTGGTTTCTTGTCGTTGGATGTTCTTATTAGAGAGGTACATGAAGAAATTGAAAGGTTTTGTTCAACAAAGGGCAAAACCTGAGGGGTCTATGGAAGAGGGGTACATATCGTATGAGTCTCTCTATTATGCCAGTGAGTACATAAAGTAGATCGACAACAGACCAGGTGCGGTGATTTGGGACGATGAAAGGGATGAAGACAAAAGATAAGGGGAGTTTCTCCAAACGAATGGAAAAAGGCGCTTGATAAAGAGTAAGTGACTTATAATTTTTCAAATTTACACAAATTAAATATTCATGTTGAACTTTGATATAATGTATATTTTGATCTCATGCGTACTATATGTCGGTTTTATTTCATCAGCGAATGCAGAAATTGAAGCAATCAATAAATTCGTTCTTTACAATTCCGAAGTGACACAACCGTGGGTCGCACTGTACGAACAAAAGAGGATGAAATGGGATAGTGACAGGAAATAATTCAGACGGTTGAATGGTATAAGTGTGCCTTACATTTAAAAGAAAATATGCCAATTATATGCCCCCAACAGTTGTGTTGTTGACCAAGTCAGACTAGGTCAGAGAGAAATACAGTGGAATCGGTCGTTACCCATGTGATGAAGAGGATGCGCCAAACGTAGGGATTGGGTGCACCCACTTGGTAATAATCTATTTATGTACATTTTAAACTTAATAATACACCTTTCAAATGTAACATATATATATTTCATATTTTAACAGTTGGGTTATTATAAGACACATGAGCCTATGATTTTTTAAATTACTAATAGGTGAATTTGTTCCCATCTATGTGGGCATATGGACACAATTTTCACATAGAAAATGTCGATGATGGACACATTACACAATACTGTGGAGTGGAATTTTACAATACAATACAATTTCACATACAATTACAATTACAATTTTACAATTTTACATACAATTACAATCACAATGCATACAATTACAATTACATTTTTAGAATTTTACAACTTTACAAATTTTACAATTTAAATAAAATTGAATGATGAAAATACATACAATTACAATTACAATTTTACAATTTCACAATACAATTACGTACAATTACAATTACAATTTTACAAACATTTTACATACAATTACAATTACATTTACAATTTTACATACAGTTAAAATTAAAATTGCAATTACAATCATGACATAATATTTAATAAATATGATGATTTAATATTAAAATAAACATCACGATCATGATAACCATTGTACAAACATCATATTATAAAATACAAATTCAAATTCGCTAACATTATATAATCATCGTGATCATGATCATCTAACAAAACACAAGCATTGTATAACATCATCACAACACAAGCATCAAATATACATATCATGTCAAATAACTGCTATCATATACACATCTATCTGCACGCACATTGAATGAACATATCTAACATGACCTAACAATATACACATCATGAATAACACCAACATGTAAATTAAGTACATCAACAAGAACATAATATACATGGACCATATATATATATAATTGTATAATGTAAAAAATATACAATTGTAAATAACTGCATATAAATGTCAAATATTTGGTGGTACTACATCGATACTAGTACTAGTCGAGGCATGCTCAGTCGATGGTGCAACCTCATGCTCAGATAGATGATGTGCCTACTCCAGAGGTGCCTACTAATCAGTTGATGGTGCAGTCTTCTTAGGAACTTCCTGCAGATGAGTCGTCGATGGTCTAGCCTACTTAGTGGATGGTGCGGCCTGCTCAGATGGACCTGCCTGCTCAGTACTAGGTTTCTGCTGAGATGGTGCAGACTGCTCAAAAGATGCCTACTTATCAAGACTAGATGTTGGTTTCTCATGATCTCTGGCATGAGGTGAAGGAGGAGGAGGTGGAGTACTAGAATGATGATCACTCCCCTCATGATCATGATCATCAGATGAGCTGCTCTGTCATGCATCTCCACGATGCCTACCCCTCCTAGCCCACACTAGTGCTCTGGAAGCTCCAACGATATGACACATGAGGGTCATCATATTGCGGGGCATGCCTCTCTAGAGCTATGTTAGCCTATGATAAGCTTGGATCTTTCTGATCGTAATCGATCAAACTCCCTCATCAACTAGGATTCGACATAGTTGGTCACCTAACTCCATCCTAAATCAGGTGTCCGGCCTACACCGCACCCCTGCGAGTATCTGCACCTAATTTGGATCAGGTCTGTCACCCTGATCCTCTGCCTTTGCCATCTCCTCGTCAACATCTACACCTGGATCATTCGGTGGGGGTGGAATCATGTCCCCAAAAAATGTCCCAATATCTACAAAATATATAGTACACAACAATACTTAGACAATTTCATTAAACAATTTAATAAAATAAGTTAAAGAACGTGTTAGAATAAATTTCATAATTCTAATTAATTAATTAAGACAATAAGATGGAACTATATTAATTTAAAGAAAAGACTAATATTACCTGCCGCATCCGGTGGCTCATCCTGTGTGAAGAGGATATTGCTACACCCTCGCCAATCCAAACTAGTGTATGGACATGGCACCAGAACGAACGAGTGATCATCAGCACTAGTTAGCAACTCCACTGCATCAATAGATAACCTGGCGATAAAGTCAGACTGGCCCCTCTTGGGCATCATCTCGCCCCACATTTTCATTTGTACATGTAGGATCGGACTACGAGGCTTCCGAACAAAAGTAGGCCTTGTCTCTTGAAACCTCTCAAAAAATAAACAAAATAACTTTGAAGAAAAAGAGAAGGTCAACCTCCCACGTGCCTAAGAACGCCATCTATCTAATGCTATACAAAAATACCGCAAAAAAATCGCAGACCATCTCACAAGTCGTGGCACCTGGAATAAAGAATCAACATAAAATAAAAGCGGGCAACTAATGTGTTTCCCGTCACTGGTATAGTGTGCAATGGTCGTCAGCGATAGTGAGAGGCACCTCACCTCCTCTACACCAAACAAAGCAATACATAACTGACCACTAGACACCTTAAAATATGCAGGAAAACTGTATCGTCCCTAATGTATCTTTGGGAGTACGCCAACTAAATCCCTATTGCATAGCCGACGGGGACATCTGGGAACTGGGGAAAATCTTGCCTTCTCCTAGTGGGCACGAACCACTAGCCAGGACCGACTCAGAAAGCCTTTTGGTGGGCATCCCACCTGAAGACAAGTTGTCCCAATATCCCACTATGGCCCTTCAAGGATGTAGCCTCCTCGTAGAACTTGAGGAGGCCTAATTCCCTTAGGAGAAATTGAGTGGCTGTCGTAATAGGGTGAGGGTACAAAATTATCTCCCTCTCTCGCGCCTCCCACAGCTGAATCACGTTATAACGGTCCTCCATATGTTCTTGTTGTTCCCTTTGTTCTCTCCATTGACGTCGTTGAATGATTCACATATAAATACATTTTTTTTATTAAATGAGAAATGTGTGTATATATATATATATATATATATATATATAATTTTTTTTGAAAAAAAAATAAGAAAACATTCGGTGCAGCCAAAAAACTAGTCACGCATAGGTATTGGTGCATACTTTTTTATTGCACACCGCGCTCGGTGCACATGGAAAATGTTCGCACACCGCCAAAGAAAGGAATATTTTTCTGCGGTGCATTGACAAAACTATCCACCCCGAGGTGGATAGTTTGGTCAATGCACCGCCCAACAATAGTACATGGTCAACGGTGCGGTCCTATAAAAAACTGCACTGTTGACCATGTACTGTTGTTAGGCGGGTGGTGCACTAACCTATCTATCTACCCTGGGGCAAATAGTTTGCTCAATGCACTGCCCAACATCAGTACAAGGTCAATGGTGAGGTCCTGTAAACGTCCACACTGTTGACTATGTAATGTTGTAAGGCAGGTGGTGGATTGACCTAAGCATCCACCTCAAGGCGGTTAGTTTGGTCAATGCACTGCCCTCTCGACACTACTAAATAGTCAACAGTGTGGTCGGTTAAATGACCACACCGCCTTGTTATTTTTTAAATTAGTTTCAGTGCGCATATTTTTGGTACCACACCGGAACCCAGTGTGGTTTTCGTTAAAACAATTCGTGGTACGACCTATAAATTCATAGGCAACACCGCGAACAGTGAAAGTTGAACAGTTCGAATGCAACGCGCAAAAACAAAAGCAAAAAAACAGTTAATTTTAAGTTATTTTCAAAATTTTAACTGCTAAAATATTTAGTTATCAAGAAACAAGTAGATTACATATACATTTGTGCGCCAAAGAGGCATATTTGATGAGGAATTGAAGAAACCAAATTTTCCCACCATTTTCAAAAAATTGAACTCCACACAGTGGGCAATTGACGGCAGGAATGCGTGCGATGGGAGTACCGATGGTAGGGTGCCTCACACAAGACAAATTCACACTGGTGCTTGAAAGGTCTAGAGCACTGAAGAAGTAAAAATGACCCTTTTACAACCAGTAACGTTTTTTATTTAACCCTGTTTCAAGGCGCAGGTTTTCGAGACGCACCAGGCGGTATTATCTATGGTGCACCGCACATCGTTATGGTGCGTTGGATTACAGAGATGCACCTACCATGTTTATACATAGAGCACCAGTGCACTAAATTACTTAGACGCACTAGGTGGGTTTGTACAGAGAGCACGGTGTCTCGGTGTGCCAATTTTTAGTACGCATAGGTGTTTTTTGTGTAAAGCACATGGGTGCGCTTTATGATGAGAAAGACATCGCAAACAAAAACATCCACAAAATTCTCCACCTGCCAACCTCCTCTAGAGACCTCCACTGCAAACAGATATCTGGGCTATTTTATAAGGGGTTCCTCAAAACCATCTGCTAGAGGGTCTTTTCCCTATAGTGATAAATTATTATTTTTCGTTGAATTAAGATGAGTATAAATTTAAAGTTAAAGTAAATATTTTATTACAATAATTAGCCTTTTAAGAAATTATTTATTTCATTTATATCATATATATGCATTATTTAATATAAAGATACTAGACATTGTATTTTCTCCTTTTTATTTGGTCTCATAAGCTAAAGATGGAATAAAATGTGCATAAGAACATTTCAATAAATGCTTAACTTTTATAAGAAACAATAATGTTGGGGCTAATGTTTCATCCAAAATTATCTATGTGCCTATCTCTATTTTTCTCCAAGGTTATTTAGTCCATTAATTACTTCTCTTACTTACCTTTGTCGTTTTCAAATGTGTTTCATTATTAGATTTATGAATTTGTTCATGCATTCAATAAATGTTATCATTTAATTTTTGCATAAGAGGTGGGTACTATCATTTACTTTTTGCATAAGACCCACGTACTAAGAAGCAACGTTGCATATTACACTTGTCTTTAAAATGTTTTATTTATTTATTTATTTTTTAAATGTTTTAATTTTTTAATTATTATTTTTTGTTTTTTTAATAACTTTTCAATTGTATTTTTTAATGTTTTTTATTTCTTTATTTGTATTTTTTTTTAATTTTTTTTTATATAAGTTTAATTTCTTTTAAATGTTTTTTTTATTTGTGTTTTTTCATGTATTTTTAATTTTATTTTAATTTTTTGTTCTTCTTTTTTTAATTATCTCATCAATATTATTTATTTATTTTTCTTTGGATATATATGTCAAAATAAAAAGTATGTAAAAGTAATAAGTCTGGGAAAACAAATTTTTGTTGATGGTGTTCTTCATTTGTAGTCCATAGGATTCTCAAAACGATAATTTTGTTTTTTTTTGCTTAATCTCTGTTTTTTTTTCCACTTTCAATATGTTTATTAGTTTCGATTTATTAAATTCAAAAGAAATATAATTTTAATATTAAATTATTATTATTATTATTATTTATAAAATTAAAATTAAAATATATATATTTCTGAATAATGAAATATAGTTTGAAAAAAAATTGCAAATTTCAAAATCTTAAAATTATTTCAAAATAAAATATTTACACAAAATTCCAAAAAAACAAATGGTTTAATTGAGAGAGTATGAAAAACTCCAAAATCACATATAGATTCATTTGTTTTTTAAAGTTGTTCATTCATCATAACTTGAGTGTTTCTTAACGAGTGACTTCAATACATTATATAAAAAAAAACATTATATTTAATAAATTGTTATTAATATGATAAACTTAAAATAAAAATAAAGTAATATAAATTAAATGGTGATAATTATTTAAAACAATATTAAAACCATGGCTATAAATTGTTGGTATTTTAAGGCTTTTCATAGAGGTGATATTTTATCTTTAATGTCATGCCTGAAAATCGTTGGAATTTTAAGGCTTTTTAGAGACGTGATATTATATATTTAACGTCATGCCCTGAAAATCGTTGGAATTTTAAGATTGTGAAAATTTCATGTTCCAAACCAATGTAAAATCCATCCATGTAAAACAAAACACGGTAGTACCCACCTAGTAATTAACAGTGTCTCCACCTACTAGGGAGTTAGGAGAGAAATGCAGCAAGTTCTCTATGCACTACCCAACACGTGGCCACAAAAAGATTACCTACTGAAAATTCCTATGATCATCTGTCATGATCAGCAACAGAAGATTGGGAGCGACTTCTTGAGACAATGTGTATCATGCTTTAGTTGGAATTTTAAGGTTTTGTAGAGTCATGATATTTATCTTTAACGTCATTATTAAAAAACATTGATAATTTACCCCGAAAAAAATAAAATAAAATAATATATATAATATATATATATATATATATATATATATGTTATTCCAACATCAACACTTTTCGTTTTCATGTATTTTTTCGTACACACAAAAATTGGCTTTTATTGAATTTTACCCATTTTTTTTATATGTTGGATATTTACCCTTAAATATATATATATATATATATATATATATATATATATATATATATATATATATATATATATATATATATATATATATATATATATATATATATATATATTCCAATATCAACACTTTTTCGTTTTCAAACTCTCTTTTCTTGGTTTTTTGGATTTTTTGGCTAGAGTTCTCGTTTTGAGGTAATAATTCTCGCTTGATCGGTAACTTTGTTTCATTACATCAAATACATAAAATCATGATTACACGTGTTGTTATTATGAAGAAATTGTTACAAATTTCAAACTTTCTTGCATAATTTATTTTGATTTCTTTATGTCTTTTACATTCATAGTATTTGAAATATTTCCTTTTCTATATCTATTCAAAATGCCTCCTATATTTCCATTAATGTTGATGGCACTTTATCAAGGAAAAATAAAACTCATAATTTTTTCTTCTTGAATAAGGATGGCAGCGGGTGGAGAAGCTCATTGCTTCCAAAATTCTCTTAGAAGGAATTAGTCGAAGAATTCATGCTGTTCACAATCATGCTAGCATGATACGAAACTGATCTTCATCTTAATTAATGTTTATAGAGATTTATTGTCTTTTCATTTATATTTTCATGGATATATGATTGAAGATATTCTTGAATTTCTAAAATATGTCTCTAAAATATTTATTGAAGACCTTTCCAACACCTGTTAGTTTTTAGTTTTCCATCTCTTTTGGAATTTATGGTAAAAATATAGTTAGAAAAAATACTAAGCATGTTCATCTTTTATGACATTGGTTGTACAATTATTCTAGCTTTGTATGACCCTATTAACTAGATAGCACTTGAAGTTATAATGATAGTCTTTAGTTTATGCGAGAGAAGTAAAACCAGTTTGTTTATGAGCTCTACCCAGACCTAGTTAAAACCTTGTTTATGAGTTCTATCCACACCGAGGTAAAACCCATTATAAATGGTTCAGGCACATTTTGCTCTCTTTGGCATAGAGAAAAATGATGAAAACATGGTTATAGATTTGAAACATGGCATTTCTACCTTGACTTGAATCTGCTAGTTTGATCCACTATAGCATCCTCCCTCACCCTAATACTAATGTCACGGGATTCAATCCTCTTTTCTGCAGCTTGTCAGTTGTTTCTTTGAATTACAATAAAAAAAAATTAACAAACACCAGAGTCTCAGATAATCTTGACGTGTACATTTTTTTGTTTCCTGGAAAATTATATTAGTCAAATTGCAATACAAATTTTACAAAATAATCTTAGTACCTATTGGCTGAATCTTGGATACAATTTAGCTCCTAAAACACAATTTTCCTCCTAAAACTGCTAGTCATTTCTCTTCACCTTTAAACTTATGAATCATTCCACTATTCATATATGCTAAGCAATAGTGTTAGATGTATCCAAATATTCATAGTTTTGACTAAGTTAATAGTTGGCTAAATGATGGACAAAGAGAGGAGACACCAACAAGATATATCATTACACTTTTTACACCTTCTCTATAATCAGTCCTAAATTAGATAGGTTCTCATCCAACTTCGTTGACAATCCTTGTATATATTGTTTTCCTTCATCGGATGGAATGGAATAGATTTGTTAAACTGACTTTATTTCTTCAAATGGAATTGCTTGAATATTGATGCTAATAACATGAAGGTCGTATGTTTGATACCTAGCTAGGACTAGGTATTTCATTTGAAACTCAACTATAATTGGTTTTCCTTCTTCGAATGGATATTTGTTAATGTTAATAATGCAAAGGTCGCAGGTTCGAAACTTGCATAACATTTGAAACTAGTTATATAGCTAGTTTTCAATGAATTGGTTTTGCTAAATTCAACTAAAATGGTTTTTTAAATGAAACATTTTGAGATAGAGCATTTAGAACTTGTGTTTATCAATAAAATTTCAATGGAACATACTTATAATCAATCTTATATCTAAACAAATTTACTTATAATCATTCTTATATCTAAACAAAGTTTTCAATGACACATACTTATAACTAGTCTTAAGTCTTAAATATAAGGATTTCAGTTACTTATAATCAGTCTTATATCTAGACAAAATTTTTAATGGCACATATTTATAACCAGTCTTAAGTTTTAAGTATAAAGATTTAAGTTACTCATAATCAGTCTTATATCTAAACAAATTTTTCAATGAAATATACTTATAACCCGTTTTCAGTCTAAATTTAATATCTAAGGATTTCAGACCCATTAGGGACTATCGCTACCTATAGCTCAGAGATTGATTTTTATTTTGTTTCATTTACAATTAGTAATGTATCGTAACTCATGATATTGTGAAATGGAGGTTCAGTGTAATAAATATATAATTGTTTATAGGTATTAGTTTTAGATTTAGAGAATAGTACAATAATTTGTATTAGACTTGTATTGGTTAATTCAACTTTTATGTGTTAAATATTTCTTCTTTTGGTCTTTTTCATTTTCATTGTTAATAAATTTTATTAGTTTTATGACCAAACAGTAGGCTCCATAGACATATATGAAGAGGTTTTAGTCTTTAAGGCTCCATAGAAATATATGAAGAGGTTGTGAAATGATGTAAGAAAACCATGAAACATTGTACAAAGCAAATAGGATAGTAAGGTTAAGTATTAATGCAAATAGATAAAATTGCGATGGATTCTTGAGGATTAAAAGTTAATTAAATTATTATGATTTATTTATTCAATTAATATTTATTACAAGTAATTTTAATATTTATAACTAAAATTGAATTTTTATTTTAACAAATATATTATCATCATAATGTAATTTACAGATTTAAAAATAATTTTATTTTTTCTTCGAAAATCAAAATAATAAATAAGTTTCAAATGAAAAAGTATTATAAAAACTTCATTGTCTTTGATTGGTTATGAGAAATTTTTGAAAATTGAAAAAGTATGGTAAAGACTTTAATGTTTGATTAGTTATGTGAAAATACAATCTTTAGCTAGGTAGAGAGTAATAAATAATACAATGTAGAAAGAGAAAAATTAAAAATATATCAATTCTATTAAAAAAATGGATTCTATTTTTCTCTATAGGAGGGGTTGAGAATGAAAGTGACTTTTAGTGGAATTAAATTATCCTAAAGGTTGTCTAAATTTGACAAAGCTTTGCAACACCTTGTTGTTGGCAAGACATTCTTTCATCCACCATTGGGGTAGACTTTCATCCAACACTGGGGTAGACTTAGGCTAAACTCAACTTAAATATGATTTTTTTTTTTAAGAAGAAGAAAAAATATTGCATAGAAATAAGATTAAAAAACATTATCATATCACTCATCATCGAGAGAGTAATGGTATTAGGGTAGATCCATCTTAACCTCTAATCCATCAAACATAGAGAAAATTAAAATATGTTGAAATGTAAACCTGTTTTAGAATATAAAACTTAAAAAATAGATACACCATAAAAAAAATGATCCGTCTTAGATTTAACATATACAAAGTTAGTGTTAAAATGTTTCCTCAATCACATTAAAATATTTTATTTATAGTATACATCATCTACATTAAATTATTTTTCTCTATTAATATATTTTTATATATACCTATTTATAGAAACTCTTCCATTTTAAAATTAATCAATATATACACATATTTTTATTATAATTAACATTGTTTTTTTTTTTTTAGCCCTGCTCTACTCTAGTATGAGCATGAAAAGAAAAATAATACTGAATAAAAAGTCATTCATACATGCATGAAATCATTATACAACCTATTATATTGTAAGAGAATGAAAAAAACAATAATATTGAATGCAAAGTCATTCTTTCATGCATGAAATCATTATACAACCTATTATATTGTAAATGAAAAGAAATGATATTTTAATATCTATACAAAATGATATGATATTTTTGCTTTTTGTAATTCAATTTTTTTCTTATTGAAATTAATAATGTGTTAGCTAATATTCTAATAATTCTTTACAAAAATGCCAAAGACTATTAACATATTCTCATAACTTTCTAGAAGCCCTTTGATCATATTAAATATAACTCAAAATCCACTATATTCGGAAATAAACAGGAATTCCACCTAAACTTGAGCCAACTTTCATGAAGTACGCTCTCAGCTCTTTGACTGTAAATGATCTGTATAGGCGTGGGTGCTTCTCATCTATGTGTTCTTGAGGAACATGAATTTCAGCTTCATCTGACAAAAACATAAAGAAGGCAATCGACAACCTCCACAGTTTACATCCTCCATACACTACGCGGTGATCTGCGCTGCGGTATCTGCAATTACTCCATATCTACCATTTACAAACATCATTCAATTATTATGTCTTTTTTAGCTCCGCAACATAATTCTAATTTCCAAACAAAGATGTTAGAAGGATATTATATTATGTGCATGAAGCTGTTATCTATAAATACTGATTATTTTGTATTTTTATATATAATTATAATGCAATCGCATTACATATAATAATTCTTAATTATAAAATATGAATATTACAATCAGAACAATAACAACAACAATAATGTTGATATATCATAATTTTAGTGTTGGAAATGTGTTGTCATTGATGGTAAAGAAAAGCATTGGTGGTCAAGAAAAAGAAGATGACAGTAAATATCTTGTAAGGAGATTGCTGAGGTAAGAAGTAATGGTGCATAGACTTTGGAGCTATTTCTTGTATATAAAATTACCGCAAATTCCAGTGGAACCCAACTATATTGATAGAGGTTTGAAAGAGATTTTTAGTGGTATTTGGAAGTCCAGAAATGGCCTCCTAGATCAAAAGTTAGAGTTTGTCAAAGATTAGAACCCACAAAGTCAAATTGTGTAGAGTTAAAGTTAGTTGGAGGTGCTTTGGATCACGTGATAGTTTTGGCACATAGTCAAAGATAGCAGAGTTGTCGGTGGAGTCGCTATCCAGAGCTCTGGGCTAATATGGAGCATACATCACAGTAGCAAAAATCAATGTCATTGGTCCAAGGCAGAACACACATGACAATTAAGCTCGGAAGTGGGAGCTTGGTGGGTGTGCCTAACAAAACCTTAAGGAGCACTTAAGGGAATTAGCAGGATGACGTGGGTTGGGAGGAAATGGTAGTACAACAGTGCAAGGGCCAATATACTTTCAGTTGTGCGGATGTGGTGAAGAAAGTGTAGTAGAGGCAGGCACAAAGTTTTAAGATCGATAGGCCGCCACTTGACAGGTTAAATGACATACATGTCCTAAGGTAGATCGGGCACTATGAATCCCTACCGACGCATAAGAGGAATTTTGCAGGGGTCCAAAACTTGATTGTTAACCAACAGGGGGGTCACACAATGGGAAATTAGCTTAAAATGTTGATCGTTAGATTGATGGTTGTGGATGATTGCGCTAACCCCCTCTCAAAAACACAACATCCTTCAGGGGACGTGCAAACCACAAGTGGTTTCTTGACAATGGAATAGGGTGGACGACGTGGGAAATACATAGAGGTAGCATAGTGTTGAAAAGGGCTAGAACCCTTAGAATTTTTTATAAAGGAAATGTAGAAATTAGTATACACTAAGCATGCATACATCCATATTCCCCTGATCTCACAATATTTAACTTCTTGCAAAATACATAATCATTCCACTGTTAATCTTTTGCGGAAAATTAATTTCACACACATGTGAAGCATAAATAAAAACAATCACACATAACACAGTTGTTTAACGGGAAAGCCTAAAGCTTAAAACCCCAACTATCATATATTATGTATCATGGAGATCATGTAACAATCTCATACAAAGCTTAGTACATCAAGCTCTCAATACAACCAATCATCACACATTAACATAGAAGAAATCTGCAAATCCATGCACCGATCTCTACCCTCCTGCTAGCTTTCCTCCACTGTGAAATCCCTTCTGAAGAATAGCTCTGAATGAATTCGAATTACACTTGCCTTGACTACGCAATCCTCATTGGAAACTCCAATGTGTGTGTGATGCAATAAATGCATCACTATAGTCACAACAGATAGTCCATCTTGCCCTTTCACGTATCTCTCCACTGGTTCTCCACTGGAACTGGCATGCACTGTAGTTAACTGCTATATTGTTAAGTTGATTAATGAGTTATTATTTGTGAATTAATTAACTAATTAATTCACTCCACTCTCACTAGTGTATCATTCAGTTAGACTAGATACAACTATCTCAACTAAGTCTAACTGAGTTAAACTGAATACAACTCCATGAACTACTCTTCCAACTCTGTCATAAATTTTCCACTTGAGTTCTAACTGAGTCCATGCATGAACCACAAGTTGCCCTTGGGAATTGCGTAATTCCCTCAGCCCACTGATTTTCCAAATCTGTGCACTGAAATTAAGTTCTCTAAGAGAAAAAGTTGCTATTTATTGTCAGATTATTATTAAGAGCTAATAATAATTGAAACCTCTATTTTTAGATTGATGACCTATAAATAGACTTCGCCCAATTCTAAAAATGGAATTTCATCTATTTTTCCAACTTGATCAACCATCCACAAATAACATCCTGCAACTTCTGAAATATGATCACCATGTCTAAAAATAGACATAGTCTAAAAATAGACTTGTGCCAAAAATAGCCTTCGATCCCACTTAGTGAAGGCAACTCTTTTCACTAAGCTCATCATCTTGTTGAATCTCAACACTCCCTCTCAACAAGATAGGGATTATCCTTCACCGCGATCCTACTTCTATGGTATTCGAATATGCTCCTGGTGAGCGCCTTCATCAGAATATCTGCATCCTGATCCTCCGTAGGAATGTACTGAAGCAAAATGATCTTCTGCTACACACAATATTTGATATGATGATATCGGATATCAATATGTTTAGATCTATCATGAAACACAGGATTAACCGAGAATTTAATGCAACTCTGATTATCACAATGTATCACTGTAGGATCTAAATGTGAACTGAACAAACCAACCAGGATCTTCCTCATCCAGATAGCCTCACATGCAGCTTGACTTACTGCCATGTATTTTGCTTCTGCTGAACTGAGTGCCACAAATATTTGTTTCCTGTTGTACCAAGAAACTATCGTAGATCTGATACTGAAAATCCCTCCTGATGTGCTCTTTCTGTCTGTTGGGCTTCCTACCCAATTTGCATCCATGAAGCCATGCAACTTCAATTCATCCATCTGCCTGTACCATAAACCATACTTAGATGTGCCCTTGAGATATCTCAGGACATGCTTGCCTGCCTTCCAAAAGAGCTTGGTAGGCTTAACCATCGCTTGTGAAAGCTGGTTCACTGCATAGCATATGTCCAGTATTGTATTGACTAAATACACGGGCGAACCCACCAACTATCGATAAACAGTGGCATCCACTACCTCTGCCGATGTAGCATCCTATTTCCTCCAATTTCCTAGAAGAGGAGTGTCGATAGGCTTGCATCCTTGCATGTGAAACTTCTCCAGTATCTCCCAAGCATACTTTCCTTGAGACACAAACAATTCACCTTCCCGCTGCCATATTTCCAATCTAAGGAAATAATGAAGGAGGCCCAAATCCTTCATCTCAAACTCCTTTGCAAGATCTGCCTTGCATGAGTGTATCAACTACTCATCACCCGTTAGTATTAAATCATCAACATAAAGAACAGTGATTAAAATCTTACCCTCCACCACAATTTGGTATAGGTTTGCATCCGCCTCACTCTTGGTGAAGCCAAGTCCAGTGAAATAGCTGTCGATGCGAGTGTACCAAGCAAGTGGTGCTTGTTTCAGCCCATACATCGCTATTTGAGCTTGCATACATGAGACTCGCTACTGAAGATCTCAAATCCATCAGGCTGCTCAATGTACACCTCTTCCTCAATTATCCCATTAAGGAACACAGTCTTCACATCCATCTGATGAATGGCCAACCCATCTGCGCTGAGAGAGAAAGGATGGTCTGTATGGAAGAATACCATGCGACAGGTGCAAAGGTTTCTTCATAGTCAACCCCCTCGATCTGTGAGAAGCCTCGGGCAACAAATAATTCCTTATACTTCTTGCCGCTCCCATCAGCAGCTTGATTTACCTTGTAGATCCATCTTGATCCTACAACTGATTTTCCCACCGGCCTTGGAACAATCTCCCAAGCACTGTTTCTGACAATGGAGTCATACTCCTCCACCATGGCATCTACCCATGTGGGCTCCTACACTGCTTCTTCAAAAGAAGATGGCTCTGTCACAACACACTTGCTCATAAGACACAGAGTCATATTTACCGCTGTGTGACCTGCTTCCTCGTTCCATACCGTGATGTAGGGACTCCTACATTCTGTGCCGCATCAAGCTTTAGTCTCTCAGCTTATGTGGTACGCTTTCTGGCTTGTCTTATGTTTGGTTCTGCATGAGTGGACTCCTCCACTCCATGAATCTCCTCTTGTGACTTATCCACATCTAGAGGCTCATCTTTGGAAACAAGAAGTTCCTCTTCTGCCTGCAAGTGTAGCTCCCTCTCAAGCGACAACTTCATGGCTTTCACCTCATTGAATTTTATATCCCGTCGCACCACAGTCATCCGACTGTCTGGAAAATACACACGATAATTATGGGGTGTTTCTGTGTACCCCACAAATATCCAAACTTCTATAGTCGGTTCCAGCTTCTTCCTGGTGTCCTTTGTCACATGAATGTAAATAGATGAGCCAAAAATCTTCAAATGAGAAATAGCAAGCTTCTTACCAGTAAAAGCTTCTTTAGGTGTAGTCATGCCAATTACTGTATGAGGACAACAATTTTACACATAAACCATAGTGTTGCATGCTTCCGCCCACAAATGCATTAGTAGGCCCTGGTCATGCAACATCGCTCATGCAGCACCCATGACTGTTCTGTTTTTCCTCTTCGTGACCCCATTGTGCTGGGGGTTATGAGGTGCTATGAGTTCTCTTTGAATTCCTTCTTTGCTATAGAAGTCTTTGAATTCACCCGAGATGTATTCACCACCATTATCACTCCGTAGAGCTTTCACTTGCTTCCCCGACTCCTTCTCCACCAATGCTTTGAACTCAAAGAACTTTGAGAACGTTTCGCTCTTCTTCTGCATGAAGAAGATCCAGCATCTATGAAAATATTCATCAACAAATATAACATAATACCTGTGTTTTGTTGTTGAAGCAACTAAGAAAGGTCCACACATGTCTATGTGAATTCTCTCCAGGATCACCGAAGCATGGTTCTCCTTCTCATGAAAGGTGGTCTTCACAAAATTACCCATAGTACATCCCTTGCACTGATCTGACTGTGCAAGAGTACCCTTAGGAAGTCCAGTAGATATATGCTGCAAAATCTTCAAGGTGCCATGGTGAAGATGGCCCAATCTCCTGTGCCATAATTCGCCCTCATCCCGGCTCACCACTTCTTCTTCTTTGCCCACCACTGCAGCGCAGCCATCTACCTCCAGCTTGTAGAGATTCTTAATTCAAACCCCTATCTTCTTGGTTTGACCCATTGTTTTATTTCAAATGAAGGCTTTTCCTTCACTGAAAACAACATCATAGCGTCTTCCAACATTGCGACCAAGACCAAGTTCTTCTTCAGACTTGGAACATACATAACATCCTTCAACAAGAATGGATTACCGGACTCCCTCTCAAAGGTAATGGTCCCAATTCCAGTCACACTATACCGACCATCGTCGCCCATCTCTATATGCATTTGGAGATCCTTCTCCTCCAAGTCACTAAACAATTTCTTGTCTCTCGACATATTGAAATACACACCACTATCAAGATACCACATCGATCCCATTGCGCTTGAAACCAAGCATGCAATCAAAGAGAAATCAAGTTCAAATTGTGGGGCTAAGGCCTCTCTAGCTGCAGCTCCAGTAGCCTTCTTGTTCTTCTTCTTCTGTGAGTAGTTAGTGGCGAAATGCCCATGTTCGTGACAGTGAAAACACTTCTCTTTGGAAAAATCCTGCTTCTTGCCTTTAGCTTCGGATTTTGAAGGAAATTTCTTCCCCTTCCCTTTCCTTGCTTTGGCATCCAAAGCGAAATTCTCTTCATCTTCATCCTTCGATGAAGAGCCATCCTTGGTACCCCGTCTTATCTCCTCTTGCACAAGATCTGACCAAAGTCGCTCCCATCCCGACAGTTTCTCCCCTCCATTGACAGAGTCTTCGTAGCTATGCCAACACTTCAGAAGCCCAAGGAGAGCCAAGATCACCAAGTCTTCATCATCAACAATAACCCCCACACTTCCTAGTTCATCCTTGCAGTGGACAAACTTCGTGAGGTATTTTGCAATATTGTCGCCCTTCTCCATTTTTATTTTTCTAAGCTTGTCTTTAAGCGCCAACTTCCTCTGGTCGCTTCTGCTTTGGAAAAAATCTGTCAAAGCCTTCCACGTTAAGAATGGAGTGGCTTTCCCGTGAAGGCTGGACACAATATGGTCCTTCACACCTTCCAACATAATTCTTCTTGTCTTTGTTGTCTTCTTTTGCCATGCGTCAAGTAATGTAGCATCGCTAGATCCTGACTTAGGAACATCGCTATCGATGAACTCCTTCAGTCCATTATCCTCCAGCACCGCCTCCATCCTGTCCTTCCAGGCTATGTAATTTGAGCTGCCATCAAGGGCATACTCCAATCGCAACCCATTAAAAGAAATTTCAATGTTTACTGAACTTGTGCACCAAGAATCTTCTGTAGCAAATTCGAATTATCCACCAGCACAAACTCACCAATTCTTCACAATTGCAATCTTCAAGAATTAACAATGCTCCGATACCATGTAGAAATTAATATACACTAAGCATGCATACATCCATATTACCCTAATCTCACAATATTTAACTTCTTGCAAAATACAGAATCATTCCACTGTTAATATTTTGCGGAAAATTGATTGCACACACATGTGAAGCATAAATAAAAACAATCTCACATAACACAGTTGTTTAACGAGAAAGCCTGAAGCTAAAAACCCCAACTATCATATATTATGTATCATGGAGATCATGTAACAATCTCATACAAAGCTTAGTACATCAAGCTCCAGTACAATCAATCGTCACACACTAACATAGAAGAAATCTGCAAATCCATGCACCGATCTCTGCCCTCCTGCTAGCCTGCCTCCAATGCGCAATTCCTGCTGAAGAATAGCTCTGAATGAATTCGAATTACACTTGCCTTGACTGCGCAATCCTCATTGGAAACTCCAATGTGTGTGTGATGCAATCAATGCATCATTATAGTCACAACAGATAGTCCATCTTGCCCTTTCACCTATCTCTCCACTGGGTCTCCACTCGAACTGACATGCACTGTAGTTTACTGTTGTATTGTTCAGTTGATTAATGAGTTATTATTTGTGAATTAATTAACTAATTAATTCACTCCACTCTCACTAGTGTATCATTCAGTTAGACTAGATACAACTAGCTTAATTGAGTCTAACTGAGTTAAACTGATTACAACTCCATGAACTACTCTTCCAACTCTGTCATAACTTTTCCACTTGAGCTCTAACTAAGTCCTCCATGCATGAACCACAAGTTGCCCTTGGGAATTGCGTAATTCCCTCAGCCCACTGATTTTCCAAATCTGTGTACTGAAACTAAGTGCTCCAAGAGAATAAGTTGTTGTTTATTGTTGGATTATTATTAAGAGCTAATAATAATCGACACCTCTATTTTTAGATCGACGATCTATAAATAGATTTCGCCCAATATTCTAAAAATAGAATTTCATCTATTTTTCCAACTTGATCAACCATCCACAAATAGCATCCTGCAACTTCTTAAATATGATCACCATGTCTAAAAATAGACTTGCGTTTTAAATTAGCTCGAAGTGCTCTGCCAAGCCTCGAAAATCGTTGCAACAACATTGGGGGATAACCACCCGGTCCGGAGCTTAAAGCAACTCCTTTTCTGTTTGGAGTAGTGGCTCTGATTGGTTAAATTAGGTCTAGTTACCTTTTCCCAAACTTCGATTACTTAAAATACAACTTTCATTCATTAACGGAGAAGAAATATCAGATCAACTCTCTTGTTGATTAGGCAAGAGAGTTGATCCTTAAGCTAATCTGGGGCTCATCCAAGCCACGACTAAGTTATGTCTTATAATTAGCCTAACTATTCTAACCTAACTGTCTTTATAGTATTAAATTAATATTAATTGTTAATCCTAAAGTAACACACTGTTAATACTACGTTTATCGTTAAAATCTTTGTTAAGTGCTAAAGTATTCTTAATTATCTCATATGTCAAATCTAAGCTAATATATCCTATGTTATTATGCTAATTAACTAACTATACTATGTAAATAATTATACCTTATACTATAATATATTCCTAAATATCACTAATATAGTTCTAATAATAATTCTAAATATTTAATCTAGTTTATTATAAGATTATAATATATCTATAATAAACTATAAAATGAAGTTAAATAAATACTATTATTATTATTCTAAGTAAATATTTAATAAGATCTATTTAAATGCACTATCATAATTAAAATTATTCTAATTACATTAAACTATTATTAAATATTAAATATTAATTAATATTTAATATGCTAAATGTTAACTCTAAGAAATCTATGATAACCTATAATATGAAATTTTAACTAAATGTTACTATTATTTATTCTAAGTAAACAAGTAGTAAAATCTTATTTAACTTATACTACTATATTAAGTTAAAATTATTCTAATTATTATTTATGGAAAGTGTATGTTATAAATTAATGAGTAATTAGTATGTTAAGGCTAACTCTAATAAGAAAAAGAAAAATGATTTCTAATGTTAATTGTTAAAAATTAAATGGACTAATATACACTATATTACATTAATCTTTATGATTGATTTTTTAAATGTTTTGGATAAAGATTAAAATCAATCAAAAAGAGTTGACTAATATAAAAACTGAATTGTGCCACTGAGAACCAAAAAATGTTTTCCTTTTATGTAGATTTCATTTACAGATACAAAAATAATCTAAAATGAAAATCCTATCTCGGACTAAGATGGGATAGCCCTCTCTTAACCCGAGAGAAAATTAAAAAAAATAGGGGAAAGACAGGCTTATGATTGAATTCACTATGTAATTTCCATTAATTAAAAGAAGAAATTAATATTTAATTAATGGGGTAAAAGAAAAATACATTTGCAAGTTAAATATAAGAAATTATTATTTAATCGCAAATATATTTCAGTGAATTTGTTATAGATCCGATTTCATTCTGCCTCTTGGAGATGGCTCCTGCAAAGCTTCAAATCATATTAAAATTGAACCAACAGAAATGTTAAGTATCAATAAGAAATATATTTTAGAATAGAAATTGAAATCAATTATAAAATAGGGGGAAGGACTGGTTTATGATCGAATTTGCCATGTAGTTTTCATTAACTAAAAGAAGAAATTCATATTTAATCAATGAGATAAAAGCAAAATACATTTGCGAGTTAAATATAAGGAATCATTATTTAATTGCAAATATATTTTAGTGAATTCGTTATAGATTCGATCTCATTCTGCCTCTTGGAAATAGCTCCTGCAAAGCTTCAAATCATATAAAAATTGAACCAATAGAAATGTTAAGTATCAACAGAAATATATCTTAGAATAGAAATCGAAATCAATTACAAAACTTGGACACAAATAAAAAAATTCAGCATTCAGGTAGAAATACTCATGAATGGAAATTCAAAATAATGCTAAAGCTTTGCTTACAAAATATGCAGTCATTGAGAATTTGAGACCTATGATTTTATTACATACAAAAATGCTAAGCAATATTACAAAGGCCAAAAAACTCTCTTACAATCTTTACAATCACCTCCTCTACACAAAACATAAATGCCAAAAGTGCAGATTGAATGATAGCAAAGAATCTCCTATGTTGGATTGCGACCCCTTCTCCTTCTGATCATGTAGCGTGTCCCTCAAACCATTGAAAAAATGATTGAAAGAAATTTCTCTATATTTTCAAATGTATTTCTGATGACTTTTATAATGTTTCTTCTGAATTTCTCTTTGCCAAAAAATGCACTTGGTTGGGCTAAAAAAATGTGACCAGGGATTCGAATCCCTATCTCCACATATCCTCATTATATTTAGGGATAAAGATCCCCACTTTAGTGCCGAAATCTATTTAACAAAACCCACAATAGGACTTTTATAATATGATAAAAATCCTGGTGGGCGCACTGGATTGACTGTTATATGTGAATTTGGTTGGCAGTCAACTCAAATATTGCCGCTGTGATTTTATCCATGTGCAAGGGGATGCGAATATGCAACCAGAGTGAGTTAAATTCTCCAATCATGTTTCCAATGTGCTATGCGATGAGCCTCATTGAGGAAATGCGTGGACCTTCCTTGGGGAGCTCGTTGATCTTTATTGGTGCCAAGTGTAAAGCTAGTGGAGTTAAGTTAGAGATAAACCTTCAACAAAATCTCAATCAAATATCCATCCAAATATTTCTTCATGCGGTGATAACTAATAGTTAACACGACTTTCGATGCGGCTTTCAAATTGGCGGTTCATGCAATAAAAACAACGGTTAATTCAAAGTCTGAGGTTATTTGTTACCGCAGTGATTTATAAACTTTGTCACATAATTTAACATTTACAAATGCGGACATTTACAAATGCGGTTATGATATGCTGTGGTAAGTGTGGTTATGATATCTGCTGTGGGTTTAATTCATTTATCATGATATGCTGTGGTAAGTGTGGTTATGATATCTGCTGTGGGTTTAATTCATTTATCAATATAAACATTGCCGCCTTGGTATAAAACCTTTCACATGTTTAAATAAATTTAAGAGCATTTACACTGGTCATAACTTAATACAAATCTCGATGTGGCTTTATAACCTGTCACATGCAACGTGAAGAGTTTTAATGCTGTGGTGAATTTTTTTTTTATAATGTTTTATATATATCCACCCATAGAACTTTGTTATATCGTTGTATATAGTTTAGGTTGACTTTATTTTCAAATTATTTAACCCACTTTATTATATCAAAGTTTTATGTTTGATATTCTTGTTTATATATATATATATATATATGATTTTTTTTTAAAAGAATTTAATATATATTTACAATTTAATAAATAAAATGTTTTGATATTTTATTTTTGTTTTTGTTTTTTGATGTTTTAAATAAAGAAAAAAAATATAATTAATCTAATGTTTTTACAAATTATTAAAGTTATGAAATTATATTTATTTATGTACAAAAATGGATAAAATGATAAATTAATGATTCACTCCTTTATTAATGGATATGTCAAACCAAGTGAAGGAGATAAATAATCAATGTGGAATGTGAAATGATGCGCTAAGTCATGTAGAAGAAATGCCAACTAGTGAAGTCAAATACCAAATGCGAAGCGATGTGACAACCAAAGATACCACTTTATCTTCAATTGATCATTTATGAAAATATTTCCATAGGTGCAAAAGGCAACAAGGAGGTGCAAAAATATGATCAAAATCATGAGGCAAGTGGTAAAGTTTCAAGAAGTCAAGAATTTTTTCAAAATACTAATCAGGAAGGGAGTTGAAAAATGAAGGGTCCCTAAAATCAAATAAATATAAAAAATAAAAAGCCTTCAAATAAGTGCATTTCACAATGACTAATCCAAATGAGGTCAAAACAAATTAATATAGATCAATAAGAACAAATCAAACCCATTTAGGTCTTTCCTCATTTTCAAATTTTAATAGTAGTACTACCAAGTGATCGTTTAAAAGGGTCCCCATTTTTCATTTAAAAGTGAAAAATGAGGAGGGGGGGGTTGTGTTTCACCACAACAAGGCCCACTTAGTGAAGGCGACTCTTTTTACTAAGCTCATCATCTTGTTGAATCTCAACAGGAAAAGGTTGAAAATCCAAGGCTCCTTACCTCTTTCTCTCTCCTCTAACAATAGACAGGTGGTGTAATTTGATTAGCCCGCAAGGATAACATAGATGCACAGGTGGATGATGATATCAGCAGTGACATGGCCCAAGGAGGGGTGGACACGTGGCATGCAGATTTGGGGTTTCAAGTAGCCAAGTGGACCATTTTTGGGTGACACATGGATCACCCCGAAAGCGACACATGGCATATGTGATTTCAACATGATGTCATCCCACTAAAAGGGCCCTGGAAGGATTTGAAGCGACACACAAAGGTACCGGCGGGTTGACTAAGCGTCGAGATGACAGGGCAGTTATCAAAACCAACTCAACTCAGAACTGCATTGATTGGGTGTAGGTGCAGTGGGTATACCCCACCAAGACATGTCATCCTTGAAGGTCTAACCTAGAGGAATTTTTGAATACACAAAGGAAAATGGCGTTGAGACATGTCACACTAATAGGAGGTAGCGAGAACCAATGAGAAGAGGGCAGATGGCCCCACGGGACATGTAATCCCACAAGGAAAATCATGGAGGTGTTTAAGCATGGAAAAGAAAAAGCGCCAAGATAAAGATGTCGGGAACCAAGCACCAGCACTTGGTCACATACATCAAAGAGATTGAGGGCGCGGAGGTAGTTGTAAAGGAAATTAAGCCCTTGAGGCGTAAAGGAGTAAAGGGCGTGTAAAGTTTAAAACTTAGCACCATGACAAGATTTTATGGAAACTTGGTGACCACATGCATGGGCAAGTTAAGTTTTTAAGTGGTAATATTAGCAGAATAGACTAATTAAGTGGTGGAATTAGTAGTTAAGCCAAAGTTAGAACTTGATAACTCTAGTAAAGTCCCTGTCGAACCCTGTAAACTGCTACAATAGCAAAAATTCACAATTTAGCTCAAATATTGAGCCCATAATAGCAAATAAGTGTTTCTTAACTTGAAGAACACATTAAGAAGACATATTTTGAATAGAAGAAAGACAAAAATTAAAATCTCATGTATTGAGAAAAGTGAAGATAACTCAAAAGAAAAGAAGCCTAATTTAGTAGCAAAAAATATTTATAATCAGAATGGACTGAGGAATTCTGTAAGTGTGTGAAAGAAAGATTGGGTGTTGGTGTGATGGTGTGATGGTGTATTTCTCAGTAATCACAAATTGTTGAAGTTGTTGGAAAAATTGTTTTATTTTGTAAGAAAATGTGGCATTCATCATTCTAGTTTGAAATTGGATAAAAGTTTTATCATTAATGGCACGCAAGTTGTAGCTTGAATATCAGGGGTTGTAGCTCCTTCCAGTAGTTTTTGGTAAATATTTTAGGGTCATAGCTCCATTAAGTTATAGCTGATAAAATAGGGAGTTGTAGCTTCCTGCTAGTTGTAGCTAGAGAAATTTGTAACAACAATTTGTAGCTTATCTTGTGAAGGAATCGAAGTGAAGTTTGAAGAATTCTTGTGTTCCTTGAGTTACTCATATTATTTCATGTCATGATCATGTTAATGAATTGTTTATAGTGTACTACTATTATTTCATTAGTGAAAGAAAGCTTCTAAATTGTGAAAATTCCTACAATATTTATTCACCCCCCCCCCCCCCCCAAGTATTGTCCCGGTTTTTAAAAATTGGTATCAGAGCCCGGTTACTTCAAATCAGTTTAATAGGTGGAAGAAATATCAAGGACCATGGTAAACTAGGAAGGGGAATTTACTAATAGGGAACCTATGTTCAATTGAAAAAAATATGTATTTTGGAAAGTAAGGATGAATACCTATATTCATTCACTTGGAACTTATGTATGGGATGTTGTGGAAGAAGACTATCAAAATCCTCTAGAAACAAGTCTCAAATATCAAAATATGGATTTCAAATTCAAGGTTAAAGCCATGAATGCCTTACTTATTTGCCTACTTGAATCAGAACTTGTCAAAGTGGTTGACTACACATCTGCCAAATTTATCTGGGACAAGATGAGTAGTTGCTATGAAGTTGAAAACAAGGTAACACAATCTAAACTTCAAGGTCATAAAATGTAATTCAAGTCTTTAAGGATGCATGTTGATGAAGGTATTACAAAATATTGTTTAAGAGTTGATGAGGTTGTGAACACTCAAGAGGCCTTGATGAGAATCTAGATGAAGTTGTAGTAGTTCAAAAGGTGTTGAGATCTCTTCCTCAGATATTCAATCCCAAGTTTTTAGGCATTGAATAAATGACCAATCTTAACACTCTCATGTTATACCAATTTCTTGGCATCCTTACTACTTATGAGATGATAATTTTTAATGTCAAACATGTAGCAAAAGAATAATCATTCAAAGCATATAAGAATCCCAAGTATGAGCATGGTGATTCATGTTGTGAATTTTATGAAGAAGAAGCTAAGTTCGTGAGGAACCTTAAGAGAGGCTTGGGCAAGTATAAAGGTAAGCTACCTTTTAAGTGTTTTAATTATGGAAAAGTTGGTCACTATGCATCAAAGTGTACTAAAAAGAAGAAGAAAGATTATGATCAAAGAGAAAAATTTAGGAATGTACAGAAAGATAGAAATAAGGCTAAAAGGAGAGGTCTCTATGTTCAATAAGGCAATTCTTCTAAAAGTGAAACCAACCACTCAAATGATCCAGAGATAAAAAATAGGCTCAAAATTAAAAGTTCTCAGAATCTCCCAAAATTGATGTCAAGTCGTAGAGTTTGTCGTCCTAATTCCAGCGACGCTTGAATTGCCTCAATGCAACGTCGTATGAAGAATTTATGGCATTCTAAATTTTTTGACCAATAGCTAAAAATTCAATAGCAAGGTTGATTAGGTTGCTAATTGTGTAGTCTATACAACTGACATCACCAATTAACTGTGTAGGGTAATGTCGGTGGTGGACCAATCAGGTCTCAACACATGGCATCATCGTACAAGTTGTATTTGGCACGTTCTGGTTGGTTCATGTTGTTTGAGGTGATCCAATTAGAGGTCACCATGTGGCCCAATCAGAGGGTGCAACGTGGCACCCCATGGTTGGCCAAAATTTTTATATAGGCCTGAAATCCTCGATAGGGTTTGACCCCTCAACCCGCAATGCAATAACTCCACTCTCTACTATCACACCATCGCACAAGTTCTTAACCCATATAGCACACGAGTTATATTTCATTGTCATATTATTTTGTTGTTTTGGAGGAGGCGTAGGGTGGCTAGCCCCAACCTCCAAGTGACATTACCACCATATGTCCAAGAAGAGGTTGAAGGGAGTGGGACTGAGCACTTGGCCCTGACCCTCAACCACGTTAACCACCATATGACCGAGTGGAGGAGCTAGTGAACAAAGCTGAGGCAGTTGGCCCTAGCCTTGGTCACCTAAGCACCCATAAAACTATGGGTGGAAGGCTATGTTGGAGGGTGCAGGAAAATAATCCCACACCCTTGGTTCTCGGCGACTGTTGTGACTATTACCTAGGAGCTCTGAGAGTGGGGGGAGTAGTTAGCCTTGGGCCCCAGCCACATCACTTTCGATGTGACCTTATCCTGACAAAGCGAAAGCCAAAGCCAACATGGGTGGGTAGATGGCCCCGACCCTATGGCACCACGTGACCCAATTTTTGTGCATATGGGTTATTTGCAAAATTAAAGAGGCAACAAATTGCACTTTTTTCAATGGGAATCCTGCCAGTCCCGGGAGAAATTGTTGCTCGGTGGATGTGTAAAGGGCGAAATCGTCACGCAGTTAGCAAGTTTGCCAATTTGATGAACAAATTGCAGAGCTTGGCTTGGAGAAGCATATCTTGCTCAGTTTTTAACCTTTTAAACTAAAGAATAGCCTATATAGGGGTTTTTGAGTGTCCTGAACTCAATGGCATCCCCTGCGTTTTTATTTGAGCACTTTATGATGGATTGTTTGCAAAATCAACTCTTTTAGTGCTAGAGGCAGAGTCAGTTTTGAAGCAGTATGAAGGCATTTTTTAGCATGGAGAGAGTGTATTCAGAGGTTTTCCAGCCTTTTAATTTCATCTGCAACAGTTGTTAATTCAGTAGAGAAGTTATTTTCAGTATTTTCTCAATGTGTGCTCATAAGAGAAGTTCTTTTCAACAATTCATTATGGAGTTGTATGTTTTTGTGTTTGGATTTCAGGTGGAGTACAAGGACTTATTGTGTGTGTGAGTCCTTTTTATGTTAAGTAAAAGAAGTTATGGCATTCTAAAGTTTTTGACCAATAGCTAAAAAGTCAATAGCAAGGTTGATTGGGTTGCTAATTGTGTATTTTGTACAACTAACTGTGCAGGGTAATGTCGGTAGTGGACCAATCAGGTATCAACACGTAGCATCACCGTGAAAGTTGTATTTGGCACATTCTGGTTGGTTCGTGTTGTTTTAGGTAGTCCAATTAGAGGTCATCACGTGGCCCAATCAAAGGGTGCCACGTGGCACCCCATGGTTGGCTAGAAATTTTATATAGGCTTGAAATCCTCAACATGGTTTGGCCCCTCGACTCGCAGTGCAATAACTCCACTCTCTACTGTCACACCATCGCACAATTTCTTAACCCATATGTCGCACAGGATATATTCCATTGTCATATTTCTTTGTTGTTTGGGAGGAGGCATCGGGTGGCTTGCCCCAGTCTCCAAGTCACATTACCACGATATGTCCAAGAAAAGGTGGAAGGGTGTGGGGCTGGGCACTTAGCCCTGGCCCCCGACAACTTTAACCACCATACGACCGAGTGGAGGAGCTAGTGAACATATCTGAGGCACTTGGACCTAGCCCTAGTCACCTGAGCACCCATAAAACTATGGGTGGAAGGCTATGGTGGAGGGTGCAAGTAGATAATCCCGGCAGACCCTTGGTTCTCGACGACTGTTGTGACTGTTACCTAGGAGCTTCGACAGTAGGGGTGAGTAGTTAGCCCTGGGCCCTAGCCACATCACTTTCGACATGACCTTATCCTGATAGAGTGGAAGCCAAAGCCGGCAGGGGCAAGTAGTTGGCCCTGACCCTATGGCGCCACGTGACCCAATTTTTGCACATATGGGTTATCTTCAAAATTAAAGAGGCAACAAATTTCACTTTTTTTGGCGGGAATCCTGTCAGTCCCAGGAGAAATTGTTGCTCGGAAAATTGTGTAAAGGGTAAAATCGCTGCGCAGTTAGGAGGTTTTGCCAATTTGACGAACAAATAGCAGATCTTGGCTTTGAGAAGCATATATTGTTTAGTTTTTAACCTTTTAAACTCAATAAGAGCCTATATAGGGGTTTTTGAGTGTCCTAAACTCAATGGCGGCCTCTGCGTTTTTATTTGAGCAAGTTATGATGGCTTTTTTGCAAAATCAACTCTTTTAATGCTAGAGGCGGAGTTAGTTTTGAAGCAGTATGAAGGCATTTTTGAGCATGTAGAGAGCCTAGTCAGAGGTTTTCCAACCTTTTAGTTTCATCTGCAACAATTTTTACTTCAGTAGAGAAGCTATTTTCAGTATTTTCTCAATATGTGCTCATAAGAGATGTTATTTACAACAATTCATTGTGGAGTTGTATGTTTTTGTGTTTGGATTTCAGGTGGAGTACAAGGATTTCCTGTGTGTGAGTCCTTTTTATGTTGACATTTTTATGACTTTTCATAGGGAGTCATCTTTCTGAGAGAGAATTCTTTGTAGGAGAAAGAAGCCACTCTTGTGTCAAAAATGTGTATGTAATTATTTGTTGCTAAAATCAATATAGTAGCTCTTCTTCGCTTCCCCTCAACTATTGATTGCTTTTTGCTTTCGATTTCCAGTGAAGGGCAACAAAATCAATGATTGGGAGATTGATTTTAGAAGAGGATGCCATGCTTCAATGTTTGGGTTCACAAGAATGGATAGGATTGAGGCAATAAAATGCCTTGTGTTGTCCTATGAACGTTTAGACAACTGTTCCAGGGTTCAAAATAAGTGCCATAGGTAAAGTGCTATAGGGTGGTGGGTTGCGCGGAGTCACCCAACCAAACCGTAGGGCGTAGAGGACAACAAACCATGTGTGGACACTATGCAGCTCAAAGTTTGACAATGCGAACGAGTTTCGTCGGTAGCCATACCACAAACAGGATGGAATTGACCCCCCAGAGCTGCTGACGTCAACATATGGGTCAACCAATCAGAAGCGCTCCAGGGAAAGATGCTCTAGTCCACCGAGGCTCCTTCAACCCATCGAAAATCCTGGTGGGGACCACCCCCCTCCCCCTACAAGTCTGAAAGGTAAAGTGGTATGGTAAATATTTAAGTATGAATTGAGCCACATGTCGGGCACGTGCCCTCTCACCTATCCGGTCACCCTTCACTAATCCTCGTGTGCCGTGTGTCCATCGGCTGACATCCTCCTTATGTCATCCCTCTATTTTTCCTCCTCTTTCCCTAAAAAGTGTGTTCCCTTCGTGTTTTACTCATGACCATTGTTTGTTACTTCTTTCATTGTTACCAGCCAAGAACCTGGGTAAAATCGAGAAGGATTTCATAGAAATGTTCGATTCAAATGGGGAGCCTATGTTCGATGATCCAGAATTCTTCGACACCAATGTTGAGAAATTTCCCATTGGGATGAAAAGGAAAACTATCTTTTATAACCTCCCATATTGGGAGCATCTTAAGATTACCCACTTATTACATCCCATGCATATATTTAAAAATGTTTCATATTCTTTATGGAGGCACATATCATCGAAACAAAGTGACACATTGGTTGTTAGGAAAGATCTTATTACTTCAAAAACTAAAAACAAACATTGGCTAAGACGATTAGAAAGTATGGGATCAGAGAAAGATGGTTCCTCTAATCGGTATTTCAAAGAAGGTGATGTCCCATGGATTTAAAAAAAAAATGATCTCTCTCATGTGGCATATGAGAGAGATAAGGAGAAGGAGTTCATAGAAATTTATGATTCAAATGGGGAGCCTATGTTCGATGATCTAGAATTATTCGACACCAATGTTGATAAATTTCCCATTAGGATGAAAATGAAAACTATCTTTTATAACCTCCCATATTGGGAGCATCTTAATATTACCCACTTATTAGATCCCATAAATATATTTAAAAACGTTTCATCTTCTTTATGGAGGCACATATCATCGAAACAAAGTGACACATTGGTTGTTAGGAAAGATATTATTACTTAAAAAACTAAAATTAAACATTGGCCAAGACGATTAGAAAGTACAGGATCAGAGGCAGCTGGTCCCTCTAATTGGTATTTCAAAGAAGGTGATGTCCCATGGATTTTAAAAATATGTTCTTTTTTGGCAAAGGAAGTTATAATGGGTGTGAGGGTACCATCTTCATATGGGTCTTCACCACAACGTTGCTTCACCGTGGATGACCATTTGTCGGGATTGAAATCGCATAACCATTTGAATCTTCTAAGAGTACATATAATGTCAAAAGAATGATTTTATTATTTTTTATTTTAATAAATTTTATCTCATGCAGGGATCATAAAAGAAACTAAATTTGTATATTATTTCATGTGTTTATAACTTTGCAGTGTCATTATCCTTTGTTCGTGTGTGGGTGTGTGAAACATGACTTCCCCCAAGACCTAGGATGTGCCATATCTAAATTATCTTTATTTTTACGTTGGATCACGTCAAAGGATATTCATGTGGCTAGCATTCCACGGTGGCGTCAAGAGATATTTGAGATTGTTTGTATGTTTAAGAAGGAATTTCCGACGAGTTTCATGGACTTGCAGGTTCATCTTCTAATCCACCTAGTAGAGGGGGTTGAATTAGTTGGGGTGGTTTCTTGTTGTTGGATGTTCTTCTTAGAGAGTTACATGAAGAAATTGAAAGGTTTTTTTCAACAAAGGGCAAAACCCGAGGGGTCTATGGCAGAGGGGTACATATCGTATGAGTCTTTCTATTATGCTAGTGAGTACATCAATAAAATCAACAACAGACCAGGTGCGGTGATTTGGGATGATGAAAGGGATGAAGAAAAAAGAGAAGGGGAGTTTCCCCAAACGAATGGAAAAAGGCGCTTGATAAAGAGTAAGTGACTTATAATTTTTCAAATTTACACAAAGTAAATATTCATGTTGAACTTTGATATAATGTATATTTTGATCTCATATGTACTATATGTCGGTTTGATTTCATCAGAGAATGCAGAAATTGAAGCAATCAATAAATTCGTTCTTTACAATTTCGAAGTGACACAACTGTGGGTCGCATTGTACGAACAAAAGAGGATGAAAAGGGATAGTGACAGGAAAGAATTAAGATGGTTGAATGGTAGAAGTGTGCCTTAACCTGATCATTTAAAAGAAAATATGCCAATTATATGCCCCCAACAGTTGGGTTGCTGACCAAGTCAGACTAGGCCAGAGAGAAATACGGTGCAACCGGTCGTTACCCGCGTGCTGAAGAGGATGCGCTAAAAGTAGGGATTGGGTGCACCCACTCGGTAATAATCTATTTATGTACATTTTAAAATTAATAATGCACATTTGAAATGTAACATCTATATTTCATATTTTAACAATTGGGTTATTATAAGACATATGATACTATGATTTTTTAACTTTTTTATAGGTGAATTTGTTCCCATCTATGTGGGCATATGGACACCATTTTCGCACAGAAAATGTCGATGATGGACACATGACATAAGACTATGGAGTGGAAGTTGAGTTCGATCAATCTAGTCGAGCTAGCCACCGTGATCAAAACCTAGTACGAGGGACGTTAGGTTACGTCGGAAAGATACAAGAGATCATTGAAGTGGATTTATCTTATTTCCAATGTGTTATTTTTAGGTGCAAGTGGTGGGACACCTTTGATAGAAATAATGTAAAGGAAGATCATGATAGAAGGTTGATATGTATCAACTCTAGAAAGATGTGGGATGAAGCTAAGGAGCCCTATGTTTTCCCCAAACACTACAACCAAATGTTTTTTACCCAAATGTGTTGGATAGGGATTGGTCGTTCGTATTGAGACATGACCCTAAATCAAAACATATTTTTGAGAGCAATAGTGTTATCATGTCAAACGAGTTGGAAGATAATCATGAGGGTGATCATGAGAATCGAGAGTGATATGGTACATGTGTTATTTAATCATTTATATTTTTTAAGATGAGTTTTTATAAAGAAGAGGACTTAACCTTATAACTAAGACTCTCTTTTTTTCGAAACATTATAATATATATTTTGAATTAATTGGTTTGCATTGTGTTAATGTTATAAATTTTTCACTTGATAATTTGTAATTATGTTAATCTCGAAAACAATGGCGCACTCTATCAAGATGTTTTTTATGTCAATTCCTAAAATAATACAACTATTTGATTACTTTAAATGTGTGTGAATGATATCTTCGAAATGTATACTGTTATTTTTAGTATGTAATATCATAACAAAATAATGATAATTCTAAACATGAATTTATTTGCATTATTTTCTAAAATTTATTATCTTACAAAAATTCATATTATTCTAGATTTATTATTTTACAATTATTTATATTCATACAAATTTACAATTTTACAATTATGGTAATTTAGCAATATTTACGGTATACATTTTACTTAGGATAGTTATGGTTCAATATTGACAACTAATTTACAATTTTACAAATTTTAATAAAATTGAATGATGACAATACATACAAATATAATTACAATTTCACAATACAATTACAGTTACAATTACAATTTTACAAATATTTTACATACAATTACAATTTTACAATTTTACATACAATTACAATTACAATTTTACAAATATTTTACATACAATTATAGTTAAAATTATAATTACAATTACAATTACAATTACAATTACAATTTTACAATTTCACATACAATTACAATTAAAATTACAATTTTACAATTTTACATACAATTACAACTACAATCACGACGCATACAATTACAATTACATTTTTAGAATTTTAAAAATTTAAAAATTTAAAAATTTTACAATTTTAATAAAATTGAATGATGACAATACATACAATTACAATTTTACAATTTCACAATACAATTACGTACAATTACAATTACAATTGTACAAATATTTTACATACAATTGCAATTTTGCAAGTTTACATACAATTACAATTAAAATTGCAATTACAATCATGATAATATATTTAATGAATATCATGATTTAATATTAAAAATAAACATCACGATCATGATAACCATCGTACAAACATCATATTCTAAAATACAAATTCAAATTCACTAACATCATCTAATCATCGTGATCATGATCATCTAACAAAAAATAAGCATTGTATAACATCATCACAACACAAACATCAAATATACATATATTGTCAAATAACTGCTATCACATACACATCTATCTGCAAGCACATTAAATGAACATATCTAACATGACCTAATAATATACACATCATGATGAACACCAACATGTAAATTAAGTACATCAACAAGAACATAAAATACATGGACCATATATATATATATAATGTCAAAAATATAAAACTATAATATAACTGCATATAAATGTCAAATATCTGGTGGTACTACATCAATACTAGTACTAGTCAAGGCCTGCTCAGTCGATGGTGCAGTCTACTTAGGAATTACCTGAGGATGAGTCGTCGATGGTCTAGCCTACTCAGTGGATGGTGTGGCCTGCTCAGATCGACCTTCCTACTCAGGATTAGGTGCCTGCTCAGTTATAGGTGTTTGTTGAGATGGTGCAGACTGCTCAGAAGATACCTACTTATCAGGGCTGGATGTTGGTTTCTCATGATCTTCTGTGCAAGGTGAAGGAGGACGAGGTGGAGTACTAGAATGATGATCACTCCCCTCATGATCATGATCATCAGATCGGTTACTCTGTTATGCATCTCCACGACGCCTACCCCTCTTAGCCCGCACCAGTGCTATGAAAGATCCAACGATATGACGCATGAGGGTCATCATATCGCGGGGCATGCCTCTCCAGAGTTGTATGAGCCTACAATCAGCTTGGATCTCTCTGGTTGTAGCTAGGCAGACTCCCTCATCAACTAGGAGTCGACACAATTGGTCGCCTAACTCCATCCCAAATCGGGTGTCCGGCCTACACCAGACCCTCGCGGGTATCTACACCTGATTGGGATTAGGTCTGTTACCCTGATCCTCTGCCTCTGCCATCTCTTTGTCAACATATACACCTGGATCATTCAATGGGGGTGGAATCATGTCCCCAATGAATGTCCCAATATCTACAAAATATATAGTACACAAAAATAATTAGACAATTTCATTAAACAATTTAATAAAATAAGTTAAAGAACATGTTAGAATAAATTTGATAATTCTAATTAATTAATTAAGACAATAAAATGAAACTATATTAATTTAAAGAAAACACTAATATTACCTCTCGCATCTGGTGGCTCATCCTGTGTGAAGAGTATATTGGTACACCCTTGCCAATCCAAACCGGTGTATGGACATGGCACCAGAATGAACGAGTGATCATCAGTACTGGTTAGCAACTCCAGTGCATCAGTAGGTATCCTGGTGAGAAAGTCAGATTGGACCCTCTTGGGCATCATTTGGCCCCACATCTACATTCGTACATACAACATCGGCCTACGATACTGCCGAACAAAAGTAGGCCTCGTCTATGGAAACCTCTCAAAAAATAAATAAAATAACTTTGAAGCAAAAGGAAAGGTCAACCCCCCATGTGCCTAAGAACTCCATCTATCTAATGTTGTACAAAACTACCGCAAAAAAATTGCAGACCATCTCACAAGTCGTGGCACCTAGAATAAAGAATCAACATAAAATAAAAATGGGCAACTAATGCATTTCCCGTCACTGGTATAGTGTGCAATGGTCATTAGTAGTAGTGAGAGGCACCTCACCTCCTCTGCACTAAACGAATCAATACATAACTGACCACCAGACACCTGAAAATCTATAGGATAAATTGTATTGTCCCTAATGTATCTCTGGGAGTACGCAAATTGACTCCTTGCTGCATAGCCGACGGGGACATCTGGGAACTGGGGAAAATCCTCCCCTCTCCTAGATAGGCCAGTAATAAAATATATGTCCTCCTCAGTGGGCACAAACCACTAGCAAGGACCGACTTAGAAAGCCTATCGGTGGGCATCCCACCTGAAAATCAGTTGTCCCAATAACCCACTATGGCCCTTCAGAGATGTAGCCTCCTAGTAGAACTTGAGGAGGCCTACTTCCCTTAGGAGCAACTAGGTTGTTGTCGTAATAGGGCAAGGGTACAAAATTCTCTCCCTCGCTCGCGCCTCCCACAACTAAATCACGTTATAATAGTCCTCCATATGTTCTTATTGTTACCTTTGTTCTCTCCGTTGACATCGTTGAATGATTCACATATTAAATACATTTTTTTATTAAATGAAAAATGTATTCTAAATATATATATATAATTTTTTTTGAAAAAAAAAACATTCGGTGTGCCCAAAAAAATAGTCACGCATAGGTATCGGTGCGCATGGAAAATGTTCGTGCACCGCCAAAGAAAGGAATATTTTTCTGCGGTCCGTTGATGAAACTATCCACCCTGGGGCAGATAGTTTGGTCAATGCACCGCCCAACAATAGTACATGGTCAACGGTGCGGTCCTATAAAAAACCGCACCGTTGACCATGTATTGTTGTTGGGAAGGCAGTGCGTTGACCTACCTATTTGCCCCGGGGCGAATAGTTTGCTCAATGCATTGCCCAACAACAGTACATGGTCAATGGTGCAGTCCTGTAAACATCTGCACCGTTGACTATGCAATGTTGTAAGGCGGGTGGTGCACTAACCTAACTATCCACCACGGGGCAGTTAGTTTGATCAACACACCACCCTCCCAACACTATTACATATTCAACGGTGCGATCGTTTAAACGACTGCACCGCCTTGTTATTTTTTAAATTATTTGCGGTGCGCATTTTTCAATACCACACCGGAACCCAGTGTGGTTTCCGTTAACACCGTTTTCGGTGCAACCTGTAAATTTACAGGCAACACCGCGAACAGTGCAAGTCGAACGGCTCGAATGCACCGCGCAAAAAAATATAAAAATAAAAAATAAAAACAGTTAATTTTAAGTTATTTTCAAAATTTTATCCGCTAAAAGCTTTTGTTATTGCGAAACAAGTAGAGTGCGTCAAAGAGGCATATTTGCTGAGGAATTGAAGGAACCAAATTTGCCCACCGTTTTCAAAAATTTGAATTCCACACAGTGGGCAATAGATGGTAGGAATGCGTGCAATGGGAGTATCGATGGCAGGGTGCCTCACATAAGAAAATTCACACTAGTGCTTGAAAGGTCTGGAGCACTGAAGAAGTAAAAATGACATTTTTACAGCTGGTAATTTTTTTTTATTTAACCCTGTTTTGATGCGCAGGTTTTCGAGACGCACCGAGCAGTATTATCTATGGTACACCACACGTCATTACGATCCTCTGGATTACGGAGACGCACCTGGCATGTTTATACGTAGAGCACCAGTGCACTAGATTACTTAGACGCACCGGGCAGGTTCATATGGAGAGCACGGTGTCTCGGTGTGCCAATTTTTAGTACGCATAGGTGCTCTTTGTGTAAAACGCACTGATGTGCTTTATGATGAGAAAGGCACAAAAAAAAAAAACATCCGCAAAAACCTCCACCTTCCAACCTCCTCTAGAGACCTCCACTACAAACAGATATATGGGCTATTTTATAAGGGGTTCCTCAAAAACATCCGCTAGAGGGTCTTTTCCTTGTAGTGATAAATTATTATTTGTCGTTGAATTAAGATGAGTATAAATTTAAAGTTAAAGCAAATATTTTCTTACAATAATTAGCCTTTTAAGAAATTATTTATTTTATTTATACCATCTATATGCATTATTTAATATAAAGATACTAGACATTGTGCATTATCACATTTCAATAAATGCTTAACTTTTGTAACTTTTGTAAGAAACGATAATGTTGGGGCTAATGTTTCATCCAAAATTATCTATGTACCTATCTCTATTTTTCTCTAAGGTTATTTAGTTCATTAATTACTTCTCTTACTTCCCTTTGTCATATTCAAATGTCTTTCATTATTAGATTTATGAATTTGTTCTTGGATTCAATAATTGTTATCATTTACTTTTTGGATAAGAGGCGGGTACTATCATTTACTTTGTGCATAAGACCCACGTACTAAGAAGCAACGTTGCATATTACACTTGTCTTTAAAATGCTTTTTTAGTTTTTTTTTAAATGTTTTCATTTTTTAATTATTATCTTTTGTTTTTTTAATGTTTTTTTAAAATAAATTTTCATTTTTTTTAATGTTTTTTATTTCTTTATTTTTATTTTATTTTTACTAAGTTTAATTTCATTTAAATGTTTTTTTTTCTTTTTTTTAATTATCCCATCAATATTATTTATTTATTTATTTATTTTTCTTTGGATATATATGTCAAAATAAAAAGTATGTAGAAGTAATAAGTCTAGGAAAACAATTTTTTGTTGATGGTGTTCTTCATTTTCAATCCATGGGATTCTCGAAACGACAAGTTTGTTTTTTTGTGTAATCTCTGTTTTTTTTCCCACTTTCAATATGTTTATTAGTTTCGATTTATTAAATTCAAAAGAAATATAATTTTCATTTTAAATTATTATTATTATTACTATTATTTATAAAAATAAATTTATATATATATATATTTGAATAATGAAATATAGTTTTAAAAAAATTACAAATTTCAAATTCTTAAAATTATTTAAAAATAAAATATTTACACAAAATTCCAAAAACTCCAAAATCACATATAGATTCATTTGTTTTGTAAATTTGTTCATTCATCATAACTGGAGTTTTTCTTATCGAGTGACTTCAATACATTATTAAAAATAAAAATAAAAAAATAAAAATTATATTTAATAAATTGATGTTAATATGATAAACTTGAAATAAAAATAAAGTAATATAAATTAAATGGTGATAATTATTTAAAATAATATTAACACCATAGCTAAAAATTGCTGGAATTTTAAGACTTTTCATAGAGGTGATATTTTATCTTTAATGTCATGCGTGAAAATCATTGGAATTTTAAGGCTTTTTAGAGACATGATATTATGTATTTAATGTCATGCCCTAGAAATCGTTGGAATTTTAAGACTGTGAAAATTTCATGTTCCAAACCAATGTAAAATTCATCCATGTAAAACAAAAAGTGATAGTACCCACCTAGTAATTAATAGTGTCTCCACCTACTAGGGTGTTAGGAGAGAAGTGAAGCAAGTTCTCTATGCACTACCCAACACGTGGTCACAAAAAGATTACCTACTGACAATTCCTATGATCATTTGTCGTGATCAGCAACAGAAGATTGGGAGCGGCTTCCTGAGACAACGTGTATCATGCTTTAGTTGGAATTTTAAGGTTTTTCAGAGTCATGATATTTTATCTTTAACTTCATTATTGAAACACATTGATAATTTACCCTGAAAATAAATAAATATAAATAGAAAATATAAAAATAAAATAAAATAAAATAAAATAAAATATATGTTATTCCAACATCAACACTTTTTGTTTTCAGGGTATTTTTTGCTCACAAAAAATTGGCTTTTATTGAATTTTACTTCCATTTATTAAAAATGTTGAATATTTACCCTTATATATATATATATATATATATATATATATATATATATATATATATATATATATATATATATATTCTCTTCCATTCATGATCCAAAAGATTGGGATCTTATATCCCATTCTGATGGTGAATACTTTGAAGTATCAAGCTCTTCTTCAGAATCTGCAGCTGATGAGATTCCTGAAATAGGAAAACTGACAATAGAAGATGATTCATCTGATTCAGATGAAACTTTTATTGTTGATATAAAAATGTTCAGTTTTAATTTTGCAGGAGATATTCAAGCAAAGATTGCAGCAGTCAAAGCTGATTTGGCACAGCTTGACCCTGTTCAGTTTACAGCAAGGAGAAGACTGCAAGAAAAGTTGGAAGCTCTTGAAAAACAGTTGCCTTCCAAAAGGAAGCAAGAAAGGTTTTCAGAAGAAGAAGAAGAGGATTTCATTGAAAAAGAGTTCGATTCAATGTTCAAACCTTTGCAGATCACTGCTGCTCCAGGTATGAATCAAATCGATACTTTGAAAAAGAAGATCACTGATTTAGAATCTTCTATCCATCATACAAGATCAGAAATGATTCAGTTGTCAGCCAAACTTCAGCTCCTTATTGCTGATTATGATGATTGTAATTCTAGATTAGTTAGTTTATTAATGAAGAATGTTCAAGTTCCAGAAGATAACTCTCCAAAGAAAAATGTTGAATTGTTTAATGTTATGGGAATAGGAGATAGAGTGGTTATTCCTGTCAGAATCAAAGTTCCCAACATTAAGGCCTATACTTTGGACACGAGAAAAGTATTTTGTTGCACTTCCTTACAAAGAAGGATATGTTTCCAAACCCCAGAAAGCAAGTGCAAATCATATGAGTCCAAATGACCAAGACTTATGTAAAAACGAGATTGGACAGCTTCTAGAGAAAAAGCTTATTGAACCCTGCAAAAGTCCCTGGGCTTGCCCAGCCTTTTATGTCAATAAGCACAATGAGCAAAAACGAGGTAAGAAAAGACTTGTGATTAATTATAAAGCGTTAAATGAAGATCTTTTACCTATCCGGTATCCTCTTCCAAATAAAGATTTGTTGCTTGCTAAGATTGCTAACGCTAATGTCTTTAGCAAGTTTGATTTAAAAAGTGGTTTCTGGCAGATTTGTATCATTCCTACTGATAGGTACAAAACAACCTTCACTGTTCCTCATGGTCAATACCAATGGACTGTGATGCCTTTTGGTCTCAAGAATGCTCCCTCTGAATTCCAAAAGAGGATGGAAGATATTTTTGGTGGGGTAGAGTATGTCATTGTATATATTGATGATTTACTTGTTTTTAGTAGAGATGTAAATAGCCACAAACAACATCTTGAGCAGTTTTATCAGCTTGTATATAAGCATGGTTTAGTACTATCAGATTCAGAAGAAAAGTTTCAGATTGGTAAAGTCAGAATTGATTATCTCGGACTGCATATAGAAAAGGGTTGTGTTGAGCTTCAACCACATGTCTTGACACACCTGTTGAAATTTCCTGACATTATTGTTGATGTGAAGACCTTGCAGAGATTCCTTGGATGTCTAAACTATATCAGAAATTTCTATGAGAAGCAATCTGAAGATACAAAAGTGCTGCTAAAAAGGTTGAAAAAGAAGGCTATCAGTTGGACAGATGAAATGACAGCAACAGTAATTAGTATTAAAAGCAAGCTTAATGAATTGCCAAAACTTAAGCTTCCTGATACTAATCTCCCTTTTATTCTTGAAACAGATGCTTCTGATCATACTTGGGCTGCAGTTCTCCTCCAGAAGCATGGAAGAAAAGAATTGGTATGTGCCTACTCTTCAGGTTCTTTTGATGACACTGAGAAGAAGTATCCCTCATCACACAAGGAGATACTAGCTGTGAAACGAGGAATAAAGAGATTCCATCTATTTCTTAGAAGTGTCAGGTTCATTGTCAGAACAGATCTCAAACATATGAAGCAGATGTTAGCAAACAAAAGATTGCTAGAACAAGGCAGTACTAGAGTTCTCAGATGGGCTCTTTGGCTTGAAGGTTTTGATTTTGACATTGTTTATAAGTCAGGTGCTGAAAATTATCTTGCAGACATGCTTACCAGAGAAGGATCCCAAGAAGTTAAAGAGATGAAAATGTTTAGACCACTGCAACAACATGAAGCATCAACAAGTTCCGGTCAGTCCAGTCAGTCTAAGTCTAGAAGAGTTAGTCAGATTGTCATATGTAGTAACTGTCAATATGAGTTTTGTTTAGAGTGTCTGGCCAAAAAGTTTTCAGAGTTACCACTAAGTGTCAAGCAGATCATACTTCATAAATGGTTTGATTCTGATGAAGCCAAATGGTCATATACTAAAGAATTACCATATAGGATTAGACCATGGAAAGTCTATTATGCATTGTCTAGGGAACCCAATCTTGTCTATTTTGGTTGTATCCAACAAACAGATTGGACTTGGGCAGATTATTTTTCTATCCATCAAAGGGCTAGGATTCATGGTTCTGTAAAAATCATATTTTATGCAATGGCTATTGACCCTAGTAGAAATTGGTGGAGTCCATGGTTTAGGTTATTTATGTTTAGGTATATTCCTAGAGATAGAAATATTTTTGACAGAACTTTTCCAGAGTTTTGTAGACTTTTCCACTCGGAAATGCATGCAGCAGTCCAGAATGATTTTGTCATAGAATTTGAATTTGTCCATCGGCATACTAAGGTGATTCATATTGAAGAAACTGATTCATTCAAACTTTGTGTAAGTTTCAGAGGTGTAATATCAGTAGAAGAACAAGATCGACCTCCATATGTATATACTTTTCCATTTTTCAGTTGTACCAGAGAACAGGCCCCCTATTGGCTTGATGAATCAATTCCATATGAAGTGCTTGCTCCTGACATAGAAGATTTGCTGGAGAGATATGAAGAAGAAAGGCAAGATGCTTTTTTAGAAAGACAAGAAGAAGAAAGACGAGAACTTGAACATGATCCTGATTATGATAATAGGACTAATAGTGACTGATTTAAAGGATCACTCAAATGAAATCCTTTCATATCTTACTTTTTGTACATATAATATTTATAGGTTTCCGTGGGATTTGATCCTAATAAAAATCTCCACTATGTATTTTCTTTATGGAAGAGCCGATGTACTAGATTCCGGCCATATTGCCAACTTTAAGTAATGTCATGATTCGGTACCCATATGGCTTAGCCTCCAAGGGATGAGATAAAAAGTGGCTGTCCCCACTTGCCCGAATCTTTAAGGTACATAGTCCTTTCGGGATAGACATCTTGCATGATGGTCTAGTCGAAAGTTTGTCTTTTGATTCCAAGTTTCTGTTAAAAGTTGTGACCGGATGACCTGCTAGGACATTATAAATACTAGTATGGAGGAGTCATTTGGCATTCGGATTTTTATTCGGAGTCTGAGAGTCTGAGCCTGTATATTGAGTCTGAGCTTTGTTTCCCTGCTTTGCATCTGCGCGAAACCTCGCGATCTGCTTGCAGCATGGCAACTAAGTCTCAAAGTCTGAGTCTGTTAGGTGACTTGGCTAACCTGCGTCTTAGTGTGCTCGACACTAAGAAGAATCTAAAGTGGCGGGGTCATTAGATTGATTCTGTGTTTTGTAAACTCTGAGTCAGAGTCTGCAACTGGCCAGAAAGCCTCCAGTGAGCACGCTCATACAATGAGTTGCTGTATCTGGGAGTTGCTGCGAGTTTTGGAGACTTAAATCTCGCAGCATGTGGTTTCAAGCAGGGGACAGGAACAAATCCTTCTTCCATAAGCAGACTCAAGCCAGAAGAAGTTTCAATTTGATAGTTGAGATAACCTCAGAAAACCAAACCTTCTCCGACTTTTCCAACATCAAAAAATCTTCCCAACAACACTTCAAAGGTCTATATACAGAGGATAAAAAGGTGAGGCACAACTCTAATCTGCTTGAGATTGTTCCTTTAAAGTTCAATGCCTAGATGAACGCTATGTTGATTTCTCCTGCCACCATCAAAGAAATTAAGCAGGCTCTTGATGAAATGGATTCGGACAAGGCACTTGGGCCGAATGGGTTCACTGCTCGTTTCATCAAAGTTTGTTAGAACATTGTCAAAAAGGATCTTCACAAAATGATTTTAAAATCTCAATCCTACCATAAGCTTGGGGGCAGTACAAACTCAGCCTTCTTGGCCCTTATACCTAAAGTGAAGGGAGCCAGTACCTTTAACAGATTTAGGCCTATTTCCCTCTGCAACATTGGCTACAAGCTCATCACTAAAGTAATGGAATACAGGTTGAAAGGCCTTCTCCCTGATCTCATTCCTAACAATAAAGGGGGATTTTTCAAAGGTACGCGGCTAACTGATAATTCCATCCTTGTTCAAGAAGCGATCCACTCGAGCATCCAAAGGTGAGAAAAAGGCATGGTTGTCAAGCTGGATATTGCTAGTGCGTTTGACAGAGTAAGGCATGAATTACTCTTTGGGGTCATGCAAAATTTTGGGTTTGATAGTTGTTTCATAAGTTGGGTCAAGGCCTGCATTGTGGAACCTTGGATTGCCCCCCTTGTCAATGGGCGTGCTACTGATTTCTTCAAAGCCAGTCGGGGAATAAAGAAGGGGTGCCCTCTCTCCCCTCTCCTCTTTGTCATTTGAGCCTCCGTCCTCAGTTTCATGCTGGAGAAAATACGTGTCGATCAATATTGTATGGGTCTCTAAATCACCAGAGGAGTCAGAGACATCAACCATGCTCTATTTGCTGATGACTCTCTACTGCTTGGGGGTGCTTCCTCCAATTCAGCCACCCGCTTCAAACTTGACCTTGTTCACTACTGTAATGATTCTAAGAGTGAACATAACACTGGTAAATGTCACATTTACGCTTGGCACCTCTCTGGAATCTACTTAAGCACCAACACCAGAATCTTTGGCTTCAAAGGTTCCACGAAATGGGCGTCCTTTAAATACCTCGGACTGCCTATTTTTCAAGGAAGCCTGACTGGGAGGGACTGGATCCCCCTGTTGGATAAATTCAAACACAAAATTCAAGCCTGGGGCACATCGTGGCTCAATTTGGCAGAGGTTTTCCTCATAAAATTGGTCCTTAATAGTCTACCAATATTTCAGAGCTCTGTCTTGCTGGATCCAGTGGGCATTCTTCGTAAGATGGAGCAATCAATTCATTCCTTTTTATGGAAGGGAGGAAATAACAACACTAGAGAATTTTGCTGGTTAGCTACGACAAGGTCGCCATGCCGCTAATGGAAGGTGGCCTTCACATAAAAGAACTCAGGGATCACAATATCGCTTTAGGAGCCAAGATTTTATGGGGACTGGTTGCAAGGAAGCCAGGATGGGCACAGATCGCCCTGTGGAAAAAATACAGTCATGGAAATAGACTTCACAACCTAGATCATTGTTGAGATAATTGCCATGGCTCCCCGATCCACTTTCTGTGCAAACACGCTCTCCCACTTCTGCGTGACCACTTGTTCTGTATTCCTGGCAATGGGAAGCGGATCAGTTTGTGGGAGGATAGAATTATGAATGGTGAAGCACTAGGGATGATCCTGATCTATAGGAATCAAAGATGTGGATGATCACTGAGGGTCGAATTACGCTGTGGGACATATCTGATTGGGACAACAACACCTGGGCAGGGTGGAAGAAGATGGAGTTGACGACAAATTTGGAACACACATGGGCTAAATTAATGACTGTGCTGGTTGGGAAAGCCCTTGTAAACACAAGAAAGAAATACAGAAGGGTTTGGGGATCCACAACGAGCTGTCATACTGTGGCGCAGGGCTATAGGCGCCTTAAGGCCATCCCCGCCATCCCCAGCAACCCTGTGATTTGGAAAGGGATCTGGAAAGTTAAAAGTATTCCCAAGATTGACATGTTCACCTAGCAGCTAGTTCACAGTAGTATACTCAGTTGAGAACTTGCAACGTCGTGGCTTCCTCGGCCCCTCTCGGTGTCCTCTCTATCAACTGCAGGTGGAAAAAATGATCCATACCTTTCTTGAGTGACTCTATGCTTGGGACATTTGGAAAGAAGCCATGCACCTTTGGAGCAATAACATCATTCTCCCAAACACCATCACGAGCTTGTTGTCAAAGTGGGAATCCTTGTACCCTACGTCTTTCCCTAGGAAAGGTTGGGCAAGAGAGGGATGGATGATCATCCCAAAGCTTATTTGTTGGAAGATATGGCTTGAAAGAAACAATTGAATCTTTCAATAGAAGTCTCTAAACTAGCAACAAACCATGGTGAAAATTAGGAGTCTGCTCAAAGAAATTATGCAAGACAAGGTGGACCAGAAGCATGACTGTAGCTTCAATCAACAAGGAAGGGATTGGTGCTTGTAGCTGGGACTAAATTTTACCATTGGGCGCAACGTGGAGAAAAGCAGTGAAGGATGGAAAATCAGATCAAACGATGAGGAATTTGAAAAATGGAGAAGGAGCACTGAATTCCACTCTTTATTCTTTGACGGTGTAGCAAAAGGAAATCTGGGGAAGGCGGGAGGAGGGGGCATTATTCGATGCCCATTAGATAAAATTATCTCCCATTTCACTTGGGGGTTGGTGCTCACCTTGAACAACCAAGCTGAAGTCCTGGCTCTCCTCCAAGGCTTGAAACAGTTGCAAAAACATGAAATTAAGGAGGCTCGAGTCATCGGAGATTCACAAAGCCTTATTGGCTTGATTGTGTCAAAATCGGTCCCTACAGACCTCTGTCTGCAGAGGTTGTTCGCTTGCATCAATAATCTGATTGCACCCTTTTCCAATCTTCAGTTCTTCCATGTCCTTCGAATAAATAATCAAGATGCGGACCTTGAAGCCAACATTGTTTTCTCACTACAAGCGGGATCTCTCCTCTATGAAGAGGGGGAATCGTGGGATCCCCTGCCATAGCTGGGTGGGCCTTACCTCCTTTGTCATGTTTTTTTGTCTTCTGCTACAATAATTTGTTTGTACAAGAAGTTTTGCTAGCCTTTGGTAAATTTCTATATTGACTGAAAACAGGGGCCATACTAAAGTAAGAAGCAGCGTAGGTGAATTTGGATTGATCAGAAACCCCTTAGACCATGGGTCTCTAGATGTAATAGCCCCGGGAATATGCCTCGGGCCTTTTGAATCAACATTATATATCTGTTTCTGTTAAAAAAAATAAACGAAACAATGTAGAAAGAGAAAAGTGAAAAGTCTCTCCATTCCATTAATAAAATGAGGAATCTCTTTCTCCTTTAGAAACTTATTTTATAATATATAAAAATTAAGAAAATATTAAAAAGGTTTTAGGTTTAAATTTTATAGGGAGGAAAGCTATTTTAGGGAACCTTGAATTATCCTAGTTAGTGTCCAAGCTCCATCCACCTTAGTCACATCTTATTGGTGGGAAGATCACTCTTCCATCCAACATTAATAAAATGAGGAATCTCTTTCTCCTTTAGAAACTTATTTTATAATATATAAAAATTAAGAAAATATTAAAAAGGTTTTAGGTTTAAATTTTATAGGGAGGGGTTGAAAATGAAAGCCATTTTAGGGAATTAAATTTATCCCAGTTAGTGTCCAAGCTCCATCCACCTTAGTCACATCTTATTGGTGGACAAATCATTCTTCCATCCAACATTGGGACTGGACTAAACTCAACCTAAATATGCTTTTTTTTAAAGAGAAAAAAAAACAAATTATAGAACTAAGATTAAAAATCATCAACTGAGGAATAATATTCATGTTAGAAAACTTTGTTATAAATATATTAAAATAAAGCAATCAGTATTTTTGGAGCTATAGCTTTATTAATGCATTGGGGCAATATATTGCCAACTCTTAGATTTAGGTAAGTACAAAATCTAAGAGTTAGCATATACTACTCTAATTCATTAATTGTACACTAATCAGTAACTTCAAAAATATTAATTGAGAGAAGTAACTTCACATATATTAATTTCCTTAAAAAATACTGGTAGTTAAGAGATGACTCCAATATAAGAAAACCAAGAAAGGTAGTGTCAAAGATGCACTCCTTAAGTTGGTAAAATGGCTTCAGAACAAACGATCTGATTGAGGCAATAGCCTGCATAAATAACTTGATTTAACGAAGTAAACAAATGGATCCACTTCCAGTTATAATTTACCAAACTATTTTCTTTTTTAATTCAAGTCAACGTTTCTACCTGTCGTGTGGATTTTACTTAAATTTTGGAATATTTTTTTGAACATTTTTTAAATTTGAGTTTAGAAAGAAGTGAAACAATAACTTTTATCTTTTTCATCAAGATTTTAGAATATTATGTAATTATAGAGTCTAAATAAAACTATCAACATTATTAAACATCCATACATATCTACAAAGTCTAACTTTTTTCCCCAAATTATATGATAAATATTGTGCATTTAAAAAAACCCTTGATAATTTAATATTTTTTTAAAAGAAAAAAATAACACTTTATAGATAATAACAGTAGTACACATGTCTTGGATTTTTTTTATCTATCCTTCCTTCTACAAAGATATAGATTTCTCGGGAGATAAATATTCTAGATTATCTTCATATGACTCTATCCTAATTACACAGTGTTACAAAATTCTATAATATCCTATCTGTTGTTAAAACTTCATTACAAAAATATGATCTTCCCTCTTGTAAGTAACAGGGATAAAAACGTTGGCTTGTCGGTCCTTAAGAATAGTTGATGCTCTGTGTGTTGGTCATACCTCCCTGTTCAAAGAATGAAAAGTAAAACTTACCTATTTCCTGATGAATACTTCTTTTTGATAATAAATTTGTAGTCCAATTTTCTATCTGTATGTATGGTCAAAGGAGACATTCTGAAATGTTCTTATCACCTTTTGGATAAGCTTCATCAATTTATAAGAATGGGAGGTATGAACTCATTATTCCCCTTAACCCACTCTATAATTCCTTTAGTGTCCCCAAATATTTTAATTTCATCTAATTTGAACCAATTTGTAGCAATCAACACCCCCCATAGTGCAATTGATTATGCTCTGTTGTTTGTGCACACCCCTCCCTCCCACCAAAAACGATAATAATTATCTACTGCTATATAAATTACCACTCCATAATCACATTTTCTCCAAGCACTAGCTCTATCAAAGAAACCCAAAGGATATGACTGCCACATGTCTCTCTTTTTTGGAATCCTGTATGGTTTTGTATGGTTTTTTAATGTTCAACAGGCCTATTTCACTGTAATAGGCCACTGTCTTAATGATGTCATCTTGGATCCCCAGAAATTTCTCATAAAAAATGATTGCATTCCTTCTCCTCCATATAGTCAAAAATATGTATAATGGGAGTGCATGATAATCATGAATTTTACTCCAAATTGTGAAACCGTTGTACATTGTCTGAGGAAGAGTCCTAGAAACTATATTATAATGTTCCAGAACCCCACCCAAAGTGTAAGACTGTATGGAAATTTTAAAAATAGATGTATAATATCCTTATTTCCCTTCATACAAAGAACACATATGCCAAGATCCTGAAGCTGCATTTTTGGAGATTCTGCCACGTCAAAATTCTATCAAGGATGGCCAACCAACTAAATACTTTGATTTTATTAGGTATATTCCATTTCCATAAGACCTGTGGATGAATTGAGTATGCATTCACCCCCTCCAACTTCGGCAAGTTATTATAAATCTCATGTACACGGGGATTTCCTTTTTTTTCGTGATCCTTCCCATGACATATGGTCCTCTTCTTCGTTAGTAGAGATCCCTGCATTCCGGAGGAAGGTTTGAAATGGATACAACAAAATTTCAAAAAATATGGATATGATACAGCATGAAACAACACACACATATATATATATATATATATATATATATATATATATAACAAAATAAGAACCTAGCCATGTCAGCAGCCAAATTTAAAAATTACAGTTTGTTCTTGAAATTAAAAATTTAATAATGGAGACACTTTGCTCGAGTAGTCTCAAAGACATTTGCATCTGGGGTATGATATGATATATGACGTATGTACAGTGTACACTGTACATATCTCAGATTGTAGAGCTCATTTTTCACCTCTACCTTTAAGTATGACATGGAGAGAACTTCATTTTTATTGTTATCAAGGTATGGTTAATAATAGTAAAAAATAAATTATATGTTTCTTGATTTTTTTCCTTTGGAAGCACTCTCGAGTCTATAGACATTGTCTACTGTGTAATGGTTTGGAGACAAAATTATTGACAAATTTTTCATTTAGTAGGTTTTGATTGTCGGTTAATTGATGACTAAACTTATATTAGGGGCAATGGATTTATTCAGTATACAATATATTTTGACAAGCATGAAAATTGAGCAAGTTAAAAGTATATCCCTAAAATAAAATCCAAAAATAATGTTAGGAATGCACGGTGGCCAGAAGTAGAGACTACAATATACACTGTACATCCCATAGGAGAGTCGAGACTTGCAGTCTACAACACACTCGCACAGTTGATACTCATAGTCGGCGTCGACTCACTATAGTCTCTGCACAGTCGTCTACAGCTCACCATATTCGGCGACAGTCACTCCAGCCTAAACTCTAAGCGAAGACTCCAACGAAGAATCCAACGAAAAATCTTGTCGACGACAATCGTTCCAGTTCAGCGGCTCACTCAAATGATAACAAGTTAGGTTCATAATGTAGGTTCACAATATGAAAAAGAAATCAAAATATCATTCCCGGCAGGCAGAGATTTGTATAGTTTGGGATATGCATTGCTTTATGGTAATACATATCACCAAAAAAGTAAACGTATTACCTTAAACCGGATCTGGGAGATTTTTCTCCAAAAAATTCTTAAAAATGGCGTAAACCCAAACCCGTTGTTTCCAAAAATTCAAAACGGATGAAATATGTTTTTTACCCATTTTTTACCCGTTTCGTACAAGGATCCGGATCTGAAATGGGATACGACATTTAAGGGGTTGAAGATAGCCGTTTCTGGCAACTTAGGCCCTAAGCCAAGCTTAGAGATCAAAATGTTGGGGATATTGGACTATGATGTGATTAAGATAGAAAATTCCTTTATGATGAATGTGGTTTAAAATTTGCACCGATAACGTGTGATTACCTTTTATGCCACAGATGGCGTCAAGGTAGACCTTGATCCTATTGTTGTCACCCACTATCCACCGACCATGGCACAAAAAGGAATTCCAACACCCTAAACAAACTTTTCCAGATGTAAGAAATTTGAAGTTTTTTCTTTTCCCCTACTTATATCCATGTTGAAAATGTAAGGACACTTAGGTATTTATCCTTGATAATATTTGAAAATAAACTTGTGCCGTCCACAACTCTCTAGAGGATTTTTATGATGAGGGCCTTGTTGAAAAGACCTAGGTCCAAAATACCCCAACCACCCTCTTCTACATGCCTACCAATGAGAGGCCATCTCACCAGATGAATCTTATCTTTTGTCTCCCCATTATGTGCTTCAAACCAAATAAAACGTCCCATAATGGACTGAATACTTTTTATGATTTTTCTTGGTAGTAAAAATAGGTGCATCCAATATATGGAGAGATTATGTATAACATATTTTAGCATCACCAACCCACCACCCATAGAAAATTATTTATGTTTCCACCCATCCAATTTATGTTTGACTTTTGTAACCAGCCACTCCTAATCCCTGTTCTTGTACCCTTTCCGCTTTAATCAAAAGCCTAAATATGTGATGCCCTCTTCAACCCGACCATATGTCACCCCAACATATCTCCTTCACCATAATATCCTCACTACCATTGTGAATGAGTTTTGATTTAGTCTCATTCATATAAAGACTTGAAGCCTCCCCAAAATTCCTAAGAATATTATGATATTCTTTCCAGACATTGGTCTCTTTTTGTCCTCCCAGCAATAGGTCATATTTTTATGTCCTCCCAGCAATAGGTCATATTTTTCTATCCTCCCAGCAATAGGTTCTATGCAAACATTAAGTGTGTTACTTGGATATGTCTAGCTACTTACACTCCTCTGATGATGCCCTGGTCCGACGAATCATTGATTTTCCTGCTCAATGTATCCACCACCAAAATAAAGAGTAAAGGGGACATGACACACCCCTGGCTCAATCCCCTGTGAGCCAAGAAAAAATGAGATGGATATTCGTTAGCAACCACCGCAAAATTTATGGTCTTGATTCATCACATCACCCACCAGACAATCCTCATATTTATCCCCATTTTGAGCAGTATTAAGGTCAAAATTTCCCATTCTATGCAATCATAGGCCTTTATAAAATTTACCTTCAGAAGACAATAATCCTTGGTAGTAGACTTAATTGAGTGCAACATTTCTTGAGCAATGCCAATTACATCATGTATTTTTCTACCCTCCATGAACCCAAATTGTTCAGGTATGATAAATCTCGATAGAAAATGTTTTTTTCTACATGAAATAAATTTAGTGATCATTTTTTATATCAAATTCCAGAGGGAAATAGTTCTAAAACCCCCAAATGATGTAGGGTTATGAATTTTCAGAATAAGTGTAATAAAAGTGGCGTTGATCACCCCCGAGATTAAAAAAAAATCATCTTGTCCCTCTTTTCCATCATCCTCCAGTGTTGACATGCTGCTCATGTCATGATTTGGGAACAAACACTAATCATGAGCCTCTCGCTCAAGAGTGGACCTTCGCAAAATCCTGTGACATCTTGTCACAAACACAACCATCAATCTGAAAAAAACATCATGCAAGAAACATAACTTGACGACATATCATTTTTCTCCTTCAAAGCAACAAATGTCACATCCTGTGAACATCACCATGTACTCTTACATCTTGGTGTAAAAACTCATCTAGAAAACACAAGTCGACAAAACATGCCTCTTCAAGTCAAACAAAAGCATGTGAAAATTGCCATCTTTGTTTCATCTAAGTGAGTCAACATAACTCTACTTTCAAACACCTTCCTGGCATAAACATGCAACATACATTTAATTGGAAAAGAAATGCATCAAACATCAAAAGACATGCAAGGCCTTAATTGGATAAGAAATCTAACCATCTCTTACCAAACCATTTCAATGGCACTTCTTTCAGCTGCACTTCATCATGTGTATCATAATGACCCACATTGATTATGGAATCCTTTTTTAAATTCTTGTCAAGATCTCTCTCCATCTTCTTCAAATGTCGTGGATGACTTGTTGGATACAAATTCCAACACTTGTCTACAATATGACCTTGCTTATGGGAATGAGTGCAAAACAATTGCATCTTCTTTTCAACATGATTTTCCTTCTCCATTGGACCTTTGGATTTTTGTCTCCTTTGTTTTGAAAGTTTCCTGTGCATGGCTATCTTCTTCCAACACCTTGAAACATTATGGTTATTCAAAACACAAAAGGAACACGAAAACTTTCTCCAAATATTGTGTGAATATTTACCATGTTTATCATAATCAAAAGAAACTTGATTAAAGGCAGATTTGTACCTTGAACATTCACCTTTTTCTCCTTCTTGAGGAGGTGAATTTGATGAGGTAGTGGCTATCCTCGGAATACCAACAATGTCTTAAATGACTTTAGAGATTTCAATATCCTCTTGTTTTTCATTCTCATTAGTTGCATGCTTATGAACACCTTCTTGCAAAGTGGGTGTAAAACTTTTGCATTCATCATGAACACAAACTTCACAAGCTCGAGGTAATGGACATGAAATGAAAGTCCTTCTTGGAAAACCTTCATGTGCCTCCTTGGATTTGGAGCATTCTCCATCATGTTTTCCATAACCAAGACCCAAATACTTAAGCCATTCCTCAACAACAATTGGCTCAACTATGCCTTGTGCATGTTTTCTTAACCCTTTACCTTTATAGCCCATTTTCATGAATAATTTGGACCCTATTCCTCTAGTATGCCTTTCAAAAGCACCTACACATTCATCTTGAGAATAAATAGAAGATAAACTTGATTTTCATACCTATTTTTCATGCACATACTTGGCTAATGTTTCCTTGGCATCATGGAGTTTAGTTTCCATCTCGTGTATCTTTTCAAGAAGTTCTTGCTTCTCCTCCTTCATGGAAATTAATTTCTCTTGATGTATAATGCTCTCACTCTTATCTTTATACATCTCTTGCACCATATCATTCATGATTTATATATTCTGCAACATCTCTTTATCGAAGAGTTTTGCTAAGGAAGATTGATTAGAAACAATGCTTCATGAAGCTGCCATCACACTTGCAATGCATAAAAAGCTTCTTTGCTATGATTTTAGAGCCGAGTACTCAATTTTACCTTCTCCTTAGACAGATAAACTTGCACACAATTAAATCTCCTTCCACAAATACAAAACCAATAGCTAATTCTCTAGCTAACCTTGGATAAAATGAGCTAAACTGTGCTCTGATACCAACTTGATCTGAATATGGGCAAACTAGTCTTTTTGTGCTAGCTCCCTCATCAGTATTAAAAGAATGTGTTAAGGATTGTCTAAAATTAGCCAGTTATGTGACGGGTTTATGTGTCAAGTTCTGTGTCTTTTATGAGAAATTTATGAGTTAATTAGTTGTTAAAAACACATGTACAACAAATAAATTACATAGAAATAACACACAACAAACACATTACACAATAGTTGATAACAGAGTTTAGCCCTTCTGGGCTACATCTCCATGGACCTACTTCAACTGGCTAGGCCCTTTTTGGATTAATGGTCAACTCTCTGATTACATGCTCCTAAAGTGCTCCAATGGCTTTGAAACCTACTCCATTGGATTCAGAAGACCCAAAAACCTCAAAATAGACTCTTCAAGCTCTGGAAATGGTCTTCAAATGGTCTAGGCATGACCCCCTCTCCTGGTGGCCCTTGGCTTATTTAATCTTCAAAGTGGAAAAATCACTTACAGAAGTGCTCCAACGCCTTTGCAACCTACACCATAATGCTTAGAGCATCAAAATCATCTAGGAATGACTCTTCTTGAGCCAAAATTGGTAGAAATATTCCAAAGTTATGGCTCATTGAGTTTTCCCTTGGAAAACTCCTCCAAACCTGGAACATCTCCAGTTAAGTCCGCCAAAATTGGTAGTGGCGATGAAAATGGGGCTTCACCAAACATGCCTCCATATTAAAATGAGGTTTAATTAGTTTAAGTGTGAGTTAAACTTAAGTTTAGCTCTAATCGAGCACGCTTTAACTAATCTGCATTACCATATGTGATTAGCATAATAATCATGGGTTATGCAATTAAACCTGTATTACAACTTTAATCTTGCATTTAAATGGAGTGCTCCACTCCTCATTCTAGGTCCACTGTCTTGTGGTAAGGGTTGGACCTTCTTGCTCTCGCCCAAACCCATTTCAAAATTCAAATACGTATTGTGTGCTATGACTATCAAGTCACAACGTGGTGGCCTATTGGTAAATGGTTGCACTCGCTTGGGGGAGGTCGAGCCCGACCTCTGCCCTTCCATTGGTAATATATTTTTCACTCTATTTAATATATAATAAGCCAACCCTTGATTTAATGTCGAGCCAACCTTTGAATTTGATATTTAAATTCAGACTTTGGACCTTGGTAATATGAATTCGGAATTTGATATATGTTCAACATTCAACCATAGTTATAATTTGAATTCAGAATTTGACCAAAATTGGAGTTTGGACCTTGGAAGGGGGCACGTGGTGGCCTTCAGGCTATCCACGTGTCCTCATGCCATTAGTTCTTAAAACCTCCAATAAAATTGAAACAAGTCACCCCCATAGAAACCATCCACAGTCTGACACTTGGCATGGTGTCATTGGACAAAATGGAGGAAAACCCAAATTTTTGGCCTTTCACCTTGTTTGACCCTTTTTTTTAAAATTCATCTGTTTAGCACGACGATCAGAGGGCTCTAACTTCCTCATATGGAATCCGTTTTGAGTGAAATGAATTGCGCTGGATTCCTGGTGACGAGCGTGATCTGATCGTTCTAGTTTGGTGCAATTCTGAGCACTATAAATTTTTGGCAATTTTTTGCCCCCAATCCAGATTCTGATCAATAGGATGCTTCAAATCCAAGGTATTTGTAAACCCCCCCCCCCCTCTGTAACAAGAGGCTCTCATACATAATTACCACTTCGCATGGCATGGGGATTGAAAATTCACAAATAACAAGGCATGACTTCGCAGAAAGAGACAATCGACATTGGCAACATAGATCGCCAAGGGCTAACTTCACAACCATATCTAGAGTTAGATCATTGTGTGATATTTTCATTTCTCCAACTTTTTCCTTCTCTCGGTACTCATGCATGCAAGAAAATCCTATGTCAAATGTAGACAACATGAGGAAGCATACCTTGCATCTAAATCTATCTAGAAAATTCTGTGAATATTTTCCCTAACAAGTAAATCAACTTCGTTAGCATTGCACTTCAAATGATTTCATGTACTCATTCAAATACATTTAAATGTGTATACTTATTTATCTACTATTTCTTCTGCATATATTTCATATTAGTTATCTACTACCACTTTAATTCCTTGCTTTCCATTTAAGTTAATGAACTTTTAAATCTTTGCTAACGCACTTTCTTTTATCTTGACAAAAAAAAAACAGATGGATACAAAATATCTCTCTAAGATCTACGAATTTTTCCACAAAATACAACAACAAGAGACTTCACTTCTGGATATACAAATCTGATTCCTACACCCTCATATGCATCCAAATCTCCAACTACTTGCATGACTTAAAAATTTCATATGTTTCCTCATCCATACGCATAAAAGAGATGCAATTAGACAAATGCAAGCAAATTGGAAATTATGCAGTCCCGACCAATTTCCAGAAATATCTACTGCATGATGTTGCAGATGTCACTCATCAATATGTATTTATGATTAACTTGTATCTCATATGCTTCATTCACATACTCTACATTCCACTATCTACCTCTACTTTCTTTTTATTGTTTTCTATATATAGTTTGCAATTTCCATAGCTTTTGCACTCCCAACCAATGTCTACTCCAATGTTGTACATGTTCAATATAGGAATATGCAAATATATTAAAATAAATGGCATGATGTTGCATATTCAAATAATGTATAATATTTATGGTTATTATTTCACAAAATATGAATGTCATATCCAAATAATGTATAATATTGATGTTTTTTTTTCCACAAAATATGAATGTTGCATCTTCAATATTATAATTAAACATATTACAACATAATTGTTTAGACTTTGTTTTAAAATGTTGTAACAAATCGATATATAAATATGTAAATATGTTAAAATAAATGTCATGATGTTGATATTCAAATAATGTATAATATTGATGGTGTTTATTTCACAAAATATTAATGTCATATCCAAATAATGTATAATATTGATGCTTTTTGTTTCACAAAATATGAGTGTTCCATCTTCATTATTATACTTAAATATATTACAACATAATTATTCAAACTTTGTTTTATTTTTTAGATACTTTCTACTAGATAATACCAACCATCTGCGCAATATTTTTAGTTTAACTGATCTTCAAAGATTGCAAATTTTTTCGTATTCAATAGTTATTTGTATTTTTCCTGCAAACATGCAATAGATTTTTCTTGACTTTACAAATGAGACAAATAAACCAATGATGCAACAAAATATTACAAAATCATGTTTTAAAATTAATGGCATATCATCTACAATTCATGTCATGAAACTTTTACAAACCTTATGTGGATTGCATAACTCCATTACTGTACCAGGTAATTATTTTTACATTTCATGACATGCACATTGGCATATTAATTGAGTCTGCTATATAATTAATATACGAATTGTATTTCATTGTTTAGTATTCAACCACTCTATTTAGAAAAATTATCAAATATAAATGTGCAATTATAAACAAAATAAACCAAACTACAACATTTTTCAACTTAACTATCCTATCAGCGTACCTTTGCACCATTTTGGAGTAATTGCTAGTTTAATTTTTTTCTACTTTTTAAATTTTTTTATACATGTTGAAGGTAGAATATATTGTAATCAATTTGGGTCAAAATTATTTGACTCTTAATTAATTTACAATTTTTTAGAGACCATTTCCAAAGTTTTTAATGTTTTTGTAAAATTAAATATTAAACTAATTTTCTTAGAAATTGAAAATTATTTTTTGAATTTTTAAAATTTAAATTTCTAATTTTTGATAGGTGGATGACTAATTTTATGTGGTTTAAAATAAAATTTTCATAATTAAAAATTGTTTAAAAAATAAAAAATAAGAAAAAACATCTACTCGTAAATGTCCTCATAATTTAATTTTCAAAAAAAAAAAAATCAAAATGTATGGATTTTTCCATAATTAATATTTAAAAAAAAGGTTCCCATTATGTTTCGAGCTTTTACTAACCATGGAAACTAGGTGATTTAAGAATAAAAGTAGCAACGCCGCATCTTACAATGATTTTTTCTTTGCTGGTTTAATTCATTTTTTTCCCTTGGTGATTTTTATTATTGAATTGACTTTGTTCAATCATTTTCCTCAATAAACCTTACCTATATGGGTAAAAATGCGAAGGTCGGTTACACTTTCGTGAGAAACGCGGTCGGAAATTTCATTTTCCCAACAGTTCGGCTGAAAGTTTATGAAAGTTTGGCCGAACTGTTATAAATTTCGGTCGAATTGTTATAAAGTTCGGCCGAAGTTTTGAAAATAATTTGGCTGAACTAGTTTGATCATTTACATTAACGACGTATTGATGGCGTGGGTAAACAAATTTTTCGCCGGAGGTGGGAAAAGTGGAAACAAAAGTTTAGCCAAACTTTGGAAAATAATTCGGTCGAACTATATTTTATAAATATGTGAGCCCCCGGACCCAGACAAGTTTTGGTTTTGTAACGGTTCGGTCTGTCTCACTCTGTTGTCTGTCTGTTGTTTGTTACCGTTTTTGGCTCACTCTGTCTCACTTTGTTTATGTTTGTTGTTGCAGGGGTGCTCTGTTTATGTTCGATGTTGCAAGGGCGAGGAGGGGAGCAAGCGAAGGTGAGAATTGTTCTGTTTATGTTTTATTATTTTTGTTTATTGTTTTTTTTCTGGTTTTTAATTTTTATTTTATGTTTTCGTAGGTTATTTCTAATCTGGTTCCTTGACGATCTGCGGTTGGTCTCGTTGTCTCGTTTGGCCTCAGTGTCTCGGTTTCTCGAATTTACAGGTAAAAAAAACCCTTCATTCATTGACCTCTGTTTCATTTTGTGAAGAATTAATATTTGTTTCCGTCATGTTACGCACCATACATGATGCATCATCTATCCATAATCTTCCCTCCTCCCTTCAGATTTACGTTTTTAAATTGAGAGTGGGATAATGAAATTTTCAATTGATTTTTTTGAAATGGTCATGTTCTCTTCTGGAGATGTGCTCAAGTGGAGATCTTTTCTTCACAATACACACCAAAATATAGGATTGAAAACTAATTTTTGAATTTTCTCATGTGACTTGAACGTAGATCATTTAGACTACTCTATTTTATACCATGCTTTTATATCTATGGAGTTGCAGTTGTGTGGTTTTATGTAAGCCTTTCTATAATAACTCATGAGAAATCACGTTGTTATGAGACCCTTGCATTGGTGTGCGAACCTTGAGGTCTCCAAAAGGTATATTGTTTAGGAGTATTCAGATGAATGGTGATGTAAAATAAGCCACTACATTCCTTCATTATATACTTGGAAAACATCTCTATTCAGTATGTGATGCAGATCTACATCAGTCCATTGTAATACTGTTATCTTCACCTAATTTTTTCAAAAAAAAAAAAGACAATTTCTTTAAACAGTGAGTCTTCCTACTTATTTAGACCTATTATCTCCTTAGCAAACCACAACAGTAAGCTGGAAAACAAAACAATCTCCTTTTCTTCATGGAAAAACTTAATGAATTGCTTGCTTGCTTTAATATGCTCGTGAGACCTAAAACTTGGATTGGAGTTTGTTGGGTGGCTAGGAGCTACCTGGAGGCAAGTAAATAAGTCATAGAAGTTGTAACCAATATCAGGGATAGTAACCAATAAGAATTGATGTTGTTGATTCATCACACTTAAGATCTGTGTAATTGCCTAATCATTGTAGCTTAGATAACAGTTTCAGCTATTTATTGATAATACTGGTACTGTCATATGAACTCAACATGCTTTGTTTGCCATAGCTTATCTATATTAGATATGTGTAATTTCCTAATCATTGCAGCTTAGATACCAGTTTCATTTATTTATTGATAATTCTGGTCTTGTCATACGAACTCAACATGCTTTGTTTGCCCTAGCTTGTATATTTTATAGATATAAGTATTATTATTGATGTCTTATCAGTTTTATAGGAGTCAACAAGTATTGTTCCTAACATCATGAGCTTTATAGATGTGCCATATTATTGAGGTCAAGACAGAGGTGGGAAAAATCTCTATTCAGTCTTGAGAGTGGCATCACTCTACAGGGTGTGTCTCTCAATCCTACAGTCAATGTGATGCAGATCTACATCAATCCACTGTAATACTGCTGTCTTCACACAATTTTTTATTAAAAAACAAATCTGTCTAACAGTGAGTCTTCCTACATATTTAGACCACCTATCTCCTCAACAAACCACAAAAGTAAACTGGAAAACAATCTCTGGTCAATACTGATCTGTCCTAGATGAAAACACAAGGATAAAACTATTTTTAGTGAAAACGTAGCGTGTAAACTGTGTCCACTAGAAATATTAATGCTAAGTAGGATTGTTTTCTCCATCAAGGTACCAACATTAGCCTTTGTTCCAATAACCTTGAGGTCTCCAAAACGTATATTGTTTAGGAGTAGTCGGATGAATGGTGATGTAAAATAAGCCACTACATTCCTTTCTTATATACTTGGAAAAAATCTCTATTCAATATTTGATGCAGATCTACATTAGTGCACTGTAATATTGTTGTCTTCACCCAATTTTTGCATTAAAAAATATAATCTCTCTAAAAGTGAGTCTTCCTACGTATTTAGACCTATTATCTCCTCATCAAATGACAACAGTAAACTGGAAAACAAAACAATCTCCTATGCTTCATGAACAAAATTCATTAATTTCTTACTAGCTTTAATATGCTCATGAGACCTAAGACTTGGATTTGAGTTTGTTGGTTGGCTAGGAGCTACCTGGAGGCAAGTAAATACGTCATAGAAGTTGTAACTAATATCAGGGATAGTAACCAATAAGCATTGATGTTGTTGATTCATTACACTTAAGATCTGTGTAATTGCCTAATCATTGCAGCCTAGATAACAATTTCATTTATTTATTGATAATACTGGTCCTGTCATATGAACTCAGGATGCTTTCTTTTCCATAGCTTATCTATATTAGATCTGTGTAATTTCCTAATCATTGCAGCTTAGATACCAGTTTCATTTATTTATTGATAATATTGGTCCTGTGATATGAAATCGACATGCTTTGTTTGCCCTAGCTTATCTATATTATAGATAGAAGAATTATTCCCGACGTTGTATCAGTTCTATAGGAGTCAACAAGTATTATTCCTGATGTCATGAGCTTTACAGATGTGTCATCTTAATGAGGTCGAGACAGAAGTGGAAAAAATCTCTATTCAGTCTTGAGAGTGGCATCACTCTACAAGGTGTGTCTCTTAATACTGCAGTCAATGTGATGCAGATCTACATCAGTCCATTGTAATACTGTTGTCTTCACCCAATTTTTTAATAAAAAAAATAATCTCTCTAAACAGTGAGTTTTCCTACGTATTTAGACCACCTATCTCCTCAGAAAACCACAACAATAAACTGGAAAACAATCTCCGGTCAATACTGCTCTGTACTAGATGAAAACGCAATGATAAAACTATTGTTGGTGAAAATGTAGGGTGTAAATTGTGTCAACTGGCAAGATTAATGCTAAGTAGGATTATTGTCTCCATCAAGGTACCAGCATTAACATTTTTTCTGATCATCTTTGTTATCGGTGTTCTTACATTACACATCCTATCAGTTATGCTCTGAAAATCCACCCAAATTACTTTGTCTTCGGTGAACTGTATTTGTTTAGCATGGGCTGCTTGAGGATTTCCATAATTGAGCTTGATTGAGCTGGTATAATGTAAATATTTTATTTTTTGTTAATACAATGAAATATTGTTTTAGAAATAGATTTAACATTTTGAAAATTTAATTGAGTACTTAGATTATGTAAAAAAAATTCAAGCCTTTTTCTTTTTAGCAAACTTGGAAATGCATTGATATTAATATTGATCTGATATTTATTGAATATAGATTTTTCTTTTTAGTAGACTTGCATATGCATCGAGATTAATATTTCTCTGATATTTATTGAGATATAGATTTATATTGATTACCTGATTTTTAATTTGGTAACGTACTTATGCACACAACAGCTCCATGCACATGGTTTAACGCATTTGCTAGTGTTTTTGGAACCATGTACATGCCATTTCTATGTCATTTCTCCCATAAAATTTAAGCCAAACTTTACTATAAGGCATTTTCTAGTGTTTTTGAAACCATGTACATGTAATTTCTCCCATTTCTCCCATAAACTCAAGGCAAACTTTAAGGATAACCATGTACATATCATTTCTCCCATAAAGCATTTTCTAGTGTTTTTTGAACCATGTACATGCCATTTCTCCCATAAGGCATTTGCTAGTGTTTTTTGAACCATGTACATGTCATTTCTATGTCATTTCTCTCATAAAATTTAAGGATAACCATGTGTATGTCATTTCTTCCATAAAATCAAGGAAAATTTTAAGGATAACCATGTACATGTCATTTCTCCCATATACATTAAGGCATTTCTTTCATAAAATCAAGGTAAACTTTAAGGATAACCATGTATATTTTCATTTCTGGGTGGAAAATTTTAAGGATAATCATGTACATGGCATTTCTCCCATAAACATTAAGGCATTTCTTTCATAAAATCAAGGCAAGCTTTAAGGAAAACCATGTATATTTTCATTTCTGTGTGCAGGATAATTTTCTTCACACAACATTCACATGCACACAAAAACTCCATCTTCACACAACTTTTACATGCACAGAACAACTCCACCAGACATACATGCATATATTAAACATTAGTCAACATCCATCTTGTAGAACCTATCATTATATTTTCATTTCTAGCAGCATATTTATTTCAATTAATTTCATAAATAAACATACCTATTTAAACTCTCATCATTTCTCAAAGGTGGCATATCCTGTAAATGCCCCTACAGTCAATCTATGGAACAGATATAAATAGAAGTTCTTCATTGTAATATCCATTTTTGTACATGCCATTTCTCCGATAAACTTTAAGGCATTTGCTAGTGTTTTTGGGAACCATGTACATGTCATTTCTATGTCATTTCTCCCATAAAATTTAATGCAAAATTTAAGGCAAACCATATACATACTGTTGGCAATATGATGTAATGTGTTGTCCTTGATGGCAACCTACTTGATGAAGTTGTCCTTGATGGAAACCTACTTGATGAGTTGCCTATGATAAGCAATCTATTTGTTAAATATGTAAGAATGATGTATCTACATATCAGTTCAGATGTGACAGAGAAAATAATTCTAGCAAGTGCCACAGAAATGATAAATATAATATGTCATAATGTATACATGGGTTTGTAAAGGTCAAGTCGTGTATGTACGTGGATACGTACATCCCAAGTCACGTATGCATGTTTGTGCTCCAAATTTATAATTCTAGGGGGCTTTACCATGGTATTAGCCCACAGTATTGAGCGTTGTATTATCTATTTGATTCCATCCAGGATTACCATTAGCAGTTGAGTGGTTTTGACTCATGGTATTGATAAAAGCTAAATCTATATAAGGAGAAGAAGATCATAGTACTAGGTGTGCATGTGTAAGGGTTGTTGATGAATAAATTTCTCTAAGGAATATCTACATGGATGAACTCTGTTCTTAATTGATAGACCTGAATCTATGATGCACCATGGATACAATGATGGTTCAAGATCTAATTGATAGACCTAAATCTATGATGCACCATGGATACAATGATGGTTCAAGATCTCTAGATCTGATGATGATGAATCTCTAGAATGACCTACTGAAGGAATGATGAAGAACTGGCGCAAGTTTGCTGAAGAAAATGAATAAATCTGGGTAAGTTTTATAGATCTGGTATGTTCTGCAAAATTTATTTTTTATAGATCTATACGCTAGTTGGTTTCAACAAAAGCACGTATATACGTGGGTTCGCTTCATAAAAAGCGCGTATGGCAGTTAGGGTTTTCTGAAGAATAAAGTACACAGATGTATACGCGGGTTGATGTACAGGAAAGTGCATATGTATGCGGGTTCAGTGAAGAAAAGTAGTGTATGTTATTTGAATCAATGACTATTCAAGGTTGAGTTTGAATCTGCATATCTATTCTGAAGTCTGGGTTATTTCTGAAGTTCTGGTCATAGTGTTTTCACTATTCTAATTGAAGTGTTGGGCAAAGTTTATGATTGTTGATAAAGGGTTGTGTTGAAACTATTTGATCCAGTATGAAAATTGATGAAACGTGGTCTGCAGTGGGTCTGAGGGTTGAAGCCTTCAGTATGGAAGTAGAAGCTTCCTGCCAGTAGAGGCTGGTGTTATGTTCAGGGCGTTGAAGCTCCCTTCCAGGAGTGGTTGGTAAACGAGAAGAAAGGGGGTTGGAGCTCCCTTCCAGTAGCAGCTGGTAAACGAGTGAAGGTTGCAGCCTTCTGCAGGTAGAAGCCTACATACTAATATGAGTCTGCATCAGTACATTGTTGTAAACAGTTTTCCATATAATAAATATTGAAGACAGAGATGACAACAGCGGTGGTTTTCTCCCGAATTTGGTTTCCACCTTAAATATTGGTGTTCATGTGTGTTCCACTTCTGTGATGTTTTACATTACTGTTACTGCACATATTTACTAATTATCTAACTTGATGCATACCTGATGAATCTGATTTAAAAGACTGTTTCTGAGGAGCTTTCTAAACTGGAAATTTATATCAGTGTACACTAGTTTCTTTCAGTATATCCGTGTGTATACGTGAGTTCGGTTCATAAAATCCGCGTATGGAATTTTGCAAAAGAAAAATTAAATTTATTAATTGTTGAGTTCTAAATACTGATTCATTCCCCCCCCCCCTCTCAATATTTTTCCCAACACATACATGTCATTTCTCCCATTTCTCCCATAAACTCAAGGAAAACTTTAATGATAACCATGTACATGTCATTTTTAGCATTTGCTAGTGTTTTTGGAACCATGTACATGTAATTTCTCCCATAAAATTTAAGGCAAACCATGTACATGTGTCATTTCTCCCATAAAAGTTAAGGCAAACTTTAAGGCATGTCATTTCTATGTCATTTCTCCCATAAACTATAAGGAAAACCATGTATATGTCATTTCTCTTTTAAACTCTAGGCAAGTCAAACTTTAAGGCATGTCATTTCTAGATGTGATTTCTCCCATAAAATTTAAGGCAAACCATGCACATGTCATTTCTCCCATAAACTCAAGGAAAACTTTAAGGCCTAAAAACCTTGGTGAGAACCTAAAGTGGCTGAACTTCCATAGGATTTGAGTCACTCTGTTGAGTGTTAACTTATACAGCTTCTAAAGGCATAGTTTGTAAAGGGTCAGATAGCCTCTGGATCACATCCTTTCTCAAAGGTGACATATCTAGTAAATTCCCCTACAGTCAATCTCTGGAACAGATATAAATAGAAGTTATTCATTGTAATATCCATTTCTGTGCATGCCATTTCTCCAATAAAATTTAAGGCATTTGCTATTGTTTTTGGAACCATGTACATGTCATTTCTCCCATTAACTTTAAGGAAAACCATGTACATACATGTCATTTCTCCCATTTCTCCCATAAAATCAAGGCAAACTTTAAGGATAACCATGTACATGTCATTTCTATGTCATTTATCCTATAAAAGTTAAGGCAAATCATGTACATGTGTCACTTATCCCATACATGTGTTATTTCTCCCATAAACTTGAAGGAAAGCTTTAAAGCATGTCATTTCTATGTCATTTCTCCCATAAACTATAAGGAAAACTTTAAGGCAAACAATGTACATGTCATTTCTCCCTTAAACTCTAGGCAAGGCAAACTTTAAGGCATGTCATTTCTAGATGTGATTTCTCCCATAAACTTTAAGGCAAACCATGCATATGACATTTCTCCCACAAACTCAAGGCTTTCTCCCATAAACTCAAGGAAAACATTAAATCTTAAAAACCTTGGTGAGAACATAAAGTGGCTAAAATTCCATAGGATTTGAGTCACTCTGTTGAGTGTTAACTTCTACAAGTTCTAAAGGAAGAGTCTATAAAGGGCCAGGTAGCCTCTGGATCTCATCCTTTCTCAAAGGTGACATGTCCAGTAAATGCTCCTACACTCAATCTATGCAATAGATTTAAATAGAAGTTCTTCATTGTAATATCCATTTCTGTACATGCAATTTCTCCCATAAACTTTAAGGCATTTTCTGGTTTTTGGAACCATGTACATGTCATTTCTATGTCATTTCTCCCATAAACTCAAGGAAAACTTTAAGGATAACCATGTACATATCATTTCTAGCATTTGCTAGTGTTTTTGGAACCATGTACATGTCATTTCTATATCATTTCTCCCATAAAATTTAAGGCAAACTTTAAAGAATGTGATTTGTATGTCATTTCTCTATCATTTCTCCCATAAACTATAAGGCAAACTTTAAGTCAAACCATGTACATGTCATTTCTCCCTTAAACTCTAGGCAAGGAAAACTTTAAGGCATGTCATTTCTAGATGTGATTTCTCCCATAAAATTTAAGGCAAACCATGCACATGTCATTTCTCCCACAAACTCAAGGCTTTCTCCCATAAACTCAAGGAAAAATTTAAGGCCTAAAAACCTTGGTGAGAACCTAAAGTGGCTGAATTTCCAGAGGATTTGAGTCACTCTGTTGAGTGTTAGCTTCTACAAGTTCTAAAGGTAGAGTTTGTAAAGGGCCAGGTAGCCTCTAGATCTCATCTTTTCTCAAAGGTGACATATCCAGTAAATGCCCCTACAATCAATCTTTGGAACAAATTTAAATAGAAATTCTTCATTGTAATATCCATTTATGTACATGTCATTTTTCCTATAAAATTTAAGGCATTTTCTAGTGTTTTTGGAACCATGTACATATCATTTATATGTCATTTCTCCCATAAAATTTAAGGCAAACCATGTACATGTGTCATTTCTCCCATACATGTGTCATTTTTCCCATAAACTTTAAGGAAAATTTTAAGGCATGACATTTCTATGTCATTTCTCTATCATTTCAATGTCATTTCTCCCATAAACTTTAAGGCAAACAATGTACATGTCATTTCTCCCATGCATTTTCAATAAATGTTAATTTAATATATTTTATTGAATTTTATTTTCAGTGATAAAAAAACCCACTAAATATATTGAAAAATGGGCATTATGCATAGATGTTTCTTGCTATCCCAATCCAGGGAAAACAATGATTACATATGTGCTTTGCAATATGGCGATTAGCAAGGTCCTCCAAAGGAAAATGAATATACTGGGAAGAACAACAAACAACGAGGCATATTATATTGCATTGATAGAAGGTTTGGGAACAACTAGGGAGTATGGATCAAATGGAATTGTAGTTTTCACCAATTATGAACTTGTGTGCAACCAGATGAAAGGCGTGTACCAAGTTAAGGAGAGGCTAAAACAACTGCATGGAAAATCAAACAATATTGTTAGCCAATTTCAAATTTTTAGTATAAAACATTGTGCAAATGTAAATAATATGTCTGGTGATCTATTATGTGGGGCAATGCCAATTCATGATTCATTTGTCAAAGATAAATTAATATATGAATTAGTATTATACGAAGCAATGTAAATTCATGATTCATCTCTCAAAGATGAATTAATGTTGAGATGCTCTCCTTCAAAATTTATTGATGGACATTGTAACATGTCTTTGATAAGTGTGTGTTCTTTACTTATAAATGCATTATTTTTAATGACCATGTGTTTTTTTCAATTATATACCAAGTGTGCTCCCACTATGTAAGCACGACTTGGTGAACTTCACATTTTTTTAAAATTAAAATGTGAGGACTTCAACAAATTTTTGTTTAAATTGAGTTTCACACATCAATTAGTGCTTTGAAAGTTGTGTTTTACATAATTTGTGTACTAAATTACGTTAATTGTTTGAAATCTTTTGAATTAATTTTAAATAGTAATTCAAAAATAATTGTAAATGTCCACTATAGATATATCCATATATATCATGGAGGATTAAAGGCGAAGATCAATAGAATCACAACCTCTACGAGAGAGGGGGATCATGGATCGAGGGATGTTCATGGTATTTATATAGTCTTATCTCCATACATACATGTGTGTACATGTGTGTATACATGTCGAATTAATTTTTTTATTGACTATATATATAATTTTATCCCCATGTCCATACATGTATATATATGGAAATGTTTTTTATCAATTTTGTGAGTTAAATTAGTTTTTAATAAGTTTAATTCTTTATTTTTTAGGAGTTAGGAGGACAATGGTGTCTAATCCATCAATGGAGCATGGACATGGTTCACGCAATCGTGGTATGGTTCACACAATTTAATCAATCATATGTACATGTATTTACATGTATGAATGTTTTTCTGAATTGATTATAAATCCATATGTTTTTTATGAAGCTTCACTCTTGTCGCATGAGGTTGGTGGTGGTACACATTCCCCTAGAGGCCCATCAATAGGTGGTGGCCAATTGTGTGAGGGTGGTGATATGCATTCCCCCGGAGGCCAATCAATGGATGGTCGTGTTGGTTCTCAACCAATTGGTGGTCATTCTGGTTCTCAACAGTCTCAGGGTAGGCATGATGTTGGCCAACCATATCGAGGTGGCCATCAATCTGAATATTGTTTTCATTCAATTTGTACAATTTTTTTTACATGTTTTTTTATTTATACAAAATTTTATATATTGATGCAGAGGGTGAAAATGTTGCTCCAAAAAAGACGTAGGATAGAATGTGTTATTCAAGAATAAGGTTGTATACCAACCATGACTTATCCATCTAAAATTTCTGATTTACCTTGGGAATAAAACATGTAGCAATGCATGTTACAAAGGTGTCAACATCTCCATTCAAAATTGAAGAGAGATCTTGTGTCTTTGAAACTCCCTGCTGAGAGTCGAGAAATCTTAGAAATAGTTACTCACTCTTTAGGCGAACTAGTAGATGTGTACCTAAGGCTTGGACCAACCACTGATACTTTTGTACAAGTGATAAGAAAAAGAAAGGAAACAGTGATGGGTCTCGATACATGGGAGGTTTTTAAACAAAGAGTTACAATAAAAATGACCAAGTCTATGTTTAATTTCAAAGAAGGGTTGAAAAGAAAGATGCTAAAGGTGCAATATTTCAAGCACCTTGATATAGTTGGCCATTTTTATGATAGGCACCTTGATGCCTATGGAAGAATCCCATGCAACGACGAGGTTTCACTTTATTTTGAAAAGTTATTTTATGCATAATTCTTTTTGGGAATGAAACCCAATTATAATGAACTTCCCTCTGAATTTTTTGGTTTTGGGAAAGGTCGATTATGTGACCGTAGGGGAGCTAAGTGTGATGCTGAGTTGCCTCGCCCTGAGCCACCATTGGTTAGTCGACCTATTCGTATCGAAACTTTGCGGTCAGAGATGGATGACACTTGTCAAATTAGTAGAGAAGCAAGGGATGTCATCATTGACAATGTTCAGAGTGAACTCGGTGGAGTTGATATTTGTCTGAATCGACAAAGAGCACGCGAGAATGCACATGCTAATTTTGTGTATCATATAGATGAAGAGATAAACAACATGAGTGTTGAATATCTCAGAACATATGCAAATAATTGTCGCAATGGTTGGCAAGACCTAATTATTCATGAGCAAGAGGGCATGGGATCAGTATGTGTTAATGGCTAAGGTGATTATTTTAACACATGCACAATTTGTAATAAATAAATATATACATACATTTATTTGTATACATTAATCTAACAAAAATGTATCATATATGTTAACACCATTTTCAGTTCTCACACCTGATGAATGAAGATGTGTTAATATCACGGTCGAAGCCTCCAGTTCACACAATCAAGATGGTTCTCACCATCAATCACACAATCAAGATGGTTCTAACCATCAAGATGATATGTTGACACATGTTAGTGTTTTTGAAGTGAACATGATGATGTACAATTATTTTTATCTATTATTATATATATTGAAACATGATGGCATCTTTTTAAAATAAATAATTGTGCACACATGTACATGCACATATAATTAAATGTTAATAGATTTTGATTTCGTCTGATGTTTTTGGGATGGAGGTACCTTCTTCTTCCTCGGGACATGTGCCAAAACCACCGTCACAAGTATGAACAATTTTTCACTTAAATATGTTTTTAAGTTATATATTGCAGCTCAAAAGTTCCATTAAAAAATGAGATCTAGATCTTGAGTTATTTTACAGTTTTAATTTTTTTGAATTTTAGGTTTCTAGAGATTTTCTTTCAGAGCCACCCTTAGGAGATGTGCCCAATCCACCATCACAAGTATTCAATTTTTCACTTAAATATGTTTAAGTTATAAGTTATAAATTGAAGTTCAAAAGTTTTATTATAAATTGAGATCTAGATCTTGAGTTATTTTATACCTTTAATTTTTTTTAATTTTAGGTTTTTGGAGATGATTTCCCTTCTACACGGACTCTAGTGATGGAGTATATGATGGAGATAGGAACATCCACACCATTTGAACAAGTTGTCTAACTTTTTTTTTAATATTCTTGAAAATTAATTTATATGCACTTTCATTTGAATATATATATATATATATTGTACAGTTTACTGTGGAAGATGTTTCTGTGGAGGATGTTTTAATAGACGGGCAACAAAACACAATGGAGAGGGAACCACATGATGTATTGCATGATTTTTTTTTTTTTCATTTTTTTTTACATGAAGTTCTATATTCTCATTCAATTTTAAAACATTAAATTTTAATGTTTGTACATATTGGGTATAGGTTCCCCATTCTTCACAGGATAACACGAGGAAGGGAATTTGCTGGCAGAGACACTAGATCCATCTGTATTTGATGGATAATGCACATGTGTGCAACATTAAATTTGATAGATCTAGTCTTAAATTGACTTTTATATATATAGTCTTACCTATGCAGTCATATTTACTTTTCTATATAACTTGATACTTGTAACACTATACATTGAACTAGATATATATATTTACTTTTATTTTTCATGTGAGATACAAATTTTGGACATATTTTACTGTTTGGATATAGTTTTAAGCTACATTTACTTTTATCAAGAATGATTTTAAATTTTGGATAGTTACATTTGGCATGTGATCACATGTTCTGATATATAATGTTTTGTTTTTAAAACTCAAGTTGCCATTTTATTTTTTAAATATAAAATGAATCTAGATGGAGATTTAAATTTACAAAACACATGTACATGTGTATATTTTGGATAGTTGAACTATATTTGGCATGTGATCACATGTTGTGATATAATGTTTTGCTTTTAAAACTCAAGTTTTCATTTTATTTGTTAAATATAAAATTCAAATCTAGATGTAAATTTCAAATTACAAAGCACGTGTATACTTTGGATAGTTCAACTACATTTGGCATGTGATCTCATGTTGCGATATAATGTTTTTATTTTAGATTGGATAGTTCAAATACATTTGGCATGTGATCTCATGTTGTGATATAATGTTTTGTTTTTAAAACTCAAGTTGTCATTTTATTTGTTAAATATAAAATGAATCTCTAGATGGAAATTTCAAATTACATTTTCGCAATGTGTATATTTTGGATGGTTGAACTACATTTGGCATGTGATTGTGATATAATGTTTTGTTTTTAAAAAGTTGTCATTTTATAAATGTTAAATATAAAATGAATCTCTCTAGATGGAAATTTCAAATTACAAACCATGTACATACATGTGTATATATTGGATAGTTAAAATACATTTGGCATGTAATCACATGTTGTGATATAATGTTTTTTATTTTTTTAATTCAAGTTGTCATTTTATTTATTAAATATAAAATGAATCTCTAGATGGAAATTTCAAATTACATTTTCACAATGTGTATATTTATTTTGGATGGTTGAACCGCATTTGGCATGTGATTGTGATATAATTTTTTGTTTTTAAAAAGTTGTCATTTTATAAAATTGTTAAAAATGTAAAATGAATCTCTCTAGATGGAAATTTTGAATTACAAACCATGTATACATGTGTATATTTTGGATAGTTAAACTACATTTGGCATGTGATCACATGTTTTGATATAATTTTTTGTTTTTAAAACTCAAGTTGTCGCTATATTTGTTAAATACAAAATGAAGTTGGCATTATATTTGTTATATATAAAATGAATATAGATGGAAATTTCAAATTAAATTTACACATAAATGTGTATATTTTGGATAGTTGAACTACATTTGGCATGTCTCACGTGTTGTGATATAATGTTTTGTTCTTAAAACTCAAGTTGTCATTTTATTTGTTAAATATAAAATTAATCTAGATGGAAATTTCAAATTACATTTAAGACATACATACATTGGTATGTATGTTATGCATTTGAACATGTGTGTGAATGTTATATAATTTTAGGATGTACTCTATTATTTAGGCAATATTTAAGTACAATACATATTGATGTTTTAAAATGTAAAAAAATTCATAAAATGTACAGGTCAGAAGCCATACCATGGCCCCGTGTCAGACCCATCAGAGGCAACTACAGAGTTGTGTTTTCAAGCCGATCTCACCGTGGCAACGACTAGCAATTGGAATCCACCGAGGGCACTGCATTTGATAGCCATGAGGTGCTAGCTCCTCAAGCGTTTGATAACATTCATGGGGAGAATATTTTTCCTTTGGAGAAGCCCAAGGGTAGAAGAGGCAGGAAATCCACTATTCCACAATCTGTGTAGCCTTTACCTAGGAAAACCAACCTGCTTCCAGGTTTTGAGTCCACGATGGAGGAGATAGGCATTTGGTTTATGGACTTGGATGATGTCTGGACTAGAGATTATGATGTGGAGTACCCAGTCGCTCCCATAGTCCATGCGACCCCTCCGAAGCCTTCTCGAATGCCCACAGCTGAGGAGGAATCCATTGCTAGAGAATACAGTTGCTTGATAGAGGAAGAGGACCAGGTGACGGATGAAGATGAATGAACTCCATACTTCAGCTATTTTGTTTTTATATGGGCCACTGAATATTTTGTATTACAAGACTAAATGACACTCTTAAGGGGTTGGTTTCCTCCTTTTAGGCAACCCCAAACTTGGTTTATTTTGAAAACTTCCAAGGCAGGGATAGGCTAAGCACTGCTTGCCATTTCTACCCATTGCCTCTGTATGGTTTTTCATGCTTTCAATATAGTTTAAAACAAGTTACAAACAAAAAAAAATTCACATGAATATATGTCATAAAAATTATTGAAGTACATGTTTGAATATAATATGTTAAAATGACTGAAGTACAATACATATCGATGTATATATCTAAAAATTATCTTAAAATTGTAGGTGTTCTTAGATGTTTCAAACAATTATAAAATTTTAAAATTGCATTAAAACATATATATCCAGTACACAACATTTTTCATTAATGTACATAGAAAAGCTAATTTCATTTGACAGTAAACTAGAAATTACAAAACACGTACCACACATTTTGCATTCAAGAATGAATAAATTATAATTTACTTTTAATAGACACATGTCTAAAACAAAATCGTGCAACTTCAAATTTGCATTGTATCAACTATGCTAGATACACAGATATGTACATTTTGCAATACTGACATTATGAAAAATTGTACCAGAGAATGTATGAAATCGTTTAAACCAGATAATCTAGACATGTGTATGTGTACACGTGTATAAATTACTTGTGTGCATGTACCAAAAAAATGTGCAAACACTCAAGTACATATAACATAAAAAGGCAGTTCAATTTTTAGTTGAGTTCTGGAAGTTCTAAAAGATGAATCCTAAGAGAATAAATTGTTGGGCAGTTCAATCAAAAAAATTCCAATGGAATGCCACCTTCAATGATCCGTTCATGATCGGCTTTCGACATTTTCCGTTTCTTATTTTTTTTTTTTCTTTGATTGGACTTCTATCAACTTTATGTGTGTTGCACACACTAAGTGACTATATTGACAACTTATGACATCAGGTTCATAGTCTTGAAAGTAAACAAAATCCCCACTTTGATTAGTTTGTTGGAAAAAATAACCTTTCAGTATAATAGACCCTCTACCATATGTAAACCCGCGATCATTATAGTTTTCTAATAATTTCATCTTTCGTTCAGTGCAACGCATCAAATAATGCTTCACATTTTCATCATTCATAGTAAGTGCAACTATAACAAAAGCATCTCCTTCATAATAAAACAAACTTATGTATTTAAATTTCAATCATAATTAACATGAAAAAATAACTTTAAAATTAACATGTGTACTTTATTTTATTATCTATTTATAGATCTCTATCATTTAAAAGCAATTGAAATTTTACCTTCTCTAACAAGATCAGAAACTCGATCACCATCAGATGATATTGTATTCTCCTTTGATTGCATTTCTTCAAAGCTTGCAATAAACATTTTCCCCTTTGTATTTAGTTCAGTATGTTGCCAATCTTTTGCATATATTTTATTTTCACAAACATCATTGGATTCTGTGTTGTCTATGCAAACATGACAAAAGAAAAAATATTTTCTTTTATCCAATGCAAACACATTTTTGGACAAATTTGTTTTAATTGAATGCAATTTTCAAGTCCCTTTTATTGTTTCAACATCATCTCCAATCGATCTATCTACATCTTAAACACCAATATGCCAAAAAAACCTATATGGAAAATTAAAAGAAGAATATAAATATGATATCGAAATACCATCAAAGATAATCATTCTGATAAATGTACTGTTTAAAATTAGAAATCCAATAAAAACTAGATTGAATGTAGCTTCGTACTTCCCTTGATCGATTAGTCTCATGGCTTAGTGTAGCGATGCACCATTGAACAACTTCTTCAGCTGACACAAGTCATTTTGCAGAGTGGTCCATTTGATATCTTCGAAGTGCTCGTTTTATGCATGCCCCTGCATCGCCATGTTCTCCTTTTCCATGACTAGTTTGAAAGAAATTCCAACAATGTTTAATGTGGGTTTTCATAAGAAGACGACACAGTCAAAAGAATGATCATGAAGATTTGAATTGACCTATGCATCAATCTGACCATATCCAATGTTCATTGAATTTTATTCCACGACTTTTCAAGGAGTCATAAATCTTTTCAAAATAGTGTTGTACAAAATACGTATCATGTGTACGATAGTCACTGATATAAAAGTGATATTGTTTAATAACATGTTGATTTTCACTGGTGCTTTCTATATGATCAACATTTTGTTCAACATGTCTATATAGAATATGGACGAGCATGGAGACTTGGTCAGAATGATAGTATTCACTCTAAATTTATTTTTGTGGAACAAATGTGTAGTTTTCTGCAAAATCAACTACTGAAAAAATGGTCCCTGGTGGAAAATCTTCACGGGATTTTTTGAACTGCAAGTCCTACTATCAAGCTCTATGGGAATGCTTAGTGTATTTATAAATTTTTTCCTCAAACTTTCTAAAAAAATATATCACAAAAATTTATTCTTCTTGTAAATCAATTCTTTTAGCACTTGAACCTTGAATCGATGTATGGATATATTCATATCTCTTCCATTTCACTTGCATGTTGGAAAATGATTGATCATTTATATCAGTAGGACATATTTTTTGAAATTTAGTCAAATTTCCACAATCATCGAATTTTTTACCACCAACACATTTCTTTTGGTAAACTAATTCATAGCCTTCTCTTCCATATATAATTTAAGATATGAAATGTTATGAAACCAACTCCAAAAATAGAAGAAAAGAGAGATCAACGCCTTATAAATCAACCACTTCGAGGGGGAAACCTCCAATACATTACTCAATGAAAAATTCTTGGATGATACAAATGACCAAAAATCCTTCTATATATGGGACTCCATGGGGCCACAATATAATCCTAGCTGACCTAACAATAATAATGTAAGGGCACAATAATAACAATATTGGGGTTACAGGGTACAAAAATAACAATAAGGGGGATACACTAATAACAATAAGGGACTAAACTAGTAATATAGGGACCTAACATGCCCCTCTCCTTCAAAAAAGTGTTGTCCTCAATGCTTGAGTAGCTTTGCGTGTTTCTGCATAAAATTATCACCCTCCCATGTAGAATATTCAGTGGGTAAGTTCTTCCACTTGATGAGATACTTTGAAATTGATCGATTTCGTAGCTGTCGAGTTCTTGTTTCCGTGACCGCTTCAGGTTCTAATATGATTTTTCCTTCCTCATCAAGTTCTAAAAATATTGTTTGAATTGGAAGATTTTCACGTATAACCTTCTTTAAGCATGAAACATGGAAAGAAAGCTGGATACTCGTGAAGAAGCCGAAGCTCAAGTTGTATGCCATAGTACCAATCTTTTGCAACACCTTGTAAGGACCATAGTACTTTGGAGATAATTTATTATCCTTCTTAGCACTTGAGGGAAATTTTTTTGTATAGTTTGTAGCCATAAAAATACCCGATCTCCTACATCGAAACTCAGGACTTCTCTCGCTACGATGTTGATGCGCTTGTTGTTTCATTCGATTTTTATTACTTAATTGGGTTATCCTTTAAGAGTTGGAGAACTTCTTGTTGATTCTCGATGTGATCTTCAACTGCTTGAAAATTACAATTTTCTCTTAAAGGTGATGTGATGGATGGTGGATGATATCCATAAAGTGCCATAAATGGGGCAGGGATAATTTTAAGGATGGAAAATTATCTTGAAGTTTAAAAAATTGGCGAATCTCACTAGTCCCTAATATGTAGACTATAAAATTTTTATTGATGTATTGTAAAAAAATTCAAATTTATAATGATATTATATATATTTTCTATATAATGTTGGCGATTTTTAATGTAAAATAATTTTATATTGTAAAATTTGGGTGAATCATTTTTATAAAAAATGGGAGATTGGCGAGATCTTTTTTTTTAGAAAAACCATCGAAAATTAGCCCACTGCCAGAATATTAGCCCCTAAAATTTTCCATGAAAGCGGGTAATTTTTGATGCGATATGGAAGGAAGTACTATACCACCATTCAACAAGAGGTAACCACTTGACCCATTGTGTTTGTTTATCAGATACAAAACAACGAAGATATCCTTCCAAACATTTATTTACTATCTCAGTTTGACCATCAGATTGAGGATGATAAGATGAGCTATGAGCTAATTGAGTACCCAAACAAGAAAATAGCTTCGTCCAAAAATTTCCAGTAAAAATGGGATCTCTGTCGCTCACAATAACCCTTGGGCTTCCATGTAGCTTTTGAATTCTGTCCATAAATGTAGTAACAACTGTACTTGCTTTAAATGGATGAGATAATGCACAAAAGTGTGCATACTTGGTAAGTCTATCAACTACCACCATGATGACACTCTTTCCTTCGGACTTAGGTAAACCTATGATAAAATCCATTGAAATATCCTCCCAACGTTGACTTGGAATGGATAAAGGTTGTAGAAGATCCAGGGTCTTAATTATCTCAACTTTATTTTGCAGGAAAACCAAACATTCTGCCACAAAATTTTGAATATCAGATTTAAGGCCATCCCAAAAAAACATATTTCTTCACCCTGTGGTAAGTTTTTAAAAATCTTGAGTGTCCTCCTAAAGGAGAAGTGTGAAATTCCAAAAGAATCTATTGTTTTAGTTGGGAATTCTTACAAAGATATAAGTGATCTTTGTAACATAAGGAATCATTTTTCCAACTAAATGTATGAGATGTACCAGGATCTTGTTGCAACTTTTGAATGAGTGTCCATACTTCTTCGTCCTTCTTCCATTCATCCCTTGCTTCAGTTATCCAACTTGGTTGGATAATAGAAATGGAACAAAGAAATGCTTCCACCTCTTCATTCTTTCTTGAGAATGCATTTGCAACAACTTTTAGCTTCCCTTTTTTTTAGATTATTTCAAAGTCATAACCCAACATCTTTGAGACCCTATTTGTTGCTCTTCTGAAGATAGTCTTTGTTCCAAAAAGTGTTTAATACTATTGTTGATTATATCAGCATCCTATTGAAATTTTGATAAGCATCCTTGCTCAAACCTTTCAAAACCCCTTTTTTGCCCTGAGAAGTCCATATTCTGCTTATCGTTACCTTCCTATAGCCCCACATTACATTATAAAAGGCCGAAAGTCCACATTTGAAAAATATATAAGGCCTAGCCCCTTCAGCCCTAGCCCTTTTTAATCTTTTCCTCCACGTAGCCTGGGCGCTAGACCAAGCGCCAGCCCGAAAGGCGCCTATCAAATGTATATCAGGCACATTTTGAGCCGTCAATCTATACAGATCAGACGGCGTTCGTTCATCTCCGTCGTGCCCGTAGCCCACTTGAATATCGTCTGATCAAACCGTAAAATCAATGGCCTGGAATCTATCTGTCCCAGTGGTCCCCACACCTGCTCACTGTGCAAAACCTACTTGGTTTCTATCGCACCGCCTTTTGGAGGCAGTCGGTATTTCTCAATTCGGAGCGATTCCATAAATCGTGCGCCGTGTGTCCCCGCGTACGGCTCAAAAACTGCTCTCCATCGCATGTTATTGTTCGACAAAAGATACAGCGCGATATTCATATCCACTGTTCGATTTGGGGCTCTTCATCCAACGGTCATCGCACTTCGAAGATGTGCGGAAGTTAATCCAAGCCAATAGCGCCCCTGGCCCACCGTCTCATTGCCCTTCGATACGTTTTCCACCATCGATCTCCTCCGGAGATCAAACGGTCTAGATTTAACCCACGCCACGCCATTGACCCCGTATCTCCACGTCATCATTCCACGTGCTCCCGTCGTACATTCGTCTATCTCCCCTACATATTCCTATTCAAAGTTCAAACGTCCACTGTCTATGTTAAATTTCATACATTCTTCCAACCTTTGCCAAAACATTTCTCCACCATTTCTCTGCACTTTTCACCATCGCCCCGCACTATTCCGCCATTTCATCATGCCGCATTGTTACGCAGTCATCCCCACTGCATCTCCATCCCCACGCATGGTTTTTTTTAACAAGTTTGCGGGTTTTGCAGGGTTTCAGTGACGAAAGACTGTTGTGATTTACAGTCTTGTTTTCAGTAGCAGAGCACATCAAAGGACGATTTTTCAGAGACTGTAATTATGGAGAAAGGCCTAAGAAGGTAAATTGACAAGACTTCCATTAAAGAAGCAGGGTTCAAATCAGTCAAACTCTGCAGAGCCATTCAAAGCACAAATTTAGCAGATGAAAACATTAATGGAGCAGCAGAGAAATATCAGCAAATGATCGAGGAATTCAACGTTCGGCATTGAAGATCTTAAACCATAATTCAGGGTTTAGAAGGCAGAAGGTACCCCTCGCAGATAAAATACCTCAAAGATTTCTTTTCAACACCATTTTCTTTCAGGAAAGGACATAATGTTTATGTGATTTTCTTGCTTTGCCGTGTTCCTGGAGAGATTTCTACCCAATGCATTTATTTCAGTTAGCAGGCCACAGAGTACAAACAAAATTACAAAGTCATCAAGAAGTATGGGCGTGCACGTCTCCGCCATTTTGTTTTAATGAGACAATTAAATGTTCATCACCTACTCCCTTTTTCGAGATTTCTTGTTCTCCTATAAAGCTCCCAAAGAACAGATGATTTAGGGTTCCAGATTTTATCAGAAAATTATGCAGTGAAAGGATTTTTGCATACATTTTGTAGAACTCTTGTATGAAGGCTCAGAGCCCATAGGGTCACAGTGAGGAGGAGTTCCATCTGTCAAAGAGGATTCTGGTCTTTGGTATTTCACAGTCTGTAACTTTCTCTTATGTGTTATTTAAATAGATCATTTCATTTCATCCATATTTCTTGTATCATGTTTTGGAATGCGAGTGGCTCACTGATTTTTAGTATGGATTTATCCTAGTTTATACCCATGCTCGGATTAGTCAAGCACTTTAAATATGGCTCATGCATGATATTCTGTTCCACTATTCATCTAGACTGTATTTCTGCTATATTAGTTTCTTTGGGAGGGTGTTTTTAAAATGCTATTATCATGTATGGATTCTTAGATTGGTAAGCCCATGCATGGTGGTATTGTGTATCTGGATATCAGCTTAATGATAACTAATATCTTCTCAGTATTTCATTCACTACATACACCTTCTGATAACTTATTTCTGTGAGGTATTTCTGAATCGGCCCTCTTTACAGTAAGCTGTCTCTGAATTGTCTGTTGCTTTTATATTGGAGTTTTGCATATTGCCTCTGTAGTATTCCTTCCTCTGTGTCAGTTTCTGAAGGTCTTGGTCCCATTCAGATTAGTATTCCTTGTTTTACAAGAGATAGCATGAGAGCTTTTTACTAATGACTTCCTCTGTTATACCATATGCTCCTTGCTATATAAGATGTCCTAGGCAATGGTCTATCACAACTCTAGGCTGTCTCTAGGAACGACAACAACTATCATGATCAATTTTTACCTTGAAGTGTCTTACCATTAGGTAAGGTCGCCATTTCTTTAATGCATGTAGTATTACTAACATTTCATTCTCATAAATAGATTTTTGTAAATACTTTCTTTTGATTGGATGACTTTCAAAAGCAATGGGTCTTCCTTCTTGCATTAAAACAACACCAATTCCATTTCTTGAGGCATCACATTCCACAATAAAGGTTTTTGTGAATTCTAGCGTAGCTAAGACTGGTGCTAGGCACATTGCCTCTTAAAAATGTTCAAAGGCCTTAGTTGCTTTAGGAGTCCATGAAAATGCATCTTTATTCAATAATGTTGTTAGAGGTGCTGCTATTCTCCCATAATTATTAACAAACTTGTGATAATACCCTGTTAACCCAAGAAATCCCCGCAACTTATTTATTGTTGTGGGGACTTTCCATTCCTTAATGGCTTTAATTTTGTTAGGGTCTACCTTAACACCCTCGTGAGATACAATATGACCTAGATATTCCACCTCTTGTACTCCAAAGAAACATTTGGATGTTTTTGCATATAATTGTTTCTCCTGCAATAGTTTGAGCACCCTGTCAACATGTCGAACATGATCCTTCCAAGATTTGTTGTAGATTAGTATATCATCAAAAAATACTAGCACAAATTTTCTAAGGAATGGTTTGAAAATGGAATTCATCAACCCTTTAAATGTAGAAGGTGCATTGGTAAGGCCAAAAGGCATGACCAAAAATTCATAATGACCCTCATGAGTTCAAAATGTTGTTTTCGGAATATCTTCAGTATTCATTCTAATTTGATGATATCCTAAACTAAGATCCAACTTGGTAAAATAAATTGATCCATGTAATTCATCCAATAATTCATCAATCACGGGAATGGGAAATTTATCTTTAATGGTGAGCTTATTGAGCTCCCTATAATCCGAACACATGCTCCATGATCCATCCTTCTTATGCACCAATACTACTGGAGCAGAGAAAGAACTTTGACTAGGTTGAATTATACCAGCCTCTAACATTTATGCAATCATACGTTCAATTTCACTCTTTTGGACATAAGGATATCTATAAGGCCTGATGTTTGGAGGAACACTTCATGGAATCAAATGAATAGCATGATTATGATCACAAATAAGTGGGAGTCCTTTGGTAGTTTCAAACACCTTGGAATGATCGTCCAAGACTTTTTGGAGATCTACAGAAATAGATGATTTTGATGTTGGAACTTCTAGTGAGCACAATTGTGCAATTATGCCTCATTGTTCTTTATTCAGAAGCTTTGTCATGACATTAGCGCTTATTATCTTTCCTGGCTTCCCTACGATACCCCATAATTCAACTTCCTTTCCTTTTAAAAATAAATTCAAGAAAAGTTCTTGAAAATTAAAAGCTACCATCCCCAAATATTTCAACCATTGTACTCCTAGTATAACATCAGCACCTCCCATTGGAATGGAAAGCATTGGACTATTCAATACATATTCGCCCATGGTTAGATTGATATTATGGCATTTTCCAGAGAAATTTATAGTTCCTCCATTTGAAACCATCACTTGACATTCTCGTGCTGGGTATAAGAAACAATTCAACTCCTTGGCTACCTTACAATGAATAAAATTATGGGTACTACCCGAATCAATTAACACTATTACCTTTTTCTTCTTGATATGTTCTTATATCTTCAGATTTAGAGGAGTGGTAATTCCTGCCAATGCATTACACGATATGGTAAGACTCATTTCTTCCTCTTCTAGGGTTGGTTCTTGGTGTATATCCTCTTCTTTTGAAGATTCTTGTTCATTTTCTTCTTCCTCTTCATAATCTATGTAAAATAAATTCTTCTTAGCACACTTATGACCTTTAGTGTTTTTGCTATCACAACTTAAGCCCTTTTGCTCTTTTTTGTTCCAATTGTTGTGGTGTCAACCTTGTAGGTTGTGGAAGTCTAGGAGTAGCAACACTTCCATATTTATATATGTGAGTGGTAAGCTTCCTTTTCACCATAATTTTACATTCAATTTTTCTTGCCAACCTGAATGCCTTTTCCAATGAATAAGGTTCCCAAACGTGAACTTCATGTTGGATGTTATCCTTTAAAGTACCTATGAAGACATCAAACATGTGTTCCTCTGGAATATCAGTTACCCTTATATTAAATTTTTGGAAGTCCTCAATGTGCTCCACCACTAAACCCTTTTGTTTGAGATTTATTAATTGGCTAAAGAAGGTGTTTCTTTTTGTATCGTCATAATTTGATATCATTTCCTTCGTAGAAATTGACCAAGTGGAAAAATTTTACGGGAGCAAAGCCATTGATACCATACAAATGTATTTTTTTCTAAATGTAAAGTTGCAATGCATACCTTTTGTGTGTTTTTCACATTATTGAGATCAAAATATTGCTCCATATGTAGCGTCCATGTTACGAGATCCTTGCCATCAAAATTCCTCATATCCATCTTTGGAATATGGTGGTTCTTCCATCCAACATTTGAGTTTATTAAACCACGATTAACATTTATTTTGTTCTCATCATTAGTTTCCTCTACTATATTTTTGGCATTAGGAAACATTTCTTGTATCAACTTTGTCAAACCTTCCATGTGTGCATTTAGATCATTTTTCATGTTTTCCATGTTGTCTTTCATGTCATCCATCTTAGCTTCCATGCCAGCTTCCATGACATCCATCTTAGCTTCCATGCCTTTCTTCAAACCATCCATCTTAGCTTCCACGCCTTTCTTCAAAACTTCCATTTCATTTTTTGTTTCTCTTTGCAAGAGCGAAATTTGGTGCACTTTCTCTTGTAATTTTGATATGTCATGTTACAATTCTTCGTCTTCATGAGTCATAGTAAAGCCTTCTAAAGGCTTAATGGGTGTTGAATTCTTTTTAGGGGGGATTTTATAACCGAATACTGATATCTATTCTACAATATGCCCTTGGAAACTGATTTTTCACACAAGACTTATGCAATTCTAAAAAAATTACACACCTTTTTATTGATTTTTAGGAGCTTGATATTGAAACTCAATTTTATATGTTATTTCAGATCTTCCATATCTGAAATTTGGCCTTGTAGTATCCCTCTAAAGCTTCTTTAAATTTCCATAGGTCTCACTTGATTTGAATTCTTCAAGGCAAAGTTATGCCCAATCTCCCACAATGACCTAATTATGGACTATTTCAGTAGAGCGACCTTGTATGGCGTGTCATGTGTCACTGTTTCCTCCTTCGGCTGTGAAATTGATACAGAGGAAACTATAGTCCGTTTACTTGTGGCCACTTTTTACAGAATTCCAATCCAATGCTCATAGACAGAGTTATGACGATTTTCCCACGGTCACCTCTTTGAGATGAAATTCGGGAGCCTGAAGAATTCCTAACTTCCACAAACCCTATCTCTGAAAATATTGTGAATCAAGCTCTCAAATTTTTCCACGATGTTCCTCAAGATTGCGGCTTCGCTCTGTAACAATTTCAGCTTCTGAACCCTCGTAGAAAAAAAATTATAGCAAAACTTCCACGATGAACTATTTATATTATATTCAGGAGCCTGCATAAACCCTTAACTTGCACAAATCATATCTTCGAAAATGTTACGAACCAAGATCTGAAATTTTTCCATGATGTTCCTCAGGATTTCGGCTTCTCTCTGTAGCAATTTCAGCTTTTGAACCTTAGTATAAAAAATGTTATAGCGAAAATTCCATGATGACTTGTTTGGAGTAATGAAACCATAGAATCCAAAGCTCTGATACCAAATGTTATGAAACCAGCTCCAAAAATAGAAGAAAAGAGAGATAAACACCTTAGAAATCAGCCACTTCGAGGAGGAAACCTCCAATAAATTACATAAATGAACAATTTTTGGATGATACAAATGACCAAAACCTCATTCTATATATAGGAGTCCATGGGGCCACAATATAATCCTAGCCAACCTAACAATAATAATGTAAGGGAAAAATAATAACAATATTGGGGTTACAGGGGTACAACAATAACAATAAGGGGGCTACACTAATAGCAATAAAGGACTAAATTAGTAATATAGGGACGTAACATGAAATCATGGATAGTGGAAGGAGGAGGTGAATATTTCCAAATTGTTTTACCAAAATTAAGGAATGTGTCATAATATAACTGAAATTCCACATGATAACGACAACAACAAGTGTCATGTACAATGATAGGTTTTACATACCATGGTTTTTTTTGCATAAAAGCACTGATTGAGACATCAATTTCGATGATTCTCTTCTTTGAACTTGTTGAACAACTCTATCTGAGTGGTGTCCAAGAAATGTTTTGGATGTTCTTCGTATTGATTTCGTGTTATTCTTCTTCGCATCACATCCTTTGCTTTTGGTGAAACACATGAATTTTTCATCCAATATTCATATATTATTTTTTTAACATTTTCTCCAAGTCTATCATTGTATGGTTGCCTACAAATAGTTGTCCAACAAGCGAGTTCATCATTTACATCTATTTGCAACCAAAATTCCGATGTCTATTCAAATTTTTTCGTGAGGTTCCTAATGCTCGTGCCACAGATTTTACCAAGTGATTATCTTTATTACTTTATGAAACCACTGACATATGTATTAATCTACGTGCATCTGAATCACTTTTATTTCTAGATCTTCTAATTTAATTTAGAACACTATTTATATTTTGTATCATATTTTCCTTCATTTTTTTAATCTTTTGTTGATTTTCGAATACCCAATAAAGTCGTAGCTTCTATTAATTTTCTTGATGTTAAGAGACCTTTCAATAATTGGGCTTGAACTGCCAAAGTTTCCTCTTTGAAGAACGAATTAATAATGTGATAAACACGATATCGTATAACATGGTCATATTTTTTATCTCCATGTGTGTGAGTGTCAACATTTTCTAACATCTCATCATCGATATTGATTTCATCTGTACATATTAGAATTAAATGTGCATAATTAGTTTACATATTCAATACATAATAAATTAATAAATATGTATAATTTCAATAATACATATGTGTTAAACATATATATATATATATATATATATATATATATATATATACCTGGTGATTCAATTTCTTCACTTGAATTTATTTCAACATTTTCACCATATTCTATCATTGGTTAAATATCTCTTTCACTTTCTCTTTCAAAATTTTGTATCTCATCACCAATTTTTTGAGGAATATCTCTCTTTTTACATTGCAAAATATTTTTAAATTAGTTCATCAAATAAAAGTTAAGTTTCACAATTTACAGTAGGAAAATTTTAAATATCAAATTAATAATATTTACATTTACATACCTTCTTCAACTTCTAGTTGAGGTTGATTTTCCCTTCTAATATTTGAGCGTTCTTCTCTCTCTTTTTTTTCCCATGTTCTCTACGTTCCTCAGGGTATTTTGTTCGATCATATTTTTTCTTGCAATTCCTTCGATTTCCCATGATAATTGAGTATGAAGCTCAAAACATTTCCTTCAAAAATTTAGACAAAAACTCAATTAAAAAAAGCATCACAAAAGATTTAATTAAAAAAAACTCATTTTAAAATTTTGCACAAAAGACATACTTCAACCCAAAACACTTACTTTAAAAAATCTCAGAAAAAAATGTCTTCTAAAAATGAAATTAAGCTCAAAATATTTCCTTCCAAGTCCTGCAAAAAAAATTCATTTAAAAATTTAGACAAGAACTCATTTTAAAAAATCAGTATAAAAGATTTACTTCAACCCAAAACACGTACTCTAAACAATTGTCACTTTAAAAAATACCTCCAAAAAATTTGCATTGAAAATTAAGCCTAACCTATTAAAAATGCCACTTCAAAAAATACCCCCAAAAAATGTCCTTTGAAAATTAAGCCCAAAAACCTCCAAAAAAATTTCTCTATAAACAAAATACCTCCAAACAATCTCTTTTGAAAATTAAGCACAAAAAGCCTCCAAACAATGTCTTTTGAAAAATACCTCCAAAAAATGTCCTTTGAATATTAAGCTTAAAAAGAGTCCTTTGAAAGTTAAGCCCAAAAAAAGTCCAAAAAATGTCTTTTCAAAATTAAGCCCAAAAACCTCTAAAAACAAAATACCTACAAAAAAATTCCTTTGAAAATTAAGCCAAAAAAGCATCTAAAAAAATATCACATCCCTCCAAAAATGTCCTTTGAATATTAAGCCAGAAAGAGTCTTTTGAAAATTAAGTCCAAAAAAAGTCCTTTGCAAAATTAGCCCAAATGAAGAAATGTGCGAAATTATGCGATAATAATTATTTTGTTTTCGGCTATTTATATAGCCCCGAAATGTTTTTTTGGAGGGGCTTCATCGAATTTTCCGGCTGACGTAAAAGTTGATTAAAAGTTCGGTGAACTTTTGTAAAAACTTTGGCTGAACTTTTGTGACGTTAGAATTGATGGGCAATCGGGACAAAAAACAATTCAACCAAACTTTTTTAAAAGTTCGGTCAAACTAACACGTCTGCAATTACGCAGCAGCTCAACTCTAAACACATTTCTTCAACTTTGGACTGATTAAATCCATGAAACTTTATGAATTAATTGTCGGAACTAAGACAAGCATTTGTAGAATTCAATCTACTTTCAGGAAATATAACTTTTATGGAATTTCATAAATATTTACTAGTTTTAATTAATTTTGAAATAAAATGGGTGCAAACAATTTCTGAAGATCATTATGATTCAGTGAAATCAATATTCTATATCTTCCAAAATACACTGGAATTTTTTTTTTGAAAAATTATGGTGCATTACATTGGTCCGTTGTCTGTAATGGGTAGTTTTTAGATTTTTAGTTTATAACTTACATGTTGAGAAATTTTGTGCGAGCCGAAACATATTCAAAATATGCAGTTTTTTCATATTGTATCAGTTCAAAAAATTCCAGTAATTATGATATGCATCAGTTTGTTTCGTAAATATAACGAAACCGAAGTAGACTTTGTCTAGATTGTTGTAACACATTCTCTTTCTCAAATACACAAATTTTTCAAAGAATACACCAACACATTTGAACATGAATTTTTATGAATCATTTGATTGTTAAAGAACACACACTCAAAGAAATGTTAAGTTGACAGGTATAAAAAAATTCCAAAAAATAAGTAATAAAAGGCTAATAAAATCCCTGACAACTTTTGTTTTTATTGTAAAATGAAATTCTAAACTGAAAAATTGTTTTGGCTTGCAGAAAGTTGAAGAACAGAAAAAACTAATATTTTTTTCTCAAAAAATAGCAAAAAATGTAACCCAACTTCACATTTTCACAGGGCAGTGGTGTATATTATATATTTTCATAATTCAATTTTAAACGTGATACAATATAAAAAATAAAATATAATTGAACACTACAATAAATAATATTTTCTTTTTTGTCTTCACAATTTTAATAATTATTTAAAAATATAAAATAAAATTTTAAAAATAAGAATCTTTTTGTGTCGCACTTAAGCTTTTTTGTAACTATTTTTTTTATTTTATTTTAATATGCTAGTCATTGTAATTTTTCATATGAGATATTTTATTACATATGAATTCTTTGTCATGCGATTAATGCAACACGGGATACTTCATATCAATTTTATTTTTTTCAATAAAGCAATTCTACCATAAATTATTTATTTGTTGTTGAATTAAGATTAGTATAAATTTAAAGTTAAGTAAATAGTTTGTTACAATAATTAGCCTTTTAAGAAATTATTTATTTTATTTATATCATATATATGCATTATTTAATATAAAGATACTAGACATTGCATTTTCTCCTCCTTATTTGGTCCCATAAGCTAAAGATGGAATAAAATGTGCACAAACACATTTCAATAAATGCTTAACTTTTGTAAGAAATGATAATGTTGGGACTAGTGTTTCATCCAAAATTATCTATACATATATCTCTATTTTGGTCTAAGGTTATTTAGTCCATTAATTACTTCTGTTACTTCCCTTAGTTGTATTCAAATGTGTTTCATTATATTGCACTTTTCTTTAAAATGCTTTTTTTTTCTTTTAATTGTTATTTTTAGTTTTTTAATGTTTTTCAATGCTTTTTTAATAAATTTTAAATTGTATTTTTTAATTTTTTAATTTCTTTATTTTTTATTTTATTTTTTAATGTTTTTTTATAAGTTTAATTTCTTTTAAATGCTTTTTTAATTATGTTTTTTTACAATTTTTTTTATTTCTTTATTTTATTTTATTTTTCTTTCCTATTTTTTAACTCTCCCATCAAATTTTTTTTTTTTGGATATATATGTCAAGATAAAAAGTATGTAGAAGTAATAAGTCTACGAAACCATATTTTTGTTGATGGTGTTTTTCATTTCGGTCCATAGGATTCTAGAAACAACAAGTTTTGAGTAATCTTTATATTTTTTTCCAACTTTCAATATATTTATAAGTTTCAATTTATTAAATTCAAAAGAAATACAATTTTAATATTAAATTATTATTATTATTTATAAAAACAAAAATAAAATATATATATTTATGAGTAATGAAATATAGTTTTTAAAAAATAATTTTCAAATTTCAAAATCTTAAAATTATTTAGAAATAAAATATTTACACAAATTTATAAAAATACAAATGTTTTAATGAGAGTATCAAAAACTCCAAAATCACATATAAATTCATTTGTTTTGTAAAATTGTTCATTCATCATATTTCTTATCGAGTGACTTCAATACATTATATAAAAAAGGCATTATATTTAATAAATTGTTATTAATATGATAAATTTAAAATAAAAATAAAGTAATATAAATTAAGTGGTAGTAATTATTTAAAAGAATATTAACACCGTGGCTAAAAATTGTTGTAATTTTTTTTGGTAAGTCTTTTCATAGAGATGATATTTTATGTTTAATGTCATGCCTGAAAATTGTTTGAATTTTAAGGTTTTTTTAGAAACACGATATTTTATATTTAATGTCATGCTCTAGTTGGAATTTTAAGACTGTGAAAATTTCATGTTCCAAACTAATGTAAAATCCATCAATGTAAAACAAAAAGCGGTAGTCTCCACCCAGTAATTAATAGTGTGTCCACCTACTAGGGAGTTAGGAGAGAAATGCAACAAGTTCTCTAGGTACTACCCAAATTTTCACAAAGAGATTACCTACTAACAATTCCTATGATCATCCATTAGTGATCAGTAACAGAAGATTAGGAAGATTAAGAGTGGTTTCACGAGACAACGTGGATCATCCTTTAGTTGGAATTTTAAGGTTTTTCAAAGTCGTGATATTTAATCTTTAATGTCATTATTAAAACATATTGATAATTTACTCCGAAGAAAAAAAAAATATCATTCCAACATTAGCACTTTTCGTTTTTAGGGTATTTTTTGCACACACAAAAAATCAGTTTTTATTGATATTTACTTCCATTTTTAAAAAATATTGAATATTTACTCTGAAAAAAAATAAATTATATATATATATATAATTCCAACGTCAACACTTTTTGTTTTCAGATTATTTTTTCATGGTTTTTTAGATTTTTTTGGCCAAAGTTCTTGTTTTGAGGTAATAGTTCTATTAAATACATAAAATCATGATTACATATGTTATTATGAAAAACAAATTTGGTTACATATTTCAACACTTTCTTGCATATCTTAATTTCATTCCTTTATGTCCATTACATTTATAATATTTGATATATTTCTTTTTCTATATCTATTCAAGACTCCTATATTTTGATGACACTCTATCAAGCAAGGAAAATGAAAAATAAAACTCATAATGTTTTCTTCTTAAATAAGGATGGCAAGGGATGGAGAAGCTCATTGCTTTCAAAATTGTTTTAAAAGGAACTGATCGAAGAATTCATGCTGTTCACAATCATGCTAGCATGATACAAAATGGGTCTTCATTTTAATTAATGTTTATATCAATATATTGTCTTTTCATTTATATTTTCATGGATGTATTATTGAATATATTCTTGAATTTTTGAAATATGTCTCTAAAATATTTATTGAAGACCTTTCCAACACCTGTTAGTATTTCTTTGCCCATCTCTTTTGGAATTTACGGTAAAAAGATATGAGAAATAATATTGAGCCTGGTCATCTTTTATGACATATTAATATATTGGTTGCACAATTATTCTAGCTTTGTATAACCATATTAACTGGATGGCACTTGAAGTTATAACAATAGCCTTTGGTTTATGTGAGAGAAGTAAACCAGTTTGTTTATGAGGGCTAACCAGACTCAGTTAAAACCATGTTTATGAGCTCTACCCAGACCTAGTTAAAACCGATTATAAATGGTTCAGACACATTTTTCTCTCTCTTTGGCATAGAGTAGAATTATGAAAACATCTGAAACATGGCATTTCTACCCTTAATTGAATTTGGTAGTTTGATCTACTAAAGCATCCTCCCTCACTCTGATACTAATGTCACGGGATTCAATCCACTTTTGTGTAGTTTATCAGTTGTTTCTTTGACTTTCAATAATAAAAAAATTAACAAACACCAGAGTCAAATTTAATAGCACATATTTATCAGTTTTATATCTAGACAAAAATTTTAATAGCACATATTTATATTTCAATAAAAAAAAATTAACAAACACCAGAGTCAAATTTAATAGCACATATTTATAACGTCTTAAGTCTTAAATATAAAGATTTAAGTCACTTATAATCAGTCTTACATCTAAACAAAGTTTTCAATGAAACATACTTATAGCCAGTTTTCAGTCTTAATTCAAGATCCAAGGATTTCAGACCCATGAGGGACTATGGCTGCCTGTAGCTCAGCGGTTGTGTTTTATTTTGTTTCATTTACACTTGGTAATGTATCGTAACCCTCCACGATATTGTGAAATGGAGGTTCAGTGTAATAAATAGATAATTGTTTATAGGCATTAGTTTTAGATTTAGAGAATAGTATAATAATTGTATTAGAGTTGTATCGGTTAATTCAACTTTTATGCGTTAAATATTTCCTTTTTTAAAGTCTTCTTTATCTTCATTGTTAATAAATTTCATCAATTTTATGACCAATAAATAAGTAGGCTCCATGGACCTATATTAGGTTGTGAAATGATGTAAGAGAACTATGAAACATTGTACAAAGCAAATAGGATGGTAAGGTTATCTATTAATACAAATAGATAAAATTGTAATGGATTCTTAATGTTTAAATCTTAAATAAGATATTGTGATTTATTTATTTAATTAATATTTAATAGTAGTAATTTTAATATTTATAACTAAAATTAAATTTTTTATTTGATTATAATGTAATTTACAATTTAAAAATAAATTTTTTTTTTTTTCAAAAATCAAAATAATAAATAATTTTCAAATGAAAAAGTATTATAAAGACTTTATTTTCTTTGATTGGTTATCGGAAATTTTTGAAAAATGAAAAAGTATGCTAAAGACTTTAATGTTTGATGAGTTATGTGAAACAATAATCTCTAGCTATATAGAGAGTAATAAACAAAACAATGTAAAAATAGAAATTTTAAAAATATCTCAATTTTATTAAAAAAAAGGAATTTTATTTTTGGAAGAGTTGAGAATGAAAGTGATTTTTAGTGGAACTAAATTATCCTAAAGAGAGTTTAAACTTGACAGAGCTTTGCAACATCTGGTTGTTGGCAAGGCATTCTTCCATTCTTTCATCCAGTATTGAGACAGGATTTCATCCAACACTAAGGTTGACTTAGACTAAACTCAACTTAAATATGATTTTTTCTTTTTTTCTTTTTAAAAGAAGAAGAAAAAACTTTGCATAGAAATAAGATTAAAAATCACGATCATATCACTCATCAGCAAGAGGGAAAACTCCACATCAAAAGACTTTGCTATAAGTATATTAAAAGAAGCTTATAGTTAAGAGATGGCTCTTATAAGTATAACAAAACAAAGAAAGATAATGCCCAATTGAGCACTATATCAAAAGACTTTGTTATAAGTATATTAAAAAAAGCTTGTAATTAAGAAATGGCTCCTAGTATAATAAAACCAAGAAAAGCAAAGCCTAACACTCTGTAATGATATTAACCTAAATCCATTTTAACCTCTAATCCATCAAATATTTATTAACCTAAATCCATTTTAACCTCTAATACATCAAACATTGAATATGACTCAAATATGTTGAAGTCTTTGATCACATTGAATATGACTCAAAATCCACTATATTCGGAAATAAGCTGGAATTCCGCCCAAACTTGAGCCAGCTTTCACGAAGTACGCTCTCAGCTCTTTGATTGTAAATGCTCTGTACAGGCGTGGGTGTTTCTCATCGATGAATTCTTGAGGTGCACGAATTTCATCTTCATCGGACAAAACCATAAAGAAGGCAATTGACAACCTCCACGGTTTACATCCTCCATACACTACGCGGTGCTCTGCGCTGCGATATCTACCATTACTCCATATCTGCCATTTACAAACATCATTCAATTACTTAAAAAAAAAAAAAAAAAGCTCTGCAACATAATTCTAATTTCCAAACAAAGATGTGTGAACAGTGTTTGACCTGTAAACAGTCGCCGATATTAACAGCAAATGATCCGGGCAAGGGCTTTGTATTAACCCACTCTCCTTCCTTTGTTCTGATCTGAAGACCGCCCACATCATCTTGGTACAGAATAGTAAGACACCCAATATCTGTATGAGCTTCAGAGAAAATCTGATGATCTTCAGCTGCTGCTTCCAGGTTTTTGTTATTATGATAGAAATTCATGCGGATAATAGATTTGCAATTATCGAACATAGGTGATCCGTAGTGTTTAGATAGGTCGGCACCCAAACTGGAAATAATGAGTTTTAGAATCCCCTGCGACAGCTCTCCCAACTCCCTTTTATATTCCTGGATATGCTGGCTTCACCATAACAATGATGAACAAAATATTAAGACTTTTTTGATTAATCATATTAATATGGTATAATCAGATATAGCAATCAAAATTACATAATTAAAAAAATATATATATTAATAAGGCAAAAGGCTAAAGCATACCAAAATTTCAGGTTTCCTTGGGACCAGAGCTTGGAAGAGACTTGATGGAGCATATGGTCATCGGAGAAAACCATGCTCTCTGGGATCGATCCTTTTTCCATGGGACGTATCTCCGGTGGGATATAACCAGTAAATAAAGCTGGTAAAATGGCTTTTTCTTTGATATCAGATGGCAGTGAAAACATATCTCGAGCACTGGAATCCACCGTTTGAATAAGAGTTGGGTCGATTCCATGGTTGATCACATGGAAAAACCCAAATTCCTGACAAGCGTCCCTCAACTTTTTAAGCTCTTCTTCGTTTCCCCTCTGCTGATCATCGTTTTCTGCCTTTGATTTCCAGTTTAGGGCAGCGAGATCGATAACTGGAAGATCGAATTCAGAAGAGGATGCCATGTTTCAATTTTTGGGTTCACAAGAATGGATAAGAATGGGGAAATAGTTTGTGTTAAACAACTGGATTCAATGGAGTGAATAAATGAATGAATTTTTTCAATTATACTGGTTTATGAAATGAAATGAAATAATATTTTAATGTTTATCAGAATAAAATAGTTTCCATTATGCTGGTTTATGAAATGAAATGATGTTTTAACTTTTATTAGAATAAAATAGTTTAAGGGACCATCAAAAATAGTCTAGAGGCCATCAGTTCCTATCATTTTCTTATTTTTAGTTTTTTTGCAATTTAATCATTTTCTTATTTAAATAGATAATGAGCTAATCTAATCTTTCAACACCCCTAATAACCAATACTATGTTTTCAAATCAATATTTCTATATTGACAGATTTTGGAATATTTTCTTGAAGAAATTAAACAATTAAATTTCATTGTCCATCTATCCTTGCAACACTCCTAATGAACAATACTATGTTTTCAAATCAATATTTTTAATTCAAATATGACCAACACTGTGTTTTCAAATCAATATTTCTAATTAAAATATTGATAGATTTTGGAATATTTTCTTGAAGAAATTAAACAATTAAATTTCATTTTGTCCATTCGATTTTTAAAATATACAATTTGAAAATAACATGCACTAATTTTTTTTAATTATATAATAAATATTCTATTTAAAAATAAAAATAGCTTTATAATTTCAAATCAATATTTCTAATTAAAATATTGATAGATTTTGGAATATTTTCATGAAAAAATTAAACAATTAAATTTCATTGTGTCCATTCGAATTTTAAAATATACAATTTGAAAATAACATGCGTAGATAATCTAATATTTTTTAATTATATAATAAATATTCTATTTAAAAATAAAAATGGCTTTATAATTTAAACATTTATACTCTTAAAAAATAAACAAAATACAAGTGGCCAAGTGTTTGAATATGCATGGGTCTATTTAAATAATGCATAGCTTACTCGATTAATAATTCATAATTAATATAGATTACATAAATGTTTAAAAGGTGTAATGTTGTTAGTGGTAATGGGCATTTTTATTTTGGAATGGGGTGGTATAAATTAAGTTAAAGAATATATTATTTACTAGTAAGGTTGAGATATATGTGATTAAAATTAAATAGGATAGGAATATTTTTATCATTATTTTTAGATGAATAGATTTGATGATAAATATTAACATTAATGAATGGCTAATTATTAATAAAAATATTACAGATTAAATTTAGCAGAAAATGGAGTTAGAAGGATACTATAATATGTGCATGAGGCTATTATTTATAAGTATTCAAAAATATAAGTAGAATATAATCATATTACAAATCACAAATATAATAATTCTTAATTATAAAATATAAATATTATAATGATAAAAACAATAATAATATTGATATATCTTAATCCTGGCGTTGGAAATGTGTTGTTATTGATGGAAATAGAAAAGCATTGGTGGCTAAGATTAAGACAAAGAAGATGATGGCAAAGATGTTGCAAGGAGATTGGTGAGGCAAGCAGTAATGGTGCATAGACTTTGGAGCTATTTCTTGTATAGCAAATTCTGGTAGAACCCAAGTAGATTGATAGAGGTTTCAAAGATCTTTTTTGAGTGGTATGTGGAAGTCAAGAAATGGCCTCCTAGATCAAAAGTTAGAGTCTGTCAAAGATTAGAACCCACAAAATCAAATTTTGCAGAGTTAAAGTTAGTTGGAGGTGCTTTTGAGCACGTGATAGTTTTTGCACATAGTCAAAGATAGCGGAGTTGTCGGAGGAGTCTCTATCCAGAGCTCTAGGCCCGATATGGAGCAGACATCACAGTAGCAAAAAGAAATGTCATTGGTCCAAGCCAGAACCCACATGACAGTTAAACTCGAAAGTGGGAGCCTGGTGGGTGTGCCCGACAAAGCCTTAAGGAGCACTTAAGGGAATTAGCGGGATGACATGAGTTGGTTGGATATGGTAGTACAGTAGTGCAAGGGCCAATATAATTTCAGTCGGGCAAATGTTGCAAAGAAAGTGTAGTAGCGGCAGGCGCAGATTTTTAAGATCGATATGCCCCCACTTGATAGGTTAAACGACATACATTTCCTAAGGTAGATCGGGCACCATGAATCCCCACCGACGCATAGGAGGAATTGTGCAGGGGTCCACAACTTACCTGTTAACCGACAGGGTGGTCACACAATGGGCAGTTAGCCTAAACCATCGATCGTCAAATTGATGGTTGTGTTTGATTGCACTACCCCCATCTCAAAATGCAAACATCCTGAAGGGGGACATGCAAACATCCTGAAGGCTCCTGACCTCTTTCTCTCTCTAACAATAGACAGGTGGTGTAATTTGATTGGACCACAAGGATGATGTAGATGCACAGGTGGATGATGATATCAGCAGTGACATGGCCTAATGAGGGGTCAACACATGGCATGCAGATTTGGGGTTTTCAAGTAGCCAAGTGAACCATTTTTGGGTGACACATGGACCACCATGGAAGTGACACATGGCATATGTGATTTCAGCATGATTTCATCCCACTAACAGGTCCCTAGAAGGATTTGAAGCGGAACACAAAGGTACCAGCAGGTTGACTGGGCGTTGGGATGACAGGGAATCTATCAAACCAACTCAACTCATAATTGCATTGATTGGGTGTAGGTGCAGTGGGTAGACCCCACTAGGACATGTCATCCTTGAAGGTCTAACCTAGAGGAATTTTTGAATGCACAAAGGAAAATGGCCAAGATTATGAGCGTCGGGACATGTCAGACTGACAAGAGGCAACGAGAACCAATGAGAAGCACGCAGATGGCCCCATGGGACATGTAATCCCACATGACCAATCTTGGACGTGTTTAAGCATGGAAAAGAAAAAGTGGCAGGATAAAGGTGTTGAGAACCAAGCACCAGCATTTGTTCCCATACAACAAAGAGATCGAGGGCGCGGAGGCAGTTGCAAAGAAAACTAAGCCCTTGGGCGTATAGGAGAAAAGGGTGTGCAAAGTTTAAAACTTAGCACCATGACAAGATTTTATCGCAGCTTAGTGACCACACGCACAGGCTTAGAATAGCAAAAATTCACAATTTAACTCAAAGATTGAGCCCATAATAGCAAAGAAGGGTTTGTTAACTTGAAGAACACATTAAGAAGACATATTTTGAATATAAGAAAGACAAAAAATAAAGGCTCAAGTAATGATAAAAGTGAAGATAACTCAAAATAAAAGAAGCCTAATTTAGTAGCAAAAAATATTTATAAATTTATAATCAGGATGGAATGAGGAATTCTATAAGTGTGTGAACGAAAGATTGGGTGTTGGTGTGATGGTGTGATGGTGCATTTCTCAGTAATCACAAATTGTTGAATTTCTTGGACAAATTGTTTTATTTAGTAAGCAAATTTGGCATTCATCATTCTAGTTTGAAATTGGATGAAAGTTGAATCATTAATGTCACACGAGTTGTAGCTTGAATATTAGGGGTTTTATCTCCTTCCAGTAGTTTTTGGTAAATATTTTAGGGTCATAGCTCCCTTAAGTTGTAGTTGATAAATTAGGGAGTTGTAGCTTCTTGCTATTTGTAGCTAGAGAAATTTGTAACAACAATTTGTAGCCTACCTTGTGAAGGAATTGAAGAGAAGTTTGAAGAATTTGTGTGTTGCTTGAGTTACTCATATTATTTCATGTCATGCTCATGTGAATGATTTTTTTATGGTGTAATAATAGTATTTCATTAGTGAAAGAAAGCTTTTAAATTGTGAAAATTCCTACAATATTTATTCACCACACCCCCCCCCCCCCCCAAGTCTTGTCTTGGTTTCTAAATAGTGGTATCAGAGCCTGGTTACTTCAAATCAGTTTAACAGTTGGAAGAAAGGGCAAGGACCATGGTAAACCAGGAAGGATGATTTACTAATAGGGAACCTATGTTCAATTGAACAAACTATCTATTTTGGAAAGTAAGGATGAATACCTACATTCATTCACTTGGAGTTGATGTATGGGATGTTGTGGAAGAAGAATATCAAAATCCTCTAGCAATAAGTCTCAAAGATCAAAAGATGGATTTCACATTCAACGTTAAAGCCATGAATGCCCTGCTTATTGGCCTACTTGAATCAGAACTTTTCAAAGTGATGGACTGCACATTGGCCATGTATTTCAATATGCATGGGTCTCTTTTAAATAATGCATATCTTACTCGATTAATAATTCTTAATTAATATAGATTACATAAATGTTTAAAAGGTGTAATGTTGTTGGTGGTAATAAGCATTTTTATTTTGGAATGGGGCGGTGTAAATTAAGTTAAAGACTAAATTATTTAGTAATAAGGTCGATGTATGTGATTAAAGTTAAATAGGTTATGAATATTTTTATCATCATTTTTAAATGGACAAGTTTGATGATAAGTATTACGATTAATGAATGGCTAATTACTATTTAAAATTAAATATTAAATTTAATAAAAAAAATAAAAATATCAAATCTCACATTTAGCAGAAAATGGAGTTAGAAGGATACTATAATATGTGCATGAAGCTATTATCTATAAGCAGTGGCTACCTTATAATTTTAGATATAATTATAATACAATCGCATTAGAAATTACAAATATTATAATTTTTAATTAAAAAATATGAATATTATAATAACAACAATACAAACAATGATGTTGATATATCTTGATCCTGGTGTTGGCAATGTGTTTTCATTGATGGAAAAAGTAAAGAATTGGTGGCTAAGACAAAGAATATGATGGCAAAATGTTGCAAGGAGATTGGTGAGGAAAGCAGTAATGGTGCATAGACTTTGGAGCTATTTATTGTATAGAAAATCAACTCAAATTCTAGCAGACCCCAAGTAGATTGATAGAGGTTTGAAAGAGATTTTTAGTGGTATGTGGAAGTCCAGAAATGGCCTTCTAGATCAAAAGTTAGATTCTGTCAAATATTAGAACCCGCAAAGTCAAATTGTGTAGAGATAATGTTAGTTGGAGGTGCTTTGGAGCACGTGATATTTTTGGTGCACAGTCAAATATAGTGGATTTTTCGGTGGCGTCGCTATCCAAAGCTCTAGGCTGATATGGAGCAAACATCACAGTAGCGAAAATCAATGTCATTGGCCCAAGGCAGAACCCACATGACAGTTAAGCTTGAAGGTGGGAGCCTGGTGGGTGTGCCCGACAAAACCTTAAGGGGCACTTAAGGGAATTAGTAGGATGACACAATTTGGGTGGACAAGGTAGTACATTAGTGCAAGGGCCAATATAATTTCAGTTGGGCGGATGTGGTGAAGAAAGTGTAGCAAAGGCAGGTGTAGAGTTTTAAGAGTGATAGGCCCCACTTGATAGGTTAAACGACATACATGTCCTAAGGTAGATCAGGCACAATTGATCCAGGTTGATATTGGTGGCCAACTGCCTATTCTGCTTGGGGCCCCACCATTGTCTCTTTCAATTTTTCAGTTTCGGCACAACTTACTATTTTTAGCATTTTTTCGGGTCCTGAACTCCCGAAGCTGTTTTGACGCCCTAAACGACGTTTTTTGGGAAAACCGAGAGAAACATTGGTCCATTGACTAATATTTCTCACATTAAAATTTGTAGTCCTTGGATAGATCTTTCTAATGAGGTATGGTGCTGATCAGGTGATCATGTCCTAAGTTGAAAAAAATGCTCAAAATTGGAATTGCTCAAAATTGGTTGAAACCAGAACGAGCAGATAGGCCTCGTCGATACAATCCTGGCACCGCAAACGACACTCAAATCTGACACTATATGTGAAAGTTATGCTGGTTTGAAGTTTACAATATCCTTTAAAAATTGAGTTTGACCAGATTTGACTTTGACTTTGAAAATATTAAAAAAAGAATATTTCGAGAATATTCCTCAAAATATTCCCTGGAATATTCCACAAGGGTGAATCAACGGTCGACAACTGGCATTCAGTGATTGGGTGGAGGCTTGACTTTAGATTGGGCGGACCAATTAGGAGTTACCACGTAGCAGGCCCGGAGGCCGCCACGTGGCCCCTGGTCGAAGAAACGGAGGCTGTGTAAAAAATTTTGGTCTTTACAGGTTTTGAACCGGCGACCGCACGCATAATTGCCCAAAGTCCCGACTGGGCAGGCTACAGGTTGAGTCTTAGCATACAACGGGCAAAGGTTATATTTGAATTTTAAATTCATTTTGGTTGGGCGGCAAAGGGGGATAGCCCCCTAATACACATGACCCATATGCCCAAGCGCGGAGACTGGGGACTCCACAATCGGTGGTCACAGCTGGAGTTAACGGTTGGGGCAACCGTAATATGTGACCGCCCATAAGGATAATTAATGCCACGTTAAAATGGTTATGTAACGGTTTCTTCGGCGGTCTCCACGGCAATTAGGTGGGTGCGGTCACATGCCTATCCGCCCAAAATTTAATACAAATGTAGTCATCCGATGGTTAAGGTTAGTGGATCTGACCATTTTGGCGGGTTTGGTCATTTTAGTCAGACTAACTGGAGTTAGCCCTAAATTAGTGGAGTTTTTTTTGGAATATTGGGAAAAATATTGTTTTCATCATAACTTCTTCATTACTAAACCTTTTTGGATGAAATGTTAGTCAATTTCGACTATTTTGAGAATTCCAAAGCCATTGGGATAGGTTTCAGAGCCAAAAAAGTTGATCTTCGGGTACTTTTTCTTCAGGGAAGCTTGGAGAGCCATCAGGGCCTAGAGGGAGTTGGAGTTTTTTTGGGCTATGCTTAACCATTTGAGGTGAAACAAAAGCCAATTTATACTGATTTCTATGTTTTGAATTCATTTTCACAGCTGGTTTGGTCTGTTTAGGCCTTTTTATCACTGTATACCAATTTGAGCATCATAATATATCAAGGACATGCCCATTGGGAGCCTTGGACTCGGCAGATGTAGCCCAGGAGGGGTGAACTGCCTCATCGTGTTGCTATGTGTTTATGGTGAATTTATTCTGCTATGTATTTCAGATTCAAGTTATTAAACAATAAATTTAAACAACATTCCCTCACACTTAAATTCATAAACAATTACCAAGAACACTTTGTTTTACTTGCAAGACCTTACAAACACTTTGCACACTTAATTTAATGGAAATGAATACTTTGAACAGTAGTACAAATACTTTCATTTTCAGATCAGGTGCACCTCAAACAGAGATCATATGCCAAATTTACGTCCCCGGGAAGTTGAAACACCAATTTACGCAAATAGGGCCGATAGTTTTGGCGATTCATCTCCTAGGGTTAGGGTTTTGGATGTTTAGGGTTTTCCATTGTTTCTAAATAATAAATAGGCCCTTGAACCTCATTGTAACTTAGTTCAGAGGCCTGTAGCCGCCACATCTCTTCTCAAAGATAAGCTACCAGCGCCCTAGCTAGTTTATTTCCATTTTGTCTGTAAGCAAATTTCAGTTCTTTGATATTAATGAAATGAAGTGTTATTTCTGCTGCATCTTTGTATTTATGGTTACATGTGTATTTTGTTGTGTTCCTGCATAAATCTAGATCGGTGGTACAAGAGCGGTCTAGTTTTTCTCAATCCTTCTTTGCATGTCCCCAACGAGGTCAAGGTATAAGGAGTTGGGGCTCGATATGGTTGAACCTTTGCAAGCTCAGCCTCAAAAACCCTGACAACTGCCCATGGGGGACGAAAAGAAATATGAGGGAGCAGGAGATCCTATCAAAATATTGCTCGAGGATGCCCTCGAAAAACAAAGGAATGTGATGATGGATAACTTTTCCCAGATCCTTCAACGACTGCCCACTGGTGGCGCATCTGCATCCAATAGCCACTTTGGAGGTGCGATTCCCTTTAAGGTACAAGTAAACTTTGACATTCCCATATTTTAGGGTCAAATAGATGCATATGCCATAGATAGATGGTTGAATCTATTAGAAGTATATTTCTCGGTTCATGACTTTTCCAACTGGGAGAAGATTATTTTTGCACTCCTCAAAGCTACCCACATGTCAAGGACTGGTGGGAAACCTACTGTGAAAAAAAGGATGAGACAAAACCCTATCTGTTCTCAGTCGTACCAACTTGGAATTCTTTTCGAGATGCCATAAAGGAACAATACTATCCCATGGGGAGCTATGAGGACAAGTACATACAATGGACCACGCTGCGGCAACAAAGGGATCAAGACGTGCATGAGCTGATGAATTTGTTCCATACCCTGCACACAAAGTTGGGTATCAAAGATTCGAAGAAACATTTGGTGCTAAATTATCGCAGCTGTCTGCACAGATACATTCAGGAGGAAATGGAGTTCCTCAACATCTCCTTGCTTGGTACAGCATACCAGTATGCTGCCAAGATTGAGCAGAAATTCAAGAAGAATAAGCGAGACTTTGGATATGTGAATCAAAAGCAAGGGAAAGGTGCCCCCAAACCGTAGAACAAAGGAAAAATCCAAGGCATGGCAGCCTAAGACAACCTGCCAAAGCCACAAGAAAAGAACAACACCGCGAAGCCAAAGAAGGACACGGGAAAGTGGTGTGAGTTCCATAAGAGCTCCACTCACAACACAAGTGAGTGTCAGGCCAAGTAGTCATTTGTGGCCGAGATGAGGGATTCTAAATCAGATGCATGCTCTGACTATGAATCAGAACCTGACAAGGGGAATGACAAAGGGAAATTGTTTTTTGATGTGGAGCCGAACGCCACTGTTGCCACTACAAAGATCCAGAAGGAGGAACCAGAAGATCCAGAGGAGGAAGACTGTCCCTTCCACTCCTAGATGTGGGTAAAGGGTTCCCCGCTACAATTCATTGTCGACAATGGGAGCCAAAAGAACCTCATTTTAGCAGATGTCGTGAAGTAGTTGGGCTTGCCGACCACATCACACCCATAGCCACACCATCGGGTGGCTTCACCAAGGACAGGATCTCTGTGTCAGCCAGCAGTGCTGCCTTCCCTATCGCATCAAGCCCGTCACGGATGAGGTATTATGTGACATTGCTTCTCTTGATGTTTCTGATGTATTATTAGGCCAACTATACTTGTGGAAGCGACATGCCATGTATGAGTCACGGCATCATGCTGTTACTGTTAATTTGGGAAATAAGTTGTACAGGATACCAGAGGTACCACCGCCTACCACTATCTCTTTGGTTACTGCAAAATAATGCAGTAAGCTCATTTCCCAAACAAGGAAATTTGTTTGCCTAATGATCCGCCCCTAGGGTAAGAAGAATATTGTGGCCACGACCTCCAGACATGGATCCTCTACATGAAAAAAACAAATGGACAAGGTTGTGGAGGAGTATATGGAAATTTTCACCTCACCCACAGGGGTGCCTCTGCACTGTTAGTTCAAGCACTCCATTTATTTGACGCCAGGTGTGCCGCTACCCAATGGACCGATCTATCGACGCTCTGTTCTGGAGAATGATGAAATCAAGAGGCAGATTTAGGAGATGCTGCAGAAAGGTCACATCCGGCCAAGTTCATCGCCCTATGGGAACCCGATCATGTTAGTACAGAAGAAGGATGGGACTTGGAAACTCTATATTGACTATCAGGCGCTAAACAAGATCACTTTTCAGAAAAGGTAGCCGATCCCACGGATTGATGACCTTCTGGACCAACTCAAAGGGGTGAAATATTTCAGCAAGATCGACTTGAAGTCTAGGTATCACCAGGTACCAATCGAACCCTCTAATGTGTGGAAGACTGCCTTCAAAGCCAAGGAGGGCCTTTTCAAATGGTTGGTCATGCCTTTTGGTTGAAAAATGCTCCTGCAACCTTCATGAGGTTGATGGAAAACATCTTGCAGCCATTCACCAACTCATTTGTAGTAGTGTACTTGGATGACATTCTGATCTTCAGCCAGACTTGGGAAGAGCACCTCCACCACATCTGACAAGTCCTCCAAACATTATGGCAACACAAGTTGTGTGCCAATTTGGAGAAGTGCACTTTTGGCATGACCTAGATTCAATATCTGGGATACATTATTGATGAAAGGGGGGTGCATGTGGATCCAACCAAGATCCAAGTCATTTGGGATTGGCCAACCCCAACCACTCTAACAGACCTTCAAAACTTTCTAGACCTTGCTAATTTCTACCATAGGTTCATGTTGGGATTCTCTCATATCACTTGGCCCTTGAGTCAAGTCACCAAGGAAGGAGAGAAAGCAAAATTATTTTGGTCGGAATCTCAACAAAAGGCGTTTGTAAAATTGAAACATCGCTTTTGTTCTGCTCCAGTGCTCACATTACCAGACTTGCAACAACCATTTGAGATCAAGACAAATGCCTCTAACTATGCTATTGGGGCATTTCTTACTCAACAGGGGCATCCAGTCACATATCATAGTGAGACATTGTCCAACACAGTTTGCAAGTATCCCACTTATGACAAAGAAATGTATTCCATTATGTAGGCTTGTCAACAATGGAAGCATTACATTTTGGGGAAGGAAACAATCATCCACACAAACCACCGACCCCTGCAGTTCATACAGACACAAGGGAATTTGCAAAACGATCACCATCAGAAGTGGTCCACATATCTGCAACAGTTTCATTTGAACATCAAGTACAAGAATGGTAGCACCAATAATGTTGCATACTGCCTTAGCCGACCACCGATCATGGCACCAACCACCGTTCTCAACTCTTGTGGGCACGAGACTTCTAATTGGTCATTTCTCTATAAGAGTGATCCAAAATTCGGCCACACATACAAGGCACTCTTGGGGGGTACAAAAATTCCAAATTATCACCTCCAAGATGCATTTTTATGTCACTTGGGACACCTTTGTGCTCCTTCAAGCGAGCGTGTGAAGATGATATGGGAAGCACACTACAGTCAAGTCGCTAGGCATTTTGGGATCAAGAAAACAGTGGCAGTACTGTAGAAGTATTTCTGTTGGTTGAACCTTCGACAGGATGTCGGGAAGTACATTAAATCCTGCACTACTTGCGCCATTGCCAAACCGACCATCAAGAAGCAAGGCCTCATACTCCGCTACCTACCCCTAGTTGACCTTGGGAATCCATATCCATGGATTACATGTCAGACCTTCCTTCTACTAAGCATGGAAATGACTGTGTTTTCGTGGTCGTCGACAGATTCTCGAAGATGGCCATTATGGCGGCCTACAAGAATAATATCACAGCAGAAGCCATTGCTAAACTCTTCTTTGAACGATTGTGGGTGCACTTTGGGATCCCACAGTCTATCATATCAGATTGCGACAGTGGGTTCTTCAACAAATTTTGGTCCAGCCTCTAGTCAATGTTTGAGACCAAGCCCACCAATTCCATAGCTTTCCATCCCCAAACTGATGGCCAGATAGAGGCCATCAACAGGATGACTATACACTTTCTGCGCATGTACAATTCAAATCATCCACACACATGGGATGAGAGCCTCCCCTATGTATAACATAGTTATAAATAGGCTCTCCACAGCTCAACCGGCCACAACCCCTTTCAGGTGGGCTTGGGATTCCAGCCACTATGTCCCATTGACGTAGCCATGCCATTTGTAGCTACTCAGACCGATTCAGCTCATGTCCAGTCTGAAGCTGACAAAGCGAACAGCTTCATCAAGTGCATTCAGCACATCTGCCAACAATTTCATGACATATTGGACAAAGCCAATGCTAAGTACAAGCAACGACATGATCAACATTGGGTGCCACACAACTTCCAGGTGGGCGACAAAGTGTGGCTACATTTGCAGAAGGAGCGCCTCAATGGACCCCACCGCAAGCTTCGCCCGCTCCAATATGGGCCGTAAACCATCACCAAGGCTATAGGGAACAATGACTTCGAGCTCATTATTCCACCATTCCTTGGTCTGCACCTAGTATTCAATGTGGACCTCCTTCGTCCCTACTTCCCACCTCTACTGGACACCTCTAACATTACAGAACAACTCACACCAACAGAGTTAAACCCAGACTGCATGGAACATGCCACCACATATTGTATCATGGACATGCAAATCAAGAACACTCGCCAACAGAAGATCCAACAGTATCGGGTTGTCAAAGCTGGCCAACTCCTGCACCAAGGCAAGTGGTTCACAGGGACCAAGTTCAGCAGAAGTTTCCTCATCTCATGGAGGAACTCAACGCAATGGGGACCATTGCTTCATAAGGGGGGAGGAATGATCCAGGTGGATATTGGTGGCCACCTACCTATTCCACTTGGGGCCCCACCATTGTCTCTTTCAGTTTTTCAGTTCGGCACAAATTACTATTTTTAGCAGTTTTTTAGGTCTTGAACTTCCGGAGCCATTTTGAGGCCCTAAATGACTTTTTTTGGGAAAATCGGGAGCAACATGGATCCATGGACTGATGTTTCTCACATATTAAGTTTTTTTCCTCAAATATATCTTTCTAGCGAGGTATGGTGCACATCAAATGAAGATCGTATCCCAAAGTTACGTCCCCGGGAAGTTGAAACACCAATTTACCCAAACAAGGCCCATATTTTTGGCGCTTCATCTCCTAGGGTTAGGGTTTTGGATGTTTAGGGTTTTCCATTGTTTCTAAATAATAAATAGGCCCTCGAACCTCATTTTAACTTAGTTCAGAGGCCTGTAACCACCACATCTCTTCTCAGAGATAAGCTACCAATGCCCTAGCTAGTTTATTTCCATTCTGTCTGTAAGCAAATTTCAGTTCTTTGATATTAATGAAATGAAGTTTTATTTCCAATGCATCTTCGTATTTATGGTTACATTTGTATTGTGTTGCATTCCTGCATAAATCTGGATCAACCATGAATCCCCACCGACACATAGGGGGAATTGTGCAGGGGTCCACAACTTGAATTTTAACTGACAGGGGGGTCACACAATGGGCAGTTAGCCTAAATCTTCGATCATCAGATTGATGGTTGTGGCTGATTACGTTAACCCCCTCTAAAAAACACAAACATCCTGAAGGGGGACGTGCAAACCACAATTGTTTTTGTGACAGTGGAACAGAGCAGACGACGTGGGAAATGGAGAGAGGTAGCATAGTGTTGAAAAGGGCTAGGACCCTTAGAATTTTTTATAAAGGAAAAGGGTGAAAATCCAAGGCTCCTCACCTCTTTCTCTCTCCTCTAAAAATAGAGAGGTGGTGTAATTTGATTGGCCCACAAGGATGATGCAGATGCACAGGTGGATGATGATATCAGCAGTGACATAGCCCAATGAGGGGTGGACATGTGGCATGCAGATTTGGGGTTTTCAAGTAGCCAAGTGGACCATTTTTGGGTCACAAATGGACCACCCCGGAAGTGACACATGGAATATGTGATTTCAGAATAATGTCATCCCACTAACAGGTCCCTGTAAGGATTTGAAGCGACACACAAAGGTACTAGTGGGTTGGCTGGGTGTCGGGATGACAGGGCAGCTATCAAAACTAACTCAACCCAGAACTGCATTGATTGGGTGTAGGTTTAATGGGTAGACCCCACCAGGACATGTCATCCTTGAAGGTCTAACCTAGAGGAATATTTGAATGCACAAAGGAAAATGGCCAAGATGATGAACGTCAGGACATGTGACACTTACAGGAGGCAACAAGAACCAATGAGAAGCGAGAAGATGGCCCTGGGGTACATGTAATCCCACAAGGCCAATCATGGAGGTGTTTAAGCATGGAAAAGAAAAAGTGCCAGGATAAAGGTGTTGGGAACCAAGCACCAACACTTGGTCCCATACAGTAAAGAGATCGAGGGCACGATGGCATTTGCTAAGGAAATTAAGCCCTTGGGGTGTAAAGGAGCAAAGTGAATACAGAGTTTAAAACTTAGCACCATGACAAGATTTTATGGCAACTTGGTAACCACATGCATGAGCAAGTTAAGCACTTAAGTGGAAATATTAGCAAAAAAAACAGATTAAGTGGTGGAATTGGTAGTTAAGCCAAAGTTAGAAGTTGCTAATTATAGTAAAGTCCTTGTCGAACCTTGTAAACTACTAGAATAGAAAAAAATCACAATTTAACTCAAATATTAAGCCCATAATAGCAGAGAAGGATTTTTTAACTTGAAGAACACATTAAGAAGACATATTTTGAATAGAAGAATGACCAAAATTAAAGGATCATGTAATGATAAAAGTGAAGATAACTCAAACGAAAAGAAGCCTAATTTAGTAGTAAAAAATATTTATAATCATAATGGACTAAGGAATTTTGTAAGTGTGTGATCGAAATATTGGGTGTTGGTGTGATGGTGTGATGGTGTATTTCTTAGTAATAACAAATTGTTGAAGTTGTTGGACAAATTGTTTTATTTTGTAAGCAAATGTGGCATTCATCATTCTAGTTTGAAATTGGATGAAATTTGAATCATTAATGTCATGCAAGTTGTAGCTTGAATATCATGGGTTGTAGCTCCTTCCAGTATTTTTTGGTAAATATTTTAGGGTCATAGCTCTATTAATTTGTAGTTGATAAATTAGGGAGTTGTAGCTTCTTGCTAGTTGTAGCTAGAGAAATTTGTAACAACAATTTATAGCTTACCTTGTGAATGAATTGAAGAGAATTTTGAAGAAAATGTGTTTTCCTTGAGTTACTCATATTTTTTCATGTCATTCTCATGTGAATGACTTGTTTATGGTGTACTAATAGTATTTCATTAGTGAAAGAAAGCTTTTAAATTGTGAAAATTCCTACAATTTTTATTCACCCCCAACCCCCCCCCCCCCTCCTGCCCCTTAGTATTGTCCTGGTTTCTAAAAATTGGTTTCAGAGCCTTGTTACTTCAAATCAGTTTAACGTCTGGAATAAAGATCAAGAACCATGGTAAGCCAGGAAGGAGGATTTACTAACAAGGAACCTATGTTCAATTGAACAAACTATGTATCTTGGAAAGTAAGGATGACTACCAACATTCAGTCACTTGGATCTGAAGTATGGGATGTTGTGGAAGAAGAATATCAAAATCCTCTAGCAATAAGTCTCAAAGATCAAAAGATGGATTTCACATTCAAGGTTAAAGTCATGAATGTCCTGCTTATTGGCCTACTTGAATCAGAACTGGTCAAAGTGATGGATTTCACATCTACCAAAGCCATCTACGACAAGATGAGTAGTTATTATGAAGTTGAAAACAAGGTAAAAAAATATAAACTTCAAGGTCATAAAATGTAATTCGAGTCTTTAAGGATGCATGTTGATGAAGATATTACAAAATATTGTTCAAGAGTTGATGAGGTTGTGAACACTATAAGAGGCCTTGATGAGAATCTAGATGAAGTTGTAGTAGTTCAAAAGGTGTTGAGATCTCTTCCTGAGATATTCAATACCAAGGTTTTAGCCATTATGACCAAACTGAACACTCTCATGCTAGACCAATTACTTGGCATCCTTACTGCCTATGACATGATAATTTTTAATGTCAAGCATGTAGCAAAAGGATCATCATTCAAAGCATATAAGAATCCCAAGGAAGAGCATGATGATTCATGTTGTGAATTTTATGATGAAGAAGAAGCCAAGTTTGTGAGGAACCTCAAGAGAGGCCTAGGAAAGCATAAAGGCAAGCTATGTTTTAAGTGTTTTAGCTATGGAAAAGTTGGTCACTATGCATAAAAGTGTCCTGAAAAGAAGAAGAAATATTATGATCCAAGAGAAAAATTCAGGAAAGTACAGAAAGATAGAAAGAAGGCTAAAAGGAGAGGTCTCTATTTTCAATAAGGAAACTCCTTTGAAAGTGAAGGCAACCACTCAGATGATCCAGAGATAAAAAATAGGCTCAAAAATGAAAGTTCTTGGAATATCCCAAAATTGACGTCAAGTCGTAGCTTTCGTCTTCCTAATTCCAACGACACTTGAATCGCCTCAATCCGACGTCGTATGAAGAAGTTACGACATTCTGAATTTTTTGACCAATAGCTAAAAGGTCAACAGTAAGGTTGATTGGGTTGTTGATTGTGCAGTCCGTATAGCTTACATCATCAACTGATTGTGCAAGGTAATGTCGGTGGTGGAAAAATCAGGTCTCGACACGTGGCATCACCGTACAAGTTGTATTTGGCACGTTCTGGTTGGTTCGTGAGGTTTGAGGTGGTCCAATAAGAGGTCGTCATGTGGCCCAATCAGAGGGTGCCACATGGCACCCCTTGGTTGGCCAAAATTTTTATATAGGACTAAAGACCTTGGCAGGGTTTGACCCCTCAACCCGCAGTGCAATAACTCCACTCTCTATCGTCACACCATCACACAAGTTCTTAACCCATATAGTGCACGGGTTATATTTAATTGTCATATTATTTTGGTGTTTGGGAGGAGGCGTTGGGTGGCTAGCCCCAACCTCCAAGTCACATTACCACCATATTTCCAGGTGCATGTGGAAGGGAGTGGGGCTGGGCACTTGGACCTGGCCCCCGACCATGTTAACCACCATACGACCAAGCGGAGGAGCTAGTGAACAGAGATGAGGCACTTGGCCCTAGCCCTAGTCACCTGAGGGGCCATAAAAATATGGGTGGAAGGCTATGGCGGAGGGCGTGGGTGGATAATCCCAGACCCTTAGTTCTCGGTGACTATTCTGACTGTTACCTAGGAGCTCTGACAGTGGGGGCGAGCAGTTAGACCCAGGCCCCAGCCACATCAGTTTCCACACGACCTTATCTTGATACATCGGAGGCCAAAGTTGGCAGGGGCGGGCAGTTGGCCCTGACCCTATGGCGCCAAGTGACCCAATTTTTGCACATAGGGGTTATTTGAAAAATTAAAGAGGCAATAAATTGCACTTTTTTCGGCGGGAATCGCACCAGTCCCGATAGAAATTGTCACTCATCAGATTGTGTCTAGAGGGCTAAATCATCGCATAGTTAACAGGTTTTGCCAATTTGATGAACAAATAGTAGAGCTTAGCTTGGAGAAGCATATCTTGCTCAGTTTTTAACCTTTTGAGCTCAAGAAGAGCCTCTGTGGGGGTTTTTTAGTTTCCTGAACTCGATGACAACCTCAGTTTTTTTTATTGACAACCTCAGTTTTTTTATTTGAACACTTTGTGATGGAATTTTTGCAAAATCAATTCTTTTAGTTCTAGAGGCAGAGTCAATTTTGAAGAAGTATGAAGGCATTTTTTAGCATGGAGAGAGCCTAGTCAGAGGTTTTCCAACCTTCAACTTTCATCTGCAACAATTATTACTTCATTAGAGAATTTATTTTCAATATTTTCTAAATATGTGCTCATGAAAGAAGCCCTTTCAACAATTCATTGTGGATTTGTATGTTTTTGTGTTTGGATTGCAGGTGGAGTACAAGGACCTGTTATTTGTGAGTCCTTTTTATGTTGACATTCTTATGGCTTGTCGTAGGGATTCATATTTTTGAGTGAGAATTATTTGTAGGAGAAGAAATCCACTCTTGTGTTAATAATTTGTATTTACTCATTTATTGCTAAAATAAATATAGAAGCTCTTCTTCGCTTCCCTTCAACTTTTGATTGCTTTCTGCTTTCGCTTTCCAGTGAAGGGAAACAAGATTGATGATTGGGAGATCGATTTCAGAAGACTATGCCATGCTTCAATTTTTTGCTCACATGAATGGATAGGATTAAGGCAATAGCATGCCTTGAACATATGGATTTAAGGAAGGAAATAAATTTATCCCCTTTCAATTACACATGTCTAATAGATCAAACTAATTTTTTTAAGTGTTTACAATTTAGATTTTGGAATATTTTTTAAATTTGTAATAATAATTATTTCTCTATATTTTTATGAATGCCAAACTTAAGGAAATGTTTGTACGTCTAAATGTTTGATTCCTATCGGGTAGATTCAAAGTTCAGATGGTTTTATTAAAATGTTTTAACTATGTATATTTTTTTAATGCAAAACTTAAGGAAATATTTGCACATCCAAATATTTGATTCATCTTTATTAGATCCATATTAATTTAGAATCTACCAAAAGCCAAGACAATTCAAATATTTGGACACATTAAAATGTTAATGCATGCCCCAATCATTTGGAAGTAGAAAACATATATCCATAAGACACACAAACACACACACTATATATATATATATATATTCACATTATTCTATACATTAAAATGTTTTCTTTTTACAGAGAACTAAGCAACTTCCCCGGGTATATGCAACAGCCCGCAAGCCACATATACCAGTAACTTATGACTTCACAAGAACCGAGGCGTCTGGAGACCATGGAAAGATCCTAGATCAAGATCCAGGTCCCGAAATCCAATAGCTATACATTAAAATGTTAATAGATGCTCCAATTATATTTGGAAGTAAAAAACATACATCTATAGGACTCTCTCTCTCTATAAGAATCTCTCTATAAATTTATTATATATATATATATATATCCCTAAAAATACTTATTAATAGAATAAGAATTCTATTAAGAAAGGTTGATATATTCATTTTAATATAAACAAAATAATATGAATCCTAACATTACATGAATATTAATAAAAATAAATTAATGAAATAATTTATTTTAAGTCAAACTAATATAATATTATAATATTATGAAAATTAAATATGGTTAGCATATTAAATATTATAAAAATCAAATGAAATTTTGACATTTAAACTAATTTTTTTATTTTTATTATGCAATGCCATGATCCTAAGTGGACGAAGGTGATGGTTCTTTGTATGGAGGGTCATTGCATAATAAAATATAAAGTGTGATGGTTCTTTGTATGGAGGGGCATTGCATAATAAAATATAATTCACGGGAATCCTAAGAAGTCAACATTGAAGATATGCACAAGATATGATTTAGTCAAGTGTTTAGGACCAGACTAATTCACGGGATGGTGGATGATAGATCCTTTGTGTATATCTTCTTAAATGTTGACTTCTTAGGATTCCCGTGAATTTTATTTTATTATGCAATGCCATGATCTAATTTTTCATCTGTCTTGAAGAAGATGAACCACATTGGTTAGTTGCAAAATGCGTAGATGAAATCCGAAATCTATGCCTATGTGATTACTACCAAAAATTATCTCTGCAAGAATAAGGATCCTCTTTCATTTCATTTCATTTCATATTATAAATATATATATATATATATATATATATATATATATATATATATATATATAAACCTCATATAAAAAATTAATAAATTACACATATTCCTTACAATGAAAAGTGAAAACATAAGAAATTTTTAAATTTAAATTACTTTGTTTTTCTTTATATAAACTTGATATGAAACTATTTTTTTTAATGCGGAGATTAAAATAATTTATTTATGGTTAACAGTAAAATATGTTTTTGTTATTAGTATATTTTTATTTTAACTATTACATTATAACTAAACATAATTTAATTGCATATCACATAATATCAATTATATTATTTTTGCATAGCATCTATAAACTCCATGTTAAGTAGTGAAGGAATTACATATCATTTTAATATAAAAAATGTAAATTGTTATTTTTTCTTTACTTTTACATTATATGTATATAAAGTGGATGTAAAATTAAGGTGGAAATTGAAATATTTTATTTACGGCTGAATTTTTTTGTTATTAATATTTTTTTAATTTGTTATTGTAAATATTATTTTATTATTTTTAAATGTAATGTTATGTAACAACATGTCCCTCATACTAGTTGTAAAGCACCTCTCACACAATAATAAAATTGACATGTGATTAAAATTAAAATTATTAAAATATTTTGATAAAATTTAAATAATAAATATTTCAATTAATAATTAATTAATTAATATTAAAAATTTAAATATTATTCTTAATAAAAAAATATCAAATTTAATGAGAATGTAATTTCCAAGTTGTGTTGGCACGATCTTAGCTGGAATAGTCATCATCCTTCTTCTCTATGCTGATGATATTGTTCTTTTGGAAAGGTTCTCATCTGATCTTGATAAGCAACTAAGACTTCTTAAGGATTTCTGCTTTACCATGGGTATGACTGTTAACACTGATAAAATAAAAGTTATGATTATGAAATCCAAGAAGTACAATTACGCTAATTTTGTGTATGACAATAGCAACTTGGAGGAAGTGTCTTCTTACAAGTACCTAGGAATGGATATTCATCACAAGCTCAACTGGAACTATAGCATTTAGAAAAGGATTAATGGAGGGTGGAAAGCTTATTTTGGTCTTGAAAATAATTGTAAAGAAGCAAACCTTGTGATGTGGGATAAAAAGAAGCTCCTCTTTGAAACTTTAGTCACCCCTGTTATCTTGTATGGATGTGGGGTTTGGGGTTGCAGCATCTCTAGAGAATCCTGAAAAAAGATTGAGCAAATCCAGAAGCGTTTTATAATGTATAACCTCATAATTAAAAGAAATACACCCTATCCTATACTCCTTATAGAAGTGGGTATTTCCCCTATCGAGAGCCTAGCTGTGACTAGGTTCATGTTTTATAAGCACAAAATCAATAACATGGGAGACCATAGACTTCCTAAGCTAGCTTTAAATTCCATCCAAAACCACCTGAGGCTCAAACGAGGTTGGTATAAAGATACCAGGGCCTGGTTAAACCATTGGGAGATCAACGAAAAATTTTGCATTGCAAAATATTAATAACATTAAAAATATTGTTACTTCTAAGTTTAAAGAGCAAATGTGGTGTGAGAAAGATTTAGAGGCTAAAATAAAATTAAGATATTATAAGGAGGTCATAAATCATATCCAGAAGATCAAAATTATCTCTCTGTTTTAACTAGCTCAAAAATAAATAAATTAATATAGGCAAGATAAGAACGAACTCTCATGAGTTGCATAGTGAAATGGGTCATTGGACAGTTCCTAAAACACCATGGGTGGAAAGGATCTATCATCTCTATGAAAATATGAACATTGAGGATGAAAATCACTTCCTCTTAGAGTGCCCTACGTACACCCACATTAGATCTCAGTTTCATAATCTTTGTTGCAATACTGAACTTCCTAACCTTTTAACATGTCAGAATTATAGTGAGCTTAGGACGCTTCTCTCCAAGCTCTTTGAGCATAGGAGTATAATTCTAAAACAAACTAAATAATTCGTTTCTTTAGGTCCGATAAACCAAAGTTTGGTCTTAGTGGACGTTAGCCATCATCATCATCATCATCATCATCATCATCATCATCATATATATATATATATATATATATATAACACGATAATTAATTTTTGGTTCACAACAATCGATAGGATTGAGGCAATACCTTTTTTAACAACTAGATTTAAGGAAAGAAACATACAGATCCCCTTTTAGAATCAAACTAATTTTTTTAACGTTTAAAATTTAAATTTTGGAATATTTTTAAATTTGAGTTTAGAAAGAAGTGAAACAATTATTATTATTATTATTATTATCTTTATAGAATATTTCAAAATCTATAATTTTAATAAAAATATTAATATTATTAAACATTCACATATATCCACAAAACCTAATTTTTTTCTCCCAAAATTATATAATAAATAATCTACATTATAAATTAAAGAAATCTTCTTATTTTAACTATTCATAATCTTAAAAATTAAAAATAAAATATAGGTACGGGTTTGAATATGCATGCATGGATTTGTCTAAACAGTGCATAATTTCATTGATTTGTAATTATGTTGTAAGGTGTTCCCCTTTGAGAGAAAATCCCCCAGCTGCCACTATGTATCGGTCTGCACCATTAGATCAAATGTGAGACAATTGAAGATTTTTATGTCGTCGGATTAACAGTTAGTAGTTAAAACAAAAACTAATAATTATGGTGTCTAAACAAAAATAGTAATAGTTAAGCCCTTCCTCCCTTAAGCACAAATAGATAACTGTAGAGAGTCCTTCATTAGTCATGGGTTCTCTTCATTTCAAAATCTAAATAAGGTGGTTATGTAGCTGAACACCAAGCGCAATTGTGCAAGGATGAAGTGGGGTGATGAAGTGGGGCGTGGTGAAACAACCCCTCAACCAACTATGCAGGTGACGATGTGGAAATATGTGAGTAGTGGAAATATAACATGTTGGTTATTATTTAGGTCCATGTGGCCTCCTAGGGTTAACCTCCACTTTTTTTTAGCATACCTATATTAATTTATTTTGTTCAATGCTTCTTCCCACAAAATTTTTCCTCTGTTCTATGGAAATTCATGACAAGACACTTTGTTCTCCTCCTTCAAGGTACAACCATTCACTGTATTTTTAATGGTTTTTCTTTCCCTGTCACTATGAGAAAGAAACGTCTTTACTTGCCAGTATTTCACATTTTTATTGTATTTCACAGTGTTTCTATAATTAGATGGATGCATTCTTGTAGAGTTTCTTTTGAATTCCACATATCACTAGGATAGAATTGGAACTCTTTAAATCATATCTGTAACAATTACTCTGTATCTATTTATTTTGCTTCATCATTGGCACCTACATCCCAAAAACCTAAAATTATGAAGATAGGTGGCATGCCCTACTCACTTTCGGTTTCGGAAATTGTGTCTACATGCAAACAGTGAAAAAACAACTAAGCTAGGTTTCCCCTGAATCATATGATCTAATGTATTTTAAAGGATTTGTATTTTGTCACCTAGGGTCATTGTTAGTTTTAGATGAGGAAGAGTTGGAAGAAATTGAAGAAACATATATTTATATAGCCATTCACTTCATCATTGGCCCCTATATCCCACAAACCTAAAATTATGAAGATAGGTGACTCACCCTACTCGCTTTTAGTTTCAGAAATTATGTCTATATGCGGACATTGAAGAAATGACTAAGTCAGGTTTCCCATGAGGCATATGATCTATAGTGCTTTAAAGGATTGGTTTATCATGTGTGTAAGCATTAGAAGAGATGGTTTCTCATCTATATTCTTGCTTCACATATTTTCCCTTTTTTTCATTGTAAATGAGTCCATCTATTGAGAACACCTACAATCGGGGTTTCAATTTAAACAACCGACTGCTTAATAAAATCAAATATTTTCCCTTTGGGTTTCTTCATTGTAAATTTTTCTTGTCTCACATCTACATGTATTTGAAAATTGCCCTTATTTTAGCCAATTTATGTTTGTTTGCCCCAAATTTTGATACTTGCCAACATATATAGCAGAGTAGTCTAGGAGTCCTTTCTAATTTAAATATGCAATATTTTTCCTCACTTTCGATTGGATCGTGTTGATTCGAACAACAGACATTGGTCTCTATATGGATTTGATGTAGGATCATTAGCACTCAAATTAAATTTAATTGTTTGATTAGCCCAAGGAGGGGTCGAGTTGTAAATATTGTAATATTATCTTGTAAAATGTTTAAATTCTTAGCAATCATAGGTAGGGAATATGCTTAGTTGAATTTTGTAAACATATTCATAGAAAATTGGGATATTAGAGAGGATATTTGTTGTTTATGCTAAGAAGATAGAAAATTCATAAATTAGGATTTCATTATAATAGAAGTGGTTACAATTTTGTAGGAGTTGAGTGAGGGAAAATAAGCTCTAAATTTCATTATAAATTCAATTGTAAACTTCGAAGGAGGGAGAGGCCAATTTATACGAAGAATATTAGGCCTAAAGTAGAGTAGAGAGGAGAAGCCCAAAAATAGAGAGGATTTTGTGTAGAGGAGAGAAGGCCATGTAAAGGCGCATCAGGGCAAAGCGAGATTGTTAACAGGTTGTTTTATTTATATCTAAACATGATTGATTAATGAAGATTGAGAATTCATTGTGACTGTGTTTTTGTTTCTTTTACATGTTGAGTGATCCGTAAGAGAATAAATCGGATTCTATGTAAAAATTTACTGTCGAATGAATGATGATGAATGAATGAGTCTTTCTGAGTGATAAAGGATTTATTGGTTGGGTAGAATCACGCATGATTCCAGTTTGGAGCAATTAAAATTGTGTGCAGATCGAACGAGAAGTAAATTCAAATCCTAGATTCAGAGTTTTAAATACATGATGGTGTTTTGTATTCGGCTTGATACAGCGTAATGGTTATGGATCTGAACGAATAACCAGAAGTTAAATCTCAGGAGGAGTAGCGAGTGGAGAAGACAAAGTTACAGAGTGGCGGTAGTCGACAAACAGAAGAAATTGATTTAGAGAAAACCCTTTGAAGATAATCAAAGGAGGGATCAGATGGCAAGGATCAGAGCGTAGATCGACGACCTAGATTACTTCGCAAGATAAGTTGGAAAGTTGCGAAGTGGACATGTGTCGGGTGGAGGTCCAAGCGCATAGCGCATGCGATATGGGGAAGCAGTTAACAGCGGAATGATAAATCAATGAAAAGCCAGCATGCGATGAGGAAGTTTGCGGTTTGCCGAAGTTGTGATGTGTGAAAGGTTATAATCGTCGATGTGCAAAGTGTTATATTTGTCGATCTGCGAAGTGATAAGTTCTACGATAGGCAAGAAGGTACAGCGGGACTGTTAGATCTGGCATAGATCAACGGTGGATATTACATCGCCTCCCAGTGAAATTTCGCATCGGAGTTGTGATTAATTATTGGTTGGCAAGTTGTATGTTATCTTGTGCGACATGCGATGTCGTATATATTGCGATCTGCGATATCATTTGGTAACTGATTTGTGAATTGTTCAAAACTGTGAAGTTGCTCTCCTTCATGCAATTGGAAATTTATGTGGGCCATAACCCACAGGTCCGTGTGTATTTTGTAAAGATGTAGTTTTATTAAGCTTCCGCGTGAATATATGAATAAAAGGTTATTGTTTAATATTTAAAGTGGGATCCGTTGAGTGAATATGGAAAAAGCATGACTCCATAAAGTTAAATGTGGGTAATTAGTGGGGTTAATTCCGCTAACCCTGCTATCATTTGGAATCAGAGGTTGAGAATTATGAAGATGCAGGTTCTGCTACATCATTTTTGGTATCAGAGTAGGTTATATCTCTTTTGAAGGTTAAAGCTGAATCATGTAGAATACAATTGTAATTGCAGAAAGAGAGGATCAGGTATTAAAAATCTGATAAGTAGTAGGCATACAAAGGTAAAGTATGGCAAAAGATGGGAGTAAGTGATACTCTTAAGAAGAGATTGCAGAAGAATAAAGAAAGAGCAGTGATGGTTGTTTTCTTATGGAGAATGGAGATTCACTCGAATGTGAAGAGTGGATGGAGACTGCTTGTGAAATCATGCAGGTACGGTTTTATTTAACTCTAATTTGAGTTTTTTCAGATAAAAGATAGATTGAAGACTGATAGTTGCAGTTAATGAAGTATCTCAGCAAAAGAATATCAAGCCTTAAAAAGCCGTGATGAAGGAAGCTCGTAAGATTTCTGAGTGAAAGAAGAGTGTGGCCAAAACCTAGTATTTCATTTGTGGTTGAAATACAAGAGGACAGTTGTGTTCTCAAAAGTGCAGATGAGTTGAAGCCTAGAAGGAGCAGAGGAATCCTCAAAGAAATTTCCAGAGAGGGGACTAGTGGCCAAGTACATAGGAAAGCTTGGTGAAGTAAGTTGTAGCAGGGAGGACTTGCTATTGTAGAGGCTTAAGTACAACTCATAGTGAGTGAGGAAATCATAGAGATAGAGGAGAAGATGACTACTGATAGTCATAGCAGAGGTTTTGAGAGAGACCACAGTAGAATAATAGTGAAGAAATATGTCAAAAAGGATGGCATGGATGAAGAGTATGATAGAGAAAAGGCTGAGATAAGAATGAAATTTAATTTTTTGATGAAGTTGTTCCAGAGGAGTAAAGAAGACTAGATATTTGGTTACAAAATGAGAAAGAAAATGCAGTGGCATAAGCTACAAGAGAAGAGAGAACAGAAGGTGAATATGCAGTTAATAGAGGAGCTGAGAAAGTTGAGAATATTATAGATGTTCAATTGAGGACATAGCAAGAGAAAATTGTTGGAGAAGAACAAGTTTATTTTGAACTTGAAGATGAAGTAGTGATGTCTAAAACACCAATTGAGGAAATTGAGCCTTATGATTTTTAAATTAATAATTTGTGTATGTTTGCAGGTGATGTCAAAGAAGATAAATAAGAAAGACATAATTTGAGTTCTGAGACAGTTAGATCTCATGATGAATTTCATACACAATTGAAGGGAAATATTGTTTTTCAACATGCTAAAGTTGAAAACAGAGGAATTTTGGCTCACAATGATGACCAAAAGCAAGAAGAAGTGGAGCAGGATATCAAGCAACCAAGTGAAGTACTTGAGGAGGCTGAAAAGAAGACCATTGAAGATTTTCTGAGTCATGTAGAGGACTTAGAATAGCAAGAGGAAGATTTGATGACTGGATCATAAAATGATACCATTGGGTCTTGTGAGCTTGAAATTGATAATTTGACTGTGTTTGCAAGTGTTGCGAAAGGCAATCCATCTCTTGGAATTTTCTTGAATGAAGTTGAGAATCGTCAAGCAAAGTACGATGATGATTGTCTTTCAGATGAAAATCAAGTTGAGTTATTGCAGCAGAAGGAGTTCATAAATTCCTTGCTTAGTGAAGGAAGTATCTCCAAGGAAGGTGAGACAATGATGTCTCATATGAAGGAACCTGTTATTGTTGACGATAGGGAGGAATTGGCTTATATGATTGACCAAGATAAGACTGTTGGACAGACATCTAAAGTTATCACAGAGATAGAGGATCATAATTTTATTCTGATCAAGAATGAAGAAGTAGTGTCACCAAGAAATTGGATTTGTGACAAAGAAGGAGATAGTGAGGATTGTATAGAGTTTTTGGAAGAAGTTCCAAGTGATATGACGGATTTGTGGCATGAGCTAAGTCTTTTGGAATATTGAATAACAAGTCAGAGATTGAATATTCTGAATTTACAATTGAAATTGGGCAAAGTTGAGGCAACCATGTCTCATACTAAAGAGGAATCAGTCTTGGAACTGAAGGAAGTTGAAATGACTACGAGGATTAGTCAAGGAGGTGAAGGACAATCACTGAGGGTTGTCAAGGAATAGGAAGAAAGATATGCTGGAATTAATGAACATCATAGTGATGAGGTGTTTGAAAGGAATCAATTAGAAAGTGAATCGTTGAACTGTTTGTTGGAAGCATCCGAGTATGATGTTTTTATCAAAGATATTGAACAAAAACTGTTACCAATGAAATAGGTAACCTGACCTCAAAACGGGAACTCTAGCCCAAAAAGACTCAAAAAACATGAAAAAATACCCCAAAAACAAAAAAAGTGTATTCCAGAACGCACTTGGTTTTTTTTTAAGGTCAAATTTCAACATTTTATAAAATTATGCTAAAAACAAAATTGTTTCTTGAAAAAAGGATTGAAAAAACACCCTCAAAACAAAACCAGTTGATGCTGGAATAACAAAAAAAATAAATTGTGTCATATTTTTGACATTTTTAAAAATAGAAATAACATTTTTTAATTTTTAAAATTCAAACATTAAAAAAAACCTAAAATTTAAGAAAAATAAATAAATTTAAAAAATAAAAACATTTTAAAGCTTAAAATTTAAAAATATATAGGAATAAAAAAATAAAAATAAAAACAAAATAAAAATTTTAATTCAAACATTAAAAAAAACCTAAAATTTAAGAAAAAATAAAAAAATAAAAAAAATTTAAAGATTAAAATTTCAAAATATATAGAAATAAAAAAATAAAAATAAAAACAAAATAAAAATATTAAATTAAAAAGAAAAACAAGTTAAAAAAAAGAAAGAAATTATAAAAAATAAAATATAGAAATTAAATTTAAAAAAGAAAAAGAAAATGTTTGCTAAATTAAAAAAAAAAAAATTTAAAGAAATATATTAAATTTTAATAAATTAAAAAAAAACATTATTTAAATTAAAAGTAAAAAAAATGAAAAATTAATTAAAAAGAAAAAATGAAAAATAAAATACAATAAAAATATTAAATTTAAAAATATATATATTAAAAAAACAAATAAATTTTAAAAAATAAATTAAATTTAAATTTTCTAAAATAAATTAAATTTAAATTTTCTATATATATATATGAACTTAAATTATAAATATATATATTTGATTTTATTAAATTAAAAAAAAATGTTAATATTAAAATAACAAATTAAATTTAAAAAAAAGGGTTAAATTTTACTAAATCAGCGAATAAACAAATAAATTTTTGAAATAAAAAATAAATTTTTTAAATATAAAGAAAAAAAAAACATTGTTAAAATAAAAAGTTAAAAAAGCGCATAAAAATCAATTGAAAAAAATAATTAAAAAATATATATATATTAAATAAAAAATAAAATAAAAAACAAATTAATTTGAAAATATTAAGTTTAACTTTAAAAAAAAAATCTAATTTTAAATACACAATTTTAATTGAAATAAAAAAATATATAAAAAATTTATGTAATTAAAAAAATAATAATAATAAATTAAAAAAAAATATTAAATTCAAATAAATAAATAAATAAAATACAAAATTTACTAAATTTTAAAAAATTAAATGAAAAAACTAAACATAAAAGTTAATAATAATAAAAAATACAAAATTTAATAAAAATTATTAACAAAATTTAGAAAAAAAAAAAATTAAAAACAAAAAAATGAATAAAATTTAAAAAAACAAAAACAAATTAAAACAAATTAAATTTCAAATATAAAAATTAAACAAATTAAATTTTGAAACATAAAATTAAATTAAAAAAAAATAATTAGAATTTTTTGAATTTAAAAAAAACAAATTTCCTAAAAAAAAAGGAAAAAAAAAAAGGGAAAAAAAGAAAAGGAAAAAAAATTGATCGGGGAGATGCTGTTAACTGCCTCCCGCCTGCAATACATGATACCATTCTCTAATCGCCTCCCGTGAAAGGAGGCTAATTCTCGATGCCCAGCCTTCCGCCGCAAGAGGCGCATTCTCGAATCGCTCCGTCGGCCAGAGGTCGAGCTGACCCGTCTTCCAGCTGGGAGGTCGATTTCGCTGCCACCCAGTGAGCCGATTGGCGCGCCACCATGATCAAATTATATTATTATTATTATTATTATTATTTATTTATTTATTTTTCTTTTTCAAAAATTCTTTTTATTTTTTTCTTAAAATTTTTTTGTTTTAAATTTAATTTGTTGTTGTTGTTGTTGTTTTTTTTTTTTTTTTTAATTTAATATTTTAGATTAATTATTTTTTAAAATTTAAAATTTATTTATTAAATTTATTAAATTTTAATTAAATTTTTTTTTTTAAATCTTTTAGTTTATTTAGTTTTTCATTTTTAAATTTTTAAAATGTTAAATTTATAAAAAAAAATAGTAAATATATGGATATTCGTTTTTTAATTATTTGCACATAGTTTTTTTCATTTTTTTTGTTTTTTTAATGATAGTTTTTTTCTTTTTTTTTTTAAATTATTTTATTTTAATTTTCTTTTTCAATTTTCAATTTTGTTTGTTTGTTTTTTTTTTTTTTTTTTTTAAATTTATATATTTTTTTCTTATTATTATTATTTTTTTAATTTAAGTTTTTAAATTTAATTTTTTTCTTTTTTGTATTTTATTTTTTTTATCTAAATTTTAATTTTGTAATTTTAATTATTTTTAATTTTTCTATTTAAATTTAATTTTTTTAATTATATGATTTTGTTTTTATTCACTTAGAAAAAAATGTTTTTGATGTTTTTTTTTAAATTTTTTTGGTTAATTTTTGTTTTTTTCTTTAAATTATGTGTTTTTTTTTTCAAATTTTGTCATTTCTTTTGATATAATTTTCGAATATTTTTGTTTTTTTTAAATTTATTTTTGTTTAAATTTTTTATTTTTATGAGTTAATTTTGTTTTTTTTTCCCATTTTTATTGGTTTTTTTATTGTTCATATATATATTTTTTAATCTAAGTTTTGTGTTTTATTACCAACATGAAAATCACCACTCTAAAAAAAAAAGTTGATGTTGCGTCAATACATTTCAAAATTAGCATGAAAATCACCGCTCTAAAAAAGAAAAGTTGATGCTGCATCAATACGTTTCAAAATTAGCATGAAAATCACTAACATTTAAAAACAAATATTCATACTTCATAAATAAAAATATTAGAGTAACAAAATAAAAAAAAGGGGTGATTCTGCATCACCACTTTTCAAAATCGGGTGCTTTTTATGCTACCAAAAAAAAGTAGGTAACAGTGCGGTTACCTATTTCATCGGTAACAGTGTTAACATAGGTTGTTTGGAGATGAGATGAAAGTTCAGAAGCAATAAGAGGGTAAGGATGTAAGGGTGGTAGTAATATTCAAACAACTTCAAAGAGAAGGTAACAAACAACAGTTTGAAGATGAATGGATAGAGTGCAGCAACAATTGGTAGAGTGAGTACTAGTCAAAAGATAAACTGGACATGGATATTGAAAGAATAAGAAGGTTGATGATGAAGGTGTCTCAGAAGAAGACAACAACAAGAAAAAGACAACAGAAGAATTTGAGAGCATAGCCAGTGGGGAAATGCAGCATAAAGTATGGAGACCTGGAGAACAACAGCATCAACAAAACAACAGAAAAGGTAGAGACAGTGGATCATTACAGAGAAAAGTGTGGGATTCAGGAGGACAATGATTGGAACACATGATCTGGAGATCATGATTCTTTTTTACTTTGGGAGTCTGATGTAGGAGCATTAGCACTAAAATTAAATTTAATTATTTGATTAGCCCAAGGATGGGTCAAGTTGTACATATTGTAATATTCTCTTGTAAAATGTTTAAATTCTTAGCAAGCATAGGTAGGTAATATGCTTAGTTGACTTTTGTAAACATATTCATATAAAAATGAGATATTAGAGAGGATATTTGTTGTTTATGTTAAGAAGATATAAAAGTCATAAATTAGGATTTCCTTAGAATCGAAGTGGTTACAAGTTTGTAGGAGCTGAGTGAGGGCATATAAGCTCTAAATTATATTATAAATTCAATTGTAAACTTCGAAGGAGGGAGAGGCCAATTTATACGAAGAAGATTAGGCCTAAATTAGAGTAGAGAGGAGAAGCACGAAAACAAAGAGGATTCTGTGTAGAGGAGAGAAGGCCATGTAAAGGCGCATCAGGCCAAAGCCAGATTGTAAACAAGTTTTTTTATTTATATCTGAACATTTATTGATTAATGAAAATTGAGAATTCATTGCGACTGCATTTTTGTTTCTTTTACGTGCTGAGTGATCCGTAAGAGAATAAATCTGATTATGTGTAAAAATTTACAGTCAAATGAATGATGATGAATGAATTATTCTTTTTGAGTGATAAAGGATTTATTGGCTGGGTAGAATCACATATAATTCCAGTATGGAGCAATTAAAATTGTGTGCAGGTCGAATGAGAAGTAAATTCGAATCCTAGATTCAAAGTTTTAAATACACAATGGTGTTTTGTATTCGGCTTGAGACAACGTAATGGTTATGGATCTAAACGAATAACCAGAAGTTAAAGCTTAGGAGGAGTAGCGAGTGGAGAAGAAAAAGTTACAGAGTGGTGGCAGTCGACAAATAGAAGAAATCGATTTAGAGAAAACCCTTTGAAGATAATCAAAGGAAGGATCAGAAGGCAAGGATCAGAGCGTAGATCAATGACCCAGATTACTTCACAAGATAAGTTGGAAAGTTGTGAAGTGGACATGTGTTGGGCGGAGGTCCAAGCGCATATTGCATAGCGCATGCGATATGGGGATGCAGTTAATGGCTGAATGATAAATCAACGAAGAGTCGACGTGCGATGAGGAAGTTTTCGGTTTGCCGAAGTTGCGATGTGTGAAAGGTTATAATCGCCGATGTGCGAAGTGTTATATTCGTCGATCTGCGAAGTGATAAGTTCTACGATAGGTGAAAAGGTATAGCGGGACCGTTAGCTCTGGCATAGATCAACGGTGGAGATTACATTATGGCCCAATGAGATTTTGCATTGGATTTGTGATTAATTATCGGTTTGCAAGTTGTATGTTATTTTTTGCAACATGCGATGTCGTATATATTGCGATTTGCGATATCATTTGGTAACCAATCTGTGAACTGTTTAAAATTGTGAAGTTGCTATCTGTCATGCAATTGGAAAGTTATGTGGGCCATAACCCACAGGTCTGCATGTATTTTGTAAACATGCAGTTTTATTAAGCTTCCGCGTGAATATATGAAAAAAAATGTTAATGTTTAATATTTAAAGTGGGATCTGTTGAGTGAATATGGAGGAAGCATGAATCCATAAAGTTAAATGTGGGTAATTAGTGGGGTTAATTCTGCTAACCCTGCTATCATTTGGAATTAGAGATTGAGAATTATGAAGATGTAGGTTCTGCTGCATGAGGAGTAGAGGAAGATCATTTTGAAAGGAGTATGGGAAGGTTATTTTCAAGTGGTTTTATACACAAATCTACTAAATAGATGATGAAGGCACTCATTTTGGTTGGTGGGTTTGGGACACGTTTGTGTCTCCTCACTCTCAGCGTTCCCAAGCCCCTCGTGGACTTCACTAATAAGCCTATGATTTTACGTCAGGTATGGAATTACTAGGTTTCGAACCCTGCATTTTGATTGTCTCGATTAGATTATAATGTATAATAAAAAGCAATTGAAGAACACTTTTTATGCAGATCAAAGCTCTGAAAGTGATTGGAGTTGATGAAGTTGTTTTGATAATCAATTATCATCTTGAGGTATAGAGTTGAGCATGCATAACCCTTTTTTCTCTATTAATTTGTGTTATGTTGGTTTTCTCTTTTTAGGATTTTGCATAATATAGCCTTGCAACAAAATAATTTTGGTGTAATAAATACCTGTATGTTTTTGGTACTTTATTACAGATTTTTTTTTTGTCATATTTAATTATATGGATTGGGGTTTCCAAGGGAAAAAATTGATATAATTGGTTTGTACAATTGTTGAATGCAGGTGATGTTGAACTTTATGAAGGAGTTTGAAGCAAATCTTGGGATTAAGATCACATGCTCATAGGATAATGAACTAATGGGAACAGTTGGGCCTCTGGCCCTTCTTAGGGACAATTTGGATGATGGGTCTTGTGAGCACTTATTTTCACTCAACAATGATTTCATATGTGTGTACCCTTTGAATCAGATGCTTGCACTAAGAGAAAAATACATTCTAGCGGAGGTTTTTGCACAATCCCCTATAAAAGTAGCCCAAAAAATATGTTTGTAGTGGAGGTCACTAGCGAAGGTGGGCGGGCAGATGTTTTAGCAAATGTTTTTTGGACAGTGTGTCTAAAATATACAAACACACTGGTGATTTACTATCCATACAAGCATCGGTGTTGCATATAACATGGTGCACAATGGAAAATTTGTTTTTATAAATTAAAAAAACACGGTGTGCTAAATTACACAACGCATTGGTGCTTTAATAGTCAATAGCACCAGTTATCTTCATGTAGAAAAACGAACCGATGTATAACAATAGGGAGCACCACTGTAGTTTTAAATTTAAAAAAAAAATGGTGCCATTTTCCAATGATGCTCTGGTGTGGTAAACTTCTCAAAATTCCCTGGGGCATCTTCTAAAGTGCATCGCTATGCGGTTTTTAATTTCTAAAAAAAGAGAGGTGTTATAGTAAAACAAAGCATTAGTGTGGTACATGTATAGAAATTCCCCATGGTGTCCATATAAAATTGATGTGATATTTTTTAACTAAAAAAAAAAACATGATGCTTTTGGATATATTCTGCAATGGTACGGTTATCGAAATGCACCTGAGGAGGGTTAAATAAAAAAAACCCTCTTGGTCGTAATTTTCATTTTTACCATATATAGTATTGGTGAGCTCTAAAGCACCGGTGCCACTCTTTCCACAAGAAAGTGCCCTAACAACAGTGCTTCTCTTGCTTACCATCCTTTCATATCGTGCTCACTATGTGAGTTTACAATTTTTTCAAAACGTGCTAATTTTTTTTAATCCATTATGTGTCCATAATGCCTCCCGACAACCTAATGTCCCGGTAATGTCTATGTTTCTTTCTAATTTAATTTTTTAGAAAATTAGAATTGAAAAATAGCTTAAATTTCACACTTTTTGATGAAAAAAATCACCGCGCAGTGCGCTTGATATGTTCGGCTAGCACCAATAGCAGTGCACCCTATAAATTTACGGGGTGCACCGCATTTCTTTTCGTGAGCATAACGCACCACAGTTTTTTCAGTGAATTTTTTAAATGAAAAGGCACCGGGAAAGATGCGACAGATTGTATGTCAGTGCATCCAACCCAGTGCATTTATATTTACCAAACGCACCACAAAAATAATATTTACAAATATAGTGATAGATCGATGCATTCGATAACCTGAACATTATGTATCGATGCGAAAAGGTTATATATGCACACTGGCGCTCAAGTGTTCCACACCGCTATCAAAATTTAAATTTGTGAACCAACAATAGTGCGTTATTATGTGTGCACCGATATCGGTGTGGTTATAGTTAGAAGTGCACTGAAGCCAGCGCATGATCAGTAGTAGAAAATGATGAAATTAGTGAATAGGTGACTAAAAATGTTAGTCACCACAATTATTTCGAGTGAATTACAACTAAATTTGAGAAATTTTATGTGATCGAACTAAAAATGACTAACTTAAATGACTAATTTAGTCTAGGGATAAAATATACAACTAGATAATAAGTGACTAATTTAAATCACTAATTTAGTCTAGGATTAAAATATGTGACTAGATAATAAGTGAAAAAATTAATAATAATTAACATAACTGACTATTATATTCCAAGAATAAAAATATGACCAAATAACAAGTACAACAAGTATACGAATTAGTCATTTATATTAGTAATTTTTAATTGTGTCACACCAGAAATGGAAAATTGCAATTTTGATACTGAAGTGCTACATTTCACTATAGGGGTCTCTGAATCTAGCTGTAGTGTTAAAATTTAGAGACAAAGGGGTCCCTAAATCCATCTACAGCGTTAAAATTATGAATACCCTTTTATCTCTAAATTTTAACTCTACAAATGGATTCAGAGACCCCCTTCTTTGAATCCATGTGCAGTGTTAAATTTAGAGACAAAGAGGTCTCTGATTCCATCCGTAGTGTTGAAATTTAGAGACCCTTGTCTGCAATGTTAAAATGTAGGTAGATGGATTCAATTACTCCCTTAAAGGAGTCCATGAATCCATCTATAATGATAAAATTATAATACTTTTATACAATCACTACTAAACCAACATATAAGTTGCTATTAAAATGATTAGCCACAACACATATTAACATGGTCAATATCATTGTGATAAATAGAAATATATATATATATATATAAGGTTCTTCTCAATGACTATCATGACCACCACATTTTCACTCTAATTTAGTTTTTAACAATTCAATATATACATATACTAATTGAATGAGAAAAAGTTTGTATCAATGTGGAATAAACACTTGAACATAGGAAATTGGTAATTTTTTACTATTAACATATGGTGTTGGTGAAGCTATAACAAAACCCTCTTTGTTTCCTTCCCTCCATATTTTTTAGTGATCACAAGTTTGTTTTATTTTTTATTTTAATTTTCCTTTTACACATTTACATTTATTTTTAGTTTTAAATTTCCCTTTACACATTTACATTTATTTTTCATTTTAAATTTCCCTGTACACTTTTACTAATTTGGTGGGAGCTTCAACATCCCAGAGTTTTTATGTATGTTTCGATTGTCGTTGTTGCATTGGATAACAAGTAGCCATCCAAACTATGTCCTACATGACCCTAAGGTAAATCTTATCATCCCAAATGCTCACTTCATTATTACATTTCGATTCTAGTGTTATTATTTTGAATGTAGTGGAAATTTTCATTTAGGGTCACTTCATGTTGTTCTGATAAATTCCACGTGAGGTTATCCAAGGATTTTATGTAATGTTGAGGTTAATTTCGAAGATTTTTGGAATGAAATTGTCCATATCATTTGAACAATCTAAAATTACAAGTGATATGAGATTCAATGTTTGTTATAGGTTATACTTCCTTATACACTTCTTTAAAGGATCAGTGGATGATTTGAGTTATGGAGCTAATCAGAATATACAAGATTATATCCTTTGATCACATTCATAGGGAATTAAATTCAAAGTCTGACACATTATCCAAAACGAGAGTGGGCATGTAGTTGGGTCAAATACATTATGAAGAATACCTGCAAGGAGAAGTATTAGTTAATTATCAAGAATACTTGCTACTTGCAAATGAGAGGTGGTCTTATAGTTTAACCCATACACACACAAGAACATTGGATGTTACCCTTGAGACCCCCCTTGGTGGGTTCAAAGTACGTTTACATTGGTGTTGAGTTGGAACGTCTAATCATCATGATCTTCCTCTTCTCATAACCTCTGCTAGCTTTGTCATATGCACCAGATAGAGTTATAGAATCACCTTATCTCTGATGCTCCATTTATAATGGGAGTCAAGGGATGTTCTATTGTTTACATTCTTTCAATACATGTATTGCCCTTTTTATGAAAGAGGTCATTGGATTTAGATCTTTATACAAGGCCTTTTGTGGCCATCCCCTTTTGAACTCTTCTAAAGGGGTCACCTACTTCTATGTTCCCTTGTCTACTTAAAGCCAAATTTGACAAACCAAGATCTCCAAAGATTGCAAACCCCACACATATATATTCTAACCTATAAAATTAAAAATCAATATAATAATATTTCATTTTATTTATACTAAAATAAAAATAAATATTCAATCACTGGCCAAAAAAATAAAATAGTTAATTTTATGATAGCTTTATATTATGATTATAGAAAAACTAAAATAAATCAAGAAGAATGACTCGGATTATCCACAGTGTTACCAGAAAATTGTCGATGTTTCGAATCCCAACAAGGATCCATATTCAAGACATAAATTTTTGAATGAATGTTTTGAAAGAGGGATCGGCCCAATAAATAGTAAATAGTAAAATATCCCCGCTTTATTGGTATGATCCCTCTTTCAAAACATTCATTCAAAAATTTATGTCTTGAAGATGGATCCCAATTGGGATTCGAAAAGTCGAAATTTTTTCTAGTAAGACTGTGGATAATCTAAGTCATTCTTCTTCAATTAATAACCATAGATGCTTAAATACCATCAACTAAAATAACAACATAGTGTGAAAAAAAATTAATGATTATGATAGCTTTACATTATGATTATAGAAAAACTAAAATAGCAATAGAGTGCAAAAAAAAAAAAAAAACAAAGTAGTTAACCATAATAGTGATCATTTTAGCAGGAAAAAAATCCTATTGAGAAAACCAATATAGCGCCCAAAAGTTCTATTGAGAAAACCAATTGAGAGATTTGGTGACAGAATTAACTAAATCCCGGACATATTAGATCAAACCAAGGTTATACCTCAAAATTATGGTTTTTTTTCCAGTGCCCACCAATGTTTGGAGCTAAATTTTCTTTCAAGCTAAACATTACCTCAATTCAAAATTGACATAGGATACTTTTCTATTATACATGGAAGAAATCACCAATGGGATCTAACATTTGATTTCTTATCAAACTGAGGCCTGGGTGTGGTAAGATTCATGTTCCATAAAGCCGTCTTCACAGAAATTTTTTTGTAACACATCAATTCCAGAGGTCGACTCTGTGCGAAGCATTGACTCGAGCGGTGTAGTTCGTCATCGACGGGAGCCAGACCATCGATCCCTAAATTTGGAATTTTGAAGTCAACCCATCGACCGTTGTATTCCTCTTTCTGATTATATTTGCTGAAGTCAAGCTTGGCAGGGGTAAATGGGGAGCGACTTAGGTTTTCCACAAGTTTCTCTTCCAGGAGGGGGCTACTATGGGTAAATTTTTTGTACACTGGAAAAATCAATGATTGGGTTTTGAATATTTTGACATCATGATTTGGCACTTTCAAGGTGATTTTCTTTGTAATTTTAGGGTCAATTTATGTTTATAGTATAGAGGATTATGATTTAGAATTTACGAGAAGATGGTGTAAGAAATAAAATTACTGGAAGCACAAATTGAAGTGGGAAAGCTAAACTCTGGCACAAAAATTCTCGCTTTAGAGCTTCCCATCGCTAACATCAACTATGTCTTTGCACCTTACGATAGCTCAAAACTATTCGATTAGTCGTCGCTCTTAGAGAAGATGAAGATGGGTCTCAGATATAGTAACTTCACTCGTAATGCCATATGGAGGACTGCTCTACCTCACGCCATTTGCGGCCATGACATGCTCAGTACTGTAAGAATTGGCTCTGATAAAACTCTCGCTTTCCTCATTCTGGAAAGGTGCTTCTTTGGCCGCACATTTGATGTTGAAGCTCTTATTTCTGCTTTTTCTTTGCTTAAAACCATAGGATAATGGAATTTACAAACATCTTTAACTAAAGAATCAAACAATAGGCACTTTCAAGGAAACACATATTCTAGAAGCTTGTATGTCTGGGTTTATCTCTTAAAACGAAATTATTGTTAAAAACATGATGTTACAAAATCTTACAAAATATTCCTACATGTGTTTGATTTTTTTTTCAAATCTTGGATTTTTGCATGTTTTATTCTAAAACCTTAATAAAAATCCTCAAAAAATAGAAAATTTTGATGGCCTTAATCAGAGAATCGCACAATATGGCACTTTCAAGTCAAAAATTTCCTAGCAGCATATGTTCTTTTTATGGCATTTCCTTGAGATGTAAATGCCATTGAACCATTATTATTACAAATATTTTCTCTACTCTTAAACCAAAACATGATTTCCTTTTTAATCGTTATATTATAAAGTTATAGCAGCACATTAGAGATCCTACCAAACTAGTAAGCCTTTCTTACATATTTCAATGACTTTGGACATAAAGTTTTTATCTACATATTTCATTGAATTTTGGACATAAAGGTTGTGTATTACTTTGCAGCTCTCATATCATACTTAGATGGCTAGTGACTACCTTGGTCAAAGATTTTACTGATGCACCTAGTTTGTGAATTTTAATCTATGATATTAAAATAACTTCATTTACTGGGAAAAAAATATTATTATGGACATCTAATCAATATGTACTACATAGAAATGCAGGATTTACTATATAGTATGGAAAAACCCGAGATTTTCATAGATACCATTTCCAAAAATATCAATGGAGCTTGAGAGCCCTAGTCAATCCATCTAGTATATATACCTACCTAGCAAGTGTTTATCAAGTTGTCTAAATCATTGTAAACCAAACAGAATTACATCTATTTTGTTTCTGATCTTTCTATACATAACCTATATCCATTAAAATAGACAAATTTTTAAAAATAATATTCATCCATGATAGGCTCATTACATACTCATATGAAGGCCAAAGGTCCACTAGGTTGACGCAGGATACCTAATGAATTATTTTAAGAAAAAATTCCATAGAGGCATCAATGGGTTGGATTTACAAGAGTGGTTTCTTCTTTGGAGACAATGACTTAAAGGATTTCTAGGTTCACATCATTTACAAATTTAAATTTAATACTATTTGTAGTAGAACAAAGATATTTTTTCCCTAGTTTAACCTAGGGTTTCTTAATAATAATGTGTGTAGAATGTGTAATTCAGAGACATAAATCAATTACTGCAATTTTTTTTCTACAATTAGTTTCATCAAAACGTCACTACTGAGATAACAAAATCATATAACATTCACTGGAAAATAATCAATTCACAAAATCTATTGTTCCAATCACAACTAGTAAACAATGTATTTTAAAAAATGACCTACAGATGGTCTCTTGAAAAATTGTATAAACCCTCTTAAAACATGGACAACCCAGTGTTTCTCAGACCACTTGCATGCCTCAAATCCAATATTTAATCTCCAGGAAGTTTCCCAATTCTAGAGTGTAGCTAAATGATCCTTGCATCACCTCAGAGATCTACTAACACCTACCTCAATACCATGGTGATTTAATTAAGAACTTGTTGTCATCACAATTCCATCCTAAAAAAAAAATAATGCTACGTCCAACCTAGAATACGTTGATCCACTACAGATAATCCTTTCAATGACAAGATAGCTCCGGAATACTTCGCTTTATCCAAGTTTCTGACTCATTTAATAATCCACGCATTAAGGAGACTCGATCATGGGGAGACGCAAGTAGAAGAACCATGGTCCAATAGTGATGTCTGGCTCAAAAATGTATTTCAGCCTGACTAAATTTGTGACTAACGCCTCTTCGTCTATCTTCAAGGGTACTCCACTCTATCGATATCAGGGTTGCGACTTGCTACAGATTTCTCTCACGAGGTTTTAGCTACAAGATGGTTCACTGGGTCTCGGAAAATTAACCACAGGCTATTACATTCAATTTTCCATATAAGATACCATGAATAACATATAAATCCCTCGCTTTTATGTACGTTAATGCAATAACTGTGGACAATGTGAATGGATACCAACAGGTTCTTCCAATATCAAAAATATAAAAAATTAATTACGGTCACTTCAAACAGGATACCTTCACATGGGCGGTATTTTTCCTTTCAAAAGGCTACGTTATCTCAGGCTACTTGCTACCTCAAAATCTTAAATTTGGTCATGTGTTGACCTCATAAACTTCATTTGATTCCAAGAGACTTGCTTGACCTGCTGCTTCTCAAATAGAGAATTTCCTATTCATGTACAAGTAAAATGAAAGGAAAATAGAAAGGAAAATAAATTATCAACTAGGGTGGAATCTTTCACCACTAAAATTGACAGGAGAAAATGGGTCTTAAAACCATTAGAGCCTTAGGCTCAAAAAATAGACATAATTTGTCCAATGTAATCATGATTCAAAATGAATTCTTCCCTCTCATATTTATATATTTCCTAGAGGGTTTTCTTGTTCTAAAATGATTTAGTAAACTTTACTTCAAGCCCCACTTTTGTGTTTCTTCGCCCAAATTTCTCAAACATTTCCCAACAGGGGGGTAGATAAATATAGGAATGGGAGGGATGAGGGAAAGAGAGAGAGAGAGGATGGAGAGTGATAAGAAGAGGGAGGGAGAGAGATTCAGGTAAATATGGAGAGAGAGAGAGAGAGAGGTTGGGGTGGTGACACAAAGGGACATACAATAATATAGGGAGGGGAAGAGATAGAGATAGAGGAGGGAGAGAGAGGGAGGAAATTGGTGTGAAGGGGGAAGAGAAATAGAATAAGAGAGAGATACAAAGAGAGAGTAAGATACATAAATAGAGAGAGAGAGAGAGAGAGTGAGAGTGAGATACATAAATAGAGAGAGAGAGAGAGAGAGATACATAAATAGAGAGAGAGAGAGAAGGAGATAGGGATGGAGATAAAGATAAAGATGGAAGAAGAGATAGAGGCACATACAAATATGTAAATGGAAATAGAGAGGGAGAAAGTGAGAGAGGGAAATATACATGAAGGTAGGAGAGAGAGAAGGTGGGGAGAGATTGAGAGAGAAGAGAGACAGAGGGAGAGAGAGTGGGAAAAAGATAGATAAAAAGGGTAGAAAAGTGAGATAGGTGGAGATAGAGAGTGAGAGATAAGGATAGAGGGAGGGATGGACATAGTGGAGGGGGAAGAGAGAGGAATATTAAGAGAGAGGAGTGGGTATAGAGAGAGAAAGAGAGGGAATGACAGAGAGAGAGAGAGAGGAGAGAGGAAAGGATACAGAGATCGGGAAGAAGATATAGAAAAAGGCGTATATAAAGAAAGAGAGAGAGAGTGGGGTGGTCAGATAGAGAGATATATAAGAATAAAGTTAGGGGAGATAAAGGTAAAGAAGGGAGAGGGAAGAGGGAGAGATATATAGAGAGAGAATGGGAAAGGAGAAGAGAAAGAGTGGTAGTAATGGAGGAGAGAGGGATAGAGAGAGTGAGGGAGTGAGGGAGAGGGAAAGAGAGGGGGGAGATATTGATAGAGATGGAGGGTGTAAAGAGAGGGAAGAAAAGAGAGGGGGGAGAATAAACATGAGGGGGAAATAGGGGGAAGAGGTAGGGAAGAATAGAGAGACAAAGAGAGATATTGAGAGTTAGAGAGAGTGTGTGTGTGTGATGGGAAAGAGAGGGAGAGAGATAATGAGAGAGAGTGTGAAAGATACATAAGGAGATAGGGATAGATATAGATATAGATATAGAGAAAAATAGGGAAGAAGATACAAAGAGACACAAACAAATATGTAAATGGAAATAGAGATTTAGAGAGTGGGGGGAAGAGAAAGAGAGAGAGTGAGAGGACTAGAGAGGTAGAGAGAGAGTGATGAGGGAGAGAGGGGAGAGAGTGGAAGAAGAGATAGATAGAGGGAAGAAGAGAGAGAGTTGGAGATAAAGAGTGAGAGAGAAGGAGAGATAGAGGGATGGATAGAATGGAAAGATATGGAGGGTGATAGAGAGGGAATAAGAGAGAGAGAGAGAGAGAGAGTCATAGACATAGATAATGATGGGAGGGAAAGGGAGAGATATAGTGAGGGACTGATGAATATATAGATAAGGAGAGATTGAGGGACATATAGATGGAGAGGGAAGAAGATATAGAAAGACATAGACAATTATCTAAATAGAAATAGAGAGATAGAGGGTTGGGTGGAGAGGGAGTGAGGGAAGGATATACAGAGGAAGGAGAGAGAATAGGGGAGGGAGATTGAGAGACGAGAGATAAAGAGGGAGAGAGAGTGGAATAAGAGAGATAAAGCGGGAAGAATAGAGAGAGAGGTGGAGATAGATAGTGAGAGGGAAGGAGAGAGGGAGGTATGGAGAGAGTGGAAAGAGATAGGGAATAAGAGAGGGGGTGTGGTAAGGCAGATAGATACTTAAGAACACAGGTAGGTGTAAATAGATATTGGCGGGAAGTATAGAGAGAGGGATGAAGAAAGAGAGGGAGAGGTGAATAGACAAATAGTGATGGGGGAGAGGGATGGAGATAGAGATAGAGATGGAGGGGAGAGAGATAGATGGAAGAAGGGAGATAGGGAGAGAAGTAGAATGAGGGGAAAGATGTGGGGGAAAGAGGGAAGAAAAGAGAAACAAAGAGAGAGATTGATAAGAAAAGAGAGGGAGTGATGGGGGAGAGAGGGAGAGATATAGTGATGGAGAGAGGGAGAGAGAGAGAAGGAGAGAGAGATGGGGATGGAGACAATGAAAGAGGAAGATATATAGAGACACAAACAAATATGTAAATGTAAATAGAGAGATAGAGATTATGGGGGAGAGAAAGAGAGAGAGTGAGAGGACGATATAGAGAGTGATGTGGGAGAGAGGTAAGAGAGAGAGGGAGAGATATTGGAAGAAGAGAGAGATAGAGAGGGGAGAAGAGAGAGAGAGGTGGAGATATAGAGTGAGAGATAAGGAGAGAGAGGGATATAGAGAGTTTATATAGATGGAGGTCGGTGAAGTGAGGAAAGAAGAAATATATGAAAATAGAGAGTGAGAGGCAAAGAGAGAGTGTGTGTAATGGGTGATATAGGGAGAGAGATAGTGAGGCAATGAGGGAGGGAGAAATATGGAGAGGGGGAGGGAGATAGAGATAGAGAGGCATTGAAAATTAGTAAATGGAAATTGAGGGAAAGAGAGTGGGGGGGAGCGAAAGAGAGAGATAGGGGGAAGGAGACAGGGAGGGAGGAGAGAGAGAAGGAAGAAGGAGATTGAGAGAGGAGGGAGAGTGGATGATAAACAGATAAATCCCTTCTGCGGAAAAAAGTGATCTCCCTAGAATCCTAAAGGAAAACTAGAAACAAACATGCAAAACAATAGCTCTTTCCTTAGCCTATAACTAAAACATGAAACATGTAGTATGTGAAAGATCACTTACCTATTAACGAAGTGCTTGTAGAAGTCGTTTCAACGCTTTCCACATCCAACCTTCCCTCAATGCCTTAGAGGATTTCCAAATTCTTTCCACAACTTCTCCATGATGCTCCAAAAGAGATCTGCATAGACAAAAACATTCAAAGGGATCAAAGCATCTCGTATATAAAAGAAAAGGTAAGTTGAATCCCTAATCTAGAATACAACATATAATTGAATCAATAATCAGTGATAAACCATGCGAGTGATCAAGGAATCCCGCAAATAAGATCAACAATAGATGCAATTAGGAAAGAGAAATTACTTTGTATTAAAATCAAATGGAAAACAAGCTTATAAGCCTCTTCCAATGGTCAACTCCTTTCCTTCCCTTGATGACAAGCTCTTCATACCCAAACTAGCATCATATGTTTACAAGTCAAGAGTCTCCCATTCCTTTAGTCCTATGCTCAATTTATAGAAAGGATGAGGAGGTTTCTAGCTCCACTTCTCAAGGGATATGATCCTTAAGAAAAGGAGATTAGTTCCATGTACCAAGGGATGAGGTGCAGGTATGTATTGGTTCGAGGTTTTTAATTTGGATAAGATTCCTCAACCAAAGCTTCTAGAATTTAATTTTTATTTTTACCTACATGGACAGACCCATGCAGTTTATAGTGGAATAAATTGCGCAGTTTACAATGTAAGAAACTACGCATGTGTGGGTTTTGTTCATGAAAATTGCATAGATTCTCAAAAAAAAAATTAATAGTGTAACCCAAAATTCCTTTTGTCCTTGGTATTTTTTTACTTCAAGCTTCATAGGGGATTTACTTGAGATACTTCATCGGATGGAAAAGGATTTGAATCGACAGTCGTGGTGACAAAATTTAGTGTAACAGTGGAATAAGATAGAGATATAGATGGAAGAAGGGAGAGAGAGGTGGAGAAAGAGAGTGAGGGATAATGAGAGAGTGGAGGTGGGAGAAGAGAGAGACAAATAGATAGAGGGAGAGAGATAGTGAGGGAGAGAGGGAGAGGGAAGGAGACAGGTAGGGAGGAGAGAGAGAAGGAACGGATGGAGATTAAGAGAGGGGAGATAGAAAAGGAGAAAGAGTGGAAGAAGAGAGATATATAGAGAATGAAGAAGAGTGAGTAAGAGAGGTGGAGATAGAGAGTGAAAGAGTAATAGAGGAGGGATGGAGAGACTGGAGGGGAAGAAGAGAGATATAGATAGAGAGAGGGATATCGATAATGAGGGAGAGAGACACAAAGAGAAATAGTGAGAGTTAGAGAGGTAGAAAGACAGACAGAAATAGGAATAGGAAGAAATATAGTGATATTAATGGGGGAGAGATGGTGAGAGATAGTGAGGGAGTGAGGGGGAGAGAGAGAGGTATATGGAAATAGACATGTTGAGGATATAGAGAGGGAATAAAAGATATATAAATAGAGGAAGAGGTAAAAATAGGGAGCAAGAGTGAAGGGGGGCAGAGGGAGAGGGATAGTGAGGGAGAGAGAAAGAGTGGGAAGGAGAGAGGCAGGGTGATAGAAATAGAGATGGACGGGGGACAAAGTGGGAGAGATGGAAAGAGTGATGGGGGGGAAAGAGAGAAAGGTAGACAAGAAGGATAGAGGAAAGTAGATAGAGAAGGAAGTGGACATGCATTATATATTGCATGTGTGATATTGTCATTTTTGGACTAACATTAAAAGGTGAGAGAGGAAGGTAGGTAGGGTTTTGGGTGAAAATTAAAAATTGGGAAACATTTTTTGGAGTGTAGGGGGAAATCACGCTGTCATTTGCAATTTTCTTGGCAGAGAAAATGGAAAAAAAAAATATCGTCCGAGTGTTCGACAAATCTCTCGAATGAGATTTTTACATTATTTCACCTGAGAGCTTGGTCAAGTTAAACTCAATTTAAAAAAATCTTGGATGAGAGTTTGTCAAGTTTCCGACCAAGAAGTTTAGTGAACAACTCTCTCAGGGACAAAGTCTCGACCAAGATTTTATATTCTATTTAAAATCTTGGCTAAGAGTTTAGATTCAATTTAAAACTCTCAGCCAAGAGATTAGATTCTATTTAAAACTCTCATACAAAATTTTGCATGGTATAAAAAAATAAAACAACAACAACAACTCGGATACCATTTCCCCTATGACATTCATTGGCCTAAAAAGTGACTCACTAACTGCCTTTCCATTTTCCCTACGGTGTAGCTTTGGACCACAAAAGTAACTCGTAGAATGCCTTACCATTTCCCCCATGACAAAGCATTGGCTTCAGGTAGTGCATTTTCACTAAACTTAGGGTTTGATTTTTATTATTTCTTTGAATGGTATTTGGACTTTACATTCATATCAACCCCACATGTTTAGCCTGCATGGATGCAACTCTCCATCACCAGATTTTTATGTGGCCCAACCTCCTAGCTTATAAAAATATTTTCCTCATGAAGTAGATGAATTTTTTTTTCTCTCCTAAAATTTTAGAATCACTTTGGTTTTGTAATTCGATTTCCTAGATAGAGGCTTTCAACGAATGGCATCTTGTAAATATGATTTTTTACACTCTTAGGTTCTCATAGCATGAAATTTGGATAATAGGGTAGGTTTCTTTCATTTACTAATGATATATAGTTTTGATTTTCCTGGGGTTTTTTAGGGTTTGTTGATTAATGAATATTAGATATGGTAGTAGAGAACGGTGCAATCCAAATCAGACTTGGAATATGCCATCCAAATTGACTAAAATACTTTTATATCTACCTTTCATCCATCTTATTTCTTTGAGTTCAAGGCTTTTACAAGGGTCTAATATGTCATTGTAGTTTGGCTAATTCCTTAAAGGTTTTATATATTTTCCATTACATTTGCTATCATTCTGGTTTTCACTGCAATAGTTCCTTTCATCTTTGTGTTTATTTGTAGGTTATCTTGCAATGAGAAACACTTTTGTAGGAACATTTTCTTACAGTGAGAAACATTCATGGATAGAAGAAAATGGTTTTGCAAGGAAAACTTTGTTGAAATCTCTCCCTTTTGGAAAACTTTTAAAATCTTTAATTGAAGGTGGACTTTCTATATTTTTCTATGTATGTATATGTGAAATCTTCACATTTTTTCTCTATAGGTATATGTGAAATCCTTATATTGTATATGTACTCCCTAATTTCTAGTCAAACAACTAAGTAATTGATCTTTGAGATCTTTAAGAAATGATAATTCTTTCCTATAATGGCTTAGGCCTATCGGTTGGAATCTTTGAAAGATTTTTTATTAAAATTATCTTGAACATGGTAATCACTTTTGACTACATGATAACTTCATATATGCCTATACATCTCTATTATACATTATGATAACTTCATATATGTCTACACATCTCTATTATACCTAATGTGTACATTATTTATTTTTCCATCTTCTATTAGTCTTTAATATCTAAATAATGCATGGCTCTCTCCCAACAAGGATGCACTTATGACCAAAGATACTTCACTCAAGATTTTCCCAACAAAGGACTCTTTCATTTGACCCTCCCTTTATTTACCTTGATTCTTGCATCTATAGGATATGAAGGTAATAAGATCAATTCTACATGGAATGCATGTCATGCATGTGTGATCCATGCATAGTTTCCATATGAAGCTTTTACGTTTAACAACGTGATACAACGTGATACAACGTGATACTTTGCCTGCATTCACATTCTTGCAGGTTAACCATAACTCTGAAACTGTGTTTGTCTGAAAGCTGATAACGTAGCTTTGAAAAAATGTGTGGTTCTTCAACAGGGGTTTTATCTATTAATACACAAAATTCCAAATTCATAAGAGAAAAACTGACGTTGGATTCCGTTCTCGCCTTCCATATGTTGATATTGTATTCATGTAAAGCTTGTATGATTAATTTTTTGCAATCATGCGATGCTAAACTTCGACTTGCTTATTACATCATGTGTAGGAATGATTTAGCTATAGTGGAGTTGATTATTTTATATTTAAATGTGTGGAATTTGTGGATTACCAAATAATCTGTGGAAAACCTTGATATTGATATTTGAGTAGATGTCTTGACTATATTGAAATATTTAATTTTTTTGTTTACGTGGTTAGAAAAAATACTTGAGGAATATTGTCCCGAAGGAAAATTGTTGCAGAAATGCAAGGATGATGTATGCTCATAATTCGTGGCATTTTGAATTTGTGTTCCTAATTTGTATGAGAATTACTATCATATACTTAAAATTGGAGGCATGTTTTAGGCTGTTTTAAGTGGAAAATTGTCCTTTTGAACTATTGTATTTTTTATTTGGTAAGTGGTAAAATATATCTATTATTCTTTATTTTAAGTGAGTGAAATATTTCATGTAATGTATTAGTCTAGTTCACTGTAGATGCTACAATTATTAGAATAACCAAAGTTTCTTTGTAATTTGATTCTTTAGTTGGATATTGTTTTATTTACAGATATATTTCCATTTCATTGTTTTTTCTCAAGTTCGTGATGGATGATTACAGTTTTTTTTAATGCAAGTGAGAATTTTGAGTTGAACAGTGTTGGTTGTGCTTGATAGTATTTGTAATATGTAGAATATATGTAGAATAAAAAAATAATTGGAAAATTTATTATCATAGATCAATATTCTTGATAGGGTCTCCATGTGTTCAATAAATTGGAAAATGAATTGAACATTCAATAAGTGGTATCTTAGTTTGGTTCCATTTGGGATTTTTTTTTATTTTAATTCAATTTTAATTAATTTTTTGTTAACTTCAAATTGGTTGGTTCATTAAATGAATATTTTTAAGTTGACATGGGGTTGGCTTGAGTATGCTACTTAATTGATAGCATGTTTGGAAATCAATGAGACAACGAGAATACTTTCCAACGTCATCTTTGAGAACCACAATGCAACCATATAGATAAGTATTGATTTCTGAATGTGAATTTATTTATGAGTAATAATAACATTTTGAAATTGAAAACTCTTGAGAATGAAATAAATACTCCATGGTAAATACTATAAAATATATGTTTTCATGATGATTAATTTTAAATAACATAAGTTTAATGAAAAAAACAATTTTGACAGTTATCAAAAGAAAATCCAATATTAATAACCAGTCCTCTTGTATATAGCGACAGTGGCATCAAACAAACCTTCAAATGGCCCTTTGCAAGGTTGCTCCATGAGAGGAGCAATGTCAGGTACATTTGACTTTTACAATTAGTTTACGTTTTCAACTAGGTTATATTTAATGGTTATTGTGAAAATATGTTTTAAATTTGTGAAAACATCTTGTTGGGCACAAATGTAGATACCCATATCAATCATGTGTCAACACATGTCTCATCACTAATTGATTGATGTAATTCATATAGATATGTTGAGATCCCCGGTTCCCACACGCATATTAGACATTGTTCTGAAGGGTCTGTTTGGCATGCTACATGTACACATTCAATTTCTAGTTAACATGTTCAAGTCTACAGTATAAATTTAATGTTTAACATGTGAATAATATTCTTGACAAGTGTTTAATGTGAAAAAATATCATTGTTGACATGTGCATGGGTTGAGTCTTAGGTTCGCCATATTGATTTGGAGCCACACGTCCACAGGGCACACTTAGGTACATTGGAATGTTATTTAAAACATATTCAAACTTATGGTATATTTATCTTTATTTTAATGTTATGAGCATATAAATTGATTAAAAAAAATTGTGCATTTAGTGTCTTATTCTATTACTCCACGTACAAGAACCAACCCATTGTTTGATACAATTGGTTAAGGTAAAATCTTAATAGAAATATTGAAGTGACGTGTTTAATGCACAAAAATTTATCATGTGTATCATACTTGTGTGATTGGCAATATGATGTTTTGTAGAGGCCTTGCATATAGATCTACGGACAAGGGTTCCATCATGCATAGAAGCAATTCTGAGGGGTCTATTATACATGATACAAGTACATGTTCGATTGATAATTAAAATGTTCAACCCTACATTATAAATTTAATGTTTAACATGTCAATAATTTCTTATTTGACACGTATTTAATGTGAAAAAATATCATCATCCATAAGTGCATCGTTTGAGCCTCAGGTTGGCCATATTGATTTTGAGCCATGCATCCAGGGGCGTTTAGGTAAAATCTAAATTGAAATCTTGTTCAAGGCATGTATAATGTGAAAATTCATCATTTATCTCATATTTGTGTGATTGAAAATCTGATGTTTTGTATAGGGTGTAATAGCTTTGAGTTTGTTTCCTCATAAGGGGGAAATCGTACTATGACAAGTAACTTAGAGAATAAGATGGTTTTTCCATTAGGTAATTTTAAATGTCAGCATATTTTTTAAATATGAATTGTCCAAGTACAATTTATCTACATTTAAATAATATGTGAAGAGTTAACATGTTCAAGGTTTGGATCATCCTCATTTTGTGGGACCTCATCATAGGCATAGAGGTCGTAGGGTACAACAGTATGCCCACAATCCAAGCTATGACCCTCTTTAGACCCATCCTAGATATATTTCTAAGGAGATTCCTTGGGAAGCCAACATCTCCTTGCTTACTATTGATGTGATGTGGGAGCATTCCATGAGATTATTTAGTGAGCTAGAAAGTATCAATCTCTAGATAGCCCTTGTTGAGATATTCAACAAATTATTTTGAACACTTTGGAGACTCTCATAGAGACGTATCATGGCTCGGTTCGACCATCAACCTAAGTTTTTTTCGACATGATACATAGGAGTAGATCAATAGGGATTGGTAGACATTCCTACAATGAAGTTAAAACCAGGGTCACTAAATAAATGGTCTTGTCATTATTTCACATGTGACCCGGAGACAAAAAAAAATATGAAGGTTGCAAGATTTAATGATCCTAATATTGCACCATTCGTTTCTGAGAAGTTCTTGTACACATACGAGAATTTCCCCAACAAAGGTGCCGGAATATTTTGCAAGGATGTTGTATACTGAGTTTTGAGAGCACATGGACCCCAATTACATAGATATGAAATCCAAATTATATAGAGTTAGAAAATTGCATACATGTGAATGACTTGATTATATGTGAGATGTTGGCTTTAGGGCTCTAACACCTCAACCCTACATCTCATTTATCACCTCGAACACCTAGAGTGGTTTCACTTCCATATGAACTTGTTGTTACATCCAACATATAAACTCATGCAAGGGAGAATATTAGGGAGCATATTCAGGATGCTTTGGCACGGGTGGAAGTTGTCTTAGGGAATAGGCATAATTCAAAGAGTGAGGATCATCCACCATTTGCTAGTATACCAGATGAGGTTTTGAGAGAGATGGATCGACCAAATCTCAAGAAATATGCATCGTCTTGTGTGCATCTTGTAGAGATCAATGTGAGTGATTCGTGGCTCACGATGTGTGGATCATTGGTGAGTTATGTTCTAGCTAGCTATGATTAATGAACTAAAAAATCACATTTAAACTATTGGCTATAATGCATGTTACATAAATTTATTATGTCTTTATATATATATATATATATATTATCTCCAAATATCACTGACATATATATTTATTCAAACTTATGCAGTTTTCATCATTTTTAAATGATGAATACTTCAATCTTGTAGAACAATTGTTGCGTCGTGAACATGCTAATGTACGAGAAACATGGCTATTACTATGTATATAGATTTTTCCTTGAAATTGTGAATGAATTTAAGTCACATAAATTTTATGGTGTGACTCTTACATTATATGTTCAATTTTACAGTTAGTGGTACAAACCAAGGAATCATTGAGGAGAGAATACCTACACAGTTTCCACCAGTGACACAAGATCAATAAATATTTTTAAGAATATTTTATTCTATTTAGTATATTTATTTTCCCAAAGTTATATATGTACTTATCCCTTTTTAGTTTACAAAACATGATCAGATGATGTAAACTAAGGCCCAAGGAGATGGTACATTTTATTTTACTTAGTTCATGTGTTTTCAACTCTACCTTATATTTAATGCTTATTGTTAAAAAAAAATAATGTGAACAAATATTTTCATGCACAGGAGCACTTATGCAAAAGCAAATGATTTCTGAGGAGAGTGAACCAACAAAATTTCCACTAGGGTAACAAGTATCCATAATTGTTTTTAAGAATATTTTATTATGTTTAATATTTATTTATTTTCCAACACTCATAAACTTTTATTTTCACTTTTCAAGGAACATAAATTGATGAGATGGGGGAAACTTAGGGCAAATGATATATCTACATCACTGGGTACTTTCAACAACTTTGAGTGTTTCTATTATTCATAATTTCCTACAGTATGTGTTTGTATACTAATGTAGCTCACATTTTTTGTTTTGATTGAAGCTTTTGAGTTTTAAGCTACCTAGGTTTAGATCAGTTGATTTTTCTTAGTAAAAAATTTGAATACCATAATTTGAAGTTAACATGCAAAGCACAAAAATGTAACTCAAGTCTTCCTAATATTTACCTTGCCTTGATTGTGATCTTTATCAGGGAAACATATAGAGCTTTAGAAGAGAATATTATGAATATATGAAGAGATATGGATAGTTGTAGAGGACTATAGAGGCCAGGTTGCTAAGATACTACCCCTTTCCCTATATATTGTTGCTAAGAGAGTGCTTAAAGATAATCGATAAATACATTAGGTTATTCCTAAGGGAAGATAACATATTATGCTCTATCCACACACACTAAAGAGCACTAGAGGAAAGAAGATCCCTACAATACTATTGGGTGGAATAGGAAAATTTATTCCTTGCATTATGTGGGGTCGTTGAAGAGAATATGAAGGTTTTGTTATGTAACACACTTGAGCCCCTGTATGTGTTCAAGGGGTTTGGCTGAAAAAAAATTTCATATTCATACTTAATTTAATCTCACTAGAGGTATAATATACACTCAACATCACATATCATTTAGCAAATAACATTCTCGGCTACATCATTGAATGATGTATATTTCGATGATATTACACTCCTTGTGATCTACAATCCCTTTTGGTTTTAACGGTTTTATCACATTAGGTTTCATCATGTCCTACAAAGAGTGAAGGAACCTACACCCTAGAACAACAAACCCTTCTCCATTACGCTTCCTTCAATTATTATATACACTTGAATATTAAATGATATGAGAATGTGAAGCCACCCATACCTATCACAGGGGCGATTGGTGCAATGGGAAAAGGGTATTATCATGAAAACTCATATTCCTAAACCAAAATATTCATATCTTATGCCCTCACTTTGAATCCTAATTATACATTATTGCTTTCAAATTGAAATCCTATAGCCATAATTTATCGACCCAAAATTTAACATGCCTAGTTCAAATACTTATAGCAATAAGGTGTTGGCTCACTCCTTTGTCACACAAAAATATAAAACAACAAGGTTTATATCTATCTATATAAAATAAAAATTCAAACTTCCAATGATAAGGTGTTGGTTGTAATCTTGATCGTGTTGAAATCCAAATCTTTGAGTGACAAGGCATTGCCTCTAGCCTTTATCACGTCCAAATCCAAATATTCCAACACTAATCATAGGATCTCACCTTCATTCTACTAAAATATTCACCCCCAAGTGGAATATCACCAATTTCAAGATAAATATATAGTTTACCATTCCATTAGGCCTAGTTATGTGTCTATGTCTAGTTCAACGGCTTTCAACATAACATTGATGAGAATTTTTCTATTAATTGATAAGTCACTATTTGGAAGGTTATCAAGACCCAAACTAGTCAAATAAATGAAGCTTCAGTATGTCTCCATTCAAATCATAAATATTCAACTCGTACAAGGCCAATTTTGTGGTAAAAAAATAGGAAACACTTGCAATGCTATGTCATCTTGTATTTTCTCCAGAAACCCCAAAGAATCATAGGAGACTCATCATGTTTGATTGTACCTACAATCCATCGAGTGAGAGGAGTTAGCAATTTGATGGCTTGTAACATGCCAATGTGCACATATGATCCCCCCCCCCTTTTTAACTATAATTTAGTATTCAATGTTTCATTACTTGGGGATTTAGTGTACATATGATAATCTCCAAACAAGGAAAATACCCGAGTAAATCAACCATCGTCTCATCAACAAAACATGTGCATAACTAGGAGATCTGAAATATAGATTAAATTACTCATGTAAAAAAAATAATGGGATTTTTGTCCTGCCCAACATTTAATAATGAATCCACCCATCATGCCCTCCCAACCTGCTCAAAATGATCACTAAGATTGTGCATTTTTTGGACTTGTCGAAGAAGACTTTTCAAAATATGCTCACATTTACTTTCGAATAACAATCCAATATTTGATAATTATGAGGATCGATTTGATTTTCTTAGTACTGAGGAAGAAAAATTTTCTTCTATAACTTACTTAAGTTTACTATCAAATTCAATATCCTATCAAGAGCATGTTTCTTCACCATGTCTCGTATGCATGCAATTCTTGAACAAAAATTCCAAGGCAACATTGAAGTTTCTTGTTTCAATAATAGTTCTAATGATAAGGAGAAATAAATCAATCAATAATATCAATTCAATAGAATTTGTCTTACAATTAAGCCCACTTCACACCAAAAAAATAGTAGAAGAAAAAATACACAAAACCAATCACATGCAAGAGAGAATAACATAGATGTACCCTAGAAACCCCAATGTGGGGAAAACCAATAAATTTTGGGCTTCTCATTCATATTTAGGAGAAATATTTCTTACAAAAGACTCACAAGAGACAAAGACAGAGATGTATCTCAGTTTTAGGTGAATCTTATACTATGAAGAGAGGACATAACCACCGTCTATATAAATAATCAAGGAGCTCCCTCTCAAATTCTTATAGTACATATATATTGGGATTACCAAGATGGTCACCTCATACTTTCATGTCAATCCATCATATTATAGAAATAAGTAAATTGAAATGTACCAAGGTGCACCTAAAAATAGAATGGTGAAACCTTCGGTCTCTCATCAGCCTCCCCCTCTAGGACACCACCCAATATCATTGAGATTGATACCATGCTACTCCAAAGTGATTCATGAGATTTGGAGTACAATGTGTATGATCATCTCCTGGATGGTTCAGGATGGATTGTATCATGTGATATGGTCCATGATGAATATGCACAATTTAAATAACTTTCTAAATGGATGTTTAACCTTAGCTATTGCAAGCTTGATGTTCATCCCTTAGGCATTGGAGATATATTGGAAATTTTTTGGATGTCATTCATCGAGGCCTCATGGAAGAGCCACTTGTTTAGAGAGTTCCCTCTAAGGAATTTCAAGTGTTGTGCATCTTATAGGATGGCTACAAGCCCTAATCTAATATGTAAATTTTCTTTACTATTCGAAGGATTGGATATGGATTAGAGGTTCCAAGTGCTTCAATAGTCTTCTTGTAGGGGGAAGTTGACCCAATGGAGTACATTACTTTAGAGGCTAAATGGAGTCTAAGGAAGCTTATGATGAAGTGGTGTGGATTTTCCTTGTGTAGCTACATCACCTTGAATCCATTATTATGGATGACATCACCATTGAAGTATGAAATATAATCTAGAGTAAACGTCTCACTTTTGTGGCCAACAAGGGCTCATGTAAATTTCCTAAAAGGGCTTACACCTGCATAGTATTTTTGCCTTCCCTTGCCTCTCATATAAATGGAGGAAGGAGAGAGGATTTCCATAATAAATTCATTCACTCACATTTATTCATATAGTGAAGACAATAACTTTAACAGTGATGAGAATATAAATAATGAAGAGGAATAACCTTCCGAATCAAATAGTGAAGAGGGGGATAACATAGACATGGCTAACGATCAATTGGATTGGATGGTTCAAGGGCCTATTTCTCTTCTGATTCAACGTCGTCACTTACCTAACCACCCAAAGAATATTTTTAATGAGTATGATCTCGATAAGGCAACCATGATTGAGGACCATATCGATGATTTCTATTTGCATTTAAGAATGTTATAGGTGTTTCATGATGATGTTTCCTGCATATTATTCCCTTACACTCTTGAAGGCATGCCATCGACATGGTACCACAACCTTCTAGAAAATTTTATCCATAACTGGAGGGAGTTTCAAAAGCTTTTCTTAGAGAAATTTTTTGATGACAAGAATCCTACCATGCTATTGAAGGAACTTGCCAATATCAAGATGGAGAACATAGAAAAGGAGAAGGAATTTAATCTGAAATTCATGCGCATATTAAATAAGTTTCCCACCGATGTCCAACCACGTGATTTTATCACTAAGGACTATTATAGTTCTACCTTACCAAAAAACATTTTTGTATTTGTGAAGAGAGCAGCAAAAGAATAATTGGCTTAAATTTTTGCAGAAGTTATTGCTATCAAAAAGGACTTGAGATCGATAGGAGCTATTGCTAATCAGGAAAATTCTAAAGACACTGGGAATAAACCTCAAGCCTCTTAAAGAAAACCTAAGGAAAAGGATTATTTTTACATTGAGAGATTGACTAAGTCCTTAAATAAATTAACCAATGAAGTATTTGAATTGAAGAGGAAACCTAGTAAGGCATCAACCAGTAAAAGGTCCTTTAAGTCATTTTTCAAGAAGAATACCAATCAAACAACTAAATTTTCTTAGAGTTCCACTATAATATTTAATGTCGAAGATGTGGGCATGGATAATTATTGTATGTTTCATAAAGAAGATCATTCCAAAAAATTGTGCCCACAATGAAGACACCATATGATCTCTATAATTACCAGTGTTTTGGAAGGACAAGTTGCAGAAGAGAAACCTTAGCAAACAAAAGAGGAAAACGAAGCATCCCCATCGGAGGACAATGCAAATGTTGGTGAGACAATTTTTTATTTTGGTATTATTTTGAATAATTAACAAGAAGGTGTTAGTGAGGTTGTTGTGGGTGAATCTCCTTTGAAACAACCATCTAAGTCGTATAATATTAGGAACAAAGAACTAGTTTCTGAGCTAGAAGTGGATAAATATAGGAAGAAATATATAAGGAATATTCTACCTCCTAATAATACAGGTCAGAGCTTGCAGTCTAAATCTGGAAATACATAAATATTCTAAAAAAAACTTCTGGGAATAATAAAAATAATTCCATCACTCCTGAGGCATCTGATAAGGTTTCACCACCCACCACTTCAGTACAGTCTGCCAAGGATGAAGATGTAACAAGCGATTTCAAGTACAACATCATTAATGACATAAAGAAATCTCATGATAACATTTCCATCTATGAGCTAGAAAAATTAGCAAGCCAGCAGTAATTGATCATCAAATATTTTACATCCATGCCTCTATCAAGTAAGGCAGCTACTGCTTCCAAAGCTTCATCCAATAAGTCCAATACTATTCTTGAATTTGTTTTTAATGTTTCTAATGCATATGCAGGATCTTATTGTACTCCTTCTTTTTAATGTTTGAAATTTTTAACTATCATGTTCATAACTACCTTGTTGATTTTTCGGCATCAATGAATGTTATGCCTTTGTCTGTCACTAAGAAAATTAATGAAAAATGGGAAAATATGTATGCCATAATCATTCAATTAGATAAAACACAAGTGCAAGCTATTGGTGAACTCGATAATTCATAATTCAATTATCTTCTGATAATAGAGTCCATAAATGCATAGAAATTGTAGTTGTGTGCATTTTGAAGCCCTATGGGTTACTACTAAGTAGGGATTGGTCCAGCCAGTTACAAGGTTATTTTTCCACAAAATGGTCCCACTTATGGCTACCCTACAAGGGCAAGAATATCCATATTTGAGTTGATAGTTAAACTTTAGTGAAGTATAATATCATAGTGTTAGAAGCATAGAGCGAGCCAATCAGCTTTGCCCAAGATATTTTCAGAAATTATTTTTTGGAAACTGATCTTGGATGTTATCTTATGCAGCCATCTTCAATTTCGTCAGACATCCAATTGGAACTCCTTCCTAACACTCTAGTTGATGATAATGACCTTTTTATTGTAGATGTAAATTGTGTTAGTATAGAAACTAACCGAGTTGCTACTAACATTTGGAATTTGTATTTTAATAACTCCAAGACACAAGGGGGTGTAGGAGCTAGTTGCATCCTGATCAACCATCGAAAGAAAAATTATTTGATTTCATGCTAATTGGATTTTGAGTGCATGAATAATATCATAGAATATGAAGTGCTCATATTTGGGTTGAAGAAGGCCATTGACCTCAAGGTAGAGGAATTTAATGTAATAGGTGATTCAGATATTTTCATGTGTTAGGTACAAAATACAATTCATTATGTCTCACCTAATGTTAAAAACTATCAAAATGAGGTATGGAGGTTAATTTCTTCATTTCAATCTTTTATCATTAATTTTGTTCCTAGGATTAGTAATTCAACCATGAACACTTTATCAAATGAAACTACTAGGTTATCCTCGTTTAGATATGGTTTTTACTTTGAAATTGTTATAATCCCTCTATCCTGGACAACGTAACTAATTTATATGTGTTTAATGATGACCAGCAGATACTTGAATTTATCCTGAATGTTGATGTGTTTAAATGTGTCAATTTATGAAGATGAGCACGAGGAATCATTGTGGGAAGGAGCTAAATCACATAGTGTAAATCCCATGCCTAAGGGTGTGGTGTCATTAGAAAATATTTTTGACTTTCAAAAATGCTTTAGAGAACTGACGAGCACAAAGACCCAAATTTCTACATTTTTGCACGAATAAGTTAACCTGGGAACTAAAGAGGATCTAAAGTATGTGAATCTTTGTACATGTTGTTCTGCTCAAGAATGGAAACATTTCATCCATCTTTTCAAATAGTACCAAGATGTATTCACTTGGACTTATGATGATTTGAAAACTTATGATACGTGAATCATCCAGCATGTGATATCGATAAAGGAAGGGGTCAAGTCATTCCAATATAAGATGAGGAAATTTCATCCCGCTCTTGAAGCCATGATACAGAAATTTTGAAGAAGATGTTGGATGCTTGGATAATATTCAAATTTCATCATTCCACTTGGGTATCAAATTTAGTTTTGGTCAGAAATAATTCTAGTGAGATATGTTTGTGCGTACATTTTTTAATTCTAAATCTAGTTTTGACAAAGACAGTTACCCTGTGCCATCTGTGGAGAATATTATCCAAGCGTTATCTGGATCTGAAATTTTCTCTCTACTTGATGGATTTTCATGATACAACCAAGTACTAGTAGAAAAACCTAATAGATTGAAAACAACATTTAGAATAAAATGGGGTACATTTGTGTTCAGGTGAATGTCATTTGGGCTAACAAATGTTGGTGCAACTTTTCAACGAGCCATGGAAATCTCTTTTTGAGGACTAATTGGTTAGATTGTGGTCATATATTTGGATAAAAATACATTCTTCAACAAGGATATATTTAATCATATTCATCATCTGAAGCAAATCTTCGAGCGATGTAGAGGATATGGAATATCGTTAAACCTGAAGAAAAGAATCTTTGGAGTGTCTGGGGGAAAAAATTTGGGGAAAATCATAGAAAATAGTGGCATCAAAGTGGATCTAGAGTGGGTCAAAACTATTTGTCAAATACCTTACCCAATAAACAAGAAAGTTATGCAATCCTTCTTGGGAAAGATAAATTTCCTTCGTAAATTCATCTCTGATTATGCTAAATTTAAAGCCTTTACAAGAGATTATTAAGAAGGAAGCAATATTTAAATGGGGTCAAAGGGGAAAATATGTTTTCTCCTAGATCAAGCAAATGATAGTCGAGGCCCCAACATTGTTTATTCTAGACTAAATATTTATTTTTATATACCATTTCTTCTAATACTTCGATCATAGCCATTTTAACTCAGAAAGACAATCAAGGAAATGAACGGCCAATCTCATTTATGAGTGCAGGGTTACAGGTATCAAAATTAAATGCTCATGCCATATATAAGCAGCCTTATGCAGTCTATAAGGAGGTGAAACATTTCATGCCTTATCTTCTCAAAAGTCATGTTATCATCTTTGTTCCCCACCCGAGAGTTAGATCATTATTTGTACAACAAGATTTGGGAGAACGGAGAGAGAATTGGATGATGAGTTTCAAGAGTATGATTTGGAATTCAATATATTTCACATAATTAAAGGCCATGGTGTATGCTAGCTATTTATATCAGTGGTTAACCCACCAGAAGAAAACACTTCTGGTTGGAACAAGAAATCGATATGTATAAAATCGATTAAGTTACCCCAACAAATGAACCCTCGTTAAGATATGTTTATGTGCAACAATATCTGGAACAAGGCACCTTTCCCTCACACATATTAGTAAAGAAGAAAATGGAAATTAGTCTCAAATAATTATCTTATGAGCTCGTTCATGGTGTGATTTTTCAAAAGCACCATAATGGTGTCTTGCTTAGATGCCTGGAATCTCTTTAAAAGGTCTTCATAACGAAACAGTTGGTATGAATTACGCGGGTGATACCACAACACATAAAGTCATGTGATATGGATATTTCTGGCCAACATTATTTAAATATGTGCACGCCTATGCTCGCAGATGACCTATTTTTCAAATATGTGATGGTCAAGAAAAGAGGTCAGTTTCCCATTACAACCAATCAATGTTAAAGAACCATTCCAACAATGGGGATTAGATGTAATCAAAGAAACATTCCCACATTCATCAAAACAACATCGGTATATATTAACCGCTATAGACCATTTCACCTGATGGGTCAAAGCCATTCTTCTTAGACAAGTGAAAAACTAGGAGGTCATCCCCTTCATCAATTATAACATCATTACTAGGTTTGGAACTCCTACGTCTCTTGTATTTGACAATGCAACTTATTTTTCGTCATTGAAAATTTAAAATTTTGTGATGGAAAATAGTATCGCGTTAAAGAATTCATCTAACTACTATCCTCAAGGAAACATTTTGGCTGAATCGAAAAATAAGAATCTAGTTCATATCATAAAGAAAAAAAATTCAATGAGCAAAGGAACTGGAAAAACACTTTGATGAATGTCTTATGGGATTACTAAGCAACCCCTAATCCCTCTCTAAAAACCTCACCTTACTTCATTGTATTTGAAAAGGAACTTATCCTACCTCCAAACCTGTACCTACCAACCTTACAACTACCTCAGGAATCTCATGGTAAACCATACCCAATTGTTCAGAGTAGGATCGATATGCTTCTCAAACTAGAGGAAGAAAGGCACAAAACTAAGGATAAGTTCTACGTACATCATAAACATATCAAACGTTAGTTTGATAAAAAAATTGTAGGTGATAAATAATATGGTGTGCGAGACTTAGTCTTGAAATGGGAAAGATCCCATGAAGAAAAGGAAAAACACACCAAGTTCTAATTCCTATGGATTGGACCATTCACTGTACATGAAAAGTTTGGCCATCACATTTACCATCTCCAATATTTAGACGAGAGTATTGAGTCTCTTCATATTAATTTCCAAGACTTGAAACATTAATTTTAGTAGCAACTTTGGGTTTTGTTTCTTACCGTGTACATATTTCTTTCATTTCCTTTCTTTTTCTTTTATTTCATATTTTGCGTCATGTCATGTCTTTTTTGTTTATTTGTATTTTTTCTTGATCACTATACATAAGTAATATCTTGTGTGAAAGTGATTTATTTGGCTCTAAGTTAATGTGGTGAAATTTTAAAAGGGAATTGTGACATTGGACAATGCTTGGCTAACTTTTGGTCTCCTTATTTGTTTGGGCCTAAATATTTTTAAAGTTCGATGACGCACGAACAGAAAAAACAAATTATTTCGAATGAAAGAATTAGTAGATCTATGATTCTCATATCCATTATATGATCTTTGTTCCTTGAATTGGAAATTTTTATTAATTAGTTTTAATGTGTCAACTCATTCGAGTAGAGAAGTGAAAGGAGGAAAACTCGAGCGAGAAAACTAATTTCAGAGGTATATATAAGAGTCTCTGCAAAACAAGGAACAACCTCTCTTGCTCGTAAAATAAGTCAGGATCCCTCTTCCACTGTTGAAGAAAGAAACACCCATAAATTCCAATGTGCATAATAGTATAAAATAAATAAAGGTGAAAGAAGTGAAAGGCTTCCAATGCAGAGAGGTGAGGCAAGCAACTTCGTCGGGGTATTGAATAGACCTGTTAGCAATGAAGCAATGATTGTGATTCCTTGAAGTGACTCCCTTGGGGTAATGAAAAATTCTACTTGTAGTGGAGCCACACTAGAGACTACACTAAAATTTTGAACATCTTAAACTCGTGAAACTCATACAATCCTTCTCCCTACTTAAAATAACTGAATTTTGACTAGTTTTGTGAAGTATGTTAAGCCGAAAAAAGGAATAGGAGAAACTACATCTATAACCAAGAAAATTAAGGAATATAGGGTGATCCACAGGATGAGACAATACTTCCTAAAATACTAGACTACATACATAAATTTAGACGTAAAAAGAGAATTTGGGGTTCTTCCAGTGAATCACCAAGTGTTATAGATACTACAACACCCTCCAAAATTTTTCCTCATTTAAATTTCGGAGCCCTGTAATGATCATGTGATTTTTCATTTTAAGTCATCAAAGTTATGTGTGGTCATATTTTTCTAATTGTTCAATCCATAGCACACTTTCTTAAGATAGGCCTAGCGCACTTCTTGGAGAAAATGGAGCGCACTTCATGGAGATACTTGAGTGCACTCCTTGTCAACAGGGAGATCTCACTTCCTGTTGACAGTATGAGCGCACTTCTTGGGATAAATCCTAGGACACTCTTTATTGATAGTTAGAGCACACTTCACAAAATAAGCACTATTGCACTCTCTAGTGACAATTATCTTATCCTTATCCCTTGATTTTTGTGCCATGTAATAGCACACTCTCAAGCCCTAATTTGTGTTCTCCTTATATAAATATCTTAGACCAGAGCTCATTTCACACTTATCTTTTTTTTTGGAGCTATGTACACTTTTGGAGCACAAGGAGCATTCTCCACTCTTGGTTTCAAGTGCGCCATCTTCCAAGTAAGCTTTCTCATTTGTCATACCTTGAATTTTCACTCTTACAAGTGTCACTTCATTTCTTGCATAATGGTTTCAATGTCTCTATGCATTCCAAACATGATTATGGTTGTATATATGAGTGTGCATGTTAGTATTTTCATCCATATGGTTTCCCTTTATTTCTCTTATCAAACACTTGGTCAATTTTTTAGCATATCTTCATCTTCATTTATTGTGAAAGCTCTTAGCTCTTCAATCCATGCATCAGCACAATGTGATCTCCTAAACACTAAACCATAGATTCCTTGCTTCTTATAATTGTGACCTATGCTCATAAAAGGGCTTGTCTCCCCTCTAAAGCGTAAAGCACACTTCTAGATCACAGTCTCCAACCTTTTTTCCAATTAGGATGTGGCTTTTGCCCAACATTGGTCTCTTTACCTCATGTAGCATAGAGTGCATTCTTAGATGACAAGGATGCACCCCTGCCAACTATTGATGCGACTTGCACTCAACAAGAGTCTTTATTCCAGTAAGAGTGCACTGCACATATCTAGGACCTAAGCATCTAACCATTTCCTCTTGCTAATGCAATATGTGCTTAAGTCAGTATCTCTTCTAGCCTTAGTGAAGAGCGTGCTTCTAGTGACCAGTGTGACAACCATTTCCTCAATTTTGTACTCTTCTGCTGAGAACCATTGCACTACCCATTCATAGTGACTTATTTTTCATAACTAATTGAGATATAAGAGGTTGTTGTGTGGGACTGGTTGTTTTTTTCCATGAGTGAATTCCAATTTCCAGGTATCGTAAGTCTAGACCTTGTCAGTTTTTCACCTTCCACCGACACTATGCCTCCAGTTACATGCCAAGGACCAAGAAGAAAGGCTATTGAAAGTAGTATCAAGGGTGTCATGGAAAATACAAGAGCTAAAGTACCCATCTGTCATACATAAAATTATTCATTGATAATTCCACCACCTTAACATGGAAAATGATTTTCATATAATTTATCAAGGATGGGTTCCTAGAAGACCTAGAGGACAGGGAAGTTTACATCAATGTCGAAAAGTCCAGATTCTACAGGATTTCTAGAAAGTATCTGGCTTTACCTTATGCAGAAGTGATAAGACGATATTATAGCACCTTGACTCTAATAATTGTATCCTTAGTATTGCAAGTGGGAAACATGTCACTACATATCAATGCCATGATATTCATTCTAATTAAAAGCTACCAAAGCCAAAGGAGTACTTGAATTCAAAATTATATGCATCTTTTTATTCTCAATTTTTTACTAAGGACATCCCCAAGACATGTTGGCAGGATCCAAGTAAATTCTTCCATAATCATGATGGAATTTATAGAACAAATTCATTGAGAAAAGTGTATCAATGTCTCATGGTTAGGTGTTACAAGCTGTATGGGCATGAAAGCACAGATTTATTTGAAGAAGGATGAGTATATATGGCCTACCCATGTGCTTTTGAGGGAAATATTTTCAATTGGTCAGATATATTAGCCCAACAATTACAGAGGAATATTGCCAAGGTGAAAAATGTTTCACAAGGAGAACAACCCGAGCTCTACATGCTAGTTTTCTCGCTTCATGGGATTTATGCTCAGAATGAATTCTCGGGGGTAGTGTGGAAATGGACCAAGAAGTAATCTATTTCTCACACCTATTGAAAGATACTATCAGAGGTCAGCTATAGGGGACTGTATGGTAAAATAGTTGAGCACTTCATTGTGGTGCTTTATCAGATGATATTTGAGGTTGAGGAACCTTGCATGAAGAACAAGGCTAGAGAAGTTTTTTTTTTCCAGATTGATTTACATCTTCTCAGGGCATGTTTATTGGATCCTTCATAGCTTATAAGCCTCTACATCCTATGCCAAATTATGTGACAGAGAAAGTAGTCATGCAAGAGTTTGGTTATCATCTATGCATAGGATTGTCATAGAAATTGCAGAAGTTGAAGAAGTCATCGTGGCCTATCTTCCCTCTGCCAAGATGGTCATATTAATTGAATAATATGAAGGTGGAAAAGGTAGATATTGAAGAAATTAACCACCTCATATTCGGAGAGATAATCTTCCATCGATATGACCCTAGTGGTGTGTTTAAGAAACACAGTGTGAAGTTGCAGTACACTTGGACATATGCTTTTGACACTTTGTAAGATGAAGAGAAGACTAAGAACTGGTACAATGCTTCTAGAACAGTTGGGCCAGGTGATGAAGAAGACCCTTCTCACACATTACATGTTCTAGAAATTGATCAAGAAGGCACCAAGTAATAAGTGGTTGCTCAGGTTGATATCAAGCCGAAGATAAAGTTGAGAAATTATGTTGAAGAAGAGAGGTGTAGGTAATTCAAGTTTGATCCATGCACTAAATGCACAATCGAGGTAGAGAAGAAAAGGAAGGAATTTGAAGAATATAGGAAAAGGGAACACAAGGAAAAGGTAAGAATAAAGAAGAGAAATAAAAGAAAAAGTGAGAGGACATGTAGAAGAAGAAAGAAGAATTGAAAAAAATAAAATAGGAGGAAGCAAAGAAAAAAAAGAAGAAGAAGCTTTCATAAAACAAAGGGAAGAAGAGGAGTAGTGGATGTTATAGGATGAAGATGAAAACAAGAGGAAATATGAAGAGGATTTTTCAAGAAATTTAGAAGAATAATTAAAGCCCTAAGACATAGATGATGAGCAAGAGGAGGATAACCAAGCAACACAAACTGAGCTAATCATATCTCCTCCAAATATTTGTACTTCAACTCCTCTAACCAGTGGGCACCTTATGTTCAGTGAGTTGGGGATTCTACCTCCACCTGATGATAGAATTATGGAAATATCTAACTTCACCTTTGATGAGTTGAAGAATAAGATCATTCAATAAAGGAGGAGGTATTTCCCAAATGAACTAGAATGACATGTTTCCATCGACACAAAAAGGGTCATTGTGTCAAACACCAAGACTAATCCTAGAGTAGTCACTTCAGCAAATGCATCCTTTGCAGTAAACACACAGAAGAACACATATTTCCTTATGCAAAATAAGGAACAATTGGATATGGAATTGGCTAGTGCAAAGCAACAAATTGATCATCTCCTTTCCAAAAATCAAAGGTTTTCTTCCACCATTTCTAGCAGAGAAGTGTTACAGTTAGCTATACACGAAGATATCAAGCCATTAGAAGATATAATGAAGTAATTGTATTAAGATATGTTCACTTTTCATAAGGTAATGGCACCTTTATACGAAGTTCAGATAGGATCACAAGAAAATATGAGAATCTTAAAGTTAGCTTATATGATTATAGATACAATCTAGGAATGGGGTGCCAAGTATTTAAATGTGTCGGTAGCGTTGGTTACAAAAAACAGGTATGAATTTAAAATGGACAAAGCAGAGATAAGAATGCATATGCAAATATATGACCAGCTTAACAATCATATAACCATCATGCCAGCATGTACGTTGTTGCACAATGGATTGCAACCCTTTGTGCATGTACACAAAATACCTTATATAGGTGCACGTGGGGAAGTAAAACATAGGAATACTATCATGAAGGAACTAGAATAATTCTTGGACCGCATCAAAAAGAAGACCACTCGAGATGGCTTGGCAATGACTAAATATTTTCTTCTGCAATATGTAGTTGAGCCCATCAAATTACATATGAAGTTAGTTATGTTGTGGAACAATGTACAATTGGGATTTAAAACTATATATCTTGATTCTTTTGAGGGAAAGATCATGTACAATCTGGATATACCACAAAATTTAAGAGACATAGCAGTGGAATATAGAGCTTGGTACCAATATATCACAACAAAGCTACATGTCACATTCATTGAAATACAATTTCCCTAATGTGAATGCAAATATGTATATTTTGTTTATGGATTTTTCCACAATTTTGTTAAATGTAATTATGTGTTTGAAAATTAATAAAAAATTGTAAATGTGTGTGGAATTCCAAAGGTCACATGTGGAATGTGAAGATTCACTAGGAAGTCCAAAGGTAATAGAGGAGCTCAAGATTCATTTGGTATCCCAAGAGTCACGAGGGAGCTCAAGAGACACATGGGAGGTGAAAGGTCGCCTCATTCGTTATAAATAAACCCATGTGCCTCGAGAAATGGAATTTTAGCCTTGGATTCTCTAGTTAATCATAGGAGAGAGAGAGAGATCATTATTTTGAGGAGAAAAGTGTGGCTTCATGTTCCACTATTGGAACAAGTGGTACATTTTTGTAATTGTGCAGCTTGGCACTTTCACTAAATATTTTGAAGCTCTCAGAGTGAAATGTATTTTCATGCATGTAAAGAGAATTTTGTAAGACTTTTCATTTGATGTTTTCATTATATGTTTATGTTTATATGTACTAAATAGAATGAATTGTTTTGTTAGATTTAATGCACGCATTAATGGAAACATGTGTCTTATTTTATTTTCATGATCATTGTTATTTTGAGAACTAATTTTTCAAATTAAGTAATGTTTCTTTCCACACATGTATGTCTTTATTAGAATGGTACTATTATTATTCTTCTAAATGCTCACTTATTTTCCTTTGTCCGTGAAAGTAATTTATACACTTTACAATTGTATGTTTCACAGAGCTAACATTTTTTGCATGTCTCAAAATCTATATGTGTGCTCTCTTATGTTTTTACTTGGAGCCAATGAAAATCTTTATTTTATTACAATGTCATTTCGGTTGATTTCCCAGATAGGGATCCTATCCTAAACGGTGTGAGGTATAATTGAAAATTCATGTCGGGAAGACCCCCTCTACCTAGAACCTCTCGGTAAAAGACTTGTTCACATTGGCTTGGAAGAACATAGTGATTTTTTCTTGGCTCAAATAACCTTGTATTAACCATGGTAGATATGTCATCATGTTGAATAACAAGTCTATCAGGATCATGCTCATTCATTCATAGTTTGTACCATTTGGCATCGAACTACACCAATTTGAAGGATTTAAAGTCACACTCAAGTATCTCATCCAAATAATTAGAGTATAGATTTTCAGATACTTATGGGCGTATGTCACTTCTAAAGGAAACATTAGTGACCTGGAAGGTTGCATCCCGATCATTAACCATTGAGTGAACAATTATTGGATCAATTCATTTGTCCCATCATCTTGAACTATGTTATTATTGTCATATTCTTCCATAGGATCATTAACTTTATCTTCAATATTCACTCCATGTTCCTCGGCTTTACAATATCATTTATACTACTACTTGGCGTATTTGGACAGTAGGAAGGAATCTTGACTTAATAATTACAAACAATCATGCAAAAATAGTTTGCATAACAAATATTATAACAATATAAAATTTTACAAATATGATTAATATAAATACAATATATAATGAACACATATATTATCAAGCGAAAATATTCCTTCGGTCCCCCTTAAATGTGCCCATATCTCCTACAATGTCTTTTAGTTGCTTCTTTTAAAACTCTTTCAAGGCATAAGCTCCCACATTTAGATCAAGGGAAATAAAATCTCCCATGATCCCCTTCATTTTTTCCCTATTAACATTTTTTTACATTCTTCCCCACAAGGCTCAAGGGTTAGCTCAATTGGTCGATTTTTGGTCGTTAAATCACCTCGCTAATGGGAGGTCGTGGGGTCAAATTTATTCGATGCTATGGGGGTTAGGTTCTGTTAATGAGCCTATAGGATATGATCCATTTGGGTGGATATTCTCGGATATTTCGGTGGACATATCGACCACCGATCTCCAATGTCTGTTAACCGCACTAAAAAAAAATGCATTCTTCCCCACAAAATGTGTGCAATTATTATGTTATAAAATTTAGTGGTGTACTAGATCTACTATACTTTTGTAATTCAATTGGTATATATAAAATTAAATTTATTTTTCGCTTGACAAGAAGTACTTATAACCTTTTAGAATTTTTCTAGTTATAGAAAAATGTCACAACGCCTCTTAAAACAACATATTTATAAATTTATGAACCATCGTAATTTTGGCGTTCATTGACCACGTCAAGGTTGACTAGTCAAAAAATGACCAATCATTTGAATATCTAAATGGCTAGAAGTTCCCTCATCGTAGCTGAATTTTCGTCAATATTGCAAAAAATATGGAAAATCATCGCAATAAGAAAAAATTTGAGATAGTTCATCGTAATATCGACGAACGCGAGGAGATTAGACAGTATGGCTGATTTTAGCCATATTGTTGTATTATTTCATCAAAATGTATTCCTATATGTAGTAGTGAAACCAAGATAAGTTCGAAATTGCTACTACATTAGGAATTCATTCTAATCCTCTCAAGGGATATACACGAAGTAGTGGAATAAGGGACAAGGATTAGTAAATAAATGAATCCATTCAAAGGAGGAACAACTTTAGAAAAAATCCTTCATCAAGACAATCCCTCAAAAGTAGGTATCAAAATATTTTTTTTGGTCAATGTTTTTCATGTACAAGACTTGGACATAAAGCAAGGGATTGTGGGACTTATGCCATGAATAATTATATAAAAAATAGAGACTATTATCATACTTCCAGGAAAAAATTATGGAAGATGAAATCAAAATTTACTATAGTAGATAGTATGAACCATTTTTTCCATTATTCTAGTTCAACGCAAAATTCTACAAATGTCACAATGTTGGACATATAACTCGTGATTGTAGAATTGAAATGATATTTTTTCTATACAAAGGAAGAAGGTTTCTCTGTTGATTCAAGGAATATCACCAAGGTATGGAGAAAAAAATAGGAAGATTCAAATATGGTTATGAACACTCAGATTTAATATATTTATGAAGACTTCTTAAAGTATATGAAAATTTAGGACAAGACAAAAATCGAAGTAGAATTTTGCAAGATTGAGTACTCTGAAATGGGTATTGGAAATAGTATGGAAAATAAAAGGATTTAGATGAAATTTGAAGCAATATTCTCAAAAATAATGGATTAAAGGAATCCAAGGCTAAGGGGGAGAAATTTTCACAAACAATGTAGAAATAAATTGAACATGCAAGAACATTTGACCACAGGTTTGATATGGGGAGCTGAGATGCAATTGAAATTAATCAAGTAGAAGGAAAGAAAGCAATAGTAGCATGAGACAGTGAGTAGGAGAGCATTTGAAATAGTAATGAATAACATCCTTGAAAAGGGGATATTATTTTCCATGACCAAACATCTACCTGATGTATAATGGCTCATTGGATAGGTCTATAGGTATATCATACTGGTAAAAGGAAAATTAAATAAAATCATATGAGAATCAGAAAAAAAAAGAAAAAAGAAAAAAAAAAGGAGGCCTTCAATTTTTCATAATATACTTAAAAATAATAATTGAAGGAATTTGTATGAGAGATTCCCAAGTTTAGGGTAAACAGGTGTACTACAGTGCATGATTCCTAAATCTGTCTCTATTTTCCATTAATTTATTTCTCTTGTTTCATTGGTTTCACTAAGAATATTGATGAGAAACTATTTTCAATATTTTTTTCTATCCAGGGGGGAGTGAGCAAAAAATAGTAATGGAGAATGAGAAAACGTTGCAAGTATTTCATATTGAATAATAATAAGTCATAAATGGAACAGGTGGAGATCCCATCCATAGGGGGAGAAATCATTAGATCAACATTGTGGGGTTATTGGTTGAGCATCCTTATGTAGTTGGAAATTTCCATCTGCCTCTTTGTGATTGTTGTCAAAGGGGGAGGGAAATAATATATTGACTAAGCAACATGAGAGAAGCAGGATCCTTTGGTCTAGCAACCTGATAGGGGGACTTTGTGTCATTAATGTATAGTGGTATCGCCAGCAATGCCAAAGGGGAGATTGTTGAGCAAGTGTTTTAATTGACATCAAGCCCAAGGATATTGTTTAGCATGTTGGTTATTGTAGTTGGTTGTATCAAGTTCAGGCCCCAAGGAAAGCTCAGTAAGTGTGTGTATGCGTATTATTACCTAGCCAAGGTAAAGGATACAAGTAATATATTTGAAGGCATTTTTTCTACAGGAAAATCATTCAAATTCACATAAAAAGTTTTTAGTTATATATCCCTCTTAGATACCTTTGCAACGGTATGTGACACTTAGTCAAACTCCCAAGGATTAATGAGAAAACATGTTTTGAGGTGAAGGATTTTTTTTGTTGGCTAATATTTCTGGTATATCTTAGCACATCTAAAAAATCGAGGGTTCTATTATTTTTCCATAATTGGATTCATCCAGACCTCTCCAAGGTATTCAGGTTTTCTGTATATCTAGTATTTTAGGCATCTAGACCTTTTGTAGTATAACTAAAATTATACGCAAAATCACTGGATTTCCTCGAGCCATTGACAACTTGAAATCCACGTGGAAATGACGAAAAGTGGCACCTATGCATTGTTTTACGTGATGAATTGGAAATCTAGGTGCCTAGATAACGTGGAGATGAGAAGTGTATCTAGGCATCTAGACCTCCAGGCATGTAGCAATTTTTCTACTTTCAAAAATAGCTGAATACTAGATTTTCTCATTCACAGGAGGTTGACCCCAGCTGAAATTGCAGTATAGGTGGGATGAAATATGGTGCTAGGTGGCAGTGAAGTAATAACAGTGATGACATGGCACTCTATGAGTGTGACACATGGTAGGTAGATTTGGAATTTTTGGGTGGCCAAGTGGCCCTATTTCAAGTGACATGTGGCAATGGCATGGCTAATTCATAACAGAGATTTAATATGGAAAATGATGTAGTGAAAAGGAAGAGATGACATAGTAGAATATTACACGTCATTTTTTGATTGGTTGTTGAATATTCGACGTGGCAGTCTCAAGAATTGCGCCAAGGACTAGTTTAGCTAAGTTTTTTAGTGTATTTAACCTTTGGATAAAATATTAAAAGACAAGAAAATCACCCCAAATAAGTAGACCTACAACGTTCCATCAATCTATGGGTTTCATTATTTTTCCAAGATATGATTAATGTGGAAGAAAGTTGTGTCAAGGTTTCAAGAATGTATAGTTCCATGCAAAGGTTTTCTATCTGGCAGATCCAAGATTTAATCGATGCGCACATATTCCAAAATAAAAAATGCTCAAATATTGGATTGAGGTCAAAGGTCAAATTTCCAATGGTCATGGTTCTATTTAAATAAATCCAAATTATCTAGAGATATAAGCCTTGATAAAATGTGTCATAATAAAATATCCATATTCCCAGAGATTTGAAGATCACATTTTTAGGATGTGGTCCCATCAGTTGGTCATATGGGATAATGTGAAAGCCCCTAGAGTTGGAGCTAAAAGTAAACTAGGCTGAAAATTATATAAGTATAACTTAATTTTCCATGATAAGATGGACCTGGCTCCATATTTTTAGGACCAAAATCATATCTTATGGTCATGTGAATTAATCATTGAGGCCCTAAACAATCAAGGAGCCAATACATAATTGTTGTAGCAAACAACAACACCACCCCCCCCCCCCCCCCATTTTTCATTTTTCTTCTAAGACATAATAAATAATGGGGACCCTTCTAGTTTTTCTTACTTTTCTAAAACCACTTTAAGTTTTCCTATTAATAAGGCAAAAGGGAAATTAATTTTGAAATTAGTATTTAAATATTTTAAAAGAAAACTAAAGAAATGAACTATCAAAATTTATAGTCTCGGAGTAGATCTATCAGAACATTTTAATTAAATTTTGTGAGATTTCTATTTCCGAGATATTGTTTCCCAAAGTTTTGAGATGGTTCACCCTGAGGTTGTATTATTTCAAACCTTTGTATATGGGGTATGGATAATAGGGCTTTACATATCGAAACTTTTATTGGAAAGAATTATGAGAAAGAGCTTTACCGAGATACTCTTACATCATGGAGATTTTGTATATCGGAACTCATACATCTCGGAAGCTTTCTCACCTCGAAGCCCTCGCATCTCGGAAACTTTCTCATCTCGTACCTCTCATCTCGGAGTATTCATATTAGGAAAAAATTATATGGTAAGTCTATTTTTATTTCCCCTTCGATATCTCCATTCTGATATTCGACGTAGCATGTTCACATGGTTCGTTATATTTTCACTTAAATGATTTAACGTATCAATAATTGGCCTTGAATAAATTAAGTCTCATATTTAATAAAATTTGGTTTCCCCAATTCATTTTTAAGAAAGGATTTGTACGCTTTGTTTCCATTTGTATGCCGTTCTGAGTTGTTGTAAAGAGTTTTTTTGCTAAGTCTCTAAATTTTTCTCCTACAGGTAAGCTCAGATTCCTAATACATAGAGGAAATTAAGAAAGGGAATAGGGCTAAGAAAAAGGCTCCACAACAGCAATTAGAGGGGAAATTTATTGAAGATGTTGATGATAAAATTCCAGGAGCATGACTATTTTCGTATATTGTATGTACCAGATACCTCAGGCTTCCCTCTTGGGAATAAATTTATCAATTTTTTGAAAATAAGGAGCTTAAGGTTACCACTAGAACAGTCACAACTGATGATAGAAATCTTGTCTCGAAAGCCACTGTGAGGGATTCCTCCAACTCTTTTCTTCATAGAATTGCAGCTAGGCCATGATTGTTTCCTTACATAGACATGTATTGTTTGGTGGCCGAGAATTTAGATTTTTCTAACTAACACATTCAGATCAAAAAGGGAACAGTGATTGGTTCCTTCACCAATAAGGATTTTCAAAGCATGTATCATTTTTCAAATCCCTAGTATATATATAATAAGGAGTACGTCGAGGCCTTTAAAAAGGATCATGGGCACCCGTCAGAAAAAATAAGACAATGGATACAAGACACAAACAAGCATAAAGCAGAGGAATCCAGTAAGTATTCGCTTAATTCCCTCACCACTCCTTTTTCCCAAGTTGCATCCATGATGTGTCGATTGCATGCACTACCTAATGTGTCAAAATTCCCAGACATCTGGGTACCTCTAATCGATGGGGATTCCAAAGGTTTTATATTTGACTGGGATACCATTATTTCTAATAACTTAGCTACTCATATTTTAGCTTTCTAGCAAGCTAGAAATATTTCTGAATATAAGTTTCCCCCTTTCTACATATCAGCCGATGTTATGGATGCATTGTATTTTTCCATGGATTTTCCTACTATGGGATGGAAATGGACCAATCAGGATCCCAAGCCTATTCACATTTATCATGATATCCTATGGGACTCCAAATACCTTGAACATCTCTACTATATTTTTCATAGTGTAATGATTTTGATATATGAAGTAATTTTTTAGTCTTAGCCACCTTGGATGTCTCAAGAAGATATGGATGACATTCAAAGGGTCGGAAATTGGTTTGGAGAAGAATTATTCACTTATATCAGAGTTTGGGGCAACCTTTCTCATCCTCATGTTTTTCCTCTATTCATCCCAAATAAGTTAGTTAGCAGAGAAGTATTGTATCAGACAGTGAGTTATGGTATTACTAAAGTATTGAGAGAATCAAATAAAATGGCATGGCTTGTTTTTCCTATGATATTTGGTATATTTTCATTGGTCAATTACCATCATGCTAAGAAAGAAATATTATCTATTCAAGATCTCAAATTTCCCACTCTTCCTAACAGACAATATGATCCAGATTCAGTTGTGAAGAATTTTACTGCATCTCAAGGAATTAGACAGTTCATCCATGAAGAAAACAAGTTAGATGATTTGTTTATACAGTGTTCCTCCTATGCAACAATACTACGACGATTAGAAGAGAAATTTATTGTAGAAGAGAAAACTCAATTTATTCAATATAGAAATTCTCAGATAGCCAACCTTCCACTAAGTTTTCTACAATTACCCATGGAAATGGCATCAGTGTCTACTACTCAGCCTGAAAATTCTTCACAATAAGTCATTCCTCTTCAATGTCAGCTAGAGGTCGTTATAATTTCTTCTCCACCTCAGGTAGAAGAATTTATTTTTAATATTGAATTAAATGAGGCATGGAATGAATTTAGTATGACTATAATCCAAAGATCAAGGGTCAAATTACAGTTTCTCAAATTTCCACTTCTTCACAACAAGTAAATGTCTAGGTTACTCTTAAGAATTATGTACAATATACAAGGTCATAAGAACTTACTGATAAGTATTCTATTCATGATCAGAAGGATATTGAGGTTATTCCTGCTTTCCCTACTTTATAGTTTACTCTCAATGTGGAATAAATTCCTCCTTTATATATATTCTACAGTCCTCGGCATAAATAATTGGTTAAGAGATGAGGAAAGAAAATAAATATTGATCAATCTCAGTCATTAGTTCCTCAAAAAATCTATTCCTTTGAAGTTATGTGGAAATCTTAGTCTACTACACCATATGAGGAATTAAGAAAATTGACCCAATTTATAGGATCCTATGATTTTTCCACAATAGAAAAAGCAACAGATGTCCAAGAAATTCTAAAAGAAAAGAAGAAAAGATTGTCTCATTGGAACAAGAATTCAATGCAAAGAAATGGAATATTACTGAACAATGGCAGAATCAGTTAGTAGAGCGACAGAAAAATGTGATACATTGAAACTAAAACATGACAAGGAGACACAAATGAAAGATAATCATCTTAAATAAATGCATAGAATGATAGAACAGTTAAGTGTTAATCCTCAACTAACAAATTTTAAGAAAGAAGCCAAAGAGTTAAATACTCTACTCAGGAATCAGCAGAAAGTATTTTGCAATAAGATCATATTGATTTAGGATCAATGAAAGGCCAGAAATTATCTTTTTGGTCAGTTAAATGATATTATGAAATATTTTGATGAAGTGAATGAGAAATTTCCTAATTTTCTAAGCTGGTGGGAAAGTAAATAAGGCAAAGAAGAAAATCTGCCTAAAATTAATGAGGCAAAAAAGAAAATAATTTTTAAAGAGTGGGAGATCATAATGACACAAGTTGAGGTTGTAGTGAATAAGGCTCGATATATTTCTAATTCCATCTTTGCATCACTCAATGATACTTTGTTGCAATCAAATCTAGTTTTTAGCTTCCCAAAATATTCACTTCTAAATGCCAAGACATTATTGAAAACTTGGTTGGAACATAGCACCACAATAATTGAGAGAAGCGAGCAGTTATCTAAAATTGACCTTGAGCTTCATTGGAAGATTCTTGTCAAGCCCCATAGCCAATGGTTGGTACTTCATTTCTTATCTAATGTTTCTACATAGATGTTACCACCATTGAAGTTTGTTATCTTTACCAGCCAGATGATGAGAAACCCTAAACATCCTTCAGATCTCACCAGTATGTTGGACATATCCATGTTACGAAAACTCATTATTAGATAGTCCTCTTCATAAATTCAAAGTTTGTTACAACAAATTTCCTTATTAGTTTTTACTGTTTGGTTATGTTGAGAAATTAAAGGAAGAGTTTGTTTTTATCATTATTGTATTAAGACAATAAATTTACCTCTCTGAGATGGAGAAAAGGGGGGTTTGAATTTTGAAAATAAGGAACTTGAATTGCACTATTGTATTTTGAGTTTTTCTTAATATAAAGTTGAACCACTTGCAATTTTGATATGCGCAGATTTAAAGTTTCTTGGGTACTCCTATCCAATGTTTCTATTTCTTTGCTTTTAAAGGAATTTTTCATTGATATTGTTCATATATATATATATATGTGTGTGTGTGTGTTTGTGTGTGTGTGTTTCAATTAGTCTTTCATGATCACTACTGACATGTTTGGTTGAAATTTATGTTGTATTGTGAACAACGAAATTTTTATCATATGTGATGCTTTAATTAAATTAATTTAATTGACTATTTTATTAAATTAATTTTCTTTGATTGAATTAATATTGTAATTTCATAATAATATACATTATTATTTTTGTTACAAAACCTTTATATCACATATGTTTTCATCTTACCCAGGTATTTTAATAATTTATAATAATTTGTAATTTATTTGTTAGAGTATATTAATATTTCTAAATAAATCTCATTTCCATTATTCATCCCATTACAGACATTTTGTTTAAGGGTAATTGGTCCCATAATTCCGGTTGAAGCCACAATTCAAAAAAAAAAAGGGGTCTAATTTGGGCCCCAACCAGGTGGTTTTCCCCCAATGTTGATGAGGTCAATTGATACCATCAACATTTATGGTGCTAGAAGGAGGGAAAATGGACTATGAATGGAAAGAATGTCTCACTCCAAATCAAGAGGAAATTATAAGAGTCAATTGCCCTCAAAATATCCTCCAACTTATAGATCACATTCTTGCAAGTCACCTAATCCTAGATCTAAAGTTGTTGAACCATCTTCCAAATCTCCTAGCCTTGCTAAAATATCAGCTAGTGAATCCTATGTAAACACATCACTTTAATATCAGCTTATTGAAGCTCCTAAACTTAAAACTATCATATAGAAATTGGAAGGAATTTCCATTTCTGGAGAACAAGTTACTCAGTCTCAACATTCTAAGGGTTGCTTCTTCACTAAAATATACTAGAGTCTTTACCAGATCAGAAAGTGAGAAACTTGGAGTCAAACCATTCAAATTCCCATTTCCAACTCACAAGAAAAAGAATCATATTTATTTTGTCGAATCCTTTGCTAGTGATAAAGTTACATCCTCTCCACCTCATACTCCTACTTCTTCACATTCTCCTTTACCGTCCTCAGATCACCCTTTGACACCTTCATTCACTCATATTTCTTCTCTCCAACCAACTAACGCTAGTTTTTTCAGTAGTGTTGTAGGGGAAACTTCTTCAATTTTTAATACTACAACGGCCCCTTCAACAAGTACATCTACTTCTGGACCTAACTCATCAATCATTGGTCATATTATTAATCCTAGAATGGAAAATAGACCATGGAAAAATCTTGGAGCACTTGCAATGAATCCTCCTCTGCACCCTCTTCCTAAGCATCTAGAGAAATGGTTACCTAAATTTAATCCTGGTGATGCACTTCCTGCAAAAGAACATCTACACAATTTTATGTTGGCAATTAATCTTAATGGATTTTATGAAGAGGATGTATTATGTATATTATTTCCTTACACATTTGAAGGATCAACGGGGTCTTGATATTTTTATTTACTTGTTGGATCAATTACTGATTGGGATACAATCGAAGAACAATTCCTTAAGAAATTTGGAGATGATAAAACAATAGTGACATTAATTAATGAATTATCAAATCTCAATGCCTCACCTAATCAGAAGATTAAATAAATTAATTTGAGATTTAATAAGCTTTTAAGTAATATCCCAACTGCATCCAAACTTTTTTTCAGTGTTCATATCAAATGGTATATCAATGTCTTGCATTCAAATATTGCCATGTTTGTCGACAGTGCTCAAAAGACAGTACTAAGCTAGAATATGAAAGAAGCTCTAGTCGTGGAAAAAGGGGTATTATACCTTGAGAAGAAAGTTTCTATTGAAGAAATAAAACCAGATAAAAAGTTTAATTTCAAAGAAGAATCCAAAAAGAAAGCTCCCAAAGATCCTTTCTATCTATAAGGTTTACAAAAGGTTCTCAAAACCATTTCTAATGAAATGGTAGAATTGAAGAAGCAAGTAGTTGAAACATCAACGAGAAGACCTTTCAGACCCATAAAAAGGAACCAACATGTCCAATCTCAAACACTTGCTGAAATATATACCGCATATTCTGATAAAGAAGAAGAAGAGGAAGGAATAGTATCAGTAGAAGAAGCAGAAGAGGAACAAGAAACTGAAGAAAATTGTCTATGGGACTGTATCCTTACTACTTCAGAAAATTAAGAAAAAGAGGCTCTCCTTATTAGTACTTGAAGAAAATTACCTACAGATATAACACACAAAAATAAAAAAATTCCAAACAGCTCATCAAATGAGAAAGGTACCTCCAAAATGTCTTCTAATCAATCTTCGGAGTCCACATCGAATACTCCTAAAAATGCTCCTGCCACTTCTCCTACATCAAAGACCCTAATAGTCTCAAATATTATTGAATATAACATTTTTGAGGATATGAAGAAAACCAAGGCTTATATTTCCCTATACAAGGTGAGTAGGCTAAAACAATAGCATAAATTATTTCTTAATGAATTGAATGTTGTCCAAGCTTCCCCATTACCTTCAACTATTGTTACTGCTAAAGCCTCTAAATGAAAGAATAAACCTCCTCATACCCCTTTTGATAAACTCAATCCTTCTGATGTGATTTTGATTAGAGATAGATCTAATTCACATACTCCTCCTTTCCTTCTAACTTTTGAACTTTTCAACAAAAAAATTCATAATTTTCTGGTAGATTTGGGTGCTTCTTCCAATATTATGCCTTATTTGGTATGTTTAAAATTAAACATGAAACCCCTGAATTATGTTGTACAAACAGTTCAAATTGATAGAACAAAAGTTAAATTTCTAGGAGAGATGAATGAAGTTTTAATTATATTATCTTCCAATTCAAATGTGTTTTATATTATAGATATTTTGGTGGTTGTTATCCCTAAATTGTATGGTATTATTCTAAGTAGGAATTGGTATGAAAAGTTGCATGGCAATTTTTCTACAAATTGGTCTCATCTTTTGTAATATTCCAAATCTGGAACAGCTAGAAAGGCATGACTGGAAAACGTATTTTCTAGTAATGGCTACTACAGGAATTGAAACCAAGACCTGGATCCCTTAGAAAAAAATTTCTAAGTGCTAAATCAAAGAGGAGGCTCCAAAGAAATCCCTCTAAGTGGGTTAAATAGATCTCCCACACTTAGATTTCCTCAAAAGTGCCCGATGAGGGGACTGCAACAAATGCATGAACATACAATATATCAACAACGTTATTTTATTAGTTGTGAGACAAGAAGATATATATAGCCAAAAAATAATTCTATAGCAGTAAAGAGAGTAAAATTTCTTGAGGAAACATCCACTCAAGAAGGGAAATGCAAGCCTCAATAAGACATGTACATGAAATGGTAGAACACCGCTATTTCTGCATAAACCCAGGCTAAGAGGACGCAGTTTATAAGAGGTACTGCTCCATATTACATAATAATAGAAATATATGACAATGTATGGCTCAAGAAATAAGGGGGGAGCAAGCTCTCAACCCCTAGAAACTATAATACAACAATCCTGAGAAGGATTGGCCGAAATATACAAAATGGAAAAAATATCGGAGTTGCTGGGTAGCAGCTGCAACTCAAAACTGGAACTGAATAGAAAAGGCTAAAGATGATAAACAATCTGAAGTATACCTCCTCCAATGGATCTCCTAAGTGTAAGGCTAATCCTTACACTTGAGATCTCACCCTCCAATCAACACTGCAAGCCCTCACTGCAAGTGCACTCTGAAAATAATGCAGTCTAAGAGGGTAACTGCGTTGTAGGTGGAATAGAATGATTTGGCCAAGTGCCAAGATCTGCAATAAGCTCTGATAGCTTCCAAACTGATCCTCCAAAGGAAAGGAAGACTCCTCCTCTTAAAAACAAGTGATGGAAGAGGTGTTGTGACCCCTCACTGCAACACCCTGCAACACAACATTATGCTACTGCAGCAATAACGCTGTCCTGGAGGAGGATGCTTGGCCTCAAGCCTAGATGTGGGGAAAATATATACAACTCCTTCAAGAGGCTTCTCAAGAAATGAGAAGGAATCCTAAGCAGGAAATCCTTGTGCTAAGCAGCACAGCAACTCAGCTGAACAACTAGAGAATGCCAATAGTCTAAACATATAAGAAATCTATAATCATATGCATGAGAAACAATGGCTACCTTGCCCTCCTTTTAAACACATGAGAGCTCCCTCTCCATGGGTCCCACTCTATTAGGGTTTCCTCCTTCAACGAATATTCCCTCCTCTTTCTCTGCGTTGTCCCATAGGATGCTTTCCACCTCATACCTCTGCGCTGTTTGACTTGGTCAAACTTGACCTAGCCTCTTTGCAAATGTCTCCTTTCACACATGAGGGTGTGAAATCTAGTTCCAAGGATGATCCCTTTTCATACTAGAGGGATTTTATCCATGATTTTATTTTTTTTGGGCCTCCTCACCCAATTATTTAACTTATAAGTGAAATTAACGAAATTTAATATTCCAATTTATTGAAAGAAAAATTTGGAATATTACAGTCCTCCCCTCCCAAATGTTGCTTTTCCTCAAGCAACTGCAAGGATAAAATTGGAAAGTCTCCTCCCAAGGCATGGAGTCTGAAATGTGATGAATAATATCTCCCCCATGTGGATCCTCCATCACCAGGAAATCATCCAAACAAAATGAGTCACCTCCCAACATGGCAACTCCTGAAAATATCCTTCCACCTCAAGCTCTGGAAATGAAGGTGGGCTGAAAATCTGAACATGGTAAGCATCATAGCCTACCCTAAACTGTCCTTCTCTTCACTCATGATAAGTGTAGAGTGTGTGCTGATCCTAGGCTGCAAAAGTATTTCCCTCAAATGGAAAAGTGAAGAATAATCCTCCAAAGAGTGCTCCTCCAACATTGAAGAACAAGCTGGCCCAAAATGTTCCATCCATGATGAATAGGACATGATCATCATAGAGTATCCCAATGAGAATTTTTCTGCAATTTTTACATGATGATGCATGATACAAACAATATCTCAAGGGGACACAGCGCAGTTTCACCCACTGCATTCTCAGAAAGTAACATGGCAAGCAACATACAAAATTCATCACATCTACTAATGAATAATAAATGGTTGAATGTGACAACAATACATGATCAAATACTTGCCCATGATTATACAATGGATGAATAAAAATCTCATGGCCCACCTAAAAAGAGAACAAACATGTGGTTGTGGTGGCCATATCTCCTCTCATGCTCCCATTAGAACATGTAGTGCAGAAAATGTGGGAGTTTTCTCCCCTCAAGGACACATCCAACTCATGTGTCAATCTCCCAATCATGCTCTCAACAAGAGTATAACCAATATTAGCAGGTGAATACATGATCAGTACAATAATGAAGGAAATATTGATGGCTTCATGTGGTGCTTGAATATACCAACAGTCTCCTAGGTGTGTACAGCGCAGTTTTACAAGCTGCTAGTTGAGAAAAGTACAAGGAAAAATGTTTCTTTTTACATGGTCAATCATGCATGTCTTCATATGGTGAATGTTTGGGTGAAAAAAATGAACATACATGTGATAATAAAGCATTTTCCCGAGGCCACATAAAATATGGCTCCTCCATCATATAGATTGGCCCAAAAATGATCATGGAGCAATGTGACAAGCTTGCCCCCTTGTGAAGCAATGCACTGCATAGTAATGGTAAGAGTATGCAAATCAATGAATGTATAAAAAACTTTTTACCATATGCTGGAAGTAAGATGGTACATGGATCTATGAGTGAGTCCTCCATAGTGTTTTGGCATGTTATGAAGAAGAATGTACCATGTGCTACAAGAAGATACTCTTCCTCGTGCTTGGAAATCCAAGTCAAGAAGAATATGCCATAGTGATAGATGTCTCTATCCACTATCCCATCATCATCACCTCCTCCTTGTTTACCAAGTGCATACAATGTGAAGTGATCCTAGGGACACTCCATCCATAAGTCTCTGCTCCCAAGTGAAAACACTGTGAACTCATGCAAATAAGCTCATGTCAATACAAAGCTTTGTTCTTTGACATGCTCCTTGTCAAAGACTCCTCTAGTAATGCTACTGCAAATATGTAATACCTCCAAATATGGGAGTGCTTCCAAATCATCCAAGGCCTAGGAGTAGCCCCTTTACACCATGAGAGTGCCTTCTTCTACTCCTGCAACATCACACAACAAGTGAGAGAAAATCTGCCCTTGCTCTCTCAAATGCAACTCAGGCAACCAAAGTGCTTGTTGCCTCCTTATGCTCCCATCATACATCTCAGGTGATGAATACATAATGAATGATATGTGTGTCACATAAACATCATGCATCCATAATCCATGCTGCCCAATGATGCAAACATCCTGCCATCTTTCCTCCTTCCTCCTACTCTTAGGAAGAGTGTATGCCAAGTGATGGCCAAACTCTTACAAGAGTAACCAGCGCAACCAAGCCTCCTCTTTCCCGGTGTCATAGATCTACAAGTAGCCTCCCAGATCCTTTATCATCAACCACATCCGCTCAATCACTTGTGGATGCTTTATCCTTCTCTTCATCTTGGTACTCCTCCCATGAGGGATACCATCCTCCCAAACCAAATCTCTGTCTTTGCACTTCATGGGAATTTTAAATGCAACCTTCTCAAGTATCAATGAGACCCTATAAAGACCCAAATAGGTGGTAGGAAAAAACCTACCGTCATGATGTGTGTGGCTCAATTAATTTCCAACACAAGCATGAGGGATGTTATCCATCCTAAGATGTTCTCCATCTTCTATCTGCTCCTATGAGAAAGGAAGAAAATCTTTGCACTCCATGGTGTGTTGAAGTGCACCTCTAATGAGATCTCTCCTTGAGACCCCCCTCTCAAAAATATTCTTCCAAAACCAATGAGGTCTTGGATCTGCTAAAAGTAGAAGTTCCTCTTTGAGTTGAGAGGAGCTCATTGAGAAAGTGTCATCTTGAAAGGAGAAAGGGTTTCTCACTCCAAGATGTCTACTATCATCCTTTAAGTCTTTAAACCCCAACCTCAAGTGTGATGTACAATCCAACAATGGCTCATGAGGATGATGGTTTATTTCCTCCTTGAATGTCTCTATGTTGCACAGTGCAGTGCAACCAAGCTACTCTATAGTAGCAATGGGATTTGACCTCTGGTCATGTAAAAGTAAATCTCCACAATTATCAAAATAATTTGCTGCAACAATAGAATGTGGAAATATTTTCATACCTTGATGAGATTTTGAAACTTCTTGTAGGGCTGCAAGAGTTCCTTCCTTTGAAGTGTTGGTTGCCCCAACTATTGATGCATGTGGCTTCTCCTCCATGAGTGTGATAGCGTTATCACAAGGCTCCTCAAATGGTGGTGTGAGCTTCTCTTCCTTTGTTCTTTCTCCATCAAAGGTTTTGATCAAACTTTGAGTGAACTCTGCAAAAATTTTCACCCTTGCATGGCTCAAGTGGCTGAACCACCAAACATAGGCTCCACCCTCCAAGTGCACAGCATCTTCCCCTGCTACAGTATGTAGTAGGAAAAATGTCTCCAACTTCCTCACTTAGTTCTTGTTATAGATAACCCATCAAAGGTAGACAACATAAATCTATTTCCTTTGATTTCTCTTCTGCTGTAGGCTCTCTTCTCTTCCTTCAACTAGATGAAATGAGGAAAAAATAGAGTCTCCTTGAAGTCTCTAGGTTGAGATCTGTACTCAACAAGGTAATCACTTAGAATCTAATAATCCAAGTGTCCTTCATGCTTGTCTTCTTCTTGATGAGAATAGGAAGTGCATGGTCCTTCCTCTTCTTCTTCTTCAATCTTCTTGACCTCCTTGGAGAGGTTCTCTATGGATCTAAACACTGATGAGAGTAATCTCATCTTCTTCATCATTCTGATCTTCTTGGGCTAAGACTCACAGGCTGGGCCAAGAAATTTTCTCTGATACCACTGTAATATTCCAAATCTGGAACAGCTAGCGAGGCATGACTGGAAAATGCATTTTCTAGTAATGGTTGCTACAAGAATTGAAACCAAGACCTGGATCCCTTATAAAAATGTGTCTAAGTGCTAAATCTAAGAGGAGGCTCTAAAGAAATCCCTCTAAGTGGTTTAAACAGATCTCCCACACTTAGATGTCCTCAAAAGTGCCCGATGAGGGGACGAAAATAAATGCATGAACATACAATAGATCAACAACGTTATTTTATTAGCTATTAGACAAGAAGATATAGATAGCTAAAAAATAATGCTATAGCAGTAAAGAGAGTACAAATTCTTGAGGAAACATCCACTCAAGAAGGGCAATGCAAGCCTCGACAAGACATCTACATGAAATGGAAGAACATTGCTATTTCTGCATAAACCCAGGCTAAGAGGACGCAATTTATAAGAGTTACTACTCCATATTACATAATAACAGAAATATATGACAATGTATGGCTCAAGAAATAAGGGGGGAGAATGTTCTCAACCCCTAGAAACAATAATACAACAATCCTGAGAAGGATTGGCTGAAATATACAAAATGGAAAAAATGCTAGAGTTGCTGGGTAGCAGCTACAACTCAAAACTGGAACTGAATAGAGAAGGCTGAAGATGATGAAAAATCTGGAGTATACCTCCTCCAATGGATATCCTAAGTGGAAGGTTGATCCTTACACTTGAGATCTCACCCTCCAATCAACACTGCAAGCCCTCACTGCAAGTGCACTCTAAAAATAATGCAGTCTAAGAGGGTAACTGCGTTGTAGGTGGAATAGAATGATTTGGCCAAGTTCCAAGATTTGCAATAAGCTCTGATATCTTCCAAACTGATCCTCCAAAGGAAAGGAAGACTTCTCCTCTGAAGAACAAGTGATGGAAGAGGTGTTGTGACCCCTCACTGCAACACCCTGCAACACAACATTATGTTGCTGTAGTAATAACGCTGTCCTGGAGGAGGATGCTTGGCCTCAAGCCTAGATGTGGGGAAAATATGTAAAACTCCTTCAAGAGGCTTCTCAAGAAAGGATAAGGACTCCTAAGCAGGAAATCCTTTTGCTAAGCAGCACTGCAACTCAACTGAACAACTGGAGAATGCCAATAGTCTAAACAGACAAGAAATCTATAATCATATGCATGAGAAACAATGGCTTCCTTGCCATCCTTTTAAACACATGAGAGCTCCCTCTCCATGGGTCCCACTCTATTAGGGTTTCCTCCTTCAATGAATATTCCCTCCTCTTTCTCTGCGCTGCCCCATAGGATGCTTTCCACCTCATACCTCTGTGCTATTTGACTTGGTCAAACTTGACCTAGCCTCTTTGCAAATGTCTCCTTTCACACATGAGGGTGTGAAATCTAGTTCCAAGGCTGATCCCTTTTCATACGAGGGATTTTATCCATGCTTTTATTGTGTTTAGGCCTCCTCACCCAATTATTTAACTTATAAGTGAAATTAACAAAATTTAATATTCCAATTTATTGAAAGAAAATTTTGGAATATTACATCTTTGGATCCCTTCTAATGGAAAACCTAATTAGATCTTGACGAAGAAAATGAACCGGTAGCTTTCACTAATAATATCTTGGGAAAATATGCTTTTGAATCCTTCTTTGGCAATTTTACTGCTCAATCTTCCCCTTTCCCTACTGAATCTATTACATCAAAAATTGAAAAAAATTCATGAAAAGACTCATCTAGGTGTATAAATATTGTAGAATTATTTTTAAATAACTCTAATAATTTTTTTGGAATCTTTATTTTCATGGATCTATTTCCAATGATGGTGCAAGAGTTGGTTACATATTAATAAGTCCAAATGGAGAAAAAATGTATGCTTGCCTGGAGACTTGAGTTTGAATGTACTAATAATGTGGTTGAATATGAATCACTTGTTCAAGGGCTACATAAGGTTATTAGTATTGATGTTAAATTTATTAAAGTGTTTGGTGATTATGAATTTTTTTTTTAAACATGTATGGAATAATATTCATTTTGTTTCAAATCACTTAAAACATTATCATACCTAGATTCAAGACCTAAATTCCCATTTCTTGGAATTTAATATATCTCCTATCCCTAGAATCTAAAATGCCAGTGCAGATCTATTAGCCAATGTTTCTTCTAAGCTCATTCCTCCTGATGAATTTAGTCCTTTTAGGTTTTATATTGATTTGATTTTTCGACCCTCTATCCCCAATAATATTACTAATTGAAGAGTGTTTAATAATTATGATGTTATTCTGATTTTTCTAACTTCAGAAGGAACATACACATAAAAAATTATTAATGAGGATGAACATGATAGAAACGTTAATATGTCCTTGGATGAAAATCCATTGCCAAAACCTGTGGTGAAATTAGAATATTTTTATGATTTGAAAGATAGATTTATAAAATCGACTAATTTTAAACTCCAACGCAATACTTTAAGATTTGAACTCATCAATTTAGGGTCTGGCGAAAAACCACAAAACATTAATCTAGGTCTCGAACTCTCTCCTAATGAAAGACTTGATTTTATTCATTTATTAATAAGATACAAATATTTCTTTTCTTGGATTTATGATGAAATAAAAACTTATAATACTTATATCATTCAAAATATAATATAAATGTTGCCAAATGTTAAACCAGTACAACAGAAGCTCAGAAAAATTCATCCCAATCTTGAGTCACATACTTAAATTGAATTGAATAAACTTTTCAAGGCTAAAATCATCTTTCCAGTTAGACATTCCAAATGGATATCAAACTGGGTTCCAGCTACGAAAAATAATGGGGATATTAGAATTTTTATATATTTTGAAAACTTGAATAGAGCCTCTGAGAAGGACAATTTTTTGTTTCCTCCTATGGAAAAAATCCTACAATCAGTTGTAGGTTCCGAACTAATGTCTTTCTTAGATGGTTTTTCTAGTTATAACCAAATTCTTGTTCATCCTGCAGACATGTTGAAGACAACGTTCATAACCAAATGGGGAATGTATGCATATAAAAAATTTCCCTTTGGTCTGATAAATGTAAGAGAAACATTGCAATGACCCATCGACATAGCTTTTAGAGGTTTGATAAATATATCAGTAGTTATTTACTTGGATGATATCATATTTTTTTATAAAAAGAGAATTAATCATCTTCATGACCTAAAAATGATCTTTGAAAGATGTAGAAAGTTTGGAATATCACCTAATCCCAAGAAAACATTTTTTTCCCTAACTAAAGGAAATATTTTTGGATTTACTATTTCAAAAGATAGAATTTCTATAGATCCTGAAAGGTTAGAGCTATTTCCAAAATTCCTTTACCCCATAATAAAAATTCAATGCAATCATTTCTTGGGAAAATAAATTTTGTTAAGCATTTTGTCTGTGACTTGTACACAAATTGTTATGCCTCTTCAAAATATGATTAAAAAGAAGGCATTTTATAAATGTGGGTAGACTGATAAAACATATTTTGAATCCATCAAACAGGATATTATTAATGCTCCTTTGTTATCTTCTCCTGATTATTCTAGAGAATTTATTTTATATACTTTTTCCTCAGATCACTCTTATGTAGCAGTGTTGACTCAAAATAATCCAGAACAAGTTGAAGCTCATGTTTATTTCTACATCTCAACACTATAAGGAGCAGAGTTAAATTACTCAGAAGTTGAAAAACAAACTTTTGCAGTCTTCAAATTGATCAAACATTTTAGGCCTTTTATCTTAAAGTCACATACAAAAGTAATTGTATCATTCCTTGTTGTTAGACAATTATTAATTCAAATATAACTAGGTGAAAAAATATCCAATTAGGTCACGGCCTTACAAGAATATGAATTTGAAATTAAACTTTCTAAATCATTAGAGATCAAGGTTTTTGCGGACTGGTAATTGGTGCATTTGATAATACATCTGAGGTTGATATAGGTAAAAATATTTAAGTTTCAGAGGTATGTATTATTGACAATGAATCCCAATATGAAAATCTTATTTTCTATTTGAAGAATGGTTATGTGCCAGTTGAACTCGATTCTAATAAGAAAAGAGCATTAAGAATGAAAGCGAATCAATATCGACTTTTTAATGATATTTTATTTTAAATAATTATGATTTCATCCTGCTTAGATTTCTTGAAAAATCTAAAGCTGAATTTTTTTTGCAGGAAATGCATGATGGACCAATTGGTAGACACTATGATATAGATACTACTGCTCATAAAATCCTTCATGTCAGATATTACTTTCCAACCTTTTTTAAGGATGCACATGAATATGTTAGGAAATGCAAAACTTTTCAAACCACTTTAGGAAAATAAAATAAAGTAGCCTTACAATTGCGACTGATGAATATTGAACAACCATTCGAGAAATGGGGTTTAGAAATTATAGGTGAGATTTCTCCTCACTCATCTAAGCATCATAACTACATTATCACTGCTACCGATTACTTTACTAAGTGGGTGGAGACAACTCCTATAAAGGTGGTCAATTTTGAAGTTGTAATTGAGCTCATTGATCAGCATATTATTACCAAGTTTGGCCTTCCAAGTGCTCTCATGTTTGACAATGCATCCTATTTTTCTCACAACTTAATAACTAAATTTTCTTTTAAAGGGGGTTTTAAGATTAAATATTTTGCAAATTATTATCTCCAAGGGAATGGTTTAGCATAATCTAAAAATAAATATCTCTTGAGAATTATAAAACGAACCATAGATGAAAACCAGAAGAATTGGCATAAAGATTTAAACTTTGCTCTATGGGAAGATAAAATAACTCATAAGGCTTCCTCAGGAACTTCCCCTTATTATTTATTTTACGGAAGAGAAGTTTTCATGCCTCTTAATGTTGCTTTCCCTTAACTAGCTCTAGTTCAATCTATTGAAGAAAAACCCTATTTTTCCCTTAAATTAAGATTATATAAATTATTGAAATTAGAGGAAGGGAGGGATAAAGAAAGAACAACTATGCTAAACATATGAATACTATTAAATCATGGTTCGATGCAATTTCAGCTGGAAATAATTTTTTTGAAGTCAGTGATCTTGTACTGAAATGGGACAAATCCCATGAAGAAAATGGTAAACACACAAAATTTTAGAAAAATTGGCTAGGGCCATTTCATATTATGGAAAAACTCAGCCCGTCTATTTTCATCCTGCAAGACCTGCAGGAAACGAAGGAATCCTTCCCGTAAATGGGCTCATCCTTAAGAAATATTTTTCTTGAAATTAATGCTACCTTTTGTAAATATGTAAATAATCATATGTATAAACAAGTTTGTCAAGTTATCTATTTTTGTTGACTATTATTCTTTTGGTTTTGTACTTGGGTGGTATGTAATAATAACCTCTAATATTTTTTTATGAAATTAATTTTTAAAATGATAATTATCAATAAGATGATTATTATGCTATTGTTTCATAATTTCATAGATATTAATCTCTGATATTAATGATTTTGTCCCTATTAATCTGTGAACTACTCATAATTTAAAATCTATAAAAGGGTTATTTTGTCTCATAACAAGCCATAGATCAAGCAGTTACTGAAATAAGTGAAGATTATGAAATGGGTTTAACTTCCTATGAGTCTATCTATCATCCTCAACTCTTACAGAGAATATTTGCCTCCCCATACACTAATTAAATATTTTTAGAGTGTAATGAAAAAGAATTAAACTTGAAAGATAAGGGGTCTGATTAACAGAAAAATTACCACGATCATGGGCATTAATGGTATTGACAATACTAAATATGGTCACATGGCTGGGGCAATGGCTTATAGCCAAAATATGTAAGACAAGAGGTCTCATCACAAGCCAGATTGGTCACTATTGTTAATGCATGTGAATGGCATTGTTAATATCTGGTCAGCAAGCTAGGACAATGAATTTCAAGAAAATAAACAACAAAAGTCTGAACTAAATTTCTCTAAATATTTGCTAGTGGGTGTGATACTGGTATTTCCTTCGTTAAAAGATAACCCTATGGAGGCTATAGTTGTCTGCTGATAGCAGTGGCACTACCTGTGACATCAGATTCTATCCTAATGCTAAACTTATAAATAGTCTTTACCTCATTAATATAGCTGATATTAACAACTTGCTACGAGAGATAAATTAAGTCATTCAGATGAATAGGTTGTGAGGTTTGCAAATAATAACTTTTTATTTTCATTTTTTTAGAGATATTTGTTAATATAAAAATCTGAACTTTAGGATTCTGATCTTTTCTTATTTTATTCTTTTATTCTTTTTAATTTCATTAATTTATTCATAGATAACTATTTCGCCCAAAAATGCATCGCCAACTGTTGTAGCAAACAACAACCCCCCGATTTTTTATTTTTCTTCTAAGAAATAATAAATAACGCAGACCCTTTTAGTTTTTCTTAATTTTCTAAAGCCACTTTAATTTTTTCTAATAATAAGACAAAATGGAAATTAAGTTTGAAATTAGGCTTTAAATATTTTAAAATAAAACTAAAGAAATGAGCTATCGGAATTTATATTCTCCGAGTAGATTTATCGGAACCTTTTAATTAAATGTTGCGAGATTTTTCTTTCTGAGATATGGTTTCTCGAAGTTGCAAGATTTTTCACCCCGAGGTTGTATTATTTCAAACCTTTGTATATTGGGTTTCTGATATTGGGGGGCTTTACATATTGAAAGTCTTAATAAAATGAATTACGAGAAATATATTTTCTGAGATACACTTACATAATGCAGATTTCACATATCGGAACTTGTACATCTCAAAAGATTTCTCATCTCGGAGCCCTCGCATCTCGTAATCTTTCTCATCTTGGAGAATTCATATCAGGAAAATATTATATCGTAAGCCTATTTTTATCTCCCCTCTCATGTCTTCGTTCTGATATCTGATGTGGCATGTTCACATGGATCATTATCTTTTCACTTAAGTGATTTAACATATTAATAATTTTCCTCGAATAAATTAAGTCTCACATTTAATAAACTTTGGTATCCCCAATTTATTTTTAATAAAGGATTTTTACACTTTATTTTCATTTTTATGTCACTTTGAGTTGTTTTAAAGAGTTTTTCTGCTAATTCTTTGTGTACGTCTCCTACATGTAAGCTCATATTCTCGATAAATAGAGAAAATGAAGAAAGGGAATAGGGCTAATAAAAAGGCTCCACAACAACAATTTGTAGGGCCATTTGTTGAAGATGTTGATGATCAAATTTCAGGAGCAACACTATTTTCAGATACTGTATGTACCAAATATGTTGGGCTTCCCTCTTGGGAAGTAGTTTATCAATTTTTCGAAAATGAGGAGCCCAAGGTTACCATTAGAACAGTCACAACTGATGATATAAATATTGTCTCGGAAGCCACTGTGAGGGATGCTGCTAACTCTTTTCTTCACATATTTGTGGCTAGGCAACGATTATTTCCTTACACAGGCATGGTTCATTGGGTGGTCGAGAATTTAGATATTTCTAAAAGACACATTCAGAACAAAAAGGAAAATAGTGATTGGTTCCTTCACCAATAATTATTTGTAAAGCATGTATCATTTTCCAAATCCCCAATATATATCTAATGAGCACATTGAGGCATCTATAAAGGAGCATGGGAACTCGTCATAAAAAATCAAACAATGGAGACAAGACCCAAACAAACATAAAGTGGAGGAATTTGATAAGTGTTCGCTCGATTCCCTCGCCACTCCTTTTTCCCAAGTTGTAGCCATGATGTGTCGATTGCATGCAATACCTAATGTGTCAAAATTCCGGACACCTAGGTACCTCTAATTGATGGGGATTTTGAAGTTTTTATCTTTAACTAGACTACCATTCTTTCTAATAACTTAGCTACTCATATATTAGCTTTCTAACAAGCTAGATATATTTATGAAGATAAGTTGCCCTCTTTCTAAATTTCAACCTATGTTATGGATGCATTGTGTTTTTCCATGGATTTTCTTTCTATGGGTTGGAAATGGACCATTCAGGATCCAAAGCCTATTCACATTTATCATGATATCCTATGTGAATCTGAATACCTTGAACATCTCTACCAGATTTTTCATAGGGTAATGATTCTGATATATGAATTTATTTATGAGTCTCGTCCACTTAGGATGTTTCAAGAAGATATGGATGACCTTCAAAAGGTCGGAAATTGGTTTGGATAATAATTATGTACTTATATCATAGTCTAGGGAGCCTTTATCATCCTCATGTTTTTCCTCAATTCATCCAAATAAGTTAGTTTTCATAGAAGTATGTTATCATACAATGGGTTATGGTATTACTAAAGTATTAAGAGAATCGAATAAAAGGGAACAGCCTGTTTTTCCTGTGAGATTTGGTATATTTGCATTGGCCAATTACTGTCATGTTGAGAAATATATCTTGGCTATTCAAGCTCTCAAATTTCCCATTGTTCCTAGCGGGCAATATGATTTAGATTCAGTTGTGAAGAATATTACTAGATCTCAAGGAATTAGACAGTTCATCAATGAATAAGAAAAGTTAGATGATTTTTTTGCATACTTTTCCTCCTATGCAATAGTATTATGATGAGTAGATGAACAATTGACTGTAGAATAGAAAACTTGTTTTATTCAATACATAAATTCTTGGATAGCCAATCTTCCACTAAATTTTCTACAACTACCCCTAGAAAATTCATTAGTGTCTACTGCTCATATTGAAAATTCTTCACATCCAATCATTCCTCCTCAAGGTCAGCCAGAGGTCGTTATAATTTCATCTCCACCTCAGGTAAAATAATTGAATTTTAATCTTGAATTAAATGAGGCATGGAATGAATTAAGTATGAATATAAATCCAAAGACCAAGGGTCAAATTACAGTCTCTCAAATTTCCACTTCTTCACAACAAGTTGATGTTTAGGGTAATGTTGTATGGATTAATCCGTCTTGCGGACAAGACCGATCTCCCTAGTACTAAAAGTATCTAGCAACAAACAGCCAAATAGACTAATCTTTCTCTAAGCATATACGATCTATGAAAAGCTCTATAGAGGTGTTAAGGACTTACCATTTGTCCAGTGCTTGTTTGAAGTCGTCGTTATCCCTCGCGCGCTTGAAGGAGTTTTCCTCGTAAACCTGCAGTCACGAACAAGAAAAATATTACATAGCACCTATATAGAAATCATCATAAACCATGCTTATCATAGTGATCAAGTAATCTATGAAATAAACCATTGATTGAAAGCTTATTGAGAAAAATGAGTATATTTGTATTAATTTCATAAGTAGAAAATGCTTACAACCTGAGCCTTGATGTTGCACAGGACTTTCCGAGGTCCGAAGCGGGAGTCTCCTTTACTTTGACAAGTTCTGCACTCCTCCAACCAAGACAAGTAGAGGTATGTAATCTCTCCTCAAAAATTCTTAGTTAACTGAGTCTAAATCTCAACAGCACTTAACCTCAAATATTCTTAAGCTTGAACTCCCTTTGAGGCTACCCAATGCCTCTTTTTATAGTGGAAAAGAGGAGGTTTTCTATTCCAAGTATGAAGGGATAGAATCCTCCTTCAAAGGGATAAGCTCCTCACATCAAGGGGTTAGCTCCATAAGGTAAGGGATTCATGCACCTTACAAGAGCGGTTCTACCACCGCAAAATCCATTCTAGAAGCTTCCAGAATTTACTTTAATTGAGCTTTTTGGGATTTTACTTGTGCCTTTTTAATCTTACAGGGGTCCGCACCTATAACAAAGATAAAGTGCGTTCAGGAACGCAGGAAAGCTGAACATTGGGTGCGGGACCGCAGGCAAGATAGCCAGAAAGTGCGATACCAAAGTTTAGGAGACTTTTAGGAACTTTTTCTGATTTTCAAGGCTTGACATGAGGAACTAATATGTTTAGACTTGCAAAGGGAGAAGTATGAGTGATAATGAGCTCATACAATTAGCAGAATGTCAAGGTGACAATTTTCAGTGTAACAGATTGCCCCCTAAAGTGCAAAGTCTGGAATAGATGATGCTGAAGTCTGTCATATATGAAGAGTGCAGTACTTTATCATTTCAAGGATCATCCTATGGACACCCCAGTTAGCACCTACAAAAAAATTCAATGAAAAATATATATGTATACATATCATCACTGAGGTAGGCATTCCCATACTCAGATTAAACTAAAAACTGATTCAACTGTTCTGATACAGGAATGATTTTGAGTACATTACAGTATAGACATGTGTGAATACAGTATGGACGTAGTCATCTGTGTATAAATAGTCCACTGTATAAATGATAACAAAATTCCTTGCAGCCTGGATAGTAGAAACTAGATCCAGGGTCTTGATTTCCGCATCTCAAACTAGTACGATTCTATCCATGTGAATAAATGTGTCGAAGTCGAACATGGTAGAAACCACTTGATTACTAGTCAATGATGTAAATTGTTAACAAGTGTGAGAGTAGCCACCAGTAATGTCAATGGCTCTCAAAATACCTAGTACAATCCATGAAATGTGAATGAATGAGCTGAAGTCGAACATCTCACGGAATCATTCGATCGAAGGTCGATGATGTAACCCGTCGTCGAAAGCGAGAAACCTGCCATTAAGGCATGCAGATTTCAAGGTACTGACGATTTCTAGATCAACTTCCCAGATAATGAGTTGTCGTCGATAGAAAGCAATCCATCGTAGGCAAGCCCACAACACGAAATCACAGATCAAGTTTTGAAAATATGTTGGCAAGGACTGACTCAGGGATGGTAAAATGGATGATAGATATTTTGTAGATGAATGGTTTACTTGAACTGTCCTCTTGAACACATAACGACACAGCAAATGGCTTGGCAACAATTGACCCAAAGCTAATACCCAGAAACCGGATAAAAACTTTCAATGAGGTTCGATTAACTGTTAGGCAAAGGATTTCCCAACCCAGGTGAATGAAAGTGTCGTGTTCAAGAGTGGTTGATTGAATTTTCGAAGAATCAAAATACAACAAACATGCCCATTTTCCTCTCTTTTCCCCCACCATTTCTGGCAAGTACCTCTTTATTTTTGACAAGCTTGAGGAGGATAAAATTTGCTTGTTTATAAGCTCATCCTTCGGATGAGTCCAACTTAGTTTAAGATTCGAACCCTAAGAAGGAGTGGTTCGTTCCTATTTAAAATTGAACAGGTCCTTTATTGTTAAATTTTAACGAGTCCAGTATAGGAGAAACTCGGTGTTTTTCAATTTTAGGGAGTCAGAAGAAAAAACTTAAGAAAACTCCATGGGTGTACTTTTTCGTAAATTTAGTCTCTCGAGCCCGAAAAAGGATAAAATAATGCGAGAGAGAACTCTATTGACCGTAATTAGTCAACGTATACCTTTTTCGTAAATAGTCCATTTTAGTCCGTAAAAGGGGTAAACTTATACTGAAGGGACGATTATTCATTTACTTTAACGAGTTCGAAAAATCAAGTACTCGGCAATATTTTCATGTTTAGAGAGTCTGAAAAGGGCTTAAAAGAGGACTCCAATGTTTCGCTTTTTCGTGAATTTTTGAAAGAGTCCGAAAAAGTGATAAAAGTGTGCTCTTTGTTGAAAAATGATCAATTCTCCTGAAAAATCCAATTTCTGCACAAAAACTTGAAACATTACACATACCTGTTTAAGATGAGTAAAAATGCTTCAAAAATACCCTTTTTAAAGTAAAAAATAAATAAATTAAAAATTCATCTATTCGAAAAAACTTATAAAAAGGACTTTTTCAACTTCATTTTTACCGTTCAAGTTCAGAGTGAAAAGTAGAAGCTTTTGGGTAAAAACGTTCCTGTGAAGATTCTGGAAAATCCGTCCGTCGAAATCGAGAACCGTATGTAATCCATGACCTCTTAATCTTGCATTTCATCCATTTACAATTCGTTTTTAGGCTTTAAATTTTATTTTTAAGGGAAAAATATGGTTCGAAAATCGCCCGCGGGGGTCTGCAGGTGACACACATGGTACCTGCGGACCCCGACTTTTTTCTACAAAGAAAAAATTCGTGGGTCCGCACTTTCCTCACAGAGTGTGTGCGTTCCTATGCACTGTTTACAAAGGTAAAGTGCGGTCCACGTGCGTTTAAATTTAAAACTCAAATTTCTCTTTTTCCGCCCAAAATTTTTCAAATTAGATTGTTCTAATCTATCTTTTTATGTATTGTAGGATTAACAAGATGTTGATTTGGAGAGAACATGAACATGAGGACGTGGATGACGCCGCAATGCTCCATATGCCTACAATGCAAGCATTAAGAGCATGCGGTTTATATAAATTCTGGGCCATCCATGGCATGAGAGCATAGGTAGAACTCCTGACATGGCTAGTAAACAGGTGGAACGTGCAGGACCAGTGTTTCATTATTGGCGGCCACCGGCTCGAAATCGAGCTAGAGGACATTTATTTTCTGACTGGTTTGTCCAAGAGGGGCGAACAATTCTCCTTGTTTGGGACTAGGCCAGGTGGCCAGACTGTCGCTAGTCTTCGGCAAGAATTCTGTAATGATGAAGCAGACCCCAGGGACAAACGGATTGATATAAAAGCTATCATCTGTCCCGAGCTGAAAGTTATTGCATTTACTGTTACCAGGCTGTGTGGGAGTGTAGCATTACATGTAGCTACCGGTTCTCAGATGCGCATTGTTGTGGACTGTTTTCGCGGCACTATTTTCAACTGGTGTGACGCTGTGTTGGCTAATATAAAAGGTCAACTAACTAGAGTGAAAAATGGGAAATTGAATAACTTTGGATATGGATCCATTGTCGTCTCCTTTGCTCTAGAGAGGATTCCTATGCTAGCTCCACAGAGTATCCCTGTCGATGCCGGACAACCTAGAGAACCAATGATGGTTCGTTAGTCCGCACTGATGGCCCGTCACGGTATTGAGGGCACTGAGATTGTTCGATTTCCTTCTTCATATTTCCGTTGGCTGGATCGCCAACTTTTTGTCTTTGAGGACTTTCCGTATGCCGGGATAGATTTCCGCGGCGACCGGGAGATGACTCTCCCAGCAGGGGAACAGTGGGATGACTCAGGTAAAATCATTTTCAACGAATTCTAATTTCTAATTTTTTTTATTTTTTTTTATTTTTGATCTTCTCGTTAAATAATAACCAAAAAATTTTTTGAATACAGATGTGGGCCCACGGCAGCCAGCCCATCTCCAACCTTATGAAAGAAGACAACCAGTTGCAGCCGCACCAGCTCCAGCAGGCCAATCAGCAGAAATTTTGACTGATTTAGAGCATCATCTAGAGTGTTTGACTCTAGAAATCCTAGAGACAAACATAGATGACATTCCACTCAGATTGCAGCGATACATGATTGGTGTTCCAGGACCTTTTAGGAGGTTCCTGTGTAGGGTGGCTCGGGCAGTGGTTTCTTATCATGATCACCATCAGTGATGGGATGATCGTGTTGTAGACTCATATTTTTGACTTTTTGTGTTATCATTTTGCCGATCATAAGGTGTTTCCAACCTATGATCGAAGACGATGTATATTTTTGAAAACACTTCTATCCTATGATATATCACTATTCTACCGGCTATCTGTATACATGTTATGGATGTTATTTGTTTTACTGTTTTGATTACTAAAAATGTCGATTTATCATACTAGAAGCAATTGCGTCTGCTAATGTATTTAAATGTCTTGGAATATGTTGATATTCAATGTAGTCAAATTCACGTTCCAAGAGACGAACTCTTAAAAATAACCGTAACAACACTGGATTTCTAATGGCATAAACCCTGTTAAGCTGTAATACAACAAGCTCAGAATCCAACCTCACAATCAAACTCCGAATCCCAAATGATATGGACTCAGATAATAACTCAATCATTGCACTATACTCGGAAATGTTATTCGTTGTTTGACCAAGGCTTACCCCATGCATGGAAACTAACTCATCAGAGGGTGAATAGATAACCCAAGCTACGAATAAATGTTCCGTGTACTACGACAAGCACCATCAGCAAAACCAATGTAGGTTTGAAGAGATGTCGACATCTGCAATATCAAGAGTAAAACTCAGATAAGCAGGAATAGTGATAAAACACACTTCTAAACTAGGCACACCTTTCTAATCTAAGACACACCAGCAGTAAAGAAATCTAACCTAAAAAATAAAAGATCTCCATACCAGGTTTAAGCATAATATCGCTTCAGATATAACCCATTTCTGGGCTTATCTAAAGGGATACCATCAAAATCTATCAGCTCATAGGCCCCTTTTGCCAGCTTTCGCTTAACAATGAAAGGACCATGCCACATGGGCACGAATTTCCCAGCTCCTAGCTTATCGTTGGCTTGATCATAAACTAAGACTAGGTCTCCTTTTGAAAAAAATTGAGGGGTAACACTTCTATCATACTGAGCTTTTATTCGTTTAACATGAGCCTCGTTTGCTATTGCAGAATTTCGTCGATTCTCATCCAGTTGGGCTAAGTACAAGAAACATTTCTCCTCTTCAGACGTAGATGGGAGTAATTCTATGGCTAATTTCAGTGACAGAATTTTGCATTCAATCAGCAACACAGCTTCCAAACTGTAAACGAGTTGAAAGGGAGTGAAACCAGTTGATGTTTTTACTGAGGTTTGATACGCCCAAAGTGCTGAAAATAACATGGAATTCCAATTCGTTTTGTGAATACCAATAATTCGTCTAATCATGGTGACTAAAACTTTATTTATGGCTTCAACCAGACCATTGGCTTGCGGATAATACGGAGTGGAACTATCGTGACGCAGGCCAAGTTGATCTGTGATTTCAGTCACCATGACATTTCGAAAATGACTTCCATAATCTGTAATAATGGCTTGGGGAACGAACCTAGAAATTATGTGATTAAATACGAAAGTTGCAGCAGTCTTGCCGTCAGCCGAAAATGTAGGCATCGCCTCGACCCATTTAGTAAAATAATATACTGCTAAGATAATATATGCATGCCCCCCGGCCGAGTGAGGGTTACATGTAATAAAATCGATACCCCATTTCGCGAAAGGACCAACAACAATTATGGGATGAAGAGGAGCGGGTGGCGCGCGCATCTTACGATAAAAAAGTTGACAATTGTGGCATTTCCGAACTGCATAAATACAATCTTTGAATAACGACGACCATAAATAACCAGCGCACAATATCTTTTGGGCTGTGGCATACCCAAACATATGACCGCCACATGCTCCAGAATGGCAGTCATTTAAAACCTTTTCAGCTTCTTCATGAACAAGACAGCGTCGGAAAACCGAATCCGCCCCACGACAATAAAGTGTATCACCAATAATATTATATTGTTGGGATTGGAAGCGTATTTTCCGTCGCTGAGATGGTGAGATTTCAGGCCGAAAAGATTGGTTTTGGAGATAAACAATAATATCTCCATACCATGGATCGAGAGTACTGATAAGAAACAGAGATTCGTCCGCAATGGGCTCTTCTGCCACAGTTTCAGTATCAGTAGAGGGGAAATCACACATAAGTTCCGCAAATACCAAAGATTTCTTCGCCTTGGATTTCTCAAATTCCAAGTCAAATTCCTGCAAGATGACTATCCATTTGGAATACTTTCCCCCCTAGAAATTGTTTGGTTAAAATATACATCATAGGGTTGCAATCAGAAATTACCGTGGTTTTACGTAACAAGATGTAGTGCCTAAATCTCTGGATAGCTTGGACAACTGCCAATGCCAATTTCTCCACATGTGTATATTTGATCTCGGTCGGATTCAGATTCCAACTAAGATAGTAAATCACATGTTCAGTGTGAGGTTCATCTTCCTGAACTAACACCATCCCAATGGTGGAATGAGAAGCAGCGAGGTACAAAATGTAATCTTGGTTGTAGTTGGGAGGATGCAATAATGGTGCATGGGTCAACACGTGTTTAAGTGCATCGAAAGATCGATCAGTGATCTTGTCCCAAAAGAATGGAATGTTCTGTTTCAACAACTGGGTGAAACCCTTTGTATGCTCGGCATAGTTAGGAATGAACCGACGTAAAAAAAATTCTTTCCCCTGCAAACTTTGGAGTTAGCGTAAAGTTGAAGGAGGAGGTAATTTAACAATAGCTTTGACCTTCGACAGATCGACGTGAATGCTTGATTTCGAAACAACAAATCCCAGTAAACGACCCGATTCTACACAAAAAACACATTTGTGTGGATTCAGCCTAATCTTATAATGCCGACACCTCATAAAGATAGCTCATAAGTGTGTGAGATGGTTGGCCCTACGTGATGAATGAGCAGGTAAATCATCGAGATACGGCTGCACAATGTGCTTGATGTCATGAAACGCATAAGACATTGCCCTTTGAAAAGTTGCTCCAGCGTTCTTCAATCCAAAGGGTAGTTTGCGATAAGAAAATGTACCCCGTGGACAAATAAATTTTTTTTTTGGCTGATCAGCAGGGAGTATGTTTATTTTATTATACCCGGAAAAGCCATCCATAAAGGAAAACATTTCGCTACCGGCACAATCATCGATTATCTGATCGATATAGGGAGTTGGATAATTGTCTTTGGGACAAGCTCGATTAATATCCCTATAATCGATACATACTCGTATCGTTCCTTGTTTTTTAGTCACAGGAACAATATTTGATACCCAATCCGTTCAGGGAATTGGATAAATGAAACCTGCACGAAGTAATTTTTCAACTTCTGCTTTGATAGCAGCAGCTTTTCTAGGACGTATCTAACGTAAACGTTGACGAACAGGTTTGGCATCCGGGTAAGTATTGATTTCATGTACGACAATTGACGGATCAATTCCTGGCATTTCTTCATAGGACCAGGAAAACACATCACGGAATTCTTGAAATAGGGCTTTATAATCTTTAATTTCATCTTCAGTACAGCGAGCACCTATATGAATGTTTTCAATTATTCCCGGTTTTACTGAAATGTCAATTGGAACCATTCGAGAAATATTTTCCAAATTTAATTCAGAATTAGGATTTTTCAATGGATTCTGGGGTTCTTTGACATATTCAGCAGTAAAAATTGAAGCGAAATCATCTTCAAAATGATCTAGTTCAGGTAAAAATGAAGATCGGTGATGTAGATCTTCCCATGGTAAATCGTCAATAAACAATAATTCACGAATCTGCTCATCAGAATGAACAAGTTTAGGAAATGCTATTGTAGCTAAACTAGATATAGAAAGTGATTCCTCGTGGATCCCATTCACTGGATCAATTTCGGTTGAAGAGGGGTCGGAAAATGACTGTACAGGTTGATATGAAAGTTCAAATGGACTCAAAGGCATCATGCCATCAATTGAATCTAACTCGGATTCGGAAGGTAGGATCCAAGGATCATCAAAAATAACAGAGTCTGACGAAATCATATGAATAGTTGCAACAGAAGGCGATACGTTAGGAGGAGGAATGGAAAAATTTCCTAAAAAACCAGAAACTTTAATCAAACCTACTCCAACATCCTTGTACGGGATAGTCGCTTTACCAACATGCTGGATTGTTTTTGTAGAGGATGGGTCGGAAGAAAAATAAGTTAACTGATCTATTGTAACGATCCTTCTTTGATATGGAAATTTGATGAGTCGGAAGACTGAAGAGACAATAGCAGTCATAGCGTAAGACCAACTACGACCCAGAAGAAGGTTGTAATCAAGAGGGGCATCAACCACTTCCACATCTAGATTTACAATTTTACCTTCAACCCCTATGGGTAAATCCTGCAAAATACCAAAAGGGTGGAAACCTCAACCATCAAAAGCCTTAAGAATCGTCGGAGATTGGTTAAGTGTAGGAGAACCAAGTGATTTCCAACACTGAATCGACATAATACACGTTGAAGCTCCCTCATCAATCACAGTCCGAAAGATTGGTCTGTTTTTTACTAACACTGGAATCTGGAAAGCCATTTGGTGAGGTAGACGAGGTGTACTATTTTCTAAATCGAAGATTATAAGATTGGAATCCTGAATATCAACAGCTCCTATAGCAGACAAAAGCAATTTACGCTGTGCTGGGCATGATTGCAGCACTTCCAAAGAGGACATTGTTGAAGGAGAAATAGCTAAGTCTTCAACAATGTTGTAATTCTGAGCAGCTCTCGCATGTGGATTGAAAGCTGATTTACGAAGAACACCTTTAGCAGGCGGTTTGATTATTAAGTCTGGATTCGGTTTCTCGATCTGTAGCGGACCAGAAACAGGAGGAGGTGTAGTTGATGTATTTGCATTAGAAGATTCTGCTTCTTTACCATCAACATGATTCTTAGTACCATAATCTTGCGATCGCGTCGCAATCCTTACATGAGACATCATCAAAATGGGCTCTTCTGAAGCAGTCGAGGTAGAACCAACCATCTTACTATCTTGAGTCGGAAAGGGATCCTTCAAGACAACAGGTTGTGAACCTTTGACGAATTTCGCAACCTCGGCCCGATGTGGGCATTCCTTAGTAAAATGATCTTCGTCACAAATGTAACAAGGATAACGTGGTTTACGTTTTCCGTCATTGGATTCATTTTTATCAGTTTTTTCTTTCGAATTCTTTTTGTTTTTATTCTTCCCTTTCTTTTTACTACCGGATTTAGATTTAGCTGTAGATGTCTCCACAACATGAATATCGGCAGAAACTTCGGGGGAAGATTCTCCTTTCGGGGAATCAGGTAAAGTTATAATTGGAGAAGAATTCTTTGAAAATTTCTTCTTACTTTTAGTATTGACCGTACCAATCATACTGTCAGCGGCATGAGACCCTGAAGGAGCAGTAGCTATTTGACCTTGTTTTGGAAGGTCTGGGATTTTTTCATGTAAAGTACCCGACTGCGTGTAAACAAGGTCAAGGCATTGAGCTTGAGCAATTACTTGCTCTTCAGTAACAACACCAGCCTTAGCTACATCTTCAGTAATCTTCGGTAACAATGATTTAACAAACCATTCTTCCAAAATTTGATCAGGAATATAAAATTTCACCAAACGTCTCCTACGTCGCCATTCATGAATATGATCAGAAATATACGTAGACATGGATTTTTTTAGAGAAGTTAATAATTCCGTACCATTGTCGCATATGACCGACAACTGAAAATGACTCAAGAAGGCAGTTGCTAACTGACTGAAGTTATGAAACGAGCCTCGTGGTAACTCAATGTACCATTTGGCTGCAAGACCAATAAGAGTTCTTTGGAAAAGACGTAAGCGAATCGAATCATCAATGATTGAATTAGATGCACACCAGAGGTGATAAGTCATAACATGATTTGATGGATCCTCTCCTGACTTACCTTTGAATTTGGGTATATCACTGGGCAACTTATGCGCATTAGCGGCCAGTACGGATAATAGAAAATCGGATCATTCGTAAGGCGCGTCAAATCAGGTAAATCCAAAGTTGCAATAAATGGTAACTGACGGTTAGGGTCACGAAAACCTTGAGTAGCCAAAGCAGTTCCAGGAGGTGGATACCCAGGATAACTGGGAATCGGATTAGCATTAGGAATTGTATAACCTCCTGGAAAACCAGGATTAACCGGACCGAACTGGGGTTGTTGAGGTTGTTGATAAGTATAGCCAGGGTACGGTTGATACTGATAGTTTGGATTTTGTGTATAAGGACCGAATTGTGGTTATCCCTGGTATGGTTGATACGTGAATTGCGGTTGACTTGTGACAACTTTACTTGTACTGGCTTGTCCCGTAGGCATCTGAACCGAAGATCCTGACTGGGGTACAGGGACTTGAGGGATTTGCATGGATGCAAGGATAGACGAACTCGGGGTTACAGATACTCCAGAAGTAGGTGTTACAGGTTGAACAGGCGTAGCAGCAGTTGCAGCAGTTTGAGGCGGAGTCTTAGGTGAACTAGGACCAGCTTGCTGAACAGTACTAGGTGCAGAAGGTTGAATAGTAGGCTGGACAGGTTGCTGAGTTGGACCAGAAATTAAAGGTTGTCCAGGCTGATAAGGCAACTGCACATTAGGCTGCATAGGCTGTTGATATTGGGATGGATCCCACACCATATTCATTCCGGGGTATTGTCCCGCAAAATGTTGAACGTAAGGACCATAACCTAGTTGAACGTAGGGTTGATAAGTAAGTGGTACATTTTCGGCTCCTTGAATAGATGGCTAACCAGAAGGCTGTTGGAAACCTTGAATTGGGTACTGACCTTGAGGTTGATAACCCTGAGGCGCGTACTGAAGCTGGGGTTGATAAGGACTCTGAGGAGCATATTGAGTTTGAGGTTGACCTTGGGGCATATATTGTCCTGAAGGTTGATACCCTTGAGGTGTGTACTGTCCTTAGGGTTGTCCCCCAAAATAATATGATTCCACAGTTTGTCCTGGGAAAAATTTACCTTGAGGTTGCCCCCCAGGAGGTAACTGACTACCTGAAGGTTGCCCCCCAGGTGGTAATTGATTACCTGAAGGTTGCCCCCCAGGCGGTAATTGACTACCTTGAGGTTGCCCCCCAGGCGGTAACGGATTTCCCTGTATTGGCCCTCCAGGCGGTAACTGACTGCCTTGAGGTTGAGGATTCGGAATATTACTAGACATCATATAGATTTGCGTTGCGTTCAACATTTCAGTTTTAACACCACTATTACCAGATGACAATATTTGTTCAATTGGTTGAGGAGCTGCTCCTGAGAAAGTACCAAACAAAGCCTGATATCCCGAAGGAACAGAAGGACCACCATGTAAAAATGATTCCGGTGTCTGGGAAAACATGGATGACTCTCCGGCCATAATGGATGGTGGATAATAACCTCTGGGTGTAGGATGAAATGGAACTCAAGGTGGAGAAAAAGCAAGACCCGGATTCTCTAAAAAAAAATTTAAGGATAGATACCAAGCACTAGTTCGAATAGGGCTGTAGAAAATAGATTCACGCTCCCTAAGATTTAAGGATTGAGGGGAGTCGGGAAGAAATATATCTTCGTCTGGATTAGTAAGTTCTTCAATGGAAATAAGACCAGCTGGAAGATCGTCAGTGACAATATTTCTTACCCTAGGTGAACCAAGATCACTAGAAGTTGGTGAAATAAATCCTGAGGATGTTTCTAAAATAGAAGGTTCAGTTTCAGGTTCAGAGATTTCAGGTTCGTCAGCCAGTTCACTGGAAGCAGGAATACTACCAGTAACTTCAGAAACTGAAATCGGTTCTTGAATGTATTATGTTGTAGGTATTTGATGATCAGGATGGACAACTATGGATGAACTTCCAATTTCTGTTGATCTAATCCTACCACTACTGGATGATACCAGAGCACGAAGCCCTTCAAGCTGACTTGGTGAATATTCAGGGGGTTTCCCTTGTAGTCTCCGGGATTGTCTCGGCAATTCCGCCACGATTAAATATTAACTAATCACACGCAAACAAAGAAAATTTCAATGAAAACACCTAAAGTCTCTAAAGAAACAAACAGCTGAATCACACGCTTAAAAAATCTAAGAGTTCAAACCACACACAAACAGTAACTTTTCGTACTAAAAACACTAGTTGGTGATGAAATCCAACTTAGTAGAAATTTAACACAGAAAGGGCGGTTGGAACAGTTACCCCGACAACCTGCTTAATGAAACAGACTGGCACAAGTTTCCTCACAAAACCATCTCGTGTGAAGAGAACCCCCCAAAGAGTCCAAGTGAGTCTAGTCGATGTCTGCTCCAGGTACAGTGAGATCTTTCCTTCACCGTCACCTTAGGAAATAATCTTAAGATAATGGACACTAAGGTTACAAACGGTAACAAATATAACTGGGGGAACAGTCTACGATCCGATTTCACGCGCAAGGGTAGAGTAACAAGCTCAATCCCCTTGAAGGCTCCTCGACATGGTTAATCTGAGGTTTACCAACAAGTGACCCCAGGCTCCTCGACAATGGTTAATCCGAGGTTTACCATTTGTAATACGCGCAAAATCTTCTATCTTCCCCAATGAAACAAAATTGATTGTCTCAAAGGTTCGGACATGATCTCGTGATTGACTTCTTTAAGAGAAGCTTCCCAGATTATACAAATTACAATTGGATTTATCTCCTACCGCAAGATTTGTCTACTTGTTTGTTTTTACTACCTTGGAGAGTTAATTACTCCCTACTCCAAGATACTAGCCTAAGCTATGTTGGTGATAAGAGCCCTAGAAAATAAAAAGATTGCTAGATGAATTTTAATTAAGCGTTACTTTTAAGAGTTGTTTCTTAAGTCAATGGGTGCGGAAATGAAACTTTGATGGTGTGAAATGACTCGATTTCCAAAAGACACTAAAAATGCACCTAAAAATGATAATCAGATCGTTTTCTTTCAATGAAATTCTAATTAAGGAAAAGTTAGAGAATGCAATTCTTTTAATGAACAATTCCTTCTTTAAACATAAAGAACAATTGAAAGAAACTATTTTGTCTTTTCCAACAAATTATCAAAGCTCACAATAAAAATCCTTTCACTTTCCAAAAACTCGAAGCTACAAAACAATTGTCTTTCAAAATAAATCCACAAATTTTAAAAGCACTCAAAACTACAAAACTAATTTCGAGATCTACAAACTTTAATAATCTAATTGAATAAAAGCTTTAAGATTGTTTTTTGAAGAACGTTTTACTTAGTTGTTCAACAAACTAAGGATCTATCCGTCCATATTAACAAACAGATCAAAAACAGTCAAATATGTTTTTTATAAAAAATGAAATTCAAAAACTAGTAACAAAGTTTTTTTTCGAAGATTTGTAAAGAAACAAGTAACTTTATTTCTCAATAAAGGATGATTTCACAATCAGGTCAGATCCAGCAAAAAGAAAAAAAGACCAAGGTAATCTGAGGTACTTCTAAATGTCAAATGCTTCAAATTGCTACAAATACCAAGTGAAAAACAATCCAAAACGCAAAACTTCTAGAAAATCATCAAAACACCAATACTGCTGAGATTTATTAACAGAAAGATTTTGAAAGAAACAATCATCAATCTGGGCAGAAAACAAGAACTGAAACTCAAAATAAAGATAAACTAAAGAAATAAATCTAAATTTTTTCAAAACTTAAACAAGGTCCGCAGGCTCCAAGATATCACAGGTGCGGTCTCGCATTGTTTACACAGGAAAAGAGCGAAACTGCCCGCACTGTGAAAACAAGGCAAAGTGCGGTCCCAGGAAAAACTAGAGAAAAAATTAAAGGATTTCAAAATTTTCAAAACAGAGAAAAACCTAAGCTACCCAGGAAAATTTTTATCAATCAAAAACCAGGAAAACGTTTCCTCAAATCAAAATAAAAGAGAACCAAAAACAACAAGTTCTTCCCCAGTGGAGTCGCCAATTTGTTGTATGGATTAATCCGTCTTGCGGACAAGACCGATCTCCCTAGTACTAAAAGTATCTAGCAACAAACATCCAAATAGACTAATCTTTCTCTAAGCATATATGATCTATGAAAAGCTCTATGTAGGTGTAAAAGACTTACCGTTTGTCCAGTGCTTGTTTGAAGTTGTTGTTATCCCTCGCGCGCTTGAAGGAATTTTCCTCGTAAACCTGCAATCACAAACAAGCAAAATATTACATAGCACCTGTATAGAAATCATCATAAACCATGCTTATCGTAGTGATCAAGGAATCTATGAAATAAACCATTGATTGAAAGCTTATTGAGAAAAATGAGTATATTTGTATTAATTTCAAAAGAAGAAAATCCTTACAACTTGAGCCTTGATGTTGCACAGGAGTTTCTGGGGTCCGAAGCAGGAGTCTCCTTTACTTTGATAAGCTCTGCACTCCTCCAACCAAGACAAATAGAGGTATGTAATCTCTCCTCACAAAAGTCTTAGTTAACTAAGTCTAAATCTCAACAACACTTAACTTCAAATATTCTAAAAGCTTGAACTCCCTTTGAGGCTACCCAATGCCTCTTTTTATAGTGGAAAAGAGGAAGTTTTCTGTTCCAAGTATGAAGGGATAGAATCCTCCTTCAAAGGGATAAGCTCCTCACATCAAGGGGTTAGCTCCATAAGGTAAGGGATTCATGCACCTCACAAGAGTGGTTCTGCCACCGCAAAATCCATTCTAGAAGCTTCCAGAATTTACTTTAATTGAGCTTTTTGGAATTTACTTGTGCCTTTTTAATCTTACAGGGGTCCGCACCTATAACAAAGATAAAGTGCGTTCGGATATGCAGGATAGCTGAACATTGGGTGCGGGACCGCAGGCAAGATAGCCAGAAAGTGCGATACCAAAGTTTAGGAGACTTTTAGGAACTTTTTCTGATTTTCAAGGCTTGACATGAGGAACTGATATGTTTAGACTTGCAGAGGGGGAAGTATGAGTAATAATGAGCTCATACAGTTAGCAGAAAGTCAAGGTGGCAATTTTTAGTGTA